>BSBN01000649.1:1200000-2400000 GCA_027924645.1 Cunninghamia lanceolata | reverse complement strand
TTTGGTGAAATTGTCTTTGAGAAATGAAGATGCTGACATGATGAAGATGGTAAATTGCAAGAGTTACACGTACATCAATTATGATTTCTTTTGGGAAAGAAGTTGTGCAATGTCAGATTATTTATAAGAAGAACTACCTATTGGAACATTTATGGAAAGTTTTTTTAAATTGATACAACCATACATACATCATGATTTTTTTTGTAAAATGTAAAGCAAAAGAGTTTGAATTGTTGAGAGATAATTTCCCACTTGGAACAATGTTATTAATAGTCAACTTTGTAGAAACTTACTCTCTTACCTATAAAAAGGAGATTCAAACACAATATTATTATTCAAAGCATGTCACTATTATGGTGCATGTGTGTTATCAACATGCATAACTAGATTTGAATGGTGTGGAGAGTACACATATACAACAAGTCATTAAGAAAGATATCACTTTTATATTAGTGATGATAAAGAGCATGACACACATTTTGTGCAACATCGCTTTAAGAATTTTTTTGAAGATCTAATAAGAAGGGGTGTGAAAATTGAGAAACATTTTGTATGGTTCGATGGGTGTGCATCACAATTCAAGTCATCAAGGTCGTTTTATGCACTTTGTAGATATCATCAACATGAAAATATACCTCAAATTTGGAGTTTTTTTAGAGTTGGCATGGAGAGAGAAAAGATGATGGTGCCAGAGCTTGCATCAAATGAGCTCTAAGTAAACATCAAATGAATTATGACAAAGATCATATAAATGATGCACACATGTGATGTTGTTGAATGGTGTAAGAAACACTTCACATGTGAGATGATCGACACATCTTCAGGGAGGAACCCACATCCAAATAGAGTGTTCTAGGAGATATCAAGTATGCTTTCTATTAAAATGTTCAATGGTTTGTTTAATATTTACTTAAATGTTTATTTTATTTGATTGTCATGTTATAATTATGCAATTTTGACAATACTATAAAATTGTAATTTATAGGTGTGGATCGAAGAACAATGCATGGATGTAAGAGGGTAGATAAAACAAGGTAATTGCATTGTCTCATGTGTACAAATAACCACACATGGACATTGTGTACTAGGGATTACTCTTTTTTTTGTAATGAATAGATGTTGGGAGATTATGAGTTCATTGCAAGTCAACAATGTGGATATGTGATTGAATGGAATTGTGTGCAACTAGTTGTTACTGACACATACAACAAAGATGAAGATGAAAGATTTGAAGACATTCCTTTGATTTCAACTAATTATGACCGCATTTCTAGATTGATTAAAAATGTATATATAGATTTACACCATGTTGATAATAATTACTTTTGAGATTGATTCTTAAATTTAGAATTCATGTGACACATGTTCTAATTTTTATACATTTCATTATGGTGCATATGAGATGATTTTGCAGTCATAGTAGAGCCTAGAAACATAGAAGGTGTAAGTTATTATTTATTACATTGCATAAAAGAGAGGATGAATATAATAAAACTAGAAATAAGTGTTCAAACATTGTTTCCCATAGGTTCAGTTGTAGTGCAAGGAAGATATTTGAAACAAGTCAAAATCAATCAAAGTGAGATTCATTTTATTCATTACCAACCTCACAACATGGTGTATCAATATAGCCTCCTAGTAATTGCTACTAGTGTGCCTCTTCATCATGTTCAATGTGCATGTGGACATCGTACACTTAGAGACTCTAGATAGAGATGACAATGAGGAAATTTTACATGTTATTGAAGAGAAAGATGAACAAATCGATGTGGTATAAAAAATGTGGACAATAACTTTCATTTTATTTTAGGTATGATCTCTAGACTTCCAATGGTTTAATTTTTCCTTGGGTCTACTAGGTGTCTTAGGTAGATACTAGAAATTCAGGTGTCAAGTGTAGAAATTTTAAATTTTAATATATATGCTTCAATAGTTCATTTAATTTTAATAAATGGTTCTTAATCTATTTAGAATTCATGATGTCTAGGTTCTAATTTTTTTTACATTTCACTGTGGTAGGTCCATATGTTTTTGCAAACATAGTAAAGGTTGGAAACATAGAAGTTGTAGGTACTCTTGCATTCAAGAGACCTGATTTTAAGTTATTATTTAATTCTAGGTATGATCTATGTGTACTACATGATAAAATATTGCCTTAGGTAGATACTAGGTGTCTTAGGTCTACTAGAAGTTCAAGTGTGTTACATCCCTATTTCTGACTTGCTATACTTTTACCTTTTACTTGGGCATAAGTAAATTTATTGAGATGTTATAGATTTTTGAGAAGATATGTCATGGAATTATAATGAATATCATTTAGGAAATCATGGAAATGATTATGTTATTGTTGATTTTATATCTATATGATGAGATTTGATTTATTTTGAATAATGATGCACTGATCTCTTATTGTTTGATGACAAGTGAAATAGGATTACAAGTTATCAACTCTCAAAGAAGAGAGAGAGAGAGAGTATCTTTCAAGAAGAGAGAGATAGACCTAGGATTACGAGTGGTTAATTTGCCAAACGGGTCTAGTGTTAAACAATAATGTGAACCAATGAGTCGTATGAGGTAAGTCTTGTCTTGCTAGTTTTCTTTCGAATCTAATCGACAGGTAGTCGATATCTTGATTATCATTTAGTAAAGTTGATGGTGAGTCGATATAGTCGTTTGTGAAGTAAACAATGTTATAGCCATAAAACAATTGCGTTATTCTTCTTGAGTCACTTGAGGTTTTATTGTCACCTCTTAAATGTCAAGGCGTTCCCATCAAGTTAGATGACACCAATTTTGTCAAAGTTTAATGTCAATAGATGAACCTATTTTGTGGCAGATTTGTGGATCACGTCTCGTAGTCAAAGATGTGAAAAGTCATTTGTGCATCAAAAGATTTAGAAAACTTGTGTTGCATTGCATCCAAACCATCATGATTGTCGTATAACGCTTTGAGCATATGTTGTAAACTCTTTTCTTTGCGAAGTTCAACGGACGTCGAATTAGAAACCAAGGCGTGTTATAACTTGTTTTGTCGTAATATAAGGGGGAATATGCCAAAATTACATAAGTTATATTTAGTAGTCGGTGAGATACTTCTATATTCTATTCGATGTCAGAAATCAGATAATAGTTGGAGTTCATTCAAGTCTTTATTGTTGATGTCTTGAATTTGGAAACAATTTATTTTCTTTTGAAGCTTTCACCCTTTAGAGTGGGTCATCGGTTTATTCATTTCTTTTATTATACACTTGTTTCATACTCATGAGCAAATATGAGTAGTGGAACGTATTGCCCAACTATAATTGCCACCCTGCAAGAGTTGAACTCCATTTGTGAAGAACGCAGTATTGTAGCCTTATCTTATGTGTAGTGGAAGGGTCGTACTCTGTCCAACTACCGCATCACTTTATAAATCTCCATTATGGAGAGTGATGGCAGAGGCTTAAAAGCCAACCTTGCATGCCTTAAGATTTGCCATATTATTAGGCATGGCGACAGATTTGGGAACGGTTTATTTTACCTTGCCTCAAGAAGGTTTGAGTGTGCTCTTGGGAAGGGAGTTTTAAGGGAGATCGCAAGTGGTATAGGAGGGGAGAAAAAGACTGAGCTAATAGGAGGAGGCAGTAGTGATGCTAGGGTTTAGATATTGGAAACGGCCAGTTAAATGGGATTCATTCCATCATCGTGGGGGAGGTGATTGTTAGTTCTTGACTGTTGTTTAGAAATTGAAAACAACAGAGAGAAAGACCATCAAGCTACTTGGTTGTGCGTGGCCTAGGGTAGAGCATTCGGTGGTTTAGAAACTGAAACCGAGAGTTTAATGCCATAAATTTCCTTCGGAACGGGGAGTTCAAGGAGATTCTCCTACGTCGTGGGGAGAAAGGAGGGTGCGGTGGTTGTTTTAAAAACAAAAACTGTAGAGAAAGAAATGGCAGAGGGGGTCCTTGCGTGAAGGGAGTTGTTATCAAAACATAAAAGGATGCCACGACTTGGGGGGTGGAAGTTTGATCCACAGGAGTGGATCTGGATCACTACGAATCCCTTATGTGGGCAGGCATGATGCAAAAGGAGGAGTCAGTCTTGTAGGGGAGAAACATAAGTTTGAGGGAGATTTATGCAGTGAGAGAGAGAGAGAGCCGGGGGGAAATGAATAGAGGTTGTTGTTAAGAGTTTGTGGAGAGGATCTTATATGTGAGCATTAAATTGCTCAGGATGGTTATCACAAAGAGGAGGCTTTCCATCACAAGAGTTTTCTGATCAGCGTACTCCTTGAACCTCTTATGGGTGCGAGTCCGCGAGACTTAGGAATCAGTTGGGGTGATCTTCTGAGCAGAGCACCATTGCTGTGAGAAACAACTAGGTTATTTATAGAGAAGAATTTGCTGTGGAGAGAGGTGCAAGATCTGGTGTTTAGGAGTGATCCTGAGTAGTGCAGAGACAAGGGTAATAACATTGCACTTAGTAAAGGAAGATACTAAAAGCCATGAGCTATCTATGGCAAGGAAGAAACATAGCAAGAGGAATGCATAACCCGCAGATCAGGTTCCTATCCTTACTTAATAATCTTGCATTATGTATGATGCATGTTTCTATCTCCTAGTTTTTCTAAGGTTTGAAATTGCTCTTTGTGTGCAAAAAGGCTGATATCCTCATATTTGAAATGGATGAATATTTTATATATATAAAATGCTTTGACAACTTTGAATGTTGAATTTCTCCATGATATGAGTCATACTAGGAAGACATCATCATTTCTAGTTATTTGGAAAGATGGTTTGGCCTAGTTTCTCTTCAGTATCGTAGGACAGTGTAGACATTGTTAAGTAAAGAATAGACTAAGACTTCTTTATGGAACAAATTAATCATAGTAGAGCTACACATATATAAAGTTTGTTAAATTTTAAGTTATAGTTATCTCTAGATCGATATAGTCGTCTAGTCACCTATGTTTTGGAGATAGTATGTCATGAACACTTAGAAAAGTTATCCATTTTATAACTTGCTATCATGCAAAAGGCACCCGGTTATGAAAGAGTTAAATATGAGAGTCCTCATGATGAAAGAAAGTTGATTAGGTCTATTATATAATAAAGACATATACATGTCTTTGTATTATCTTATGTCATGGGTTGCACTGGGAAAAGTCATAAAGTTACTATGTAAACTTTTATGTGCCGTCTCTATTATATCGTATGATTTTTATAGAACATAATATGTGGAAAGTTGAATGTTTTTGGATATCTATGGTGATAGTATTCCTATTTTTAAGAACACTCAAGTTCTAGATAATAGCTTCATCATTAGAAGTAAACTATGTCTCTAATGATATTAGGAGGAGTGATGATTTCTCCATACCAGGATTAGACTAGAGCACTTGTATGTTTAGTTTCGGCATAACTCATAGAGTTCAAAGGAGAGAAAATTGACATGGATGATAGTTGGACAGCAACTGAAATTAGGATTGTATTCCATCATGTCAGGGAAAAGGATAATAAAACCCTAGTTCAACCCAAGAAGGTTAAAGATCATTTGTCAACATCTTTATGGTTATAACCCATATTACTTAGTTTGTATGGGTGGACACTAAGAGGTCGAGAACCCTAAATATTATATGCTCATTGAAAAGAGATTTGTTTCTAGTTGATAATGTTTAACCTTAGATAGGGAAACCTAATCGTTTGTTTTCAAGTCGACTTGTGGTATGAGTCTAAAGCTTCATGCTTTGCAAGTGTGCGGGAGGTACCATTAAATGATTAGTCGAACATTAAATTCAATATACCTTTTGGTCACAACTTCTCTTACACTATTACTTGTCGACAAGGGGGGAATCTCAAATGATTGCAAGGGATACCTAAGAATGGGTAATCATTTCATAAGGATCATGGAATGACGACAGTGTCAGGTGAGTCCACTTAAATTATAAAGACTAGGTTTGAGTTGGTCAAAACTCTTTAGTTAAACCTTAACTTAACCTAGAGATGGTATTTATTATACTAAGGCATTGAGATCAGTATTTAGATTGTGATTTAAGGGTCAAGTGCCCTGACTATGCGTAATTATTCTTACTTGCAAGAAGTGATTTAGATTCCTAGACAATATTGCTTAACCTGGGAAAGGTTATCATATTAGTCGTAATTAATCTATCTATATTTATTATGAAACAATAAGTCATGGACCTTGGGTATTGCAAGGATGCAATGAGACTCTTTGTAAAGAAAGAAAATTGAATAGGTCTATGGATTATAGACAATGAAAGAAATCATGTATGAGTCGGGAAGACTAAATTAATGAAAACACCATGACTTCATAAGTTAAACATAATTGACCAAGTCGATCTGTAGGAATATGATAGTATTCAAGTCAAGTTGGAGTGGGTGAACATTACGACAACGTTCATTGTGAACGTCAATTTATATTGAAAACTATGGCCATAGTAATGCATATGTCTCTGCATGCATTGTCGGTTCACTGTATCTGGAGTGCACATCCTATCGGGAATCATACTTAGCTAGAGGGTATCTAGGGTTGTATGATAGATAGAGTTGTGTAAGATACAACACTATGTACTCAGAAAGGCAAATTACCACTGGTCACCTTGGTCTATACTTCTTGTGAAGGGAAGGGCCACTTCCGGTTAGGAAGGAGTGCGGGAGACTGATGGTCTGAGGTTGGAGGTAAATCACTAGAAAGATACTCTCTCTCTAGCAGAAGACATGCTGAGGCTTGCGATAAAGATGTCAGATTTCTAGATGCAGTATATTTCTGAGACTTGTGTTTATTGAGACTAAGCAAAACATTATCTGATTCAAGTATTTATAATTGATTTATTTTTTGTAAGCATTGTACTTGAGAAAGACAATAAGGTTGATTGTATTTGTAATGAGATATCTTGTAATTGTTGTTACTCGACTACATGTTGTATTAAAGAAAATAAATTTCACTGTCTCATTTTCACCTCGTACATTTACTTTTTGGTGAATTTTTGGGTTTTTTACTATGTTTCTAGAATGTGGATGTTACAAAGTGCCTTGTCAAACTTTTTAATTTTAATTTATGCTTCCATAGTTTGAATTTAAATTACATGCTTCAATATTTCATTTAATTTTAATTAACGACCTTAAAATTTAGAATTTGAATGATGTATATACCTTTTAAATTTTTTTACTATCATTCTAGAAGGAGATCTATTTTTGCAATCATGTAGTAGGGGATTTTAAGTTATTATATTTTATTCAAGTTATGATCTTTACACTATGACATATTATTATCTTAGGTCTAAGTTAGGTGTCTTAGGACCTACTAGAAGTTCAAGGTTAGAATAGGTGTCTCAACTATCTTAGACCTCTACTAGATCTAAGATATAGATAGGTGTATTAGGTGTCTTAGGTCTACCTAGAGAATCTAAGGTGTAGAATAGGAGTCTTAGACATATATTAGGTCTTGACTAGAACAAGGTATAAAACCTAGGTGTCTTAAGTCTACTATAATAGGTGTTTTAGGCATGTAGATTAGGTGTCTTAGGTCTTAGGTGAGGTCACATGAGATTCCACCTTCACGTGGTTAGCCTTGTCAATACAAAATAAATATTCTTGAAGCTAAGGGAAGCTCTTTTTTGTAGAGATAAGTTATGAAACCCTAGTAAAGTTTCCTATTGTTCATGAGTTTGGTATCATTAGATTTATAGTCAACTATAGTTGTATTTATGTATTGAGTTGTTTTAATAGTGTTAGTGCAATGGGTTGGAGTATCACTATTTAATTATCATTCACCTTAAAGACTAGTAGTGTATTCTTCTATCTAGTTCATTTATATTTAAATAGGATATTTCTAGATCTCATATATTTCATATAATATGTTCAATTAGTTTTCTTGGTATTCAATTTATCACATCTTTTCATGGTTGATTGATTTAAATTCATGTCATATGTACATTAATTGTCTTATTGTTCATATGTAAACCTAATAGCTTTCAAGGGTTTTTGGGAAGTCTAACCTGAGTCAAAGCATTAGTTTAGAGTGCACTCTACAACTCCAAAATATTTCACTTGATGATCTTCAATATATGTTATGATATTTTTCTTATGGATGATCTTTAATTATGGTGATATGAAAATGATCAATGTTACAATTTGTTGAATGTTTAACTTGGTTAATTGTTTAATGTGGATGAATGTTTAATTGGTTAATTTGTCACTTGAATGTTTAAATTGGTTAATTTGTTGAATGTTTAACTTAGTAGATTTTTGTGTAAGAGATGGTGTTTAAAATTCTCAAGATTAAAATAGGAATGAATTCTTAAGTATTTATTTTTTTTGAAAATAATTATATGGCTACATTTGTTCTTTTATATACATGACAAGGATGTTGTTGTTGGAACAAGGTGGATAACTGAGAGTGGGGGGTGAACTAGTTATCTTCAATAATTGAACTTTCTCCCCTTCTTTAACAATTAGTGCAGTATCAAAACATTTAAGCATATATGAACATGAGAGAAGAAAAGAAATCAACACACATAACACAAGGATTTTTACGTGGAAAACCCTGTTAAGGAAAAAACCATGGGGTGACTAACCCAAGATTGTATTCTCTATTAAAAAAATAGAAGTACAAAATGGCACTTGCCAATTAGGGCTCACTGCCTAAGCACACTGCTCACAAGAGGCTCACTGCCTACAAGAGACTCACTATCTACAAGGTATATAGAAAGTAACCAGGTGTTTGAACTAAGCAGAGGCATCCACATATGTTGGGGTTTAGTTCCAGTTAGGCTCAATATATTGATCTGCTGCACTTCACTCTTCCTCTGCTTAGTGATGTTGTTTTGTCACATACGGGATTTGTATAGCTGCTTCCACACTTCTCTCTAGTTTTCTTTGCACACACTATTACACAACACACACCTTCACATCGAAATCCATCCTGTATATATATCCACACAAAGGATTTCAACATCTTTCTAGTCAGCATTTGAAATACTCAAGATTTTCCCAAACTCTGGTCTATTGGCTGAATCCATGCTTACTAAGTGATGCGTATCAAAAAGATAGTTATAGGAGTCATCAATCATGTCAGCCAACCATGAATGATCCCTCAAGAAGCTTGATCACCATCAATTTATTATCCAGATTAAGGTTTGATGCTCTGCCGGTCAGTTCTTCCTCAGTCTACTCTGCCAAACAGGAACCCAACACTTAGGTGCTCATATCTTTTCACTCTTTCATCACCAGAGGCTCAATCTCTGGAATGTAGTAGTCATCGTACTCCTCTTAACTTCCCCAAGTCCACAATTTGCTGAGATACTTCCTCTGAGAGATCCAAACTTGACTATCAGACCTTACTGCATGCTCTGTTCTTGCTCATTGGACCAAAATACTCTTCAATCTGACTTTCGGTATAGACATACCATGTGTTACGGATGAGTGTGGTGGACTTTGTTGCCATTAATGGCAACACTCATGAAGCCACACAGTGTCTCTTGCCAACAATCTCCCCCTTTGGCATTGATGGCAACACTTAGTGAAAAATGACTAAGTGTTATAACAAACTCCCCCTTTGTTGATGCTCTATCTTATGTACACTTTTACCGAAGCTCCCCCTTAGCTGGATTCTACATTTTTCACTACTCCTCACTCCCCCTTTGACATCAATGGCAAAGGGTAGAATCTGGAGACCAAAATTTCCAAAAATTAGCCTATACATAGCCGCATAAGTATATATACAAGTTATACTTACATATGCTTAAGTATATCCACAAAAGTGGTTTTCAACTGGACAAATTCTGTTACCCAACTCTGCTTCATCCTGTCCAAAATTGAAATGTGGCCACTCAACAAAAATGCAAAAGCTTCTGCCCTTTTTAAGTCTACTGGATCACTGGTCCGGGCTATAGTCTAGGCATCAGTTAGAGCCTCATGCATTGCCTCTAACTTAGGGATAATTATCCCTCTTAGTTCACTCATTCTACTTATTCTATTCTTCTTCTCCTTCTCAAGCCTCTTTATCTCATTCATAGTGGCAATAGCCTAGCATTCTTGATTCATTATGGATGAGGTGAGAGGATCAAAATTTTGAGATAAACTTAATAGTTTATCCTCTTGTTCTTCCACCTTCTTGGCAATGTTTGCTGTCACGGTGGACCAAGATAGATAAAATCTGTATAAATCTCCTCCATCTTTAAGAGCATTTTTTAATCTCTTTCTCCCAATATCCAAATTTCTCCTATCATTTGTTATAAGTCCCTGCACCTCAGAGAATCTCTTTTCCAAAAATTCTTTCTGGACCTTTTCTTCTGCCACCTTTTCTAAGGAATCAAACTTGGTATTGACAAAGTTTATCAAAGATTTAAGATTACCGGATGGAGAGGCCGAAGGATCCTTTTGAAAGGATGGCATGATCTTCTCCAACATTCCAGAAGTAATCTCTATCAGCTGACAATCTTCCATGTGAGACTTCAAAAGTTTTTCTTTTGCCTTTGCTTGGGCAAAGGATGCTATCTTCATTGTCTGAACCGAGGAGAGGGAATCAAAATTGAGTGGTACTTGGAATAGTTCTGGTTCATCAATCTCCATTATTTCCTTGGTCAAGAAATTCTTCACTGCTTCTGTAGTGTCTCTTGCCGGAGACTTCTTTCCTCTTGCAGCCTCAGAGCTGTCATCTGAGATCTTCTCTGTCTGATCTTCTTCTCTTCCCTTTTTCCCTTCTTCTTGACTTGCTTTCTCCTCTTGTCTTGCTTCTCCTTCAGTTTCAGAGTCTATTGGGGGATCTGGAAGAGAGATATTTACTTCTTCATGGACTTCCTTTTCCAGAACAGAGGAATCTAGGTCCTTAGTCTTCTCCTCACTTATCTCCTTTGACTCTTCTAAAATATTCTTAGTAGGATCTTCCTTTGATACACTTAATCCTTCGACATCCATGGTAGAAGGTTCATCACTTATGTCCTCTAGTAGAAAGATTGAATCTTTTATATGTATTTTGAAGGATGTCTTCAGTCTCTTTTACCACCTAATCAGTCTCTCTGAGCATAAGCTTGTTCATTCTGGCTTTGCTCTGGAACTCATCCTTGCAATCCTTGAAGATCATGTTCATTTGTTTCAGAGTGATGGAAGGATAGAGCTGAATAGCTATCTATTCTCGGATCTCCATATCCTTTTCCTTGGCATTTTTTTTTTCTGAGTTCAAGTACTTTCTCTAAACTCTTGGGAATTAGAGAGATGATTTCAATGAATGCTTTATTATAAATGTTAAGATACTTGACTGTAGCATCTTCCAGGATTTTCTTGTCAGCATCACTAAACTCATCATAAAATTATGTTAATGGTTGCAAATTTCCATCCACTGTGACTGTCTTGATAACATTATCAACAGAAGGAGTTTACCTTTCAACAAATTCTTCTGCCTCTTCTTCTTTATTTGCACCAGCAGAGGATCCACCTAATGCTTTCTTCTTCTTCTTCATTTTTTTAACCTCCTCATCTGTCTCTGTCTCTTCATCATCCTTTTGACTTTTGTACGACCTTGTGGCCTTTGTCTTTATTCCCATTTCTCCCTTATCAGATGACTTGTCTTCTAATTTTGAGCTTTTAGAAGAAGCAGGTGCAGAGCTCTTGGAGGATCTAGTCCAGAGGGGGCTTGCACCAGAGCACTTTCTTTTTTTGCTTCTTGCCTTTCTTTCTCTGCCCTTTCTACCTTCTCTCTGTTGGCATCAACTGCCTCCTTTGATATCCCATATCTCTTGGCAACTTCTTCTACTTCCCTTCTCACCTTTCTCTTGATCTCAGGCTATCTTAGTTCAACATGAATTTTTACACTCAACTCTTGGAAGGTGCCAAACGTTTCTGCCTTAGGGTCCTTAGGCTGACATAGTAGGTGTTAGACATGTAGTTCTAGAATTTTCTCATCCACCTCATAGCCCATTGGCATAATCCAGACTATTTTGGGCTCTACTGCCTCCCTTAGACATTGATCAATGTCCACCATAAAACACACTGTATCTTTATATTTTTCAACTAATGTCTAAGGAATTCTTTCTCTGGCCTGCATCATACCTTGGAAATTCTTGAAATATCCTCAGAGAGCTATACTTTGAGCCTTGGCATCACCAAGCCCATACATATAATCTCTGATTTGTATGGCAACTGGTCTGTCATTTTGCCATATCTAACCACTAGATCCGGGTAGCTCATTCATGCAGTAAAAGAATAGACATAGTATCAAGCCACCGTACTTAAAAGAATTCTTCTTATCCTTCTTTATTTTCTACAAATTCTCTAACAGTTGGTTCAGGAGAAGCTCACAAAGATCATAATCAGTATTTTCCCTTAGCATCTGATAAGCAGTGTATATTGATGTTTCAAACATAGAATTCTCCCTACTGGAGTGATATATTTTGTAGCCAATAATCATAGAGGCAAATTTGATGTCTGGATCTGTAATATCTTCTATTGTCATTGCCCTTTTGTCAAACTTTGATCTGGTAGCCTCACTTACTATTTGATTCTTGACCGATTTAAGAGCAGGCAACCCACCAGATGAGTGCAAACCAGTTACTACCCTAATTACATCCTTTGTTATTTTGAAGGGCTTCAACAACCATATGAAGTTATCATGTATTCTACTGAGAACATACTGGACCCATTCATCTTCTATAAAACAGGGGAAGTGGATGCAATGTCCAAATGATTATCCCATATGGCCTTGTATTGAGGTTTAAGTTTAAATGTTTCATATATTAATTGCTTGTGATAGATACCTATCAGTTTGGATTCCCCGAATTCCTTAATATTTGTGTGTATGTAAACCCTAACATCTTCTGCATGTAGAACTCCATGTGGAATGCTAGAGAAGGCGCCTAAAGGATCAACTTCTAGGGATTTGTAAAGATGTTTCTTGAACTTAGGGCACAGACTATCAGTGATCTTAACAAAATTTGGAGTAGCCATCTTTCAAAAGATTCAGAGAGAGTGGAAATACCTTTTTACACTTCTAGGGTTCACGATAAGAGCCAAAAAGATCACTAGTTGAATCAAATTTTGCGGTTGATCTTTGAGAGGATAGAAGCAATCTTGTTACAGAGCTCTTTCTTTCTTCTTCTTGAATGCGAATGTGCAAATGATGAACAAAAGAACCCTTATATTTCTATGCAAACCCTAAATTCATATTGCAATAAATGCACACCTTAACTCATTCCAGTTCCCTTGTTCTGACCTTGTTCTGAGAGAGATCCTTTTGAATCACTGAGATGTAATCAAAATCAATCTTGGTGATAATTGACAATCTATCTCCCTTTGTCCATTCATTCCATTTATCTGTAGATCAAGATATTTTAGTTTTGAATCATACTAGATCTAACTATGAGAGTCGTGCTTTTACCAGATGACTGTCAAACTGGATCAATCTTGGATGATTAACCTCTTCAAAACTCCTTGCAGATCTTTCGTATTTTTACCAAGGTTTATTTAGATATTTCTCTGAGAACCCTTTAATCCGCAACTTTCCATGTGCCAATTTCAGGCACCGATTGACTGGCTAGGGGAATTTATTTTCCTTTGTGACTCCCCCTGAGCCAGAGCTCATCTATTCAATTTTCGGAAGGAATATCAGCACTAGGTTCTGGTGCGGATCCATCCCCAACATTTTCTGTACTTCTCTTCACCCAAATCTTGTTCATCTCCCTTTGAACTTCATCCACGTTTACTTTTCCTTTTCCTTTGTCTTGATTTTGGTTATGATGCATCGGACCCCTTTTATCCTAATTCTTACTTTTGCAAAATTTGGCAATATGACCGGATCTATTGCAGTTGTAGCAAATAACATTTCTTTGCATATTTGGATGATATCCTCTTGATCTGCATTGATTAGCCATATGTCCCATTCTATTGCATGCAAAACATCTACCATTGAATGAATTGTTTATTTTCTTATTTCTGCATTTATGAGATTTGTGACCATACCTTTTGTAGTTGAAACACTGTTCGAAGAAGGATGAATTAGTCTGATTCATTCTTCTTCTACACTGAGTTGCTTTATGACCGAAGTTGTTGCAATTGTAGTAGTATCCATTGAAGGATGGATATCTTTGAACATTTGGTTGCCTTACCAAAGGTCTTCTAGGCATGTTCCTTGGATTTCCTGATCTAGAGTTCTTCTGACTAGATCTGGAGCTTTCACCTTTCTCATATCCCAAGCCATGCTTGTCATCTACCCTCTTTTGGCTTTCAAGAAGAACTTCAAGTTGAGCAGAGCTTATCTTGAATTTTTCTTTGTATTCATTTGTTGTTTGAAGATCCCTTTTAAGAGTGTCTATCGATTTTCAAGTTGTTCTTCATTATCTCTAGCTTCTTCAAGATTAGATTCCAGATGTCTAATTATTCTATCCATTTTGTCACAGTCTTTTGACTTCTCCTTGAGAGATTGTCTTAGATTATCTTCCATTTTTCATTTCTCTTTGATTTATTTGGTGAATTTCATAACCCCTGATTCCATTTCATGTCTTACCATAATGACCTCTTTTGATTGCTTCTCACATAACTTGTTTTTCTCATTCAGATCTTCATTAGTATCATTGGCTTCACTTTGACTTGCTAATTGTTGAAGCAGTTCCTTTCTCTTTTTCACAGAGATACTCATTTTTTCTTTTAGTTCATTTATGAAATCATCAACTTGTTTGAGTCTTTCCCTTAGGTTATTGACTTCAAAGTGAGATTGATCAAGATCATCTAGGGCAGACTGAAGTTGTTCCCTCATGCCATATATATCCATTGAGATTCCCAGATCTTTCTCAAGCTGTTAGGCTCTGTTTGGAGGAACTTGGCTCTGATACCAATTGTTGGAACAAGGTGGATAACTGAGAGGGGGGGTGAATCAGTTATCTTTAATAATTTAACTTTTCCTTCTTCTTTAACAATTAGTGTAGTATCAAAACATTTAAGCATCATGAACATGAGAGTAGAAAAGAAATCAACACACATAACACAAGGATTTTTATGTGGAAAACCCTGTTAAGGGAAAAACCATGGGGTGACTAACCCAAGATTGTATTCTCTATTAAAAGAATAGAAGTACAAAATGGCACTTGCCAATTAGGGCTCACTGCCTGAGCACACTGCTCACAAGAGGCTCACTGCCTACAAGAGACTCACTGTCTACAAGGTATATAGAAAGTAGCCAGGTGTTTGAACTAATCAGAAGCATCCACATATGCTAGGGTTCAGTTCCAGTTAGGCTCAATATACTGATCTGCTGCACTTCATTCTTCCTCTACTTAGTGCTATTGTTCTATCACATACCAGTATTGTATAGCTGTTTCCACACTTCTCTCTGCTTTTCTTCACACACACTATTACACAACACACACCTTCACATTGAAATCCATCTAGTATATATATCCACACAAAGGATTTCAACATCTTTTTAGTTGGCATTTAGAATACTCAAGATTTTCCCAAACTCTGGTCTGTCGACCGAATCCATGCTTACTAAGTGATGCGTATCAAAAAGATAGTTATAGGAGTCATCAATCATGTCGGCCAACCATGAATGATCCCTCAAGAAGCTTGATCACCATCAATTTCTTATCCAAATTAATGTATGATGCTCTACCGGGCAGTTCTTCCTCAGTCTACTCTACCAAACAGGAACCCAACACTTAGGTGCTCATATCTTTTCACTCTTTCATCACCAGAGGCTCAATCTCTGGAATGTAGTAGTCATGGTACTCCTCTTGACTTTCCCAAGTCTGCACTTTGCTGAGATACTTCCTCTGAGAGATCCAGACCTGACTGTCGGACCTTGCTGCATGCTATGTTCTTGCTCACCAGACCAAAATACTCTTCGATATGACTTCCGATATAGACATACCATGTGCTGCGGATGAGTGAGGTGGATTTTGTTGCCATCAATGACAACACTCATGAAGCCACACAGTGTCTCTTGCCAACAGTTGTGTTATGCTTTTATACTTGTGTGAGAAATTAAGAGGAGCTCGAAATCATAAATTACATATGTGACTCCTATAGCCCAATAGTGTTTAAAATATGCCATGTTCAATTTATTGGACGTCAATGCCTACAAAATACTTCAGCAAAGCTAAGTATTCATTACCTCTTTGAGATCAGCAATGAAGAGGTCACTATTCCCTATGAAAATTAAATCATCTACATACAAAATAGCAATAAAAATCTCACCATGAGTTGCTTTGATGTAGAGTTTGGGCTCACTACTACTTCTGCTAAAGCCATTACTCCACAAATATGAATCTATTCTATTGTACCATGCTTGAGGTGCTTTCTTAAGCCCATAGAGAGATCTTCGGAGCCTGTATCATGTGTTCTCTTTCCCTCAGACTTCATAGCTAGGTGGCTTTTACAAATACACTTCTTCTTTGAATAATCTATTTAGGAAGGTTGACTTCACATCCATTTGATATACCTTCCACCTACTAGGATACAATTTCTATGAGTGCCCACATGGTTTCCAGCCTTGCAACTGGTGCATATGTCTCATCATAGTCTTTTCTAGGTTGTTGTTTGTATCTGTTGGCACTTGGGTTTTCACCCTATGTTGAAAGCTTTTCAGGCTCCAACAATCCAGTGAAAAATTGAGATGACCTCCAGGTGTGGGACCCTATAAGGAGGCCAAATCTCCAAAGAGAGGCTAGTTCCTTCACTGAATGGGAAATTCAGCTATTCCTAAGAGTAAACCTAATATATCCACCATTTAAGAAAAGAGGAAGAGGGGTAAAACTATAAGTTAATGGAGGTGATACACAAGGTTTGAATATGAAAGCTCTCACAAAGTTGAGAAAATGAACAAAGTAAAGAAATATAGGTGATAAACTTACAAAGATCTAGCTAATTCTAATAGAGGTAAGAAGCAGAACATAATTGTAAGGAACAAAGAATTCACATACAAATCAATCATAATTTACATAGTGCTAAAAAACAACATGAAGAGGTAAAACACAATGTGTATTTCATAAAAAAGGCAAGGTTCTAGCAGAGGAGGGCTCTATTTGGAGTACAAAAATGTCTAAGTATCCAAACCTCATTACATCTTTTTTACATGCATAAATATCAATTCATTACATTTGACCTCAGTAACTTTACAATTAATTCGCCTCATGGGCCTGTTAGAAAATATGCCTACAAAAGGGATGCGTGTCTACTAAAATTCAATGCAGAAAATATCTTGGATCATGGAGTAGCTAGGAGATATTTTGTCTTCAATGCAAACAACTGATTCATCAACTTGCAACAATAAATAGAAAAATATCTAGGAAGGGGTAGTTGAGAAGATCATATTTGCATTAATGGCAGATGAGAAAAATCAAAAGTATTTTCCCTTCAAAAACCATTTTCTCAAAGCTTTTATGACACTTCAAATATTTAAATCTAAATATTTGAAATGTACAATATTATAATTTTCCATTCTTTCTGGACTTCTGTCTTTTATGGAAATTCCAAGATTCTAGCCTAAATTCTACTGTCAGCAAAAAATCAACATTTACAGACCTTCTGCCTATGTTTTCTACATATTTTATCATCAGTCGACAACTCTGCAATTCTTTGGACTATGGCCTGCCCCTGTCTATTTTTAACCTTATCAGCAAAAATCATCATTTAAGAACTTTCTTTGCTTGCTCCTATCTTCTTCATTGGTGAAACCATCTTTTCTCAAACCTTGGCTTTTGGCCATGTTTTACCTTATCGGCAAACTCTGATTTGGGGGAACTTTTCTCACTTGCTTCCTCTTTTGCCTTATTAGTAAAGGTGGCCCATTTTGAACCTTAGCCCCTTGTTAGAAAAACTTGTTTTTGTTGAACCATTGTTTCTTTGTGTCTTTTGCCTTATTGTCAAACTTGGCCTATCGGTGAACCTTTGTTTTTGGTCACTTTTTGCGCTTGTCGGTAAATTCTTCAATCTCCAAACTTTTTGAACTTGCCAACATTCAGTTTTGTTTTGCCTCTATCAGTAAAACTATCCTTTGCCGAACCATGTTTGTTGTTGGCAAAATTGGCCTCCTTAATCACTTGCCCCTTGCATCCTCCTTATCGGTAAAAATTGATGTCGGTGAACTTTGTTATTTTTGAACTTTCAAGAAGTTTGGCACTATGCCGATTCACCGATAGAAGGGGCCTTTTCTTTTCCTTACTTAGCCGATTTTCCTATTTCTATTTTTCCTTATCAGTAAAATCAGCTTTCTTTGAACTGAGCACCTTTGGCAGCAAGAGTCTATTTTACCAAACCTTCCTTTTAGCTGCCTCTTCTTCATGTGCTCCACCTTATCGACAAAATTGCCGATCGGCGAACTGTTGAAATTCTGAACCATCAATGCCTTAGCCAATTTCTATTGTTAGCACTTTTACCTTTGGGTGAACTTGCCTCCCTCTGCCTTTGCTTTATCAGTGAAATGCTCTGTCAGTGAACCACAGAGATTCTAAACTTACAGAAAGTTCAGGTCTTGTGAACTTTGCCAACAAAGACATTTCCAGTTTTCTTTGCCTTCCTTTATCAGAAAATCACCTTAGTCGGCGAACTTTGGATTTTTTGAAGTTTATGAAATTTCACAACTAGGGGAAATGTCGATATAGGGATTTTCTTCTCTTTTAACTTAGACATGTTTTTACAAGAAACATGTGCCCCTAGCCGCCTTATCAAAAAATCACCTAATCAGTGAACCTATGAAAAAGTGAACTTTTGACAAGTTCACAAAACCTAAATTTTGTCAAGTTCACAAAACCTAAATTTTGTCGATACAGGGGAAAGAACTATTTCATGCCTTAGTCATTTTTTGGTTAGTTCAAGAAACTGAAAGTTTGCCAATAAAGGCCAAAAGCGGGGCAAAAATAAGGCAAAAGCTTCAAATTTTCTAGGTCTTTCTGGGTTTTTTGCAAGGATTCTCCTGGTGAATTTTTAGGGATTTTTACAAATGAAAACACTAGAATTTGAATGTTTTTAGGCTTTTAGAGTTAAGTTCTCAGGGGATTTCAACAAGATTTTTTAGTTGGGCTATTTGACTCTGGGCAAAGGGAAATGGGTCAACATTTTGGTGACCTCTCAAGGATGTATGCCTGCTAAACAAATGGACTAGTGGCCTTAAGCATCCATTGGGTATGGAGTCTAAAAGTGATTGCAATAGGTCAAAAAAATTGAAACCCTACCTTCCAAAACAACACCAAAAGGAACAAGGACTGCATTCTCCTAATGACAATGCAGCCTGTGCAAAAGTACTTAGGGAAAGTAAACCTAAAACTAAAATAAAACCTACTCTAGTCCTAATCTAACAATGAGGAAATGATCTCAAACAAATCTATTGACATGCTCTTGAAAGTAACTACCCTTTCTTAACAATTTATAATGTTTATCATGCATGTGGACAATCAAAAAGAAGTGGGGAAGGGATGGGCATACACCAAGGTAATGATAAACTTCCCCAAGGACAAAGAAAAAATCACTTATTCACTTGTATTGATAAAAATGTAGTTTCCTGGAAGTGGATATGTGGGTCGATCTAGCTCTCTTTGATGTTCAACCTCATGCTTTGAAGCAAGCATGAAAGGTAGGGACTCTTGATATGTCTCTAACTAGGCCAAATGCCTAATAGGGCATCCCACTGAAATTGTATGCAAGCTATCACTACTGCATTTATGTTCATACTCTGAGCTTGCAACCTTCTGCTACTGCTCTGAATGTTCTAGCTCTTGTGGCTCAATTGGATATAAGATTGCCTCTACCTTTAGATCATGATGCTCATAATTTTCTAAATTAGGCTTAGAAAATGAGCCATGCACATGCTCAATAGAGAAATCTTCCCCACCAAGAAGTTGATATCCCTACCGGATAATCAGGAACAAATATTTAATTTGATCCTATCAATGTTCAATCTCCACATCATAGATTTCAATAAAATATGGGAGCTCCTCAAATAGGTCTAAATTATCAGCATATGTACTTTTCATTATAGGGCTACCTACTTGTACCTCCTCACACACCATCATGTTCACTACCTCCATGTTGTTCTAGAACTATAACTAATGTTGACATTTGCATGCCATCTTTTCCATCAATGAAACTAGGCAATTCATGAAACAGAGTGACATCATCAACCTCTGGAGTGATTGGAGCAATCTCCTCACTTATGCCTTTATCCTTTGACTGCAGCTCGACTAGATTTTTCTCAAGTTGTTTCTGTAGCTGAAGATTTTCCCCATGCAATCTTTGCATTTTTCTTTCATTCCTCTTCCTCAAAGCATTGGAAAACTCCTGGAATGAACCAAAATCCAAAGGACTCAACTCTGCCTCTAAATTAGTAATAACTCTAATATGCTTAATGTACTACTGCTGCATCAGACTAGGCTTAACTTCATCTTGCAACAGGTCTAAATTTTTAGTTCTAATAGTGCATAAAGGTTCATCATTTGTAAGTGGCTCTACCCTAGTTGCAAGTATCTCCCTCCTTGGCTCATCATTCTGATTAGCCCAGTAGACAATAGGTCCACCCTTGAAAATTGAAATAGCATCAAGGCAAGAGTCCTGAATATTTTCTCAAAATTATTTGAAGGGAGGGGGGTCTGGGAAAATTTGTTCCTGAGGAGTGATAATCTAAGTTTGCACAAGAACAGGGGTTTGTGGAGGAAGAGAGCCTTCGAAACCTTGGAACTTGTGAAGTTGAGGTTGTTCTTCTACAAGCTAAATTGTAGTAATAGATGAGGGGGTTTTGAAACTAGGAGAGGATGGAACCAATTGGGCTACTTGTCCCATCTGTTGCTCTTGGGCTACAATCCACATAGCAAGTCTTTCTTGAAAAAACCTTTCTTGTGCCTCTTGCTACCACTCACACTTCTTCATTTCTTCATATCTACTGGATTATCATCTGTATGTATCTTTGCCAGCTGTAACTATCCATTATCCAACACCGACCGAATGAAGTGATACCTCAACTGTATGTGTTTGGTCTTTGAATGCAAGGCAGAATTCTTGGCAAGATGTATGGCACTCTGGCTATCTGTAAACAAATAAATGTTAACCTGTTGTGTGCCCAATTCATTCATGAAAGATTGCAGCCATATCATCTCCTTACTTGCCTCTGTTGCAGCTACATATTCTGCCTCGGTGGTGGATAAAGCAACCACCTTTTGTAACCGGGAAATCCAACTCACCGCTGTTCCGCCTACAGTAAAGACATAACCTGTAGTACTCCGCCTGGTATCAATATCTCCTGCCAAATCTGAGTCTACATAGCCTGCTAAAACAGTATTAGAGCCCCCAAAACATAAGTGTTTATTGGATGTACCTCTTAAATACCTGAGAATCCATTTTACCGCATTCCAATGCTGTAATCCAGGATGACTCATATACCTACTAACGACTCCTATAGCATGTGCAATATCCGGTCTCGTACATACCATGGCATACATTAAACTGCCTACAGCTGAAGCATATGGTACCTTGGACATTTTCTCTTCCTCCTCTTGTGTCTTAGGACACATGTCCTTAGTCAATTTCAAATGACTAGGCAAGGGTGTGCTGACAGCTTTTGCATTCTCCATGTGGAATCTCTGCAACACCTTTTCAACATAAGCAGCCTGAGATAGAGTCAATTTTCTGTTCAGCCTATCTCTGCAAATTTTCATACCGAGGATTTGTTTTGCTGCCCCCAAATCCTTCATATCAAATGATTGTACCAACTGTTGTTTTAACTCGCTTATGTGATCCATGTTAGACCCAGCTACAAGCATGTCATCAACATATAAACATAAAATAATGTAGCTGTCATTATCTAACCTCTTAAAATAAACACAATGGTCAGAATTACACCTACTGTAGCCTTGCTCAGCCATAAAACTGTCAAATTTCAAATACCATTGCCGAGGTGCTTGTTTCAGGCCATACAAACTCTTCTTCAATCTGCACACTAGTTTCTCCTTACCTTTGACCTCAAATCCTTGGGGCTGTTCCATATAGATCTCCTCCTCCAAATCACCATGGAGAAAGGCAGTTTTAACATCTAGCTATTCCAAGTGTAAATCTTTAGCAGCCACAATACTTAAAACAGTACGAATAGAAGTCATCTTGACAACTGGAGAAAATATCTCATCAAAATCAATGCCCTTTTTCTGTGCAAATCCTTTTACAACTAATCTGGCCTTAAATCTTTTCTTACCTCCATCTTCCTCTTTCAGCCTGTAAACCCATTTATTTGGTAAAGCCTTTTTACCTATAGGTAACGTACATAATTCCCAAGTCTGATTTTTCAGCAACGAGTCCATTTCTCCTTTCATTGCAAGCTCCCACTGAACCTGTGTATCCACCTGCATAGCTTCATCATACCCTTCGGGTTCACCAGCATCTGTTAACAAAATAGAATACAAAGAGGGAGAAAACCTTTCAGGAGGTCTGCTGATCCTTGTTGACCGTCTAACATTCACTGGAGTTTGTGGTATTTCTGGTTGCTGTTGCGGAGCATGAGGAACCACTGGAACATCACTATTTGGAGTATCGTCCAGCACCACATAATCCTTTTCTTTCTTCTCATGCTGCTGCAACTGATCTTTGTACAACACCTTCTCATTGAATATAACATCCCTGCTTCTCACAATTTTTTGATTTTCAAAATCCCAAAGCCTATAACCAAATTCATCAATGCCATATCCAACGAAGGTACATTTTTTTGATTTCGCATCCAACTTGGTTCTATTTTTAGAATCTATATGTGCAAATGCTTCACAGCCGAAGGTTTTCAGAAAAGAATAACTCACCTTCTTGCCTGTCCATGCTTCCTCTGGAATACCACAGCCTAAAGGAACTAAAGGACCTCCGTTAATTAAATATACAGCAGTGTTGATAGCCTCTGCCCACATGTTTAAAGGTAGCCCAGCATGCAATCTCATGGTCCTTGCACACTCCATTATTGTCCTATTCATGCGTTCAGCCACTCCATTTTCCTGTGGAGTCTCTGGAACCATTTTCTGCCTGCGAATTCCATTAAGGGAACAATAATCTTCAAATTCTTTGCTGCAATACTCACCGCCATTATCAGATCTGAGACATTTTAATCTTTTACCCGTCTCATTCTCAACCAAGCTTCTCCATTTCTTAAATGTTTCAAATACATCAGATTTCTGTCTAAGGAAATAAATCTAGACCTTCCTAGTTGCATCATCTATGAATGTAACATAATATCGAGAGCCACCGAGAGAAGATACCTGAGCTGGTCCCCATACATCTGTATGCACAAGCTCTAATTTTTCATTTTTCTTTTGCTTCCCATCCTTGAGAAAACTGACTCTCTTTTGTTTTCCATACACACAACTTTCACAGAAATCTATATTAATACATTTCAGACCTGGTAAAACTTTCTTAGAATGAAGTACCTTCATACCTTTTTCACTCATATGCCCAAGTCTGTTATGCCACAGTGTTGTCTCAGAACCTGCAGCAACTTTTCCAGTCTCTTCCTGCAAACCTGCAGCAACTGTTCCTGAACCTATTTGTTTTTTCTCTGTAACAGCTAAAGTAGAAGGAACAGTATGACCTGTACAAAGATATAAGGTGCCTACTTTCACACCTTTTGCTACTACTAAGGCACCTTTTGAAACCTTCCAATTTTTATCAGTAAATGTAACAGTGCAACCTTGTTCAGTTAGCTACCCTGCTAAAATTAAATTCCTACTAAGCCTTGGAACATGCCTTACCTCTTGTAGTAGCCAATGATTCCCATTCTGCAACTTAATCTTGATTCTTCCCTTTCCAACAATCTGACAGGGTTCATTATCTCCCAAATAAACCAGCCCAAAATCCCCTTGGACATAATCAAGGAAATAACTTCTATAGGGCGTAGCATGAAATGAGGCCCCTGAATCTAAAACCCATGAATCATCAGCATTATCTAGGGAAAGAATCAAAGCATCATCTTCAGACTTATTGCTTACCACATTTGCTTCCTTATTGCCTTCTTGTTTGTCTCCTTCTTTGTTCTTCCGAGACCAGCAATCTTTCTTCAAATGACCTGGTTTTCCACAGTACCAGCAATCCTTCTGTCCTCTAGTTTGGGATCTTTTGTCCTTTGATTTTCCTCGTGACTTCCCATGACCTCCAGAACCTTTTCCTCTCTCCTTTGATCTGCCCCTGCTTTCTGTATTCAAAACACTGCCTGATTTGGATCCACCTGAGCTTTTCTTACGAATTTCCTCACTCAGAATAACACCAACAACATCATCAAATTTTAGCGTATTTGAACTAGAAACAGAGTTACTAACCGCCATTACCAAACTATCCCAGCTTTCAGGCAATGAACATAATATCAAGAGAGCTCTAACTTCTTCATCAAATTTTACATTTACAGAAGTCAATTGACTGACAATCGTATTAAATTCATTTAAATGACCTGTCACAGATCCACCTTCAACCATTTTCAAATTAAACAACTGCTTCATGAGAAATACCTTATTTGAGGCTGAGGGTTTTTCATACAATTTTGCCAAAGCTTTCATCAGACCATCTGTTGTCTTCGCTTCTGTTATATTGAATGCCACCGACGGTGCCAGGCACAACCGAATGGTTTCTAGTGCCTTTCTGTCAAGAAGATTCCAATCCTTATCAGACATTGTTGCCGGTTTCTTGGCTACTCCTTCCAACGGCCTCCATAAATCCTTTTGATAGAGGTAATCCTCCATCTGCATCTTCCATAACTGATAGTTCTACCCATTGAATTTATCAACCTTCGTTTTACCCTCGTCCACCATTGCTCCCACTCAACCTGAGACTTTCCTGTAGACGATAATCAAACACAACTTGCTCTGATACCACTTGTTAGGGTTAGCTGGCAGAAGATATCAATTAAATGCAAATAAAGATTAAACAGAGAAATGGAAATACACAGAAATAATAATAGCGAGAGACAAGTTTTTAATGTGGTTCACCCAAACTCGGGCTACATCCACCAAACAGAGAGTCCAATATTATTATCTAGTAAATCAAACCGATTACAATCAGCAATCCTTGCAACTCAATACCGTTGCAAAATGCTACAATACAATATCAAAACCCTAACCCTTAGCCGCTTTTTATCAAGCTTTTTTTTGGTTACAAAATAGGGTTTTCTTATGTCAGTCAATGAAAAAATTAACTCCCGGTGCATTATAAAATAATAAAAAACCGTGTGAGGTTTCGGGGGCATTGCCCCCGAGCCCCCACGGGGGCGCTGCCCCTCAACCCTGCCCTGTATCGTGACAGGGAACGCGCCAGGAGTGCTGCCCCTAGACCCCGCAAGGGGCGCTGCCCCTTGACCCTGTCTTGGGGGCGCTGCCCCCAAACCCCCGCAAGGCGCGCTGCCCCTTGACCCCGTAGGAATTTGGGGGGAAACCGCGCTGATAAAAGTGGGGTAAATATAACCTCCGAGTCTGATTAGGCTCCATATAACAATAGAAAAAACCTTTCTTGTGCCTCTTGCTACCACTCACACTTCTTCATTTCTTCATACTCACCATACTCCCTTAGTAGGTACATCAATTCCTCCTTCATTTCACTAATGTTTCTAATGTTGAGACCATAATCCCGTTGAGGCCGATTATACCCTCTTTCTATTTTCATAATGTCCAAACATCTATTGAGCTCCAGGAGCATGCCCATGAGCTCATTGAATGCATCAGCATTCACATAGTCAACATCTTGGAACTGATTAGAAGGGTAGTTGTACTGCCTAGGATCAAAGTAGTCTTCTTGGGGTTGATAATAAACATCATTAGGCTACCAAGAAGACATAGTAGGGGTAGGTGGGAGGTAAGCATTGTAAGAGTGTTGCACTATTTTGCTGAAACAGGGTAAAATGACAAAAACCAGATGTATCTTGGGTTTGTTATTGTTGGTATGGAGGCATATAATTTAGATTTTGGCTGGGTGGAGGTGAGTAGCCATAGTTTCCATAAAAAATTGATATTTCTAAGCATTAGTAAATAGGAAACATTCAAACAATAAAGAAAATAAAGAGAGAATAGGTCTATTCTTCAGATAAATACGTTCATACCAAAGAATCACCAAGTGATTGAAATGCTTCTAAAAGCATGTTAAACCATGCATACCATTGAAATCTTGATTCTTTGGAGCTCTTTAGGTACTTTGATTGATTTCACCAGTAGATCTGATCAGTAGAGTCACCATGGTGTTAGAGAGAATGCCCTGAATGGTAAGATGCACTGAAGAGCACACCAAAACTCTTTAATGGATGATATGGATCATCATATGGTCCCATCGGGTGTAACAAAAACTATTGTCACTTGGATTTGCACCCTATATTAAAGTATTTTAGGGCTCCAACAATGTAGTGAAACATTGAGATGACCTCCAAGTGTGGGACCCTGCAAGGAGGCCAAATCTCCAAAGAGAGGCCAGTTCCTTCGCTGAATGGGAAATTGGGCTATTCCTAAGACTAAACCTAATCTATCCACCATTTAAGAAAAGAGGAAGAGGGGTAAAACTATAAATTAATGGAGGTGATAAACTAGGTTTGATATAAAAGCTCTCACAGAGCTAGGAATATACACAAAATAAAGAAACCCAGCTAATAAACCTACACAGATCTAGCTTATTCTAACAAAGGTAAGAAGAAGAACAAATTTGTATGGAACAAAGCATTCACAGACAAATCAATCCTAATTTACACAGTGCTAAAAAATAGCATGAAGAGGTAAAACACAATGTGTACTTCATCAAAAAGGCAAGGTTACAGCAAAGGAGGGCTCTATTTGGAGTAAAAAAATGTCTCAGTATCCAACACTCATTACATATTTTTTACATGCATATATATCAATTCATTAAATTTGACCTCAGTCACTTTACAATTAACTTGCCCCATGGGCTTGTCAGAAAATATCCCTGCAAAAGGGATCTCTGTCTGCTAAAATTCAATGCAAAAAATATCTTGGATCATGGAGCAACTGGGAGATATTTTTTCTTCAATGCAAACAACTAATTCATCAACTTGCATCAATAAATGCAAAAATATCTAGGAAGGGCTAGTTGAGTAAATCATATTTGCATCAATGGCAGATGAGGAAAATCAAAAATATTTTCCCTCCAAAATCCTTTTTCTTAGAGCTTTTACGACACTTCAAATATTTAAATCTAAATATTTGAAGTTTACAATATTAAATTTCTTTGTTCTTTCTGGATTTCTATCTTTTCTAGAAATTCCAAGATTCTGGCCTAAATTTTGCTTTGTCAGCAAAAATTAGCATTTACAGACCATTTTGCCTCTATTTTTTGCATATTTTATCATCAGTTGGCAACTCTACAATTTTCTAGACTATGGCCTGCTCCTGTCTATTTTTTTCCTTATCGGCAAAAATCATCATTTCTAAACTTTCTTTGCTTTCTCCTATCTTCTTCATTGGCAAAACCATCTTTTCTTGAACCCTAGATTTTGGCCATGTTTTGCCTTATCGGCAAACTCTGATTTGAGCAAACTTTTCTCACATGCTTCCTCTTTTGCCTTATCAGCAAAAGTGGCCCATTTTGAACCTTAGCCCCTTGTCAGAAAAACATGTTTTTTCCAAACCATTGTTTCTTTGTGTCTTTTTCCTTATCAACAAAAGTGGCCTATTGACGCACCTTTGTTTTTGGTCACTTTTTGCCCTTGTTGGCAAATTCTTCAATCTCTGAACTTTTTGAGCTTGCTAACATTTGCTTTTGTTTTGCCTCTATCAGCAAAACTATTCTTTGTCAAACCATGTTCATCGTCGGCAAAATCAGCCTCCTTAAGCACTTGCCCCTTACATCCTACTTATCGACAAAATTCGATGTCGACAAACTTTGTTATTTTTGAAATTTTGAGAAGTTCAACCCTATCCCAATTGGTGAAAGAAGGTGCATTTTCTTTTCCTTACTTAGTCAATTTTACTGTTTCCATTTTGCCTTATTGACAAAATCTACTTTCTTTGAACTGAGCACCTTTGTTGGCAAAAGTCTGCCAAACCTTCCTTTCTGCCACCTCTTCTTTATGTGCTTCACCTTATTGGCAAAATCATCGATCAGTGAACTATTGAAATTCTAAACCATCAATGCCTTAGATGATTTTTGTTGTTGGCACTTTTACCTTTGGGTGAACTTACCTCCCTATGCCTTTGGTTTGTCGATGAAATGCTCTATCAGCAAACAACGGATATTCTGAACCTACAGAAAGTTCACATCTTGTGAACTTTGCCGAAAAAGACATTTCCAATTTTCTTTGCCTTCCTTTATCAAAAAATCACCTCAGTCAATGAACTTTCAATTTTTCAAACTTTATGAAAGTTCACGACTGGGGGAAATACCAATAAAGGCATTTTCTTCTCTTTTAACTTAGACAAATTTTTGCAAGAAACCTGCACCCCTAGGCGCCTTATCGGTGAACCTATGAAAAAGTGAACTTTTGACAAGTTCACAAAACCTAAAGTTTGCTGATAAAGGGGAAAGAACTATTTCATGCCTTAGTCATTTTTGGTTAGTTCATGAAACTAAAAATTTGTTGATAAGGGCCAAAAGGAGGAAAAAAATAAGGAAAAAGCTTCAAATTTTCTGGGTTTTTTGCAAGGAGTTTCCTGATGAATTTTAAAGGATTTTTACAAGGTAGAACTCTAGAATTTGAAGGTTTTTAGGCTTTCAGAGTTAAGTTCTCAAGGGATTTCAACAAGATTTTTAAGTAGGGCTATTTGACTCTAGGCAAAGGAATATAGGTCAACATTTTGCTAACCTCTCAAGGATGTTGGCCTGCTAAACAAATGGACTAGTGGCTTTAAACATCCATTGGGCATGGAGTCTAAAAGTGACTACAATAGGTCAAAACAACTTAAACCCTACCTTTCAAAACAATCCAACAATATAATGAAACATTGAGATGATCACTAGGTGTGGGACCCTACAAGGAGGCCAAATCTCCAGAGAGAGGATGGTTCCTTCACTGAATGGGAAATTTAGATATTCCTAAGACTAAACCTAATCTATCCACTTCTTAAGAAAAGAGGAAGAGGGGTAAAATTGTAAATTAATGGAGGTGATACACCAGGTTTGAATATGAAAGCTCTCACAGAGCTGAGAAAATGCACAAAATAGCTAATAAACCTATACAATCTAGATTATTCTAACAAAAGTAAGAAATACAATAGAATTGTATGGAACAACGCATTCACATACCAATCAATCCTAATTTACACAGTGCTAAAAACAACATTAAGAGGTAAAACACAGTGTGTATTTCATCAAAAAGGCAATTACAACAAAGGAGGGATCTATTTGGAGTACAAAAATGTCCAAGTATCCAACACTCATTACATCTTTTTTACATGCATATATATATATATCAATTCATTACATTTGACCTCAGTCGCTTTACAATTAATTCACCCCATGGTCCTGTGAAAAAATATCCTTGCAAGAGAGATGTCTGTCTGCTAAAATTCAATGCAAAAAATATCTTGGATCATGGAGAAGCTAGGAGATATTTTATTTTCAATGCAAATAGCCAATTCATCAACCTGCAATAATAAATGCAAAAATCTCTAGGAAGGTGTAGTTGAGTAGATCAGATTTGCATTAATGGCAAATCAAGAAAATTAAAAATATTTTCCATACAAAATCCCTTTTCTTAGAGCTTTTACGACACTTCAAATATTTAAATCTAAATATTTGAAGTTTACAATATTACAATTCTTTATTTTTTCAGGATTTCTATCTTTTCTGGAAATTCCAAGATTCTGGCCTAAATTTTGCTCTGTTAGTAAAAATCAGCATTTACAGACCGTTCTACCTTTCTTATCTACATATTTTATCATCAGTCGACAACTCTGCAATTTTGTAGACTGTGGCCTGCTCCTGTCTATTTTTGCCCTTACTGGCAAAAATCATCATTTATGAACTTTCTTTGCTTGCTCCTATCTTCTTCATTGACAAAACCATCTTTTCTTGAACCTTGGCTTTTGGCCATGTTTTGCCTTATCACAAAACTCTAATTTGGGTGAACTTTTCTGACTTGCTTCCTCTTTTGCCTTATCAGCAAAAGTGGCGCATTTTGAACCTTGGCCCTTTGTCGGCAAAACATGTTTTTGCTGAACCATTGTTTCTTTTTGTGTTTTGCCTTATTGGTGAACCTTTGTTTTTGGTCACTTTTTCCCTTGCCAACAAATTCTTCAATCTTTAAACATTTTGAGCCTGCCCACATTCACTTTTGTTTTGCTTCTATCGACAAAACTATCCTTTGTCGAACCATGTTTGTTGTCAGCAAAATCAGCCTCCTTAAGCACTTGCCCCTTGCATCCTCCTTATCGACAAAAGCTGATGTTGAAAAACTTTGTTACTTTTCAACTTTAGATAATTTCGGCCCTATGCTAATTCAGTGATAGAAGGGGCCTTTTCTTTTCCTTACTTAGTCAATTTTCCTATTTCTATTTTGCCTTATCGGAAAAATCTACTTTCTTTGAATTGAGTACCTTTGTTGGCAAAAGTTTATTTTTTCAAAACTTCCTTTCAATTGCCTCTTCTTTATGTGCTTCACCTTATTGGTAAAATCACTCATCGATGAACTATTGAAATTCTAAACCATCAATGCCTTAGCTGATTTGTGTTGTCGACACTTTTACATTTGGAAGAACTTGCCTCCTTCTGCCTTTGCTTTGTTAGCGAAATACTCTGTTGGTGAACCACGGAGATTCTAAACTTAAAGAAAGTTCACATCTTGTGAACTTTACTGACAAAGAGATTTCCAGTTTTATTTTCCTTCCATTATCAGAAAATTTCCTTAGTCAATGAACTTTAGATTTTTTGAACTGTATCCCTTGACACCAGCCTTGCTTTATGCCTCTCTATCTTTCCCTCAACAATACTCTTGGTCTTTTAGACCCACTTAACTCCAATTACTTATTTACCCTTGGGTAAATCAGTTAACTCCCATGTCTCATTCCTTTCTATTGCATCTAAATCTTCATCCATGCCCTTACACCATTTTTCTTCTTTAACAACCTCTTCAAAATCTATTGGATCACCATGAGAGAACAAAGAAAAGCCCAGACTTTCATCAAAATTATCATATGTTGTGTCTTCATAAATCTCCATCACACTTGTTGTCTTTCTCAACATTAGAGAAGCCAGCATAAGATCTGAATTTCTTTTGGAGTTACTGATGCTTGACTTTGGATTACTCTGGAGCTGATTATATTGTTGCAGTCTTGAACATCCTAACTCCAGAGATCTCTAGAGATAGTTCTGGAGTGCTCCGGAGCTAGATTCTATGCTTTGGGGATGGTTTTGGAGACTTCTAGAGTTGGATCCAAAGTGCTTCGGTGTGTTCTACTTCACTACTAGAAGTTCCTCCTTCATTTCCACCTTCTTCATCATTTATGGGTATCATTGTTGAGATACCTATGGTGGTGTCAACTATGCCATCCCATGATTCATTCTCAATGAACTCAACATCCCTACTGATCACAAAATTCTTGGTAACAAGGTTATACAATGTGTATGCTTTGAATTCTTCACTGTACCCAATGAAGATACACTTTTCTCCTTTGTCATCAAATTTTCGTCTCTTCTCTTTTGGCATAAATGAATATGTAACACACCCAAAAATCCGTAGGTGCTCCAAACTCCATTTTCTTTTTTCCATGGCTCTTGTGGAATCGTATCACAAACAACCTTTGTGGGACTTCTATTTAGTAGGTATATTGTTGTTGCTACAACTTCACTCCAATAATTATTTGATAGTTCCTTTGCCTTGAACATGCTTACTCCCATCTTTGTAATGGTTCTATTTTTCCTCTCAAAAACTCCATTTTTCTATGGAGTGTAACTTGTTGTGAACTATTTTAAAATTCCTTCATTTCTAAAAAATTCAAAAATTCTTTGGAGATATACTCTCCCCCTCTATTCATTTTGAGGACCTTGATGAACCAGCCACTTTGCTTCTCAAGCAAGGCCTTGAATAACTTAAACTTCTCAAATTCTTTAGATTTATTCTTCTAGAAATAAACCCATCTTTCTGTTGTAGTTATCTATCAAGGTCATAAAATATGTATTTCCACCCAAAGTGTGAGTTTTCATGGGACCACACAAATCTTAATACACCAACTCCAATTATGCTTTTGCTCTTCTGCAATATCCTAATTGAAAGGGCTTCATGTTCTTCTTTCCTAAAATATATGCTTCACATTCCCTATCAGGCTCTACAATTATTGGTAGCCCCCTAACCATATCTTTCTTGGGCAAAAGAATCAAACTAGAAAAACATAAGAGCCCATACCTCAAATACCAAAGCTTGGATGGGTCTTTGATGACTATCTTGAAGGTTGACTACTAAGCCACTATTGTAGATGTCATCTGGTTGATTCCAAAGCTCTTTATAACCTTCATATACTTTGAGGTTGTAGCTCTAGATAGTGCCGAAGACTACAACCTAAGAGGAAACATTCTATTTCTCATCATTTGCACAACTACAATCACTTTCTTGCTACCATGGACTTGTCATAGATGATGCATTCCCCTTTCTTCATCAGGATACTATAACCATTTTGGACCATCTATCCAATGCTCAATATGTTATGTTTTACGCCCAGGGCATACTAGACATCCCGGATCTTCCTTCTCCCACCTTGCTTGGTTTAGATGGTTATAATGCCTCTTCCCATGATAGGAACTTTTTGATTGTTCCCCATCATGATCTCATACTTGATTTTATTGTCAATGGAGGCAAATAAATTTACATTGCCACTCATGTGGTTGCTACATGTGTTGTCCAAGTACCATACTTCAATGTTGCTCTACTGAGCAAGGTTGCATACAATAAATACATTTAATTTTTTTCATTTTCAGCCTTGTCCTCATTTTCTACATGAGCATTTTGCTTTCCTTTTTCATGTTGCCTCTTCCTACATTCACTTGTAAAATGACCAAATTTATGATAGTAGTAACACTACACATTTGACTTATCATACCTTTGGTTTGAGTTGTTTCCCTTACTCTTGTTTTGACAGTGTGGCTATGATGTACTTGCCTCCTCTAGGTTGTTTGAGCCTCCTCTTCTAGAGTTGCTTCTTCCTCTACCTCTTTGACCTTTTCCTCTACTATTTCTTCATCTTCCCATACCTTTCACACTACTCTTAGCTTTGAAGGATTTCTCTAGGGAAGGAGTGGATATGTTCAACCACTACTCATGGGTTTGAAGAGAACCCATCAACTCATCCACTATCATATTTAAGAGGTCTTTGGCATCTTCTATTGCTATGACAATAGGGTCAAATCTCAAGGGTAGACTCCTAAGTATTTTTTCAATAATACTTTTCTCTTCCATGGTTTATCCATTAATCCTCAATTAATTTATCAATGTGGATACCCTTGTATGAAAATCTAAGATGGACTCATCGTCCTTCATTTGCAAGGTCTCAAAATATCTCTAGAGGAGTTGTATTTTTACTAACCTCACCTTGTTAGTTCTTTTGTAACTAGTTTGGAGTATTTCCCAAGCCCCCTTTACATAGTTAGCTACTACTAGTATTGGAAAAATAGCCTCTGTCAAGGCCACCTCAATCAAACTAGGGGCTTTTGCATCATTTCTCCTTATTTCTTTTAGTTGGTTCTTCTAGGCATTGGATAGTGCTTCATAAGCATTCTAGTCAGTCACATTTGTGAAGCCCTTAATGACTAGCTCCCATAGATCATTTGCAACTAGTACTATTTTCATTTTGCTTGCCTATACGTCATAGTTCTTTCCATAAAAACTTGGTGGCTACTGCCAACTCTTTCTATCTCCTCCAATCATTTTTCTAAATCAGGCGAGACTAATAATGCCTAGAAAATCTAGGGCTTTTCTTCAATACCCAAAAAACTAAGGCACTAGCAAACTCATCTTTGCTAACCTTGGCTCTGATACCACTTGTTGGAAGCATTTCGCTCTTATACAACTTGTTGGAAGTATTGATCACTGATACCATTAAGAAGGAGAGAAGAAGACAAGCAAATAAGAGAGAGAGGGAACAAATAAAATATAATTTTTTTCTTTATATGCAAAATATAATTTACATTCAATAATACAAACCCCAGAGCTACAACTCTATTTCTCTGTCTACAAATACTACTCCCTTTGGAGCTTATTGTACATTGATGTTGTCTCACTTAGTCTAGAGCTCTTCATTTCTCTTATCTAGAGCTTCCTGTGTGTGCCTATTTGGAGATATTGTTATGTCTAGAGTTGCCTACAATTATGAGCTTCTATTATCTGCACTCTCTCAGTACCATATTCTCCATGTTGTTGCTGCAACATATCTTCTCTCTGCTTTGCTCTACTACTGCATACTCTATTCTTCATCGACTATTGTATTTTCACATTCTTCCCTTTTGTCTTTTCTCTATCCTCAAAAAACTTCTGCTCAAACTCAAATTCAAACTCACCTACCAGCATTCAAAGAGATTCACCAACATTTAAATCATTTTTTCAAGATAGTAGAATGGCATTAACTATTTGGCAGGGTGGAAGAAAATAGACCCCAAGGAAATCTCTGATGGGCTAGGTGATTTTAATGTAGGTGGTTCTAGATTAAATTTTTCAATACTCTTTCTGCATGTCAAGGTAAGGTAGATCAACTTATGTTGAGATGTTCAACATCATGATAAAAGTATAATGAAATGCTCAACTTTTGTTTTATAGAGATTTGATGAAAAGCTGAAGAAGTGTGAAATGGTCTGTTTATACGGAGGAGATCCTAAGAAGACTAGTGATTTTATCAGAAAGTTAAAATATGTATTAAAAAGCATAGATAAAGAAATGGGCATCTAGATCATCTTTGTAGGTAGGGGAAACTTTTTGCATGATGATAACAGTAGAGAGAAAGAAGTTGCATTGCACAAAGAGAATGATAAGTTTGCATTGTTGAATAGGAGAGAAATAGTAGCATTGCAGTCCAAGAGAATAGCAAGTTGTCATTGTCAAGCTTATCCTTTGATTATATGAAAAGATTCTAGCACCACATTCATTATTTGGTGTATCTAATAGCAACTGTAAATGAGGATAAGAAAGAATTAATGAGCATTTCGAGGCTACTACTAGGTCTTCTATCACTTGACTCCCTATCTAGAATGAATGGTACTATGTGGATGATGGCAATTGATAAGACTAGGAATAATATCTTTACAACAAAATGAAAAGACCTGGTGGAAAAATTAGCAAGTAACATTCAACTATGAAGGAAGTCATCAATATTGACAGTGTTAGAAAAATATGCTGTGTGGAATTGAAATAATAGTGAAATAGTAATAAAAGACAAAAAAAGACAACATAAATTTATGTGGAACACTTGGTAATGTTCTAGGAATAAACAACAGGAAAAGATCTCTCAAATTTTATACTTAGAAGAAAATTCACTGTTGCAAAAACTTTTTCTCATGCATTTGCATTCAAGCTCAACTAACCTAATTAATAACCACAAAAACAAAATGCACGCAAAAAACAAATTATCATTTCTGAAAAAATATATCCATGCATAAAAGCATGAGTGGCACTTCCACATGGTGTACACATGGCATATGGCCAAAAATTATGGTACTCATTTTTTACTACTTGTCACTATTGAAATAACAAAAATTGACTTCACATACCAACAATCTCCCACTTGAAGTCAAGTTTCTACCTTGTGAATATCTTCTCCTATTGAAAGACCAATTTCACTACTACATATCATCAAGTGATGTGGATGCGAAGAGAAGTTATGCACCATATGAACTTCTCTCTACTAGTAGGCTTCCTCAAAATATTTGCTAGATTTATATCAGTGTGCATCTTAGCCAAATATACCTATCCTCCTTCCACCACCTCATGTATAAAGTGATATTGTACATCAATATGTTTCATTTTGGCATGATAAGTTGATTTCCCTACTAAGTGTAAAGCACTCTGGCTATAATAATGCAACACCATGTTATCCTACTTTACCTGCAATTCATCCAAGAGCTTATGAAGCCAGATTACCTCCTTGTTGGCTTATATCTCTACCACTATCTACAAATTTGAGATCTAACTAATAGAACATCTTGCTAAGGAGAAAACATAATTTGTAGTAGATTTTCTCTTATATCTGTCTCCACTAAAATCTGCATCCACATACCCATTAACTTGAAGACTACTCCATTATAACAGATAGTAGCATTAGAAGTGCCCCTTAAATACATGATAATCCACTTCATAGATGTCCAATGATCACAACTTCGATTCACCATGAAATGACTGACTACTCCCACTACTTGTGCAATGTTTGGTCTAGTGCACACCATGATGAACATAAGATGGCCAACTGCTGATGGGTACGATACACAAGATATCTAGATCTTCTCTACTTCTCTGTTAGAGTACTATTCTGAAGACAATTTAATATGAATAGGAAATGGAGTATTAACTGGTTGTGCATTCTACATATTGAAGCACTACAAAATCTTTTCTGCATATGTCTTCTGTGAAAACCAAATATTCCTATTCTTTATGTCTCTATGTATCCTCATTCCCAGAATCTAATTTGCATTTCCTAAATACATTTCAAACTCCCTAGCAAGATGAGCCTTTAACCTAATGATTCTATCCATGTTGAGACCTACCATCAACATATCATCTACATACAAAAGAAAAATAATGAAACTACCATCTTCATACCTTTTAAAGTAGACACAATGATAAGCCTCACATTTGTGAAAACCCAAACTCATCATTGAACAAATCACATTGCTTGTATCAATACCTTGGTGCATTTTTCAAACAATACAACGATTTATTCAACCTACATACTAGATTCTCCATGTCTTTTTCCTCAAAACATTCCAGTTGTTTCATATAAATTTCCTCAGAGTGGTTACCATGCAAGAAAGTTGTTTTAACATCTAATTGTTCCTTATCCAAATAAAGACTAGCAACAAGAGCCAAAACAAATCTAACTGTACTTAACCACACCACAAGTGAAAATATTTCATCAAAATCAATACCATATTTTTTTGCGTACCCCTTGGCCACCAATCAAACTTTATATCACTCCACATTATCATTTATTTCACTTTCAATAGTTTGAAGACCTACTTGTTGCCAATAGCTATTCGCCCCTTAGGTAATCCCACAAGCTCCTATTTTTTTTAATGTAGAGCTCTCATCTCCTCATCCATAAATGCTCTTCGTTTGTTTGCACCTTCATCTTCACAAGCCTTCTAATATGAGCTAGGCTCACCAACATCAATAAAAAAGTTGAATTATAATTAAGAGAATACATTGTTGGTGATTTGATCACTCTAGTGGATCTCCTTAGAAGGGGTAATGTGTTACCCTGTGGATCATTTGGTTGTTGTTCAACCTCATCATATAAGTGATTCTGATTATTATCTTGTTGATTTTTATGAACAGATGGCTGATTTTCATCTAGCACCTCCATATTAGCATCATGTTTTTCCACCTCTATTGGAACATTTTTTGTACTTTGCTGTTAGATTTACTTCTTTGCATTGAATTTTCATTAAAATAAACATCTCGACTAATAATAATCTTGTGGGCAACAGTATCCCACAACCTGTACCCCTTTGTACCTTCTACAAAGCCAAGAAAAATACATTTCACAGACTTCATGTCCAACTTATTCCTATCCTCTTTGGGAATATGAGAATAAGCATCATAGCCAAAAATATGAAGAAAGGAATAATCAACAAGTTTACCTTTCCATACTTCTTCAGGAATTTTACGGTCTAGAGTTGTAGTGGGTGACTTATTAACCAAGAAACATGATGTAGAAACACAGCTCTCACCCCAAAACATTTGTTCCAATCCAGCAGCACTTAGCATACATCTAACTCTCCATAATTGTATGGTTCATCCTTTTAGCTACACCATTTTTTTGTAGTGTTTTAAGAACTATCAACTCCCTTGCAATACCATGCTTACTAAAAAACTAATTAAACTCACCTAAACAAAATTCCTTTCTACTATCTATTCCAAGACACTTTATTGTCTTTCCTTTCTAATTTTCTACCAGAGCTTTAATCTTCTTAAAATAATAAAAGACATTAGATTTTTTCTTCAATAGATAAATCCACACCTTAGGGGAATAATCATCTATAAATGAAACAAAATATGGCAAACCTTCAATTGATGTAATAGGTGCTTGCTAAGTATCTGAATGAATTAAATCTAGAACTTCATTACTTCTAGTAGTGCAACTAGAAAAAGTCAATCTGTTCTATTTTCCAAACAAATAATGCTCACAAAAATTCAAATATATAAATTTAGCACATGGGAGAAGATTTCTATCTAGCATTACCTTGAGACTATGCTCACTCATGTGGCCTAGCCATTGATGCCAAGTAGATAATGAATCCATTTCTACATCTGATACCATCATAGCCTTTCCACTACAACTTTCTGCAACTAGTCTATAGAGATTGCCAACTTTTTCTCCCTTTAGCACCACCAATGCTCATTTTGTTACCTGTAGACAACTATTTTCACCACTTAATTGGTTACCTTGCTCACCGAATACTCCAAGTGACAGTAGATTATTCTTTAATCCTAATACATGCCTAACATGTTGAAGATTCTTTATTATCCCATCAAACATCTTGATTTTTACCTCTCCTTCACCAATAGCTTCACACTGGTTGTCATTTCCCTTATAACCCATAAATCCATCACATGACCAATAAGAAGAAAAACAACCCTTCTGAGGAGTTATGTGAAAAGGGGCACTAGAATCAATGATCCAAACATGATGAAATGAACCTCTTAGATTAGTAGACAAAACTTTTCCATCTTCCAATGGTTTTTCAACTTCTATTGTATTTGCCTTCGATGGATGTGAGCTAGGATTTTCTTTGTTTGATTTTGGATGTCTGCAGTCCCTTTTGACATGCCCTATTTTTCCACAATTCCAACATTTGACTCCTTTCTACCCCTTGGATTTCAACCTAGCTTGTCCATGCTCAGCTTTCACTTATTCCAAAGTTTGCCCCTTGCAACAAGGACATAAGTGGAAGAAGTCCCTTGAGATGTATTTTGCCTTAAATCTTCAAAAATTACTACGGCTACGACATCTTCAAAGATAAGTTTCCCCTTTGGTGCTGAGTTACTAAGCACCATAACTAGTTGATCCCAAGTTTTATGCAAAGAGCATAATAGTATAGCCGCTTTATTCTCTTCTTAAATTTTCACCTCCATTAAAACCAACTTGCTAATCAATGTGTTGAAATTGTTGAGATAATCTGTGACCAAAGAATTGTTATGAATCCTCAAATTATACAATTGTCACCATAACAAAAAATTATTTGCCAATGACTTTGTCTCATACAAATTTTTGAGCTTAGTCCACAAGTCGTGTTATTTTCTCCTCTGCAACATTTGAAACTGAATCAGCAAGAGATAACTAAATTGTAGTTCTAGCCATGTTATCCTTTTTATCTCATTCCTCTTGCTTCATGGCTATAGGTTTTGATATTGTCCCCTTGAGAGCCAAGGCCCATCCATCTTTCACCAATAAGGCTTGAACCTTTAGTTTCCATAAAGCAAAATTGGAACCATCAAATTTTTCAACCTCAAATTTGGTAACTATGCATCTTGTCATTGTTTTTCCCAAAGATAAAAACCCACAAAACAACTTCTGCACAAAACCATGTGCTCTTATACCAACTGTTGAAAGTATGCTATGTAGAATTGAAACAACAGTGAAATAGCAATAAACACACAAAAAGACAACATAGATTTACGTGGAAAACCTGGTAATGTACTAGGAAAAAATCACAGGCAAAGATCTTTCAAATTTTATTCTAAAAAGAAAAATCGTTGTTACAAAAACTTTTTTCTCATGCATTTGCATTCAAACTTGACTAACTTAAATAACCACAAAAAAAAAATGCAAAAAAACAAATCCTTTTCGAAAAAAGATTTCCATGCATAAAAGAATAAGTGGCACTTCCACATGCAATTCCATATGGTACCCGTGACATGGTGTACCATGGTACTCGTTGTTCACTGCTTGTCACTAATGAAATAACAAAAACTGACTTTCATACCAACAGATAACAGATGGGGTAGTGGAAGTGCTACCCCCCCCCACAAAAAAAAGGAAGAGGAAGAAGGACCATGGATAAGATTTCCAGTTGGAGACACGAGTGGGCCATTGATTGAAACTGAAGAGGTAGATAAGCAAAGGTTTGAAGATGCGCAACGGCTCACAGTACACCCCTCGTCACAAATTGTAGAACAAATCTCTGCTAACAACTTTTACTCCATGTCCTATTTCAGGAGACCCTGCCTATCAATGCGATATGTGTGGATGTTTTAGCATATGCCAAGAATACAACATCTCACACTTCATAGGGAGGAGCAAAGGTGAACGGGGAGAGCAAATAACTATTGAAGTCGGTCAGCACCAGTCAGTCCTCACTGCCGATTAGTCTTGTGCTATTTTATGAAACACAAATGAGTTCTTCCAAATATCCAGGTCTGTGCTTCACCTGCAGCGGAAAATAGCTTATAAATTTGGTCATAGTTTGACACTTTAATACCGTTGGTCACAGTTTACAGTCACACTAGTGACTCCGATTCCTTTGGCATGCCCAGAAATTATCCATCCACCACGCTACAATAATTCTAAAACAAAATCCTTCATTTTCTAGGCATCTACGTACTTCTATCTACATACCTTTAGTTTTGGTATATGTCAGCGTGCAGAAGATATTAACATAAGGTACAAATTTCACGGTCTGAGAAGTTGTCATTGGTGTTCTAGTGTAAACTATATGAATGAAAAAGGTAGAATTTACTTCTACTTTCTTTCACATGTGGCATATCGTTGCTATAGATTGATACATTCTACTTAAATATCATCCATTTCAATGGTCAAACAATTAATAGTAATTTTACACCTCATTCACAACAAAAAGTGGTAAATATTTGTCCTATTTTTATTGGTCTAAATCGAATTGTCTATCCAGTGCACATTTGACCATATTTATTAATTAATTGAAATTCACAATACTGTTGTATTGTGAATTTCAATTAATTAATAAATACGGTCAAATGTGCATCCAAAGCACTGCATAGACGTTGCCGTCTGAATTGACCTTTGACTGTTGAAGTGGATGATATTTAAGAATACCAGATTGACATGTAAAGAGTGTACTACTTTACAAAAGTATGGAATATCTTTTTTTTTAATAGTGTTGGCCAATCAATTGACTTGTATAATAGCATTTATAGTTGACTATAGATTTTAATTATAAAAAAATTATTTGAAAATCAAAATTGAATATATTTAAATATATTATATAGCATAATTTTTAAAATTTATTTATTAAATAATGGGAGCATTTAAATTTATGTAAACAAAGAGTATACAAATAAAATTAATTAAAATCAAAGTTATTTTAATTTAGTTTTAATAAATGAGGGAAATGGATCCCTCTTCATTTATATTAATTTTGAAAAAATATTATTTCTATATAAAATGTTTTTTTTTAATCATAAAGGAAATATATCCTTCTCCCTTATATTAATTTTGAAAAAAAATGTTTTCATACAAAATGTCTTTTTTAATGGAACACGAGATTTGAGAATACCATGGGACTTTAGCCTAACCAAACAAGAGGATAAACCTTAATATCCAAAATTAACATCTTAAGCCCCACCTGAGATAAAGTAGGGGAAAAACCTTTTAACAAACATAGAAGTTTTCAACTATAATCACCACCTCCTTCAACCACCCCTATGATTCTCAAGAGAGTAAAAGCTTCCTTCACACATTTAACACAATGATGAATTCTTCCTCATCTTCTTGGAAGATATTAGAGTTTGTTGGCTCTCAAAACTATAGCTCTGGTTCCATATATAAGATACTCACTGCCAATGTAAGGGGAAACATGACTACACTAGTAAGGATGCATGGCTCATCAACAAAAATAGATAGCTTTGGGCCAATTGATAGAAGAGCGTAGCTCTTCTTCTTCTTTAGGCTATTTTAAATGTAGAAGGGGTGATCCTTAAGGTCTCAACATGACAATGGAAACTTTTACTATTATGGTTCAGGCAGATCAAAGCAATAAACACTAACAATTATATGTAGATTAAATAACCCAAAAATAACAATAAAGAATAACACAAAAGAGATCAACACAAAAATTTAACGTGGTTCACCCAAGCTACATCCACAGAAACTCAGCCATCCAATGATTTTATTATCCAGTGCAAAACATATTACAATCTCATGAATGTGTTGTCGTAACATACATCCCAGCCGCTTATAAAAAGATTTTTGGAAGCTTCTAGAATTAGGGTTTTACAATGTCATTTTTCTTTTGTCGGTTAACAAAAATAACAACTGACTCCAAATGGGCAAAAATGAAGAAAAAAATATGTTACGAGTGTATAGTACTTGCAAGGATACGTTACGAGTGTACAGTACTTGCATGATCAGTCGCCACATACTAACATTTACAACTTATACCTTGGCTAACCATGCCCCATGGTAGTGATGTTCATAGACCCACTAGACCTCATATTAAGCATACTAAGACAAGGATGCACATGCAACTATAGGTATAAACAAGTTTGTGTCACCATCAATGAATCACCTTACATTCCATACGCATGCACATTTTATAACCACACAAGTATAACATGCTAAATGTTTGTCAGACAATGGCACCCATATGATGTGCCATGAGTTGTTACAATAAATTATAATTGTGGGAAATACTTCTATATGCATAACCCTCTAAATATGGTTCAAATCTGAGTTCACTTAGAATGTAATAATAGTTATAAACACTAGATTTATGCACATAAGAAGGGCCTGAAACTAACATTGTAGTAGATATAAAAGATGTTTTACATAAATTAAAAGTGGTGGTGGATGGGAAAACTATAACAAATCACTTTTGGACAATTAAACCATGCCTTAGGATTCATACACAAATACATGTGCAAGGAAAAACATGAGAACTTGAAATGCATTCATAAATTATAACCTATTATTTATGATAAACCAAACACATTGCATTATGTAACCAATAGTATCCATGATGAAGCATACTTCACATATCCATAGATTAACAAGATGAACTCATATGATATATTAAAAGAATTTGCATTAAATACAATTTGATACATTTTAACAATCCTTGTGAGGATCAACTAATAAATACATCACTTGATAAATAGATGTTGCCTTAAAAATAAGTATGGCATACCTATCCCTCGAAAACACCCAAACAAGTATGCAGACACGAACAACTTGAAGAGACTCCTACAATCTGCACCTTTCCTTGATTTACATTATTTTTTGTTATAAAGAACTAAGCCTAAACACTTTAATCAATGCGCTTGAACTACCACTGACAAATGAAAACATTTCTATATCAAGGTTGAGCTTTAAACCAACCAACCATTAATACATCTCATATAGATGTATATAAAACATTAAATTCTTACTCAAGAAAGTTGGGCATGGTCAAAGGTGCATTCCTCAATCTTGCAGGCTACCCATGTGTTTTTCCATCACTTTCACATGGTTGTGTACTTACAACCATGCCCATTGCATAAAAATCACATGCCTTGCATCTAAAATCTTATCCTTGAGAAATCCATAATTACCTAAAGGAATATGGGAATCTTCCTAAACCAAATTAGATCAAAAAAGAACAAATAAATACTTGCTTAGTCATGCTTGGAACTAGGCGAAAAACTTGTTTGAATGGTGGAGATATGTAGTGGAGAAGAAGTTAGGATGAACAAATTGTACAGAGGGCTTGAAAGTCTATAGACCATATATAGTATAATGATAAAAATGGTAAGCAATTGAGTAATTAGCATGGAGGGGTAAAAAGTCCACTAGGAAAATACATTGTAGTGTAGTGGAGTTTGGGAGTAGGGAAGTAGTTTATAAGTTTTACAAAATTGCATGAGGGTTCTATAATCTATAGAGCAATGTGGGTAGAGCTTGGAGATCAACTTGGACTATTGCAAAGCTGAGGGAAAAATCCATGGGGCAACACATAGATTTGGATGAAGTAGAGGTGGGAACAAGGAAGATTGGTCATTAAGTAAGGATTGCCCAAGAAAGGGGAAAGCCAAATAGTAATAGTAACACACCCCATTTTTGGTATTCATTGAAACATATTAATATGTGGATTTAATATTAATTTATTCCATATTCTAGTTGTACTATATTTGGACAAATGATACTTTGTTTTCTTGATAGAATAATTCATGGTAGGGAAATTGATTTTTATGTAGTTGATAGTTACTCAAATTGTGATTATGATTTATTTACTTAATGGACTAACTACTATGTGAATGAATGGAAGAGGAGAGTATCACCCACGAGAGGATGATAGATGTCGACAAATTGGCAGTGCAACTAAATATTCGAGAACCAAAAAAACTCACATGAGTTGATAGTATAACTATATGTGATGCTTGATAATCATTTGGAAGCATGTTAGGCATTGTCATAAAGAGTCATAATGGTTCATCCTATTAGTCAATTTAATATTTAAAGAGTCAACTATTATCAATATTATTATTTCAATAGAAAAATATATCTATGGTATATGTGTGGTGTAGATTCTCATAAGAATGGTAATAATAAATATAATATCATCTTTTGAGTAGGATCTTATTTCAAAATTATGTTTTTTAATGGAAAGCCCATGATAGTATTATTATTATTCTTTTTATTCTATTCTAACCCCCTACATATGATAATCTCTATTGAAGGAGATCATGGGCTAATATGGCGCATGCATGATAGTGGAGACTAAAAATAGTTGACATAGTGGGAAGAAATAAGTTAAATAGAATATGAAATTTAAGCATGCATTCTCTTCCTACTTGAGCATGTAGTATTTATCCTGTAAAACAGAAAATTCTTAGAATGGTATAGTATTCTGTGTAGATTCAAGGTTTTATGTAGTCTAGGAAGTGTGGGTTTTTGTTAAATCCATGTAGCTTAGAGGAGGTTGAGGGTAGTGAAATGAGATAGCTTCTTGTAGGAAAGAACCCAAATGTTTGAACACTTATTCACTCATCCCTATAGTAATACTTTTCCATTATAAACCATTAGATAGTAGTCATATAGCTGATTGTATTGCCTTGTTAATGGCTTCTTGTGTTTGGTTGTATAAATGATAAAATCTTATCCATGTTACCTTTGGCATATAGATGTTATTCTTTTCTCTTTTGTAAAGGATACATCTTAGAGCTTATGATTGAGTCATTATCTTTCTATACATAGTAAATATCTTCAATAATAACCATGCATTTTGCATTTTAGTTGATATACCATAAAATGGTATTGCCATAGGGACATAGAGCTCATGGTGATCCATATGTTTGTCTAGAATCCAATAGTAGGCTTAGAAGCCATGGAGAGGATCTTGTAATCCTCATCCATGCCACTATATAAATATGTGATGTCTTTAATTCCATCTATGGCATAGAGGATACAAGGAACCAAATGATTCTCAAGCTATAAGACATGCTTAACACTATCATGTTGTATTTTGAGTATTGTCACAACTTTAATATTGTGATCTTCATTATGTCCATAGTGGTGTAATGTATCTAAATTGTTAAGAATATTAAACTAAGGGATTGTCACTGTGTGGGTATCAGTCCAACATGTCATCTATATTGTTTATGTCTTAGACCATAAGTGGGGTTCATAAAATGGTTAGGATTATCTATGTCTAAATGTATCAATTCTATTTAGGGTTTTTTGTAGATTTAAATACATCTATTGCTTGGTAATTTTGTATATAAATTATCTATATACTTATTGTTGTAGGTGTTGTCCAACATTTAATTGATCATATGAGTCTAGTTTAGGATAGACTTAGCCTGATTTGGCTAAGCCATGGGTTGTATTAAGTTAAAAATTAACACCAAGGGTTGAATATGAGCCTCTTAGTACTTATCTTATCATCTTAGTAAAGACTAGTTGACCCAGTGGTATGGAGGTTTAGCCTACTTAATATGATATTTAATACTACCTTATTGTAAATTTTATTGAGCATTGATATGTCATTGATATTGTATTTATCAAAGAGGGTTATGAGGAACCCAATAATGGCATGCATCTTTCCTATATATCGCTTATGCCGAAGTTATCATAAATTTGAGAGTATTAGTGTATCATTGTTAGTGTTGATGTTATTATGTGGGTGTAGATCTCAATTATATACTAAAGTTATTCTTGCATTATTATAACCTTCTCAAGGGTAGTGGTATACTAAGAGAATGGAACTTATGATTGTCATTATTGTAGTTATTAAACCATCTTAGGGTAAGAATATACCTTGGGAATGGATCCAACCTACTCCTATGCTTATGTTATTGTATTCATTGTACGCTTTAAATGGTAGGATAAACTAGGAGATCATAAAATAGTAAACATGATGTCATTGATTGACTTATCAAATACTAAAATTTGAGACTTGTTATGTCGTAAATTGTGCTCCTCAGTTGTGTAAGCACAGTTTCACTATGTTTGGCTCCTCCCTTTAGTGATCCCAAGCCTAGTTCATTTTTAGGTCTACCCTAAAGTCCTGATTGGGCCCCGATTCTATGAAAATGTCATGATTTCGATTAAAGTTTCATCATAACCTGAAAGGAAAATTGAAATTTGGAGTTAGCACCACATTAAATGCGGGCTTGTGCCTAAATTTATCCCAAGGGCCTAGGGCTCCTAGCACCCTAGTCCCTCCTGTGTTTTTAGGGAGCCAAATTAGGTCCACAAGTTGGCTTTAATGTTGGTTAGGTCAACCCTAAACTCAAATTTTCTTTTTCACACGTATTGTCGGCTCTTTAATTCAAATTATTCATTTTCTTAAAGCATTGTATAAAAGCAAGTCACCTCTTCATTTGAAACTATATGTTAGATGATTTATGAAAAGATCTCTATTATTATGCTCTTTATGCTAATGAATTATTACAGGGTTCTATTTGATCAAGTGGACTTCATCTTTGCTCTTGGAAAGATTTGTATGAAGGCTAGGAAGTGAGATCTTGAGTCTATCTCATTTCTTCCTAGATTGAAGCACTTTGCATGATTGGCAGAAGGGATGGAACCAGCAACTTGAGATTAGCTTGAGTACCCTCTAAGGGTATGGTGGCATTGCCTTCTTATTCAGCAAACCTTCGGTGAATCTTCATCCAAGAGGTAAAGTTGTGATGAAGGGGGTAAATCATAAAACACACAACAACAGAAATAGAATACAAAAAATAGAATATTTCTTTATTGATCTGGGAAACTCATTACATTACAGAAGCTCAATTACAATCCGAGGAATCAATCCTCCACAGGCTGCAACACACTACAAATACACCTCACCAGGCTCTAGAATCTTCTGCCTTGTGTAACCCCAAATCAGCTAGGGTTTCTATTTTCCCACCTATTCTTGACTCCACACTTGCCCCCTTCACTCTACTACTGCCTAGGGTTCCCAAAATAGTCATAAATAGCACTTTTTAGCCTCCAGCTAAATTTTGAAATTTGTAACTCCCTCCAAAAGTAGGTCAACTTCTGGAAAGCATAACTTTTGATCCGGGTGTCCGATTGATGAACTGTTTTAAGCGTCGGAAAGCTCGTGATGTGAACTATTATGTCAAAAATTTGTAAACAGATTGCTATCAACTTTTTGGGACATTATGGGATGTTTTAGTGCCTCATATCTCATTTCAAAAATTTTTAGGGGCTTTTCAGAAAACAAAAACTTTAATATCTTTTAGCTCACAAATGATCTTTACTTGATTCCTTCACCAAAGGTCTTATATTTCCATTATGTAACTTTCTGTAACTTTTTGCTTCAATATGTGCCCAAATGCAAACTTTCCTAAAATGGCAAGTACACTTTCCAAAATAGGCAGGTTGCTATTTTTAGCAGTTTTGGAAAAACTGAAAGTCCTACATCATTATTCTGGATATTATGGAACCAGAAACACTAATTATGGAAAGAAATGAAAACAACTACAATGATTTTGAATTAACTTCTTTTTGGGTGATGCAAGATTGCCCTTACACCACTGGATGCTCCTGCATCAAACACCTAGGGTAATTTGAGAAGTGACCTTGTCAAGTCTCAGATGTTTGTGTGAGGGAAACCCAAATGGTCAACCTCTGCCTTAGACAACCAAGAAGAATCTTCAATGGGCCTTCCTTTCCATTGTACCAAATATTCTTCATATTGCTTGTTCTGAGTACTTCCCACACGGCTATCCAAGATTACTTCTATCTCCTCCCTTGAAGTAGATGCCAGAATACTCCACTGCACTTCTATTGGTCCATCCTTTGTTCCACCTTCATGATATTCTAATAAATTAGCAATGTTAAAAATAGGGGAAATATTGATCCCACTCGGTAGCTCTACCTCATATGCGTTTCCTGAATCATGCTTCTTCAAGATTCTGCATGGTCCAAATTTCTTCATTTTCAACTTGTTGTATGTTCCAATTGGGAACCTTTCTTTTCTCAAGTGAACCATGACTTCATCTCCTACTTGGAACTCCTTATACCTCCTCTTCTGATCTGCCTTAGCCTTGTACTGAATATTCATCTTATTAATGTGCTTTCTCACCTCTTCATGCAAATTCTTCAGATGTTCTGCAAAGTCTTTGGCTTCAGCACTTGTCTTTTCTCCTTTGTCCAGCTTCCTTAACTTAGAAGCATTTCTCAGGCTATTGCCATACAAAATCTAAAATGGTGATTTACCAGTACTCCTATTGATAGAATTGTTGTAAGCAAATTCTACCTGTGGTAAAATCAAATCCCATCCCTTGGGCTTATCTCCTACTAAGCATCATAGCAGGTTACCCAAACTCCTATTCACCACTTTCATCTGTCTATCAGTCTATGGATGGTGTGGAGAACTAAACTTCAAATCTATCTTCAACTTCTTCCATAATGTCCTCCAAAAATAACCAACAAGCTTGGTATCTCGATCTGAAACTATGCTGTTTGGTAGACCGTGTAATCTCACCACCTCCCTAAAAAATAACTCTGCAATATGAACAGCATCATTAGTCTTCTTGCATGGAATAAAATGTGTCATCTTTGAGAATCTGTCCACCACCACAAAAATGGAATCATGTCCTCTTTGTGTCCTTGGTAAACCAAGAACAAAATCCATACTAATATCATCCCATGGCTTCTCTGGTATAGGTAATGGCCGATATAGCCCTGTATTCTGACTGGTTCCTTTTGCCATTTGACACAATCTGCACAATTTTTCTCACATCTTGTTGCAACTATGGCCAATAATAATTTTCACCAATAATAGAAATGGTCTTATCTCGACCAAAGTGTCCAGCCAATCCCCCACTATGCTTCTCCTTAATCAGGTTCTCTCTCATGGAACTCCTTGGAATGCACAACTGGCTTCCTCTAAACAACATGTCATCTTGGATAATGAAATCCAATTATTTTGTCTTGTCCAAAGTAACAGGTTCCAAAAAAGCTTTCCAAGCCTCTGTAAAATTTGGATCTTCTGGATACAAACTCTTGAGCTCATCAAACCCAACAACCTCTATCTTCATTTATGTCAACAAATTTTGCCTTCTGCTCAAGGCATCTGCAACTCTGTTGGACTTCCCACTCCTATGCTTCAAAACAATGGTATAACTCTACAAAAACTCAACCCATTTTAAGTGTCTTTGATTCAACTTTCCTTGGCTATTAAGATACTGTAAAGCCTGATGATCAGTATATAAAACAAACTCTTTTGCCAACAAATAATGTCTCCATTTCTTCAAAGCCTGAACTATAGCATAAAATTCCTGATCATAAACAAACTACTTTTTCTTGGCATCATTAAGCTTCTCACTAAAATAGGCAATGGGCTTACCTTCTTGACTCAAAACAGATCCTATAGCACTACCACTAGCATCACAGTCTACCTGAAATACCTTATTGAAATCTATAAGTGCCAAATTAGGTTGCTTTGTAACTTTTTGCTTCAATGTATCAAAGCTTTTGTCTGCTCCTTTAGTCCATCTAAACTCTTTTCTATCCCCTCTCATTGTCTCTGTTAGGGGTGCACAAATACTACTAAAATTCTTGATAAACTTACTGTAAAATCTTGTCAAACCATGAAAAGATCATACCTCTGTGGCACTCTTTGGTGTAGGCCATTGAAGGATAGCTCTCACCTTCTCTGGGTCCATCTTAAGACCTTCCTCTGAGACAACAAATCCCAGGTATACCAACTCCTTTACAAAACTACATTTCTTCAGATTAATCAAAAACTTCTCCTCCCTCAACTTTGAGCTAAAACTCTTCTGATATGCATCAGATGCTCATCCCAAGTCTTACTGAAAATTAAAATATCATCCAAATAAACAATAACAAAACTTCCTAAAAATTCTTTCAATACCTCGTTCATGAGCCGTATGAATGTGCTCGATGCATTGGTTAGCCCAAATGGCATGACTAACCACTCATACAAACCTTCCTTTGTCTTGAAGGCTATCTTCCACTCATCTCCTTCTCTGATATGGATCTGGTGATACCCACTCTTTAGGTCAATCTTCGTGAAGTACTTGGCTCCACTCAGATAATCCATTATGTCATCCATTCTTGGCAATGGAAAGCTGTACTTGATCATGATCTTATTTATGGCTCAAGAATTTGTACACATTCTCCACTCTCCATCTTTCTTTGGTGCTAGTACTGTAGGTACCACACATTGACTTAGGCTCTCCCTTATCAGTCCCTTCCCTAACAACTCATGGACCTGTCTATTCAACTCTTCATTCTCTGCTGGAGTCATTCTGTGGGCTGCCTTATTTGGCAAACTAGCTCCTGGTATCAAATCCATTTGATGACTCACCTTCCTTACTGGTGGTAAACCTTCTGGTACATTATCAGAGATAATATCCTAAAATTCTTCCAACATAACTAAGACTTCTACTGGTACATCTTCACATTTCTCCTGACTAATCTTAGGGATTAATGCAAAGTAATGACGCTCATGCTTCATACCCTCCAAAAATTTTCTACCATCTACCAAGCAAATTCTAGCAATACTACATACCTTTTCTTCCACCTCCTTTAAGGGCTTCAACTTATGGCGAACTCCATCCTTTGTTAGGGAATATGTGTTTGCACGACCATCATGGATAGCGCTCCTATCATATTGCCATGGCCTCCCCAACAGCATATGACATGCATCCATCGGTATGATATCATACAACACCTCATCATGGTAGTCCCCAATCTTGAACTTCACTAAACACTACTCATTGACCAAAGCTCGGTGGTCCTTCTGCAACCATGCAATCTGATATGAATGTGGATGCTTTCTTCTTGTCAATTTCAACTTGTCAACCATCTCCTCTGAAACAAGATTGTCAGTACTTCCACTGTCAATAATAATGTCACAACACTTACCTTCACATTTGCACCTTGTGTGGAATAAACTCTTCCTCTAATTGGGTTCTTTCTCCTCATTTAGCAAAGTTCTTCTAACAACTAGGGTTTCTCTCCTTTCAGCATCTTCAGAATGCTCAGATTGTGCATCTTCATCTACATGTGAAACTCGTACATTACCTTTAGGTCTTCTATGATGTTGTGGACACTCGTATGCTCGATGTCCTTCTTCTCCACATTGGAAACAAGTTCCTCTGAAACCTCCTCTTCCAGGTCCTTGCCCAGGTCGGCCTCTTCCTCTTCCTCTTTGCTCACCGCTATTCTAGTCACGAGGGAGGTAGGTATTATCTCCTCTCTGATTTTGACTGGTGCCGGCTTCTTCACTTTTCTTTGAATCTTCATTTCACCCCCATAGGGTCTTCCACCAGTCCTTCCACCTTGACATCTTCCCCTTTGCTTTCTATCAAATCTTTTATTCATCTTCTCTTCCACCTTCAAAGAAAACTGGTATGCATTTTCTATGGTGGTCATTCTAACTAGGCTTAGCTCCTCTTGAATACTTGGCCTCAACCCATTAATGTAACAGGCTACCTTCTCCTTGTTGGGCTCTACATGACCTGTCCTAATGGTAATTTTATAATACTCCTCTGTATACTCCTTAATAGACTTGTTGCCTTGCTTCAATCCTTGCAGCTTCTTCAACAACTCCATCTCATAGTCCACAGGAATGAATTGCTTCTTCAGTTTCTCCACCATTCGATCCCATCTGGTGATCTTTCCTTTTCCTCTTCTATTCCTCTCTAACTGGACCTCCTTCCACAAAATACTAGCATGGCCCTTCAATTTTGTTTTTACAAACTTGACCCGATCTGGATCTTCCACATCTTCATACTCAAAATACTCCATGTCATTGATCCAATCAATAAGCTGTCCCAGATTCAAATCTCTAGAATATGTAGAAACTTTGATCCTGGGCCTCTTTCCAATCTTAGAAATGGCCCTCAACAACCTAACTTCTGCAGGATCTCATGTAGCTTCTTGTTCTTCCTCAGATAGCTCTTCTTCAGCTTCATCTTTGCTTTCTTCTCTTGTTCTCGGATCAAATCCTCTTCCTAGCTCCTCTTGCAATGCATCGATTTTCCTTTGCAGGGCTCTAAAACCCTCTTCCATCAAAGCATTCCTCTCAACATGATTTCTTCATGGAGGCATCTTTATCTCCACAGCAAACCCACAACCTCAAGTCTTGGTGCAAACTACCTCACGGTCAGTGATCTATCTACACACTCAGGAACCCTTGCTCTGATACCACTTGATGAAGAGGGTAAATCATAAAGCACACAACAATAGAAATAGAATACAGAAAATAGAATATTTCTTTATTGATCTGGAAAACTCATTACATTACAGAATCTCAATTACAATCTGAGGAATCAATCCTCCACAGGCCGCAACACACTACAACTACACCTCACCAGGCTCTGGAATCTTCTACCTTCTGTAACCCCAAATCAGCTAGGGTTTCTATTTTCTCACCTATTCTTGACTCCACACTTTCCCCCTTCACTCTACCATTGACCAGGGTTCCCAAAATAGTCATAAATAGCACTTTTTTGTAGCCTCCAGCTAAATTTCAAAATTTGCAACTCCCATTTTGCAACTCCCTCCAAAAGTAGGTCAACTTTCAGGAAGCATAACTTTTGATCCGAGTGTCCGATTGATGAACCGTTTTAAGCGATGGAAATCTCGTGATGTGAACTATTACATTAGAAATCCATAAATAGATTTCCATCAACTTTTTGGGATGTTATGGGATGTTTTAGTGCTCATATCTCGTTTCAAAAAATTTCAAGGGCTTTTCAGAAAACAAAAACTTTAATATCTTTCAGCTCACAAATGATCTTTGCCTGATTCCTTTGCCAAAGGTCTTATATTTCTGTTATGTAAATTTTTGTAAGTTTTTTCTTCAATCCATGCCCAAATGCAAACTTTCTAAAAATGGCAGGTACACTTTCCAAAATAGGCAGGTTGCTATTTTTAGCAGTTTTAGAAAAATTGAAAGTCCTACATCATTATTCAGGATATTATAGAACCAGAAACACTAATTATGGAAAGAAATGAAAACAACTACAATGATTTTGAATTAACTTCTTTTTGGATGATGCAAGATTGCCCTTACACCACTGGATGCTCCTGCACCAAGTTGTGAGCTTCCTTGAGTGAAGCATCTTTTGTATCATTCCATCCTATTTGCTTGAGTCATATAGGGTTAGGGTTTGATATTATTTGATTAGATCTTGCATGTTTACTCACACTTAGGGTTTCTGAGCACACACAACATCTTGTTCTAATCTTGGCTATTCATGAGGTAGGAATACTAAAATGGAGGCTTAATTAAGGCAAGCTCCTATATAGACACAACAATTTTTGGCTTCTTTTGTCTGTGCAGGTTGAAGTAATAGGTTTCAAAAGATAATATTTGGGAAGAATGAAGGTCTTCTAGGTATAGGTCGAGAAAAGTTTAGACTTTTTACAAAACCCTAAAAAGGGTCTAGGATGCCCAACACCCTGGTGTTTCTTACATTTTAGCTCCAAGTACCTACTCCATTTCCTCATCTCTACTATGCATTCTAATTTTTTGTTTTTGTTTCTAACAATCATTTGTAGCTCAATATTACTCATTTAGGGTTTGATCTTTTACCCTAGTTTGCTTGGTTGAATTTGGTTGACTTCTCCTCTATAAAACAAAGAGGCAAAACCCTTGTAGTTTGGTGCTACCTCAAGGGTAGAAGCCAAGATTGGTTTGTCTCTTAATATTAATGGAAGAGGGTTTGACCTAGTTTGACCTTTTAAGCTAGATCTCTCTTTTCCATCAAACAAGACTGTCTTATTGTAAGACTATATTAGGAGATTGGAACTCGGTTGTCATATACTAATCTAAGACCATATTTTAGAGAAAAAGGATATTAGGAGCATCTTAGGGTAAGCAATACAAGGAGATTGATAGCTAAAGAATATTATGTGAGGCCTACTTTTATCTCACCTTCTATTTTTGCTTATGATACTTATTGTATGGACTATATGATGGACATGTGGACATTTCGGGGACTATTGATCCCGTTATCTAGACATTCATTTACTATATCTTATGATTTGATTAGTTAGATGGATTATGATATGATGATGTTATAGCTTGCATGTTAGATTACATTTGATTCTATGATGTTTAATGCTATATTAGATTAGATGCTATTAAAATGTTTAGTGATGATTGAATTAATGAAATCTTATGCAGTGTATGATCCTGATTTTATTTTGTGAAATGTGAATGATTTGAGAATCATGTAAATGTTAGCATGTGTTATATTTGACAATATATGTGCTTATGTGATCTTGTGTGTGTGTAATTCATTTCACTTTGGCTATATATATATATATCTTGTGCTATTGACACATTTGCGTAGTGTGAAGGTATTTTCCATGGCCCATGGAAAATCGAAGGTCAAACAAATAAACCTAAGTTTTAGCCATGTAAAGCCAACCTAGTCCCTAAAACGAACTAAGGTTATTTGTGACCGAGTATGATGTGTTATGTTTCCCTTCATTGATGATATTTTTGTAAGGTCTCACCTTTGTATTTGATCTCCTTGAAGTGTTGTAATGTTGTATTGTTTTGGTTTAAACAATTTTGGTGCTAAAAAATTATGAGATTTTTTAAGTGGATTTATGAGACCCCTTGTGTTAATAATGGTTAATTAATGACCCTAGGTCATACCCCTAGGGTCTAGGGTCATTTTTAATATGTTAACTCTTGGTGTAACCTTTGTATGGTCACCTTAACTTGCCCCTTGAGTAAAGTGACGAATTTGGGAGATGTGAAAGGTAGGTGGTAAGTCACCATCCCACCTTGACTAACCCCACTCACCTAGGGTAAGCTTACCCATGTCTTGAGTTCTTTGGAAGCTTTCAAATCCTTCACATGTATAAGACCTCTCCCCTATGCTCTCACACATGTGTAAGAGCATTTGTGGGAGAGTGTGTGGCATAGTTGAAGGAGAAGGTGACAAGTGTTACCTTCTCATTCTTGTGAGGTATAACTTATGGGATCCCCTCTCCCAATACTCTCACACATGTGTGAAAGAATTTGTTGGAGAGTGTGAAGCATTTTGAATAGGAAGGTGAAAAGTGTCACCTCCTCATTCTTTAGAGGATTGTGAGAGGGTTGTGTGGATGAAGGGGAAGGTGACAAGTGTCACCTTCTCATCCATCAAGGCTTGTTGGAAAAGCCTATTTATTTCTCTTTGTGAGAAAAGAAGGGTTCTTTTCTTTTTTAATTTTATTATTGATTTTGGGGAATGAGAGCTAGATTTTGAGAAGTGGAAATTCTTGGAAGGATTTTGGGAACAAGCTCTTGGAGCTCGTCATCAACACCTTCCATTACTTGGAGCTTTAGAGGTAAGCTCTCAAGGCTTCAAGCCTTAATTAATCTTGTTTTGCTTATTTTATGCATGTGAAAATATATGTTATGTTCTTGAGTTTTGTTTCTTTAGTGTTGTATAGGTTTTAGGGTTGTTTTGGTGAGCTCTCCATATGAGAGAGCTCACCTTGTAAAGGGTGGAAGAGGTGTGAAACTCCTTGGGGATAACCTTCACCTTGTTGAGGTTATTTGGTGGCCATCGGCCTTATTGAGGAGTTTATATGATATGTTTATGGCAAGAGTGTCTTTGAGATATTTTGGGTGTAATAAGTTCATAAGGGCAAGAGGCCTTGAGATTCAAGTAAGTTTTTTGGTTCAGTTAATTGTGGTTTCCCCTTGAGTAGAGAGATGTCCACTCTCTCACCCACTAAATCCATGTTGAATGGATTAGTTTTGTGTGTCTCCATGGGAGGGTGTTATTGTGTTTTTTCATGAGTGTTTATGTGTGCTTGGAATCTCTTGTTTTGAGTATGATACTAGTTATTTGGATGATCTCCTAGCTTGGGGGTGGCTTTCTTGCAAGCTCTCCATGGGCTTGGAGAACTTTACTTTTGTTTTAGCAGGTTTTTGGTGGCTCTTGGAGGAGTACTTTTGGTTTTGGAGTTGGAAGGGAAATATGGGTTTATGAGTTTTGTAAAATGTAAGGCAATGTGTATGCCTTGGCCATTAAAGTCTTGTAGAGTTTTGAAATCTAAGAGAGTAAAACTCTCTTTGGTGAACCTATTGTTGTATGTAAAGTTCTTGTAAAAATATGAGTTCATTTTTAATAGAATGGGTGTGTTGAAATCTTACTTATTGTGCATTTGGAAAAATAGATATATTAATGTGAAAGAAAGCTTCTATCTCTCTTTCTCCTTACCTTGTTATTTATGAAATTCTTAAGTAAGATTACTTGAAAGAAAAACAAAAGAAATATATACTAAGCTCTTATTATGTTTGCAAGTAAAGGGTATTTATGATGATTTTAATATGTTATATGATTTAAAACAAATAGATATACCCTCTTGTTTAGATGAAAAAAATATATAGAGCTAATTATTAAATGAAAATGTGTAAAGATAGTTATATTACAATATTCCTCTCTAATGTAATTTGTAATATATATATATATATATAGTTCTATGATTAAAAGTGAGTAGCATTTAAAATAAAGAAACAATGAAATCAAATTTTAGGGTTTCATGGTTTTTTGTTGAAAGTTTACAAGTAAAAAAAAAATAAGCTGAATAGGGCTCAGCTTGCGCAGGACGGAGCCTGTAAGGGCCGAGGCCCCTATGGAAACCGGAGCCATGGGAGCCCATCCCACCCCAAGGTCATGGCCCTATGGGTGGGGCAGAGCACCACCCCCGGCCCAGCCATAGTGCCGCCACAGAGTTGGGCCCTGCGTCCATTAAAAGACTCTACTCTCAACTTAAAAAAAATGCATGTGTATGATTTTATTGCCACCACTGTAAAATATGAAATGCCCCTGTAATATATATAAACACACCTCGGTGTATATCTACTCTTTACCTTCTGTGGGTTAGTGTGTGTGTGTATATATATATATACACACACACACACTAACCCACAGAAGGTAAAGAGTATATATATATATACTCAATTGCATATAATTGTGTGTGCATTCTTTGAACCTCTATGAAAATCTTACTACCTCTATGTCAAATTTGTTCTTCTCTAGATTTTAAGAAAAATAATAATAATAAACAACAGAGACAAATTATTTCTTTTGTGCTTAAAATCTAGAAAATGGAAGGGCAAACCTCATAGATTATTTTGGAGACATTTTAAACAATATATTAAGCTAACTTGCACATCAAATTTAAATTATAGAATAAGAAAATGTTAGCATTGAAAATAAAAAACCTATAGAAAACAAATAAGAGAATGTTAGAAAGATAAACATAACCTATAGATAGTGTTAGGAAAATAAAATAGATTAGTTTAAACAAAATCTTGCAAAAACAAAATAAATAAACTCCTTATTGGGAAAGTACCTTCCCATTTTTCCTTGCCTTGAAACCTGAAATCCAATATGAGAACAAATGTTAGTTGTGAGTGCAATTAAGAAATGGGTTGCTCTTATAAACCTCATTCTAGGGTTTTGGTGCCCTAAGGACTAGGAGGATGTTTAGCAAACTTAAACCTAGTTTATTTACTTAAACCCTCTTAGTGAGTGGGATGGGTATTTTAATTGGACTCTAGTGTTTGAGTTATTAATTGTATTGTTTTTACTTTATTTATTCTTTCCAAACCCTTTAGGCAAAGTGAGGGATTTATATGTTAGATTTAATTAAATCAACCCTATAGTCATTATCTTCAAATTTGTTAGTAAATGTTGGAACATTGGTGTACTTTAATTTAGTTAGTTTATTTAATTTCGATTTAAATTTTAGAAAGTATGTAGTGAACATTATCTTATTTTGTTTCAGATTTTGAAAAGGCTTTTAGTGAAAATTAATATTTTTAGTTCTTTTTCCTTCCATATTTAATGAGATGGTGTTATGTTGTCAAAATATTTAGAGAAATATTCCCTTTTGTTCTGTTATGTTGTCAATTTTTTTCTAGATTAAGCATGGGGATATTATTTAATTTAGTTTGAATCTTTACATTTCCATCTTAGATATTTGTTTAAATGTTTTAAGTTTTGAAATCATGTTAGTTGTATTATTTTAATTTAAGTTAGTAGCTTGCTTCTTAGGTTTTCATTCATATCAAAATCTTACCACTTCACCTAGTAAACCTTAGGGTTGGATTCTGTAATGGAAACCATCCCTCTTAGCATCGCTTCTCACTATGCACACCCCCTTAGTGGCTATCGTCTCATAGGGATTGCAAAAGGAGTTTCACATTATCCCATTTGTGATTGACTTCCTCACCTTGGTGTGATGTGTCTAACGTTGGTTATGGATACAACTACATTATGTGTGTGTGTGTGTCACCAAGCACGCATGTTATGTGTGAGGGGGTTTTAGAGTCAGGTGGGAAATTTTTTTGATAATTTGTGTCATGACCATATGACAAATGTGGACATGACATGTGGTTATCGGGTCATAACCACATGGCAAATGTGGGCATGACATTTGGTATTAAAGCCATGTTTAAACACTAGGCATTGAGGGCACATTATTTATTCTACAATTTTGTTTTAATTCTAGGCACCTTGTTCATGTAGGATGCCACCTAGATTTAGGAGAGGATGCTCACGCACTAGTGATCCTAGAGGAGCTAATTCACAAGCTACTCAATTTGCATCACCATCCGTAGTCCAAAATTTGGAGGTACCTCATGATATTGGACCTCAGATACTTCAAGAACTTCAGGCCATTCTAGTGAGGCTACCACAAGTGGTGGAGGGACCGCATGTAGAGATTCCAATGACATTAGCTGAGGGTCAAGTATCAGCTCAGAGAGAGTGCAAAAGGAGTCCACCACCACACCGTGAGGATCAAAAGGAGGAGGTCATAGCATGGAGTCAATTCATTATGATCCCTTTGGATATGGACAGTAGGATGAGGCAGAGGTTCTGGTTCGAGGACACCACAACCATGGAGATCCTATTAGGGATTTGCTTCGGCTAAATCCACCTACTTTTGTGGGTACTATAGAGGGAGTTGAGGCTGAGGCTGAGGCTTGGCTTATTATCTTAGATCGGTGCTTTGCATTGCATCTTTATGGGAGCAACACAAATGCATGAGTTGCAGTTCATTTGCTATGTGATGCAGCAACTACATGGTTGCACATTGAGGAGTGCAAGCACCACCTCTCCTTAGACACTCTTTCTTGGAGTACCTCTCTTGAGCACTATAAGGTGCAATACCTTTCAGAGCATTATCGGCAGCACCGCATCGATGAGTTTCACGACTTGCAGCAGAGGGGGTCCATGGTGGCACAGTACAAGAGCAGATTTGTAGAGTTGTCATGTTACGTTGAGTATCTTCGTGATGAAAAGATTCTTGTTAATAAGTTTATTAGAGGCTTCAATCATAGGATATCAGGACTAGTATGCATGGAAGATCCCCAAACTATGAGTGAGGTCGTTGAGAAGGCATATATTGCTGAGGAGATCCATGGGGGGAGCCATGGGTCACATTCATAGTTTCAGGACCATAACCAACATTAGGATCACAATTTCTGTAGACCCCCACCACCTCAGAGGGGTGGGTTTCGATCTACATCCTTACCTCCTAGGCCTCCATAGAAGCAGTAATAGTAGCATCAGTACTAGCAAAGGTCTAGACAACAACAAAGATCACAGTGTGGCCATAATCGAGGATGGCACTTGTAGGGTCCATGTAGAGACCAGCATCAACAGGCACTGGCTACAGGACTAGCATGGTCATACCAGTCTTTTAAAGGCTTGCAGAGTAGTGCAGGATGGTCTGGAGCTAAGCAGTCCAGTAGGACTTAGTCAGTGCACATAAAGACAAGAAGGCCTTGCTATGTATGTGGTGGCATAGGACACTTCGCCAGAGAGTGTCCAAAGAGGTTTACAGCAAGAGGACAGTGTGCCAGAGGTTTTGAGTAGATGGTTGGAGACATGGGTAGATCCCACCATGTATTTGCAATGGTTGATAACTGCCAGGCTAAATTTCAAGCCTCTGTCATTGAAACACCAGGTACTATAGGAGATGTTCCTAATACTATTTTTTTATTCTGGAGCTATAGACTCCTTTATTTCTCCATTGTTAGTGGAGCATTGCAGGCTAGTGGCCTCTAGGTAGGATGTTAAGTGGGAGGTCAAGTTAGCCACAGGGGCCAAGATGGTCATAGATTTAGTGGTTCAAGATTGTGAGCTAGCACTTGCAGCCTTCACTATAGTTGTAGACCTTACAGTCATACCCTTAGGGTCTTATGGAGTGGTGTTAGGCATGGACTAGCTTACGGCTCATAGAGCCAAGCTTGATTATTACCGGAAGGTGATAGGTTGCCTCAATGACCATGGCACAATAGTAGAGATTGTGGGAATTTAGAAACCTGTATAAGTACGTATGGTTTCTGCTAAACAACTTAAGCGTTGTATACAGAAGGGATGTCAAATGTTTGCGATCACAGTCAGTGATAGATCAAAGGATGAGCCAGAGGCTTCACTTGATGACCATCCCATCCTTAGGGATTTCGCAAATGTTTTTCCACCTGAGCTTCTAGGGATGCCATCTAGCAGGGAGATAGATTTTCGTATTGAGTTTTCACTAGGTGCCAAGCTAGTGTCTCGTGTACCATACAAGATGACTACTCATGAGCTTACAGAGCTCAAACTTCAACTAGAGGAGTTGTTAGAGAAGGGGTACATCCGACCTAGTGTCTTACCTTGGGGCGCATCGGTCATCTTCATGAAGAAGAAGGATGGGTCTCTTGGACTATGTATGGATTATAGGCAGGTGAATTAAGGTGATGGTGAAGAACCGTTATCCTTTGCCTAGGATTGATGATTTGTTTGATCAGATGTAGGAAGCCAGAGTGTTCTCTAAGATAGACCTAAAGTTTGGTTACCATCAATTACATATTACAAAGGTGGATATCCATAAGACCACCTTTCAGACTCCCTATGGTCATTATGAGTTCACTGTAGTACCCTTTGGTTTGACAAATGCCCTTGCAATGTTCATGAGTCTCATGAATGGGGTGTTTCACACATACCTAGATCAATTCATGATAATTTTCCTCAGTGACATACTGATATATTCACAGACTAAGGAGGAGCATGAGGAACACTTGCACCAGGTTTTATAGTGTTTGAGAGATCAACAGCTTTATGGCAACTTGGTGAAGTGTTGGTTCTTTCGTACAGAGGTTAAGTACTTGCATCACATTCTATCTGGCAATGGTATCTCAGTAGATCCATCAAAGATTAGAGTAATCAGGGATTGGCCAGCACCTACCAGTGTTACTGAGGTTAGGAGATTCATGAGATTAGTACGTTATTATCGTCGGTTTGTTGAGGGATTTTCTAGGATAGCTCATCCTATCACTTATCTTCAGTGGAAAGGGAAGAACTTCTTATAGATAGAGTAGTACAAGAGGGCCTTTGGGGTCCTTAAGGAGCATCTCATTAGTTCTCCTATTCTAGTAGTACTCGATCTGGCAGCAAATTTCATGGTATGCACTGATGCATCTTTAGAGGGACTAGGCGCAGTCCATATGCAGGATGGTCGAGCAATCGCGTATGAGTCACAAAAGCTTAAGACCCGTGAGTTGAACTACCCTACACATGATTTAGAGTTTGTAGCTATGGTTCATGCTCTTGTTAGATGGAGACACTTCCTTCTTGGGCATCGTTTTGAGTTGCACTCAGACCATCATAGTCTTCAGTACATCTTCACGTAGCTGAATCAAATGCCCACCAACAGTATTGGATGGAGTTCTTATGCGAGTATAGATTTGATGTGCATTACATCAAAGGGAAGGAGAATGTGGTTGTTCATGCCTTGAGTCAGAGGTGACATGAGATCCTGACCTTGACCTTGAGTGTGGACTTGAGAGGGCACATATTGCAGCATCTTCTAGAGGATGAGTGGTTCCTTGTGGTTCAATGAGAGATTCAGTCATAGAGAGCCCTTAAGGAAAAGTTTGTAGGATACTCTCTTGAGGTAGATGGACTTCTATGACATCGACTTTGTATCTATGTTCCCCTTGCAAGTGATCTTCATTCAGTGGTAATATCAGAGGCTCATAGATCACTTTATGCAGCATATCCTGGGGTGAAGAAGATACACATGTTGATTTGAGACAATTGTATCATTGGGTAGGGATGAGACGTGACATAGCAGAGTTTGTAGCTCATTGCCTTGAGTGTTAGAGGGTCAAGGCCGAGCATCAGCATCCAGTAGGACTTATTTATCCCCATGAGATATCAAAGTGGAAATGGGACACCATTTCTATGGACATCATAGTTGGTCTACCTTTGTCATCTCACTGCCATGATGCCATCATGGTGATGGTTAACAATTTGACCAAGGTGGCACATTTTTCACTGGTATGGACAACATATAATGTACCTATAGTGGTGAGGGTCTTGTTGAATTATATAGTGAGATTTCATGGATTTCTTCATCACATCATATCAGATAAAGATTCAGTGTTTACATCAACTTTTTGGAGAGCACTACAGCAGGCATTGGGCACTCATCTCAACTTCATTTCAGCATATCACCCCAAGACAGATGGATAGACTAAGAGGGTGAATCAAGTTGGGAGGAATATCTGTATCTAGTTGAGTTTGCCTACAATAATGGGCATCACAGCTCATTAGGTATGCCTCCCTATCAAGCCTTGTATGGCAGGCCTTGCAAAACTCCTTTGAGTTGGGACCGCATTGAGGCCAGAGTTACTACTAGACCTAAGTTGGTACAAGACATGGAGTAGCAAATTACTTTGATTAGGTAGTGATTGCAGGAGGCACAAGATCATCAGAAGAAGTATGCCAATGCCAAGAGATTGGATCAGAGATTCTCGGTTAGTGACAAGGTGTTCTTGAGAGTGTGGCCATATAAGAGTCCAATCCGTTATGGAAGGGGCTCTAAGCTTGCACCTAGATTTGTTGGACCGTTTGAGATTTTGAAGGAGATAGGACCTATAGCTTATCGTCTAGCCTTGCCACCTAGCTTGTCGCGTATCCATGATGTGTTTCATATATTTGTGTTGAGACGTTATGTATCTGATGTGGCTCATGTTTTGGATTGGGATGCCTTATAGGTCGATTCAAATAGGCAGCTAGATTTGGAGCTCATTCACATCTTGCGTCATCGGATGCTAGGCCTTCGAGGTCAAGAGTTGGACCAGATTAGAGTTCAATGGGACTGATATGATGAGGTCTTGGCTACTTGGGAGGATGCTACATGATTGAGGGCACTCTACCCTCACCTCTTTGCTAACTTCTAGGAGGAAGTTTAGTCATAGGGGGAAAGGATATGAGGCCTACTTTTATCTGACCTTCTATGTTTGCTTATGATACTTATCATATGGACTATATGATGGACATGTAGACATTTTGGGGACTGTTGATCTTGTTATTTAGACATTCATTGACTATATCTTATGCAAGTTGATTAATTAGATGGATTATGATATGATGATGTTATAGCTTACATGTTAGATTACATTTGATTCTATGATGTTTAATGCTATATTAAATTGGATGCAATTGAAATGTTTAGTGATGATTGAATTGATTAAATCTTATGTAGTGTATGATCTTGATTTTATTTTGTGAAATGCAAAGGATTTGAGAATCATGTAAATGTTAGCATGTATTATATTTGAGAATATATGTGCTTATGTGATCTTGTGTGTGTGCAATTCATTTTACTTCGGCTATATATATATATATATATATATATATATATATATATATATATATATATATATATATATATATATATATTGCTATCGACGTGTTTGCGTAGTGTGCAGGTATCTTCCATGGCCCATGGAAAATCAGAGGTCAAACAAATTACCCTAAGTTTTAGTCATGTAAAGCCAACCTAGTCCCTAAGATGGACTAAAGTTATTTGTAATTGAGTATGGTGTATTGTGTTTCCCTTCATTGATGATATTTTTGTAAGGTCTCACCTTTGTATTTGATCTCCTTGAAGTGTTGTAATGTTGTATTGTTTTGGTTTGCACAATTTTTGTGCTAAATATTTATGGGCCTTTTTAAGTGGATTTATGATCCTCCTTGTGTTAATAATGGTTAATTAATGACCTTGGGTTATACCCCTAGGTTCTAGGGCCATTTTTAGCATGTTAACTATTGGTTTAACCCTTGTATGGTCACCTTAACTTGCCCCTTGAGTAAAGTGACGAATTTGGGAGATGTGCAAAGTATGTGGCAAGTCACCATCCCACCTTGACTAACCCCACTCACCTAGGGTAAGGTTACCCATGTCTTGAATTCTTTGAAAGCTTCCAAAGCCTTCACATGTGTGAGACCTCTCCCCTATGCTCTCACACATGTGTGAGATCATTTGTGGGAGAGTGTGTGGCATAGTTGAACCTTCTCATTCTTGTGAGGTCTCACTTGTGGGATCCCCTCTCCCAATACTCTCACACATGTGTGGGACCATTTGTGGGAGAGTGTGGAGCATGTTGAATGGGAAGGTGACAAGTGTCACCTCCTCATTCTTTAGGGGATTGTGAGATGGTTGTGTGGAGGAAGGAGAAGGTGACAAGTGTCACCTTCTCATCCATCAAGGATTGTTGGAAAAGCCTATTTATTTCCCTCTTTGTGATAAGGGAAGGGTTCTTTTCTTTTTGAATTTTATTATTGAGTTGGGGAAGGAGAGCTAGACTTGGAGAAGTGGAAATTCTTGGAAGGATTTTGGGAACAATCTCTTGGAGCTCTTCATCAACACCTTCCATTACTTGGAGCTTGAGAGGTCAGCTCTCAAGGCTTCAAGCCTTCATTAATCTTGTTTTGCTTATTTTATGCATGTGAAAATATATGTTATGTTCTTGAGTTTTGTTTCTTTAGTGTTGTATGGGTTCTAGGGTTGTTTTGGTGAGCTCTCCATATGAGAGAGCTCACCTTGTAAAGGGTGGGAGAGGTGTAAACCTCCTCAGGAATAACCTTCATCTTGTTGAGGTTATTTGGTGGCCATGGGCCTTATTGAGAAGTTTATATGATATGTTTATGTCAAGAGTGCCTTTGAGATATTTTGGGTGTAATAAGTTCATACGGGCAAGAGGCCTTGAGATTCAAGTATGTTTTTGGTTGAGTTATTTGTGGTTTCCCCTTGAGTAGAGACATGTCCACTATCTCACCCACTAAATCCATGTTGAATGGATTAGTTTTGTGTGTCTCCATGGGAGGGTGTTATTGTGTTTTTTCATGAGTGTTTATGTGTGCTTGGAATCTCTTGTTTTGAGTATGATACCAGTTATTTGGATGGCCTTCTAGCTTGGGGGTGGCTTGCTTGCAATCCTAAGGTTGGGAGGTGAGCTCTCCATGGGCTTGGAGAACTTTACTTGTGTTTTGGCAGCTTTTTGGTGGCTCTTGGAGGAGTACTTTTGGTTTTGGAGTTGAAAGAGAAATATGGGTTTATGAGTTTTATAAAATGTAAGGCAATGTGTATGCCTTGGACATGTTGTGTGGTTACACAACACGCCCCATTTTGACTTGGCAAAACAAGGACCCAACTTTTTGGCTTGGCTTGTGTTGTCTGCTTTCTGGCGGTTTGGTAAAAGTAAGTCAGGTGCATCATCATGAAGGGTCAGGATGAGGTAGTTCATCATCATGAGGTCAGTTTGTCAAAGTTCATATTTCATTTCTGTGACCTCATATTTAGAAAGAGCTTGAAATTCCATGCAGGTTTGCCTTTTACATCACCTAAAAATTGTCCATATGTGGGAGTTATGGGCAGTCAAAGTTTTGGTCAAACCTGATAATCGCAAGAGGAGGATCATTTTTTATTTCCTTAGTCATGTTATCAAGGTCATCCTGATCTTGGTCTATCACCCGGTCAAAATCATGCGGTCGAAATATCCGGACGTCAATTTTAGGTGATAGTGCCTTTTACCCGTCAAATAACCTCATGTATTTCGCGAGCATCATGTTGCAAGTGTAACCCGATATTTCATAATGTCCTCCTGTCGAGAAATATCACCTTATGCTAATATCCTGAGGATGTCATCCTAACCTAAAAAATGAAGAAATAACTATTAGGATGACATCATCATCACCTTTCTCCTTTGGCAGGATATTTCCTAAATATGATCAGGTTCACAAGTATGACGATGACGTCATCTTTTGCATTTTAACAAAGCCCCGGATATGACGGTGACATCATCAGGACATTCGAGGGGGGGAGCATCATATTTCGCAATATCCTGCAGATATAGAGAAAGCTCTAAGTTTCCCCATCGCCATAAGTTTAACCATCGGGAGTGCCTTGTATTGTCCCGCCGACTGAAGTAGTCTCCCTGATGGAGTGTCCATCGGCATAGAAGTTGCTATCGGCCGAGTCTTGTATTGTCTTCCCGATAGTGATTGTCACTCCGACATGGTAGTTGATCGGCCTAGCTTTCGCCATCGGGAGAGTCTTGATTTTTCATGCCGATGGTAGTAGTCACCCCGATGAGAGGTGATCGACATAAGTTTCACTGTCGGCTGAGTCTTGATTTTTCTCGCCGATAGTTGTTGTCTTACCGATGGGTGGATATCAGCATACTCTTGGCTTCGGTGTAGCTTTAGCCATCGGCCAAGTTTGAATTTGTTATCCCGACCATTTGTGGTCATGCCGAAATATACATTGCATAATGTACAAGGCCGGATTTGAAATAATTTGAAATGCGATTAATTCCTTGTATATTTTGCGATTGTATATTTCTTTTGTACATTCCGATATACATTGGTTATATGCATAAGAATGTTTTGCATGTATATTGTGACTTTTTTTATGCTTGTATATGCGGATTTGAGCCCGATATACATTGCATAATATACAAAGCTGGATTCGAAATCATATTAAATAGCGAGAATTCGTTGTACATTTCGTGATTGTATGTTTTTACATACATTGCGATATACATTATATGCCGGTACATACAAGGGCAGATTCGAAGGAAATTGAAAAGTGATTAATCCCATGTATATTTTTGTCCTTGTATATGCAGATTTGAACCCGATATACAAGCTGATAGCATACAAAGACCGGATTTGAAATAATTTGAAAAATGATTTATTCCTTGTATATTTTGTGATGTATATGCAGATTTGAACCTGATATACAAGGAAATGGGCAGGAAAAAGAAGCGATGGATTTTTGAATCCATTTGAAGGCCCGACTGCCTGATTTTCAGTCAACGATGGAAATCTTGATGCTGTTAGAGTTGTAGCTGAACATTGCAATATTGCACAAGGAGGCAACGTGAACCAGAAGTGAGGAGGATATTGTCAAAGATGCTGTTTGCCAGCTGGAGACCGAATCAAGTTAAAGATGCTGGAATATTTTGTGCCAGCTATACATTTGCCAATTGGCAAAGCACGTGCTTTTTATCTGGACCGTTGATGTTAATTGGTGAATCTTAATCATTGATCTTTTGTAAAGGATTCCTCACCTTATTCTATAAAAGGTGGTGGAATGCCTTGTTGAAACATTTGAAACTTAATTGAAATCTGTTTGCTGAAGTATTCAGGGCTTATTTCAAATTTATTGCATATGTACATGTCTTTTGCATACTTAATGAAAGAGAAGAGTATTTTGATTACAAACCTTCGTAAATCTTGAGTAATCTGTGTCTGAATTTTGGATATGTGCTTTGATTTGTTGCGTCCCTTGGAGTGCTCATCATGTTGCATATATTGTTTTCATTCATTATCCTCTAAAGTTTGCATCAACTGTGTCTAGCTATGGAATATCCTGGTGAACATATAGTTTGATATCTTCTCCTCATGATAATATCAAGTATGTATGTGGATCAATAGCTAAAGGTTCAACTTTAAATTGTAGTATTCTTTTCAATTTCTTTTAAATTTCAGAGCATTTCACTACCACAATTGCAAATAATTGATAATCTTAAGCAAATAATGCAAATATGCAGACATCCCATATGTAATCGCAAATATTTAGCATATTTGAATGCAAAGCATGCACAATTGAAAAATATCGTGCTAAGATTGAGGTATTTCTACATCTTTTCATCTAATAACTGCATAATATGACTTCTCTGTAAAGAATTTCGGCAGGAATGTCATGATGATGGAACAATTTCACGTAAGGCCCCAAAATGGAAACAGCAACTCACATTAGCCTCTGAGTAACTTCAGACGGTTAAGACCTAATCACTGGAGACTTGGGATCATGAATTCTCTAAATTCACAGTATCTTTCAAGATGAATAAAGGTTAATGTGTACTTTTATTCTGTGCTTGTTTATGACTAACATCATGATCAACACAAATTGGCGCTAGAAGGAGGGCCGATCTGGAAAAGACACCATTTCTTCAGTCATCATACATTTTATGCAAGCTCCTTGCTCCTAACGCAACACCAAATTGGCTCTAGAAGGAGGGCCGATCTGGAATACTATGTTCATCATCATAATTTCCAGGTTTGATGATGCAGAGAGTAAGGTAGTCTCGAATTGTCTGTGAATTTCAAATATCATGCAAATATTTACTGTAGCAAGCTTGTAGATGCTTATTCTATGTAAAGATTTCCAAATCTAACATAAATATTGCTAGCCTTACAGTAAATCATTCAAAATACCTCTAATATCCTTCAATATTTGCAGTATCTTTGCAAATATTTCATAAATATCTAGTCTGATTAGCCATCTGACCGCAAATACCACTTTAGCTAGTAAAATTCAGCCAATATTTGCAAAGTTTCAGCCAATTTGCCTCAAAATTGAGAAATCCTGGCTCACAGGATAAATACCAGGTCTAGACCTAGTGGAATTTTTAAAGAATTGCCTGTTAGAGGTTTCAGACCTAGAGCTGTGGACACTCATTATACTCCCAAGTCCAGTGCATCAGGAGCTTCACCAGAACCTCCTCCTGTAACTCCCATTGGTTTACAAGTACCTTCCGGGATATCTGTGACACTTCCTGTTCAGCCTCAGGGTGTACCTTTGGTTCAACCCCAGCCAGCTACAACACCAACTCAACCTCCTCTGGTTGCAATGTCTTTCTTTACAACGGAGTCACCTTTGACCTTTAATGCATATCATGAGCTACTAAAGAATTTGGACAAACTTTGTCCAAAATATCATCCTTATCAAGATGCTGATGATCATATCAGGACATTTAAGGAAGCTTGCTGCAGAGCCAGAATAGAACATTAAGATGTGGTGTGCAGGTTATTTCCTTTTTCCTTAGGGGAAGATGCTTATAATTGGTTCATTAGTCTTGGTCAGGGTTCTGTTGATTCATGGGCCTTACTAGAGAAAGCCTTTCTTGATAGATTCAAGGTTCCAGTTGACCCCTCAATAAACTATCATTTATTTGCGACTATCAAGAGATTTGAGAATGAGCCTATTGCAAATTTCAATGCTAAGTTTCAGAAAATGTTGTCCAGGGTGGTCACTCCTTATACTGTGTCTGACGAAGCCACAAGGAACATTTATTATTCTGCCTTAGATCCCTTGACCTCCATGTTCATAAGGAGAACACACCCCCAAATCACAACTTTAGCCTTAGCTTTTCAAGAAGCCATATAGGTAAATCAACAGTTGATACCTATTCCTACTACGAATATAGTATTCCCTACCTTGCCTGGCATGCATTCACAATATCCTACATCATATCCTGTACAATATCCCAATGGAGTAGTGATACCTCCAACAGTCATGCCAGCACCTCTGCAAGTACCTCCACTGAGCATTATGCCCCCTCCTAATGGAAATGGCCAATTGTCACAATGTCCTGTCCAAGCTCAGACACCTCAGGGTGTTGATCTGTCTAGCAATAACCATGGATCCTCTTTCTTCAAGCCTCAGACTGAAAATGTAGTGGCCAAAGCTCAGGAAGAAAAGGAGGAAATCAAAGAAATCTCTGCTCAATTGAGAAAACTCACCACAGAAGTGACACATTTGAGAAATCAAGATTTTTATTCACAGTCAAACCAGAACAGAAATTATCCCAATGACAGACCAAATTATCCTGACAGAGGATATAACACCAATAATTTCAACAATAATGGTGGAAATAACAATAATCCTCAGAGACAGGCCAGAGTATGGAACTCTAGACCAAATAATGGCTCATTACCATCACCCCTGGACAATCAGCCTCCAGGTGAAGCCAAACAGACTACTAGAGTCAATCTTGCTGAAGCAGCCCTTACCAATTGGTGTAGAATCCACAATACAAATACACATGTAGAATTAGACTGTCCACAATTTAGGATTGCAGCTAGCATCTTTCATACTGAAGTGTCTAACACTTCTAGAAATCCACCTCAAACAGAGGGAAATGAGATTGTTCCATGTGGATATGACTCAGCCTTTGTGCTAGAAACCTATACAAATCAACCTCATCAAAATTATAACCAGGCAAGCGAAGAATCTGCTTTAACCTTTGAAGCAAACTATGTATTCCCCTTCGAAGATGAAAATGAGCCTACAAGAGAACATGAGGAAGTGCATGCATACCAACAGCAATATCCTGGTAAGCATAATTATAACCTGAGAAATAATGCCAACAAACCTACTGGTCCATTGACATCATCTTTGCCTCCAAATAACTTCAACACACCTCCTGATCCTAAAGCCAGCAATAACCCTGGGTTCCCCAAGGTAAATGCTCAGTACTTGTCACCTCAGAACACAGGATCAAAGATTGTAAATGCACCCCATGAATCTGACAAGTTAGTCAATTATCTGGCCGATGAAATGAAGAAAATTAAGATTAACCTGTCTCTGTCTGAGTTACTGAAAACTCCTGCCATCAAAAGGGCATTCATGAAGTCACTAGATGATCCTACTCCTAAAGAGGACAACCATCTCTCAAATCAACCCACTGGCAAAGATCATGCTGCCAGAGATAATACTGTCAAGCCTAAAGTGTCAGCTACAGTCCAAGCTGTAGAAACCTCCCACATGACCTTGTATAGGGACAAAACTGAATCACCTCCATTCCTCCTCACTATAAGAATGTTCAGTAAGAACCTGCACAACTGTTTGGTTGACTCAGGAGCTTCCACGAATGTTATGCCATTGTCAATATGTAATGCTTTAGGACTGCATCCTGCCAAATCCTTAAAGAAGGTCACACAGTTGGACAAAACAGAAGTAAGTGTAGTAGGGGAATTAACTCATATCCACATGCAGCTAGCATCTGATCCTAGGATCCAGTATTACATTGACATTCAGGTAGTCGATATACCTGATACATATGGGATGTTACTTAGCCGGGACTGGTCTAAAATGCTTAACGGATATATGTCTACAGATTTCAGTCACATGTGGTTACCATGGAAGGGTATACCTAATCAGATCAGGATTGATGCTAAGCCTAGAATGAAGCATATGATCACCGAGTACAACAGAACAAATGAGATCATGTACGTAGACGTAGAGCCTGGAGTTTACTGCATCAGGCCACAGACTGTCAAAATAGAAGAGATCCTGATGCTTAACCTTCATCCTCATCATGATGATGATCATCAGGAAGATATACCTGTTGTAGAACTTGCCAACAATCTTGATAATGAGAATGGAATAGATCACTTCAGAGACTTCGAGATGCATCTGTCCAATCAGGTAAAACATTGTCAATTGTTAAATATACCTGCTAATGATATTTTGATTGATGGATGGTGCAGATTACACAATGAAGCACATTCAGAAAAGACTTGTGAAACATGCTTAGATATGATGATGCTGGAACAGACCTGCAGTGAGGCATCATCATCATATTCTGAGGTAAGTTCTACATCTAATGATGATGATGATAGTGATTCTTGTTTATCTTCTGCAGGAATAGAGGAGCCGACAGATCATGACAAAGATCATATCCGGAAGACAGAAGAAGTTCTAGCTTACGACCAGATAAATGATGGAAAGAAAGAAAAGATCACCCCTGGGAGTGATTGTTTTATGGAGCAGGACTATGAATTGTCTGATGAGGACAAAGGTAGTAACCTGACCAAATTTGAAGAATTTCTAGTAAAAGAAATGGAGAAGATGACACGACAGCATAGATCTCCCCATGAGGTCTTAATCGAAGGTTGGTGCAGGCTGCATGAGGCACCTCACTCAGAAACAACTTGCTCACTGTGTTTACACATTTTGAAAAGGCATACAGTTGTGGATCGAGGAAATCATCCTCCTGCTGACATGAAAGAGAAAATAGAAAAGTCAGCAGGCTCACAAAGTAAAGGAAAGAAGAAACTTGGAAATGACGACATCCCTAAGTCAAAGTGGATATCAGGCGGAGCAGCAGCCAGAGCTGCAAAGAAGAAAGAAGGTTCAGCTAAACATCCTGCTGAAGATAAACCCTGGATCCTGAGGTTTGATGGATCCAAGTCCAAACAAGGTGCTGGGATTGGAATTGATCTCATTGACCCATCAAGAAAATCCTATCTAGCAGCCTACAGATTACAGTTCCCTTGTACTAATAATGTAACAGAGTATGAAGCTCTGATTCATGGGATACTGTTTGCTCATAAGAAAAAAGTAAAGATTTTGCATGTTTTCGGAGATTTAGAGCTAGTTGTGAAGCAAGTAAGAGGAATTTACTCTTGTAACTACAGAAAGCTATCCAACTACAGACATCGTGTGTGGGATCTAATTGAGGATTTTGACGCCTTTAATATCAATCACGTACCAAGAAAACAAAACCACAGGGCAGATGCACTTGCCCAGGCTGCCAGTACATTGGAGCCACTGTCTATATCAGGTCTAAAGAGATTTTCAGTAGAGCTGGTGTCAATACCGTCAGTACCTGACAATGTGACCAATCTCCAGGTGTTTGATGATGATCAACACATTTTGGATTTCATTTCCAATAGAGATGTATTTGATGCCCAAGTCATAGATGAGGATGGTATGGAGGATCATTCTGGGAGGAAGACGAGATATTAGAGTTGCCAAGAAACAGGATTCCCAAAGGTATGATTGAATTGGAAAGAGCCTTTGATTGGGATAATATGCTTAAACATAAGGATCTGCCCAAAGCAGATGGAGGTCAGTATTCACAAGTGAATATTGGACAAAATGAAGACTAGAAAAGTGTGCTAATTAGTAAAGTTTGCACACCAGAGGAGTTAGAAGGAATAACTCAGGCCCTCAAGGATTACATACATGTAATTGCCTGGACCTATGATGAGTTAAAGACATATGATACTTCTGTCATAACTCATATTATACCTCTCAAACCAGATGCTAAACCTTTCAGACAGAAGCAAAGGCCAGTCAATGCTTTGCTTGAACCAATAATTCTTGAAGAAGTCAAGAAGTTGTTAAGTGCCCAGATAATCTTTCCTATAAGGCACTCCACCTGGGTTGCTAATCTAGTCCCAGTCAGAAAGAAGAATGGAGACATCAGGTTGTGCGTAGATTTCAGAAATCTGAACAGAGCATCAGAAAAGGATAATTACCCTTTACCCTCATTAGATGAAGTTTTACAGATGGTAAATGGAGCCAAGATGATGTCCTTCCTGGATGGCTTTTCAGGATACAACCAAGTGATGGTTGATAAAATTGACAGATTGAAAACTGCCTTCATCACAACGTGGGGGATATTTGCATATAGACGTATGCCATTTGGACTTATAAATGCTGGAGCTACATTCCAGCGAGCAATGGACATAGCCTTCAGAGGCTTAATAGGAAAATGCATAGTCATCTATATGGATGACTTGACTGTGTTCTCTAAGGAGAGGAGCAATCATGTAACCAATCTCATAAATGTATTGAAGAAATGTGAAGAGTATGGAATATCACTGAACCCCAAGAAGTGTATATTTGGGGTGACAACAGGAAAGTTACTAGGCCACTTGATCACAGAAGATGGAATTATCATTGATCCTGACAGGGTGGAGTCTATTATGAAGTTACAACTTCTAGGAAGCAAAAAAGAACTCAAATCTTACTTTGGTAAGATAAACTTTGTAAGGAAGTTCATCACAGGTTTTGCTGAGATAGTCAGACCACTAAATGCCATGTTGAAGAAAGATGCACAAATTGAGTGGACACTAGAGGCCAAAGTTGCATTTAAAGATATAAAGAAAGCCATATCAGACGCTCCTGTCCTCATTAGTCCAGACTACACAAAAGATTTCTACATCTATTCATTTGCTTCAGAACATACCTCTGCAGCAGTGTTAACTCAAAGAAATGAAGAGAAAAAAGAGAAACCAATTGCTTTCATGAGCTGTCCTTTAAGGGATGCTGAGTTGAGATATGTAGATGTTGAGAGATAGGCACTTGCATTAGTCAGAGCAGTAAAGAAATTCAGGCATTACATACTAAGAAGCAAAGTGATTGCTGTAGTACCAGATGCAGCGGTGAAGATGCTGCTGATGCAAAGTGAGCCTGGTGAGAAAAGAGCTAAATGGATTACTGTATTACAAGAGTATGACATGGAAATTACACCAATGAAGCTAGTAAGAGGGCAGGCTTTGAGTCAAATGATATCTAAAATTGACCCAAACATCACCAGTCAGCAATATGTGATCAATGATAAAGATAACAGAGAATGGTATGCAGATATCAGGTACCTCTTGATTACAGGAAGATGTCCATCGAAGATGCAAGCTTCACAGAGAAGAGCCTTGAAAATAAAATCCCAAAAATATATGATAAAGGGAGGAGCCTTATTCAAAAAGAATCATGAAGGAATATACCTGAGATGCTTAGAAAAGCCAGAAGCAAACAAGGTCCTATCAGATATACATGACAAGTTCAGAACGGCACATGGGTCAGCCTTGGCCACAACGCATGCAATCCTTAGAGCAGGATATTATTGGCCTACAATTTTTAAAGATACAGCTGATCATGTTAAATGTTGTCATGTTTGTCAGGTTGCTGCCAACAGAGAGAAATATGCTGCACAACCCTTGCAGCCAGTAATGGAAGAACGCCCATTTGCACAGTGGGGCATGGACTTCATAGGACCAATCAATCCTCCGTCCTCTTCAGGACACAAGTATGTCTTAACCATTACTGACTATTGCACCAGATGGACTGAGGCTGTTAGTAGCAAGACTTGCACTGCAGATGACGTTATTAGATTTCTGGAAAGTAACATTGTTACTAGGTATGGAATTCCTTATGCTTTGGTAAGTGATAATGGTTCTGCTTTCACTTCAACTAAATTGTCAAGTTGGGCTTTTGATCATGGGATTATACTTAAATTTTCATCTAACTATTATCCTCAAGGGAATGGTTTAGCAAAATCCACCAACAAGAATTTATTGAATATCATAAGAAAACTGATAGAGAAGAACCCTAGAGAATGGAACTTATTTCTAAAATATGCCTTATGGGTAGATAGAACCAGAGTAAAAATTGCATTAGGAAATTTGCCTTTTCAACTAGTATATGGGGTGGATCCCATCCTTCTTGTAAACCTAAAAATTCCTACTCTGCAGTTTGCTCAAGAATACCGAGGCATAAACAATAAGCAAGAAGTCAGGTTGCTTCAGTTGATGCACCTGGAAGAAAAAAGGAGTCAAGCAATTGACCAATTTGCAAAACATCAGGCTGTTGTCAAACGCTGGTTTGACAAGAGAGCCACAGTTAAAGCTTTCAGGATATCTGATTTAGTCCTGATATGGGATAAAGCCCATGAAAGGAAAGGTGACCATGGTAAGTTTGATAGATTATGGATAGGTCCCTTTCAAATTTTTGAGATATTAGGAGACAGCACTTATAGGCTTAAGAACCTGATGGGTGAGGATGTCCCATTGCCAGTCAATGGGCAATTCCTCAAACATTATTTCCAAGCCTGAGTGACTTCATGGCATTCATGTGTATCATATTGTACATTTGTATAGTTGTTTGTATAGTGCTCTTTTGTCTTGTTTTGTGTTGGTTGAGTTTTGTTTTGGTAAGTCAAGATGATGCACTTCATCACCCAAGAAAATAACTAAATTGTTAGGATTCAAGTGATGAGATCAGATTTAGATATAGGTTGTAATTCATTCTGAGAAATATTCATGACCAGGTTTATAATTTCTTTTCATCAGGGTGCCTTTTCTTGTCCAAAGTGAATCAATCACAATGAAACACCTAACAGCCTTGGGCTTGTTGAAGACACGAGTATAGGTGTTAAGTGAAAAATCTAAAGGGACTCCCTTGCTACCAATACAATCTCCAACCTAAAGCTATAAGTGACTATACCTTATACAAATGAGCTGACATGATGATATCAGATACATATACATATATAAAAAAAACTAAACAATAATATTAGGCCATCTAAGTAACTCTACCAGGGCTATAGACGCCTGCTGGCAGTGGGGCTCTACTTAGGGAGATTGTATAGATAACCTTGCCGAGGCTATGAACGCCTGCTGGAAGCAAGGCTCTATCCAGGTTGGCTATGAGGGATGATCTCCAACTATGTAGTTTAACACCAGTTACTTATGTTTTCAACTTTCTTTCAAGATGAGGATAATTAATCATATGCACACACATGATCCTTTGTTAGCATTGTTATCATGATGAAATTTTATCATTCAAAGATCATGATGATTATATTTAGAAAGATTTAGAATACTATAGATGAATATGATCACATCACTTGAATCATTGGAATTTGTTTGTTTTCTTTGGTGGCAAGTTGTTGTGTGGTTACACAACATGCCCCATTTTGACTTGGCAAAACAAGGACCCAACTTTTTGGCTTGGCTTGTGTTGTCTGCTTTCTAGCGGTTTGGTAAAAGTAAGTCAGGTGCATCATCATGAAGGGTCAGGATGAGGTAGGTCATCATCATGAGGTCAGTTTGTCAAAGTTCATATTTCATTTCTATGACCTCATATTTAGAAAGAGCTTAAAATTCCATGCAGGTTTGCCTTTTACATCACCTGAAAATTCGTCCATATGTGGGAGTTATGGGCAGTCAAAGTTTTGGTCAAACCTGATAATCGCAAGAGGAGGATCATTTTTTATTTCCTTAGTCATGTTGTCAAGGTCATCCTGATCTTGGTCTATCACCCGGTCAAAATCATGCGGTCGAAATATCTGAACGTCAATTTTAGGTGATAGTGCCTTTTACCCGTCAAATAACCTCATGTATTTCACGAGCATCATGTTGCAAGTGTAACCCGATATTTCATAATGTCCTCCTGTCGAGAAATATCACCTTATGCTAATATCCTGAGGACGTCATCCTAACTTGAAAAACAAAGAAATAACTATCAGGATGACATCATCATCACCTTTCTCCTTCGGCAGGATATTTCCTAAATATGATCAGGTTCACAAGTATGACGATGACATCATCTTTTGCATTTTAACAAAGCCCCGAATATGATGGTGACGTCATCAGGACATTCGAGGGGGGGAGCATCATATTTTGCAATATCCTGCAAATATAGAGAAAGCTCTAAGTTTAACCATAAGTTTAACCATCGGGAGCGCCTTGTATTGTCTCGTCGACTGAAGTAGTCTCCCCGATGGAGTGTCCATCGGCATAGAAGTTGCTATCGGCCGAGTCTTGTATTGTCTTCCCGATAGTGATTGTCACTCCGACATGGTAGTTGATCGGCCTAGCTTTCGCCATTGGGAGAGTCTTGATTTTTCATGCCGATGGTAGTAGTCACCCCGATGAGAGGTGATCGGCATAAGTTTCACTGTCGGCCGAGTCTTGATTTTTCTTGCCGATAGTTGTTGTCTTCCCGATGGGTGGTCATTAGCATACTCTTGGCTTTGGTGTAGCTTTAACCATCGGCCAAGTTTGAATTTGTTATCCCGACCATGTGTGGTCACGCTGAAATATACATTGCATAATGTACAAGGCCGGATTTGAAATAATTTGAAATGCGATTTATTCCTTATATATTTTGCGATTGTATATTTCTTTTGTACATTCCGATATACATTGGTTATATGCATAAGAATGTTTTGCATGTATATTGTGACTTTTTTTATGCTTGTATATGCAGATTTGAGCCCGATATACATTGCATAATATACAAAGCCAGATTCGAAATCATATTAAATAGTGAGAATTTGTTGTACATTTCGTGATTGTATGTTTTTACATACATTGCGATATACATTATATGCCGGTACATACAAGGGCGGATTCGAAGGAAATTGAAAAGCGATTAATCCCATGTATATTTTTGTCCTTGTATATGCAGATTTGAACCCGATATACAAGCCGATAGCATACAAAGACCAGATTTGAAATAATTTGAAAAATGATTTATTCCTTGTATATTTTGTGATGTATATGCAGATTTGAACCCGATATACAAGGAAATGGGCGGGAAAAAGAAGCGATGGATTTTTGAATCCATTTGAAGGCCCGACTGTCTGATTTTCAGTCAACGATGGAAATCTTGACGCTGTTAGAGTTGTAGCTGAACATTGCAATATTGCACAAGGAGGCAACGTGAACCAGAAGTGAGGAGGATATTGTCAAAGATGCTGTTTGCCAACTAGAGACCGAATCAAGTTGAAGATGCTGGAATATTCTGTGCCAGCTATACATTTGCCAATTGGCAAAGCACGTGCTTTTTATCTGGACCGTTGATGTTAACTGGTGAATCTTAATCATTGATCTTTTGTAAAGGATTCCTCACCTTATTCTATAAAAGGTGGTGGAATGCCTTGTTGAAACATTCGAAACTTAATTGAAATCTATTTGCTGAAGTATTCAGGGCTTATTTCAAAGTTATTGCATATGTACATGTCTTTTGCATACTTAATGAAAGAGAAGAGTATTTTGATTACAAACCTTCGTAAATCTTGAGTAATCTGTGTCTAAATTCTGGATATGTGCTTTGATTTGCTGCGTCCCTTGGAGTACTCATCATGTTGCATATATTGTTTTCATTCATTATCCTCTGAAGTTTGCATCAACTGTGTCTAGCTGTGGAATATCCTGGTGAACATATGGTTTGATATCTTCTCCTCATGACAGTATCAAGTATGTATGTGGATCAATAGCTAAAGGTTCAACTTTAAATTGTAGTATTATTTTCAATTTCTTTTAAATTTTAGAGGATTTCACTACCACAATTGCAAATAATTGATAATCTTAAGCAAATAACGCAAATATGCAGACATCCCGTAGGTAATCACAAATATTTAGCATATTTGAATGCAAAGCATGCACAATTGAAAAATATCATGCAAAGATTGAGGTATTTCTACATCTTTTCATCTAATAACTGCATAATATGACTTCTCTGTAAAGAATTTCTGCAGGAATGTCATGATGATGGAACAATTTCACGTAAGGCCCCAAAATGGAAATAGCAACTCACATTAGCCTCTGAGTAACTTCAGACGATTAAAACCTGATCACCGGAGACTTGGGATCATGAATTCTCTGAATTCACAGTATCTTTCAAGATGAATAAAGGTTAATGTGTACTTTTATTCTTTGCTTGTTTATGACTAACATCATGATCAACAGGACATTAGAGCCTTGTAGAGTTTTGTAATCTAAGAGAGTAAAACTCTCTTTGGTGAACCTATTGTTGTATGTAAAGTTCTTGTAAAAATATGAGTTCATTTTCAATAGAATGGGTGTGTTGAAATATTACTTATTGTGCATTTGGAAAAATAGATATATTAATGTGAAAGAAAGTTTCTATCTCTCTCTCTCTCCTTACATTGTTATTTATAAAATGCTTAAGTAAGCTTACTTTAAAGAAAAACAAAAGAAATATATACTAAGCTCTTATTATGTTTGCAAGTAAAGGGTATTTATGATGATTTTAATATGTTATATGATTTAAAACAAATAGATATACCCTCTTGTTTAGATGAAAAAAATATATAGAGCTAATTATTAAATGAAAATGTGTAAAGATAGTTATATTACAATATTCCTCTCTAATGTTATATATATATATATATATATATATATATATATATATATATATATATATATATGTGTAGTTCTATGATTAAAAGTGAGTAGCATTTAAAATAAAGAAACGATGAAATCAAATTTTAGGGTTTCATGGTTTTTTGTTGAAAGTTTACAAGTAAAAAAAAATAAGCTGAATAGGGCTCAGCTTGTGCAGGACGGAGCCTGTAAGGGCCGAGGCCCCTATGGACAATGGAGCCATGGGAGCCCATCCCACCCCAAGGTCATGGCCCTATGGGTGGGGCAGAGCACCACCCCCGGCCCAACCATAGTGCCACTGCAGAGTTGGGCCCTGCGTCCATTAAAAGACTATGCTCTCAACTTAAAAAAAAATGCATGTGTATGATTTTATCGCCACCCCTGTAAAATATGAAATGCCCCTGTTATATATATAAACATGCCTCGGTGTATATCTACTCTTTACCTTCTGTGGGTTAGTGTGTGTGTATATATATATATACACACACACACTAACCCACAGAAGGTAAAGAGTATATATATATATATATATATATATATATATACTCAATTGCATATAATTGTGTGTGCATTCTTTGAACCTCTATGAAAATTTTACTACCTCTATGTGAAATTTGTTCTTCTCTAGATTTTAAGAAAAATAATAATAATAAACAGCAGAGAAAAATTATTTATTTTGTGCTTAAAATCTAGAAAATGGAAGGGCAAACCTCATTGATTATTTTGGAGACATTTTAAATAATATATTAAGCTAACCTACGCATCAAATTTAAATTATAGAATAAGAAAATGTTAGCATTGAAAATAAAAAAGTTGTAGAAAACAAATAAGAGAATGTTAGAAAGATAAACATAACTTATAGATAGTGTTAGGAAAATAAAATAGATTAGTTTAAACAAACTCTTGCAAAAACAAAATAAATAAACTCCTTATTGGGAAAGTACCTTCCCGTTTTTCCTTGCCTTGAAACCTGAAATCCAATATGAGAACAAATGTTAGTTGTGAGTGCAATTAAGAAATGGGTTGCTTTTATAAACCTCATTCTAGGGTTTTGGTGCCCTAAGGACTAGGAGGATGTTTAGCAAACTTAAACCTAGTTTATTTACTTAAACCCTCTTAGTGAGTGGGATGGGTATTTTAATTGGACTCTAGTGTTTGAGTTATTAATTGTATTGTATTTACTTTATTTATTCTTTCCAAACCCTTTAGGCAAAGTGAGGGATTTATATGTTAGATTTAATTAAATCAACCCTATAGTCATTATGTTCAAATTTGTTAGTAAATGTTGGAACATTGGTGTACTTTAATTTAGTTAGTTTATTTAATTTTGATTTAAATTTTAGAAAGTATGTAGTGAACATTATCTTATTTCGTTTCAGATTTTGAAAAGGCTTTTAGTGAAAATTAATATTTTTAGTTCTTTTTCCTTCCATATTTAATGAGATGGTGTTATGTTGTAAAAATATTTAGAGAAATATTCCCTTTTGTTCCATTATGTTGTTAGTTTTTTTCTAGATTAAGCATGGGGATATTATTTAATTTAGTTTGAATCTTTACACTTCCATCTTAGATATTTGTTTAAATGTTTTAAGTTTTGAAATCATGTTAGTTGTATTATTTTAATTTAAGTTAGTAGCTTGCTTCTAAGGTTAGGTTTTGATTCATATCAAAATCGTACCACTTCACCTAGTAAACCCTAGGGTTGGATTCTGTAATCGAAACCATCCCTCTTCGCATCACTTCTCACTATGCACACCCCCTTAGTGGCTATCGTCTCATAGGGATTGCAAAAGGAGTTTCACATTATCCCATTTGTGATTGACTTCCTCACCTTGGTGTGATGTGTCTAACGTTGGTTGTGGATATAACTACGTTACATGTGTGTGTGTGTGTGTGTGTCACCAAGCACGCATGTTGTGTGTGAGGGGGTTTTAGAGTCAGGTGGGAAAAATTTTTGATAATTTGTGTCATGACCATATGACAAATGTGGACATGACATGTGGTTATCGGGTCATAACCACATGGCAAATGTGGGCATGACATTTGGTATCAGAGCCATGTTTAAACACTATGCATTGAGGGCACATTATTTATTCTACAATTTTGTTTTAATTCTAAGCACCTTGTTCATGTAGGATGCCACCTTGATTTAGGAGAGGATGCTCACGCACTAGTATCCTAAAGGAGCTAATTCACAAGCTACTCAATTTGCATCACCATCCGTAGTCCAAAATTTGGAGGCACCTCATGATATTGGACCTTAGATACTTCAAGAACTTCAGGCCATTCTAGTGAGGCTACCACAAGTGGTGGAGGGACCGCATGTAGAGATTCCAATGACATTAGCTGAGGGTCAAGTATCAGCTCAGAGAGAGTGCAAAAGGAGTCCACCACCACACCATGAGGATCAAAAGGAGGAGATCATAGCATGGAGTCAGTTCATTATGATCCCTTTGGATATGGACAATAGGATGAGGTAGAGGTTCTGGTTCGAGGACACCACAACCCTGGAGATCCTATTAGGGATTTGCTTCGGCTAAATCCACCTACTTTTGTGGGTACTATAGAGGGAGCTGAGGCTGAGGCTTGGCTTATTATCTTAGATCGGTGCTTTGTGTTGCATCCTTATGGGAGCAACACAAAGGCATGAGTTGCAGTTCATTTGCTATGTGATGCAGTAGCTACATAGTTGCACATTAAGGAGTGCAAGCACCACCTCTCCTTAGACACTCTTTCTTGGAGTACCTCTCTTGAGCACTATAAGGTGCAATACCTTTCAGAGTATTATCGGCAGCACTGCATTGATGAGTTTCACGACTTGCAGCAGAGGGGGTCCATAGTGGCACAGTACGATAGCAGATTTGTAGAGTTGTCATGTTATGCTGAGTGTCTTCGTGATGAAAAGATTATTGTTAATAAGTTTATTAGAGGCTTCAATCATAGGATATCAGGACTATGAGTGAGGTCATCGAGAAGGCATATATTGCTGAGGAGATCCATGGGGGGAGCCATGGGTCACATTCATAGTTTCAGGACCATAACCAACATTAGGATCACAATTTTTGTAGACCCCCACCACCTCAGAGGGGTGGGTTTTGATCTACATCCTTACCTCCTAGGCCTCCATAGAAGCTGTAACAGTAGCATCAGTACTAGAAAAGGTCTAGACAAAAATAGAGGTCACAGTGTGGCCATAATCAAGGATGGCACTTGCAGGGTCCACGCAGAGACCAGCATCAACAGGCACTGGCTACAGGACTAGCATGGTCATACCAGTCTTTTAAAGGCTTGCAGAGTAGTGCAGTATGGTCTGGAGCTAAGCAGTCCAGTAGGACTTAGTCAGTGCACATACAGACAAGGCCTTGCTATGTATGTGCTGGCATAGGACACTTCACCAAAGAGTGTCCAAAGAGGTTTACAGTAGGAGGACAATGTGCCAGAGGTTTTGAGTAGACGGTTGGAGACATGGGTAGATCCCACCATGTATTTGCAACGGTTGATAACTGCTAGGCTGAATTTCAAGCCTCTGTCATTGAAACACCAAGTACTATAGGAGATGTTCCTATTACTATTTTTTTTATTCCAGAGCTATAGACTCCTTTATTTCTCCATTATTAGTGGAGCATTGCAGGCTGGTGGCCTCTAGGTAGGATGTTAAGTGGGAGGTCAAGTTAGCCACAGGGGCCAAGATGGTCATAGATTTAGTGGTTCAAGATTGTGAGCTAGCACTTGCAGCCTTCACTATAGTTGTAGACCTTACAGTCATACCCTTAGGGTCTTATGGAGTGGTGTTAGGCATGGACTAGCTTGCGGCTCATAGAGCCAAGCTTGATTATCACTGGAAGGCGATAGGTTGCCTCAATGACCATGGCACAACAGCAGAGATTGTGGGCATTCAGAAGCCTGTAGAAATACGTATGGTTTCTGCTAAACAACTTAAGCGTTGTATATAGAAGGGATGTCAAATGTTTGCAATCACAGTCAGTGATAGATTAAAGGATGACCCAGAGGTTTCACTTGTTGACCATCCCATCCTTAGGGATTTCACAAATGTTTTTCCACCTAAGCTTCTAGGGATGCCACCTAGCAGGGAGGTAGATTTTCACATTGAGCTTTCACTAGGTGCCAAGCCAGTGTCTCGTGCACCATACAGGATGACTACTCATGAGCTTACAGAGCTCAAACTTTAGCTAGAGGAGTTGTTAGAGAAGGGGTACATCCTACCTAGTGTCTTACCTTGGGGCGCATCGGTCATCTTCATGAAGAAGAAGGATGGGTCTCTTGGACTATGTATGGATTATAGGCAGGTGAATTAAGGTGATGGTGAAGAACCATTATCCTTTGCCTAGGATCAATGATTTGTTTGATCAGATGTAGGAAGCCAGAGTGTTCTCTAAGATAGACCTAAAGTTTGGTTACCATCAATTACGTATTATAAAGGCGGATATCCATAAGACCACCTTTCAGACTCGCCATGGTCATTATGAGTTCACCGTGGTACCCTTCAGTTTGACGAATGCCCCTACAGTGTTCATGAGTCTCATGAATGGGGTGTTTCAACATACCTAGATCAATTCATGATAATTTTCCTCAATGACATACTGATATATTCACAGACTAAGGTGGAGCATGAGGAACACTTGCGCCAGGTTTTATAGTGTTTGAGAGATCAACAGCTTTATGGCAACTTGGTGAAGTGTTGCTTCTTTCGTACAGAGGTTCAGTACTTGCATCACATTCTATCTGGCGATGGTATCTCAGTAGATCCATCAAAGATTAGAGTAATCAAGGATTGGCCAGCACCTACCAGTGTTACTGAGGTTAGGAGATTCATGAGATTAGTACGTTATTATCGTCAGTTTGTTGAGGGATTTTCTAGGATAGCTCATCCTATCACTTATCTTCAGCGGAAAGGGAAGAACTTCTTATAGATAGAGTAGTACAAGAGGGCCTTTGGGGTCCTCAAGGAGCATCTCACTAGTTCTACTATTCTAGCAGTACTTGATCTGGCAGCAAATTTCATGGTATGCACTGATGCATCTTTAGAGGGACTAGGCGCAGTCCTTATGCAGGATGGTCGAGCAATCGCGTATGAGTCGTAAAAACTTAAGACCCATGAGTTGAACTACCCTACACATGATTTAGAGTTTGCACCTATGGTTCATGCTCTTGTTAGATGGAGACACTTCTTTCTTGGGCATCGTTTTGAGTTGCACTCAGACCATTATAGTCTTCAGTACATCTTCACACAGCTGAATCAAATGCCCGCCAATAGCATTGGATGGAGTTCTTATGCGAGTATAGATTTGATGTGCATTACATCAAAGGGAAGGAGAATGTGGTTGTTCATGCCTTGGGTCAAAGGTGACACGAGATCCTGACCTTGACCTTGAGTGTAGACTGGAGAGGGCACATATTGCAGCATCTTCTAGAGGATGAGTGGTTCCTTGTGGTTCAACAAGAGATTCAGTCATAGAGAGCCCTTAAGGAAAAGTTTGTAGGATACTCTCTTGAGGTAGATGGACTTCTATGACATCAACTTTGTATCTATGTTCCCCTTGCAGGTGATCTTCATTCAATGGTTTTATCAGAGGCTCATAGATCACTTTATGGGGCATATCCTGGGGTGAAGAAGATACACATGTTGATTTGAGATAGTTGTATCATTGGGCAGGGATGAGACGTGACATAGCAGAGTTTGTAGCTCATTGCCTTGAGTGTTAGAGGGTCGAGGCCTAGCATCAGCATCCAGTAGGACTTCTTTATCCCCATGAGATATCAGAGTGGAAATGGGACACCATTTCCATGGACATCATAGTTGGTCTACCTTTGTCATCTCACTGCCATCATGCCATCATGGTGACGGTTAACAATTTGACCAAGGTGGCACATTTTTCACTGGTACGCACAACATATAATGTACCTGTAGTGGGGAGGGTCTTGTTGAATTATATAGTGAGATTTCATGGAGTTCTTCATCACATCATATCAGATAAAGATTCAGTGTTTACATCAGCTTTTTGTAGAGCACTACAGCAGGCGTTGGGCACTCATCTCAACTTCATTTCAGCATATCACCCCGAGACAGATGGATAGACTGAGAGGGTGAATCAAGTTTTAGAGGACATGCTTTGCATGTATGTGATGGATCATGAATCTAGATGGGAGCACTATCTGTATCTAGTTGAGTTTGCCTACAATAATGGGCATCACAGCTCATTAGGTATGCCTCCCTATTAGGCCTTGTATGGCAGGCCTTGCAGAACTCCTTTGAGTTGGGACCGCATTGAGGACAAATTTACTACTGGACCTAAGTTGGTACAAGACATGGAGTAGCAAGTTACTTTGATTAGGTAGTGATTGCAGGAGGCACAAGATCATTAGAAGAAGTATGCCGATGCCAAGAGATTGGATCAGAGATTCTCGGTTAGTGACAAGGTGTTCTTGAGAGTGTGGCCATATAAGAGTCCAATCTGTTATGGAAGGGGCTCTAAGCTTGCACCTAGATTTGTTGGACCGTTTGAGATTTTGGAGGAGATAGGACCTATAGCTTATCGTCTAGCCTTGTCACCTAGCCTATTGCATACCCATGATGTGTTTCATATATCTGTGTTGAGACATTATGTATCTGATGTGGCTCATGTTTTAGATTGGGATGCCTTACAGGTCAATTCAAACGGGCAGCTAGATTTGGAGCTCATTCGCATCTTGTGTCATCGGATGCTAGGCCTTCGAGGTCAAGAGTTGGACTAGATTAGAGTTCAGTGGGACTGATATGATGAGGTCTTGGCTACTTGGGAGGATGCTACATGATTGAGGGCACTCTACCCTCACCTCTTTGCTAACTTCTAGGAGGAAGTTTAGTCATAGGGGGGAAGGATATGAGGGCTACTTTTATCTGACCTTCTATGTTTGCTTATGATACTTATCATATGGACTATATGATGGACATGTAGACATTTTGGGGACTGTTGATCTTGTTATCTAGACATTCATTAACTATATCTTATGCAAGTTGATTAGTTAGATGGATTATGATATGATGATGTTATAGCTTGCATGTTAGATTACATTTGATTCTATGATGTTTAATGCTATATTAAATTGGATACAATTGAAATGTTTAGTAATGATTGAATTGATTAAATCTTATGTAGTGTCTCTTTAGGCAAAGTGAGGGATTTATATGTTAGATTTAATTAAATCAACCCTATAGTCATTATGTTCAAATTTGATAGTAAATGTTAGAACATTGGTGTACTTTAATTTAGTTAGTTTATTTAATTTCGATTTAAATTTTGGAAAGTATGTAGTGAACATTATCTTATTTCATTTTAGATTTTGAAAATGCTTTAATGAAAATTAATATTTTTAGTTATTTTTCCTTCCATAGTTGATGAGATGGTGTTATGCTGTCAAAATATTTAGAGAAATATTCCCTTTCGTTCCATTATGCTGTCTAATTTTTCCTAGATTAAAGATAGGGATATTATTTAGTTTAATTTGAATCTTTAGTTTTTCATCTCAGATATTTGTTTAAATGTTTTAAGTTTTGAAATCATGTTAGTTGCATTATTTTAATTTAAGTTAGTAGCTTGCCTCTAAGGTTAGGTTTCGATTCATATCGAACTCGTACCACTTCACCTAGTAAACCCTAGGGTTGGATTCTGAAATGGAAACCACCCCTCTTAGCATCTCTTCTCGCGACGTACACCCCCTTAGTGGCTATCATCTCATAGGGATTTCAAAAGGAGTTTCGCATTATCCCATTTGTTACTGACTTCTTTTCCTTTGTACAACGTGCCTAATGTTGGTTGCGGATACAACTACATTACATGTGTGTGTGTGTGTCACCGAGCACGCATGGTGCATGCGAGGGGATTTTAGAGTTAGGTGGTGAAAATTTTTGATAATTCATGTCATGACAACATGACAAATGTGGGCATGACATGTGGTTATCAAGTCATAACCACATGGCAAATGTGGGCATGACGTACTATACATTTTAGCCTATACTTGCATTTTTTAGCCATTAGTCATTAGAGAGTCGAGATAGAGATAGTAGTGCATGAATGAGTGACTCGCATTTATGTGATAGAATATTGAAAGATTTGTCCAAAGTGATGCAATAGTTGTAAGCATCATCAGTTGAATATATCCATAGACTCGTGTTAGATAGAAATCAGGGTGGCTAGAGGGTATATAGAGACTATCTGATTCACTACATGTCACAGGTATTTACATTTGCAGTTAGTTCTTAGATTTGATTCTACTATAGACATTCCCATCTATCATCCTCATTGAAGGGTCAGGCCTCTTCTAGTAGGAATATGTGTGGCGGATTGCTAAGTCTGTAGTTGGAGGTAAAGTGCTCTAATGATGCCCTCCCTCCTACAGCTAAAAAATAATGTTTCTTGCACTTAGATGAGAAGACTGTGACTAACAATCAACCAGATTTGTAATGGAAAGTCAACAATGTATATTGATGTAAATATATGGAAATTAGAAGGATGGTTGTCCTAATCCAAGATTGTATTATATTATTCTTTGATTGTGAAATTGTATCATGAAAATCTATGTATTGATAAATGATGGCATCTTAATTGAAATATGAATCTACTTATGTTTTTATGAAAAAAGGATTTCTTTAAATTGTGGCATTTGTGTTACTTAATTTCTTGATTTTTCATTAATTATTATTGTTGAACTGGGTAGCTTGCTACATGTGTTATCTGTTAGAATATTAATCTTTACTTGGTAAAGGTAAAGATTATTTATTTATTTATTACCATAAATACTTGTATTATCATACAATGTATTTTTGTCAGGTCACATATGAGGATAATTCACGTACACATTCCTCTTGGAGGAATATTTAGGTATTAGTCACCATCTTAAGAGGTTGAAACTTTGCACACACCAAAGTGATAGATGGCATGTGGGAGATAAATGCAAATCCTCTTCTCACCTCTATTTATGAGGTGTCTTCTCTCTCTTTCTCTCATTCTTCATTCTTTCATTCTCTCATTCACATGAATACTTTGTTCTATTATTTTGAAGGCTTCTTGCCATCTTTCATATAATCATTGGGGGCTTTTCTTTTTTTTCCCCCCTTCAAAAGCTCTTGTCTCCATTATTGATTGGTGTATGCTTCAAGTTGTGTTTCTTCTTTGAATTGTAACATTGTTTCAAACATAAACTCTAATACTTGATTAGTCTTTCCTTGCTCCTTATTTTTTCTTTCATAATATCAGAGAAGATTTACTAATCTTTCATTGAGTTGGATTGTTGAAGGTTTACCATTGTTGGGTGAACAACACTTAGAAGAGGAGACAATTAGTGTCAGAAAATTATTTCTGTGTGAAAGAAAAAGTTGCAGATCATTGTAAAAGATAATTTTTTTAGGGCCCCAAGCCCTGGTTCTTTCTATAAGTTTTTTTTTTAAATTAATCTATTTTCTATCATGAATTTTTCCTATGCATGGTCATATTAACATATCTCTAAAAAAATCTATCTAGCTCTATTCATTTTTGTTTAAAGAAATTTACTCTAGGTTATCATTTTCAATATTTAAAAAAAAATCTTTTTTTTCTAGGCTAACCTACAAGTTTCAACATTGTTTCAAAAAAATTTAGAGCTTCAATAAATTAAATTTATTTAAATTTATTGCAAAGTATTTAATTTAAATTTATTACATAGTATTTAAATAATTCCTAAAGTATTTAATTAAAATTCATTGCAAAGTTTTAAAAAAAATGTTGCCTTTGGGCCGACCACCCCCTTAGGGAAGCAGCATCCGCACAAGGGAGGTGCAACCCCCTCTAAGGACGCACAACCCCCTCTAGGGAGGTACGGACCCCTTTACGGAGCCTGCAGGGTGCTCAAAGGCCCCCGCACCCCTTCTGGTTTACCACCCCCCCTCCCTCGCTTAAACCTGCAGCCACCACTCCATTACAATCTGCACTTGATTACAAATTAAAGCCTCCACTCCTCCACTAGCACCAACCGCCCACTCACCTGACCATCTCTCCCTATCAGCATCGCCCCGCCACTCTCCTTATCAATGTCACCCTCTGGTATTAAATACCCACTCCACCTGCTCGGCACCTCTCTATTCTGAAGCTCACTCACCTCCGCTCCCTTGTAATAACCCTGCACAACATCATATTTTTTCCTTCCCATGCCTAAACACTGCTTTATAATAGGTTTTTAGTCTTTTTTAAATTTAATAATAGTTGTTTATATTAAAATTTCAATGTTTTTTTTTAATTATGATTAAATTTTTTTAATTCAGTTTTTTTAATAACTTTTAATAAAGTTTTTTATATATTTCAATTAAGTTTTTAATGCAATTTTTTTAGGTGTTTTTAAATTAAAAAAAAAAAAGACTTGTGTTTGCATAATTTTAAAAAAAATTGCTTACCTAATTTTTATTTTTTTTACTTTTTCTTTTGATAACTTAATTAGGCAATTTTTTTTATTTTGCATTTTGTTTATCTAATTAGGTAATTTTTCACAAAAAAATTGTATTTTGTGTACCTAAATACTTTTTTTTTCAAACTTTTTTTTGCAATATGTCTACTTTAATTCGTGAAATCAAATTAAATTCATCTAACTATCATTCATGGAAAACAAATATTAGTTTCATTTTTTTATTTAAACACCTTTTGGATGTAGCCACTAAACTCAAATCAGAGCCTGGTGCTATGGCAAGCCTGGATGAACACAAAAAATGGAATAAGTTGAATGACAAAGGCATGGGCCTAATAGGTATTTTGATGTCACCTGAACTATATGTTCACATTAGGGCATGCATGAAAGCCTATGCAGTATGGGAAATACTATAGAAAACATATGATAGTTCAAATGAATCTAGAAAGATTCAACTTCAAGATCAACTCGAAGATCTTAGGTATATGGATTTCAAAACCATGGATGAATTTCTCCTCAAATTTGATGCTCTTAATGGTCAATTAATTGATTTAGGAGTTAAGTTTGAAGATCTTAGATTGATTCATATTGTTCTTAGAAAATGTTTTCCTAGACAATTTCAACAATTTATTACAAATATTTATGCTCAATTTGCCATTCCTACTTTAGCTACTCAATTATCGTATGATATTTTTCAAAATTTGTTAAGGCAAGAAGAAGCTAAGTTGATTCAATTTTGTAGTCTTAAGAATAGTGAGCATTCTTTTATGTCTAAAAATCAAAAACCAAATTTTAAACCTCATAACAAACAAAATTATAATCCCAATTTTCATAACAATAACAATAGAAATCACAACAATAAAAGTTATGATAATCAAAAGAATATTCCTTCTAAGAGGCCCCATTATAACTATTGTGATAAAGATGGTCATTGGCCTAACACTTGTTTCAAGAAGCAAAATGCTAACAACAATAAACAACCTATGAGGAAAAATTATCAACAAAATCATAAGCCTCATAATAATGTCAATCAATCGAGGCGTGCTTTTATTTGTACTTTAAATGCTTCTAAACCTCTTGAGTGGATTATTGATTCAGGTGCATCTCAACATGTTACTTCTCATAAAGAGATATTTGAATCAATGCAACATGATAGCACTAATGTTCCTCTTCAATTTGCAAATAATCATAGTTGTAAAGTAGAAACAAGTGGAGATGTGAATGTTCCTAATGGTAAGTTATGTTTTATATGTTCCTGAGTTGACAACAAATTTTCTTTCTTTAGCTAAGCTTTGTCAATATTACAAGATAGAATTTTATAAAGATATGTGATATGTAATTGATCCAAACCAAAATGATAAAGTCATTGCTAATGCTAGATTAGATAATGACAATTTGTTCAAGTTCTATGAGTTTGCTTCTTCTAAATACTCTTTACTATCTACCATTGATTTCAATGTTTGACATGAAAGACATGGTCATGTAACAACCTCCTTGTTGTGCTGGCATTGAAAGTTGGTGTACAATAAAGGCTGCAAAATATCTCTTGAGGAGTAGCAAAGGATGGATGTCGTGGCATGAGAAGTAGATGAAAATTTTGAATGCAAGAAATATCTTGGGGCAGCATAGAGAAGGGATAAGGGAGTCAACATTTTGGGGAGGATAAAAAGAAGTTATGGCTAGAAGAAAAGATCTTTGGGGTTACGTAGTGGGATCATAATCAGAGGCTTGAATGCCCGTATCAGTGGTGGTGTTCATGTGTTTGAGCTGAAGACCTTAGAGATCACCATGGAGAAGACGAGGTTGATAGAGGAGAATTTGACTAGAGGCTTTGCTGGTTAGGTAGGTGTTCAGATTAGTAGTGCCCCTCCTTCAGGATCAGTTGCTTGGGGTACCCAGTCTCAGGGAGCTGGACCGTCTAGATCTTAGGCTGCACCTTCTAGATCCGGTAAGTGACAAAGGCATAGGTCTTCTCAATCTCAGCAGAGTGGCCTGACATAGAGTTTTTAGAGTGAATAGTAGAGTTCTAGGGCTGGTGGATCCCAGCTGTCACGTGCACCATTTCCAGGCTAAGGTTTTGGTAGGGGTGGTTGTTATGCATGTGGGCAGCATGGTCATATAGTTGCTTAGTGTCCTTAGAGATCAGTGGTTGGAGGTAGTCAAAGACAAGGTACTTTAGAGCCTACAATAGGTGATGCTGGCAAATCACATAGAGTTTTTGTGGCGGTTGATAATTGTTAGGCTAAGCATCAGGGTACCATGGTCAGGTATTCAGGTTGAGGCAGATGAGCAGCTTTCTTTGGATCCCGTACACATCCTTCAGCATCAGAGGTTGACCCTCAGGGGTTGGGACATAGAGCAGGTAAGGGTCCAATGGGATCCTAATGGTGAGTCCTCAGCATCTTAGGAAGATGCGGCGAGGATGAGATACCTTTATCCATATCTTTTTACAAACTTCTAGGGGATGTAACGACCCCCATGTTCGTATTATGTTTTTTCTTATCGTGATGGACTTGGATGGCAGTATACTTTATTTTAGATTATTCATCTTTTTATTATTTTGTATTGGCACTGGTAATGTGCAATCTTGATACTTTTATGATGTGGACATTATTATTACTTATGATGGATTTCATTCTTACATGATTGATGTTGCTTCAGCTATATGATGCATATATATATGCACAGGTACCTTGACGTGTGCTTGGAGCATTGCAAGTACTAAGTACCGACTCCACCCAGATTCACAGGCCTATACCCTACCCTAACCCACTACACCCGGTTAGTGCAGTGTCCCCATGTTGTGGTCTTATCGTCTAGATTACCTTATGGTCATGTGTAGTTTGCCAGTACATTTGTTGAGACTTTTCTCCTTGGCTTCATTTGATTGTATTGAGTTTCCTGGACTAGTGTGTGCTTTGGTTGCATCTTAGCATTTGCAGGCTTTCAGGAGTAAGCCTAGCCCTAGGGGGGTAGGATGTTACAACCTCCTTGTTATGCTAGAATTGAAAGTTGGTGGACAATAAATGCTGCAAAATATCTCTTGAGGAGCAACGAAGGATGGATGTCGTGGCATGAGAAGTAGATGAAAATTTTGAATGCAAAAAATATCTTGGGGTAGCGTAGAGATGGAATAAGGGAGTCAACATTTTGGAGAGGATAAAAAGAAGTTATGGCTGGAAGAAAAGATCTTCAGGGTTACGTAGCGGGATGTTACAAGTCATATCAATGCCGACAATATTGCCTTGATGAAAAAATCTAATATGGCATAAGGATTTCCTAGTATTGTTTCTTCTAAAATTGTACATGTACATGATGCATGAGTGATAAGATGCATAGGGAGCCCTTTCCTAAAGGCCAAGCATGGAGGGCAAATCATAAGTTGCACCTCGTTCATAGTGACCTTTCGGGACCCATGGAAAATTAATCCATCCAAGGACCAAGGTATGCACTTACTTTCGTTGATGACTATTCAAAAAGGACTTAGATCTATTTCCTTAAAAAAAAGGATCAAGTTCTTGATACTTTTGTTGATTTTTATAAATTTGTTGAAAGGCAATCTAGTTTTAAATTCAAAATACTTAGGATTGATAATGGTACTGAATATGTGAATAATGATTTTAATGGTTATTTGAAGTCCTTTAGCATTAAACATGAGTTTACCATTCCCTATACACCTCAACAAAATGGTGTAGTGGAAAGGAAGCATAGAAATATTGTTGAAATAGCTAGATGCATGTTACATGTATGCTAAAAACATGTCTTATAAATTTTGGGTTGAAGCTATGTTTTGTGCTACTTATATTATTAATCGAACTCCAACCAAAGCCTTACAAGATATCACTCCAGAAGAGGCTTGGTCGAGTAGAAAGCCTAATCTTAAGCATTTAAGAATTTTCGGTTCAATTGCTTTTGTTCATAAACCTAAACAAAAAAGGCAAAAGTTAGATTCTAAATCTTTTTCTCAAATTTTTGTTGGGTATGATGAATAATCTAAATCTTATAGAGTTTATAGTCCTATTATGAATAAAGTTAAAGTTTCTAGAGATGTATGCATTGCTGAAAATGGTGTTAATGATTGTTCTAAAGTTGTTAAAAATGATCCTTCTCAAAACAATGTTCTTGTTATTGAGGATAATCCTCCTTCTTTGAATCCTCCTTTGAATCCTTCTAATACTTCTCCTAGTACAAGTGATAGTGAACATGATACACATTCTCATGATGATTCTTCTTCTAGTGATGCTACTCCTACATCTAAATGTGTGCCTAAATGGTTTAAAAATCTTGTTCAAGAAGGTGATGATATCTTAACTAGAATGGATAGATATAAGGCTAGAAAATCCAACTATTGCAATTATGCTTTGATGTCTAAAATTATGGGTACTAATGATCCACAAAGTTATGAGAAAGCTAGAAACATCAACCTCATTAGAAAAAGGCTATGCAAGATGAATATGACATGTTGATTGCAAATCAAACTTGGTATCTTGTTCCTTTACCTCAAGGTAAGAATCTGGTTTCATGCAAATGGTTGTATAAAACTAAGTTTAATGCTAACAATGAGATTAATAAATTTAAAGCTAGATTAGCAAATAGAGGTTTCTCTCAAGTGGAAGGCCTAGATTATAGTGAACTTTTGCATCTGTGGCCAACATGCCAACTACTAAATTAGTTTTAGCTTTAGCTTCTCATATGCATTAGCCTATTCATCAAATGGATGTTAAAAGTGCATTTTTAAATGGTAATTTTTATGAAGAAATTCATATGTCTCAACCTATGGGTTTTGTTCAAAAAGGTAAGGAACATCTTGAATGCAAATTGAAGAAATCAATGTATGGTTTAAAACAATCTCCTAGAGAATGGTATGCTAAAATTAATGCTTTCTTTACTTCTCAAGGATTTACTAGAAGTCAAAATGATTCTAATCTTTATATTAAACATAGTGAAAATGATATTGTGATTGTTGTTTTATATTTTGATGATTTTATACTTACTGGTAGTTCTAACAATTTGATTTGTGATACTAAGCCTCAACTAAATCATCAATTTCAAAAGACTGATTTAGGCTTGTTACATTATTTTTTGGGTATGGAAATTTGGCAAACTCCTAATGGTATTTTCCTTTCTCAACACAAATATGCTCAAGATCTCTTAGATAGATTTAAAATGAATGATGATAATCATGTTTCTACTCCTTGTGAATTAGGAACAAAGTTAATGGTTGATATGGAAACTTCTTTTGTTGATTCTACTTTATATAGGCAACTAGTTGGAAGCTTAAATTACTTAACTCTAACTAGACCTGATATTTCCTTTAGTGTTGGTTTAGTTTCTAGATTTATGTCTAAACCTCAACAAACCCATTTTAAAGTTGCAAAAAGAATTTTACGATATGTTTAAGTTTCCATTAATCTTGGTCTTTTTTATGATGCAAATTGTAAATTTTCTTTATATGGTTATATTAATTCAGATCTAGGAGGTGATCCCAATGATGGGAGATCCACTTGTGGTTATTACTTTTTTGATGGATTAGGTGCCATATCATGGAATAGTAAGAAGCAACAATTCACTTCTTTTGATTCTACTAAAGCTGAATATAAAGGTTGTACTAATGCATCTAAAGAAGCACTATGGTTAAGAATATTTCTTGAAGAACTTGGTCTACCTCAAAAAGATCCTACTCCTTTGTATTGTGATAATCAAAGTGTCATTGCCTTAGAAAAAAATCCAATTTTTTACACAAGGACCAAGCATATTGCTCTTCAACATCACTTCATTAGAGAGGAAATTGAATACAAACAAATTTCTCTTTTGTACTGCAAGGGTGACGATCAAGTTGCTGATATTCTCACTAAACCTCTTTGTAAAGAAAAATTTCTTCATCATTGTAAAAATTGAGGCTTACATCCCATAGATGGATTTGATGTTATCTCCCAAAGTAAAGATAAAGGGGGAATGTTAGCATATTAATCTTTACTTGGTAAAGGTAAAGATTATTTATTTATTTATTACCATAAATACTTGTATTATCATACAATGTATTTTTTGTCCTCACATATGAGGATAATTCACATACACATTCCTCTTGGAGGAATAGTTAGGTTTTAGTCACCTCTTTAAGAGGTTGACACTTTGCACACACCAAAGTGATAGATAGCATGTGGGAGTTACATGCAACTCATCTTCTCACCTCTATTTATGAGGTATTTTCTCTTTCTTTCTCTCATTCTCCATTATTTCATTCTCTCATTCACATGAATACTTTTTTTGTATTATTTTGAAGGCTTCTTGCCATCTTTCATATTCATTGGGAGTTTTTCTTTGTTTTTCCCCCTTCAAAAGCCTGTCTCCATTGTTGATTGGTGTATGCTTTAGGTTGTGTTTCTTGTTTGAATGGTAACATTGTTTCAAGCATAAACTCTAATACTTGATTAGTCTTTCCTTGCTCCTTATTTTTCCTTTCATTATCAATTCTTGGGTTAAAACAATAGGGCCTATGATCCTATTATGTCTGAATGCAAAAATGTTTAAAACCAAGAAAATCTAGGTCATTTGAAGTGTTTTTCTTTCCTTCAGTATAGAGATGGGACGATCTAGACTGAAGTGATCTAGAAAGAAGAGAAAGAGTCAAAACCAATCAAGAGGAAATTACATCCAACCACCTCTCAAGGAAGATGAGATATGGTTATCTAACACTAAGACCTTAGAATCAGTTATGGGTCATTTAAAGTTAAACAAGTAAAAACAAGTTAAACCCAAGGTTGAGATTAAGCCTAAACCAAAGAAACCACTAGCGGCACTATGTGACATGTCTTTCAGCTATGGATTTTATGCCCTGGTTGTAAGTAGGGATGTATTAGAGGAGTACTTGCATGCACATCCTACCTTCAAAAGTGTGGAAGTAAACTCATAGGATAAATATCTTGAGGAGTGTGAAATTCTTGAATAGCATTCTAGAAAAATTGTAACTAAGAGACCTTATTATAAATAAGGATGTGTAATATCCAATTTTTATCAATAAAATTTTTCTATCTCTTTTGTCCTGGAGAGGATCTTGTAATCCTCATCCATTCTACTATGTAAATATGTGATGTGTTCAATGCTAATTGTGGCATAGAGGCAACAAGGAACCAAATGGTTCTTGGACCATAAGAGATGTTTAACACTATATCTATATCTTGAGTATTGTCACAACTATTGTAATCTCCATTGTGTCCATAGTGATTGTAATGTAGTTGTAGTTAAGAGATATTAAACTAAGGGATTTTTGCTATGTGGGTATTAGTCCAACATGTCATCTTTACTATTTATGTCTTAGACCACAACTGGGGGTCTTAAAATGGTTAGGAATATCTATGTCTCAATGTATTGATTTTGTTTAGGGTTTCTTGTAGAGTTGAATACCTCTTTTGCTTTATAAAGTTAAATACAAATTATTTGCATACCTATGGTTGTAAGTGTAGTTCAACAATTATTTGATCACTTGAATCTAACTTAGGATAGACTTAGCCTGACTTGGCTAAGTCACAGGCTATATTAAGTTAAATGTTAACATCAAGGGTTGTATATGGGTATTTTAGTAGTTTTCTTATTCTCTTAGTATAGGCTAGTTGACCTTGTGGTATAGGGGTTTACCCTGATTAATATGATATGTAATTCTACCTTATTGTAAGGTTTAGTGATCATCGATATGCCATTGACATTGCATTTATCATTAAAGGTTATAAGGAACCCAATAATGGCATGTACCTTTCCTATAAATTTCTTATGTCCAAGTTAGTATTTATTTGTGAGTATATGTGTATCATTGTTAGTGTGTATATTATTATATTGGTATAGATCCTTTGTTATTTACTAAAGTTATTCTTCCATTATTATAACCTTCTCAAGGGTATTGGTATACTAAGAGAATGGAACTTAAAATTATCATTATTGTAGTTGTTAAACCATCTCATGGTAAGAGTATACTGGGAGGATGGAACCTAGCTATATTCATATGCTTATGTTATTATATTCCTTGAACTATCTCAAGGGTAGGATAAACCAAGAGATCAAAAAATAGTAAACATAGGACACCACTGATCAACTTATCAAATCTGAGATTTTGATACCATATCAAGGTAAGAGTATACTAGGAGATTGGAAACCAACTATCATATACTAATCTAAGACCATTTTTATAGCAAAAGATTGGTAGGACCATATTAGGGTGAGGAATACTTGTTGGAAATGAAGGTGAACAACTATAGAATGGAAAATTAATTTAAACTATTATAACTATTAATCCAATGCAAAACCAAATGGAGATTATAGGAAATCAAATCAACAATATAAAAAAATAATGAAATAGAATAATTGAACACATAACGTAGTGTTTACATGGAGAAACCCTTTTGGAATAACTCCACGCAAGAAGAGATGCACCAATCTATATTAACTTCAATATGGTTTATAATACATCACTGGCAACCTCCTCTTTAGTCTTCAATATAGCACCTATTTTTCTAGTCTCAACTCTCTACAACACCACAACTGTAATACAATGCCCTTGTTAAAAAGAGTGTTTCCATCTAGGGAAAAAGATCCTAAATAACTTGTACCGCAAATCTATGACCTAATGATGAATGGTCCAGATTGACTACAAAATTATAATATTTTACAAGGCAATATTCTAAATAAAAAATTCTTCAAGGGTGCTACCCCTAAATCCCCACCAAAGGGGTGACATCGCCCCCCAGACCGCCCATCAGGTATCGAGATCTAAATGTGGTTGAAACAAGATCATTTCTTGGTAATACATCTTGCCTTTTAGAAATTTACAAACAACATTAGGAGTAATTAATTACATAGGATTTTAAAAGGTGATGGCACCTTAATCCTAACATTATACCGAGAGATTGATGTCTAAAAATATTATACATTTCAACCTATACTTGTATTTTCTTAGTCATTAGTTGTTACAGAGTCAAGAATGAGGCAATAGTTGTAAATAGATAAGCCACATTTATGCGACAGATATTGAAAGTTTTGGCCAAAGTGATGTAATAGGTATAAGCATTATCAATTCACTATATCCATTGCCTAATGTTAGTCAAAAATCATGATGACTATAAGCTATCTAGGGACTATCTGATTGACTACATGTGATGGGTATTCACATTTGCACTTAGTTATTAGATTTGGTTATGTTGTAGACATTCCCATCTATCACCCTTGTTGAAAGGTCTGGCCTGTACTAGTAGGAAGATGTGCGGAGGACCACCAAATTTGTGGTTTGAGGTAAAGCGCTTAGATGATGCCCTTCATCATATAGTTGATAAACCATGTTGCTTGTACTTAGATGAGATGACTGTGACTAATGGTCAACTTGATTTGTAATGGAAAGTCAACTAGATGTAAATAAACGGATTAGAATGATGGTTGTCCTAATCTAAGATTATATTATATTATTCTTTCATTGTAAAATTTTATCATAAAAATCTATACATATTTAATAAATGCTAGCATCCTAATTGAGATAGGAATCTATTTATGTTTTTAAGAAAAAAATGATTTCTGTAAATTGTGGCATTTATGTGTTATTTAATTTCTTGACTTTTCATTAATTGTTATTGTTAAATTGGGTGGCTCATTACATGTGGTATTAGAGCCTAGGTTCAAACACAGGGGCTATGAGCCTACTATGTCTAAATGCAAAATCTTTTGAAACCAAGAAAACCTAGGCTAATTTAAACTATTTTTCTTTCTCTAAGTATAGAGATGGGAGCATCTAGGTTGAGGAAGTGATCTAGAAAGAAGAGCAAGAATCCAGCCTAGTCAAGGGAAAGTTTGCCCAACCACCTCTCAAGGAAAAAGAGATATGGTTATTTGACACTCAAACCTTAGCATGGGTTATGGGTCTTATAAAGTTGAACAAGGAAAACATGTTAAACCCAAGGTTGAAATTAAGCCTAAATCAAAAATAAATTGAAGATAGCCTTCACCACAAAGTGGGGAACATTTGTGTATAAAAGGAAATCATTTGAACTAATTAATGCTAGTGCCACATTTCAAACGGTGATGGCCATTATTTTCAAGGACTTAGTTGGAAAATGTATAATTATATATATTGATGACTTGATGATATTCTCTAAGAATAAAGATGATCATATTGCTGACTTGAGAAAGGTTCTACAAAAATGTAGAGAACATGGTTTATCACTTAATCTAAAGAAGTGCATCTTTAGAGTAACTGAAAGTAAGCTCTCCAATAACCTTATTTCAAAGAAAGAGATATCTATTGACCTAGAAAGAGTACAGGTCATTTTAAAAAATACCCCACTAGCTAGCAAGAAGGAATTGAATTATGATTTTATAAAAAATACCCCAATAGCTAGCCAGAAGGAATTGAATTATGATTTTAGTAAGATTTTAATTTTGTACCTGCAATTTTATTATTGGATTTGCTGAAATTGTTAGACTATTGAATGCCATGTTGAAATAGGATGTCATGATTGAATAGACACCTAAGACTAAAAATTCTTTTGTTGAGATAAAGAAGGCCATTTCAGAAGCATCCAAACCTTCTACATTTATTCTTTTGCATTAGACCACACTTATATGTTTTTTAATGAAAAAGGTGGAGATCACCCATACGATATATTAATAAAAAGAAGGATAGACAATGGCACCAAAATTATATATTAATAAAAAGAGGGATAGACAATGGCACCAAAATTGGAGGCCCAATAGTGTCGACATGGGCTTGGAGATCCAATATATAGGAATTGTTAACATTGCCAGTAGTCCCAAAGACAGAAAGAGGCAAGAAGTAAAAGTGGCCAAAAGCCGACATAAACCAATGGATGTAATTGCCACAACAAAATTTCTACCATTAATGAGTGTGTCTCAAATTAATCCTCCACCGAGGCTACAAATGCAAATAGCCTTAACTGAAGACTAAGCCCCACCTACAGAGAAGACCGTTGGAGTGAGCTGGAAGTTGGCAGTAACCAAGAGAAATGAAGTTGAAATGACCTCCTGTCATGCACACATAAGTTGAATCAGTCTATAAATAAATTAATTCTCCCAGGTCATTGGCCAATCTTAATTACTTCCTTTGCAAATTTGCGATTCGGCAGACACTGACATGTCAGATTTTGAAATGACTAAATCAAATTTATATCTAAGTGTATCAAAGTTTAAACCTTCACCCATACTGTGAACCCTTGTCCCAAGACCATTGACACGGCTGGAAATGTCCTTGTAGGAGAGTGCCTAGAAAAGATTATCCTGAAAGCCATACAAGAAGTATTCCGAAAAGAGTTGGGAGTTGAAGAAGTTAAATTAAATCAATGCCAAAGCTTTTCAGATAAAGAGAGCTATTTGTCTCACTCTCGGACTAGAGTGAAGATCACACACTAAAACATATAGAACAAAGCAGAGAGTGCCACCTGACCGTGGCAGAAAAAACAAACCTAGAAATTAAGTGAAAAGCTAAAATGAAAATACCTCCTCCATGCGCTTCCATACACAATTGGAGAGCTGAGATAAAACATAATCATCAATGAAGGAAAAGTCATCAGACCATGACAGAGTATACAAATCCTGATTCTGTGAAGAGAGCCAATATGAATACACCTCCTCCATTCACTTGGAGAAGATAAATTCAAATTCTATAGTACTCTGACCTATGTTACCAGAAATGCGATTCATTCCCGTGATACTCTACTTAAATATCATCCACTTCAATGGTCAAACAGCCACTAACAATTTTACACCTCATTCACAATGAAAAGTGGTAAATATTTGTCCTATTATTATTGACCAAAATTGACCTTGACTGTTGAAGTGGTTAATATTTAAGAACAGCCCTCGAAGAAGCTTGTTTTTTCTATAAAATTGTTCTGTTTTTTTTACTTTTTTGTCCCCACAAAACTGAGTGGTCTTAATTAAAAACCCATCAAAAGAATGAAAACATAATAAAAGGGAAATAAGGTAGATTTAGTCTGATTTTTAACATTTATTGCAGATTTGTTTACATTTTAAAGTTTTTGTTTATTTTATATTTTTCAAAATTATATATATATACTGTTTCTTCAAATCTCGTTTTTCATTGAGTTTTGTTGCCATTACGTTTCTCGTTTCTAGTTTCTGGTAACATAGACTCTAACCCATCTTGGTAAATTTCATTTGCCTCAGAATCTCTGAAGCACCAAAAGCACTACGGGCCATTGTCGAATCAACCTCCTCTGAGATTATTTTCTACCCATGATCTCTAAGAAATTCAATTTCAAATGTGACAAAATATCTTCCTTCCCCCTGTCATTATTCCTCATGACGCGGCGTCTTTGGTTAGGGGCATTTTTTCCCTAACAATCAAGGGAGGGCCTTCATTTCACCTGAGGAGAGTACTCCACTCTCCTTGATCTCAAAATATTTTCTATTGTGGATTGAGGACCTGCAGCTGCCTCCTCTTTAGCCCTATAACTCTTAGATATGCAGCTCTTCTTGCCATGTCCTGACGCAGTAATTTAGACCACACCTATGTTGCTATGTTGATAGAAAGGAAGGAGCAAGGAGATGAAAGACCTGTTGAATTTATGAGTGCTTCATTCAAAGATGTACAACTTAGATACCCAATGTTGAAAAGAAAGCTTTTGTATAAGCCAGAGTAGTTAAGAAATTTAGGCATTGTATTATCAAAAGTAAGGTAATTTCTATTATTCCTAATGCAGTAGTTAAAACTCTCTTAATGGAAAGTGAATTATGTGATAGAAGAGGAAAATAGGTCATTTTCCTACAAGATTTTGATTTAGGGATAATGCTTATGAAGCTAGTAAGAGGTCATGCATTGACATTCACATAGATGAAGTAGATCCTGAATTCTCGTGTCACCAATATTCTCTAGATGTGGTTCCAAATGAGGAATGTTATGATGCTATAGTCTTCTATTTGTTAAATTAGAAATGTCTAATTCATCTGAATGCAGCTTAGAGAAAAGAATTATACCTGAAAAAAATATCCGTATGGTTAAGGATGGACTATTATATAGAAAGAACCATGATTGATTGAGTTTAGGTTCCATTGGAAGTAATTTCAAATCCATGGATGATGAATCAATCAATTATCACTAGATTTTCTAGGGAAATAATTGGCTTCTGTGAAATACCTGTACTTGTGAGCTTGGCTCCTTCGGGTTGCATTTACACCATGGATATCATTTCAATGGTAGTAACATTGGGGTCAGAAGCTTCGATATTTCTCAATAATAAGTGTTTCTCATATGCGAATAATAATGTCCTCACCAAGATGTGAAACCCATCCCACCTCACCTTTCTCTTTCCACATGTTGAGGTAAGGTAGATCGAGTTATGTTTGGATATTCAACATCGTGATAACACTTTAATAAAATGCTCAACTTTTGTTTTATAGGGATTCGATGAAAAGTTGAAGTGTGAAATGGTGTGGTTATACAATGGAGATCCTGAGAAGATTGATGATTTTAGCAAGAAAAAAAAAAAAAAGATTTGTGTCAAAAACATGGATATGAAAATGGGCATACAAATCCTCTATGTAGACAGGGGACAGTTTTTGCATTATGCTAATAGTAGAGAGAAAGAAATCGCATTTCACAAAGAGAATGGTAAGTTTGTGGCATCAAATAGGAGAGAGGAAGCAACAATGTTGTAGGAAGAGAATTTGGTAAGTTGTCATGGTCAAGCTTATCCTTTGGTGATATGAAAGATTCTAGCACCACATACATTATTTGGTGTATCTGATAGCATCTCCAAACTAGGAAGAAAAGAAAGAATTAATGAGCATTCAAAGGCTACTGCTAGCTCTTCTGTTGCTTGATTACCTATTCAAAAGAAATGGCACTATGTGGATGATGGCAATTGATAAGACCGGGAATAATATCTTTGTAGACAAAGGAAAAAGTCCTAGTGGAAACAATAGCAAGTAATGAGGAGGAAGAGCCATGGATAAGATTTCAAATTGAGGACACAAGTGGGCCATTCATTGAAAGTTAAGAGGTAGATGAGCAAAGGTTTGAAGATGTGCTATGACTCACAACACACACCTCATCACAAATTATAGAGCAAATCTTAGCTAACATCTTTTGCTCCATTTGTTATTTCAGAGACCCTACCTATCAATGTGATATGTATGGATGTTTTAGCATGTGCCAAGAATGCTACATCTCACACTTTATAGGAAGGAGCAAAGGTGAATGGGGAGAGATAATAACTATTGAAGTTGGTTAGCACCAGTCAGTTCTCACTACCGATTAGTCTTGCGCTAGTTTATGAAACACAAATGAGCACTTCCAGATATATAATTGTTACAGATTTCGTTCCACAAGGTTTTCCTTTCCATGTATGTGCTTCACCCGCAGTGAAAATAGATTATAAAATTGGTCGTATTTTGACTCTTTAATACCGTTTGGTCATAGTTTGCAGTGACACTAGTGACTGTGATTCCCTTCGCATGCCTAGAAATAATCCATCCACCAAGATGTAATAATTTTAAAACAAAATGTATGCATCTATGTACTTCTATCTACATATCTTTAGTTTTAGTATATGTTAGTGTGGAAGAAGATATGAACATAATGTAGAAGAACAAGTTTTCCTTGGTGTTCTAGTGTTAACTATATGGATGGAAAAGCTAGAATTTACTTCTACTTTCATTTACATGTGGCATATCGTTGCCATAGATTGGCATATAAGGAGCGTACTACTTTACAAATGTTATAGAATTCTTTTTTAATAGCATTAGCTAATCAACTAACTTGTCTAATATCTTTTTTTTGGGTAGGTAAATGGAGTTAGGGGGACTACTCCCATATATATTAAATATTAATAAAAACTATATAGTCTTAGTTTGATGATTATCAAAGTATTAGGGTTGTGGAAACTATTGGTGAATAACAAAAAGCTACTATGGATAAAATCTGTCATATTCTTTACATAGAGATTTACTATTGCATACTATTGTTGATTATCTGGCTAGCGGAAGATAGACATACTTAACACATATTTTTTAGAGTACTTTACTAGTTGTAGTCGAGTAGAAGCCATGAAATTACCCTTTGTCTCCATCCAAGTTATTGATGAACAATAATATCATCTATTCAATTCTTGGCTCCTCCATAACTCATGTTGCTTGTTTAAGGAAGTCCACGATCTAGTTAACCTTGTGCTTCCACCGCTCCTCTTGAACATGAAGGTCTATGTATATGTATGATTTCCATACCATAGTGGAAGAACGGGAGGCCAAGATATCCTTGCCCATCACTAGAATCCCTAGACTAGGAATTGCCATGGATAGGAGATCATTTTGGTTGACCAAAATTCTCCACTTCACCATAGACTTCGCCAATGCCTAAATAGTTGAAATGTCTTCATATAGGTCCAGAATGACTACCAAGAATATGGAGGAAATGTATGAATTAACCTAGCAGTAGTGGTTCGTATTCAAGAATTCATCGCCTAAAACCCACTGAATATCATAAAGGATCATAACATACTAGTTTTGAAAACCCTTTTCAACCTCAATTCTATTATACTTCCCAAGTAGGCCGTGTTATAGTTCCCACAAAGGCCATTTGATGACCCTAGATAATCAATCACTCATGTCCATGATGGATATGAAACATGAAATGGGGATACTAAACTAAAAGTGAGGAAGAATTCACTAGTGGTATAGATATAAACTCTATGACATACTTCCTCATAATTTCAAGTAAGGTGGGCATCCTTAATATCTTCAATTGGCTCGTGCCAAATATTATAACTCAATTATCCATGGGTTGAGCACTTTAGATCATAAATGTGGGTACTTTGAATGCTTGATGATTATTCTGAAGTGGATTCAAATTCAACACCAATATATGAACTTAGATTTATCCATTCATTACTTTTGACTCCAATATTTGTGTCATCATTCATATCAAATACAAAGTTTACAAGAAAATAAGCCACATTGTTGGCCTTTCTATATACATGTCATATAGGGTATGAATACAATGAGTACAGAAGTAGCTAGTACTAAACTAATATGTTGTTGATTTTCTAGTTCACTACACACTATTTGTGAACTAAATTGATAATATTCATCATGTTAGCTTCTATCTCAATGTTCTAGACTCCATGTGTGATGCATGGTTGCAAGCCAAATAGCAATTCCAGAGCCTCCACCTCATTATTCATGCCATCTAATAGTTTAATTGACCTCACCATAATCAAATCTCCCTTTGAAAATCTTATTACACACCTGGCCCTAGACTTGCTAGGATTCCCTCTAATAGCCCCATCAAAATTCAATTGTGCCCAGCCACTATGTGGTGGCATCCATTTTTCCTTTTCTCCCTTTTAAAGTGACATTTACTTCACTTTCCTTATGAATGAGGGTGCTTGTATCATAGATTTTATGGTTGACTATAGATTCTCATTTTTAAAAGAATTAATTAAAGGTTAAAATTGAATATATTTAAATATGTTATATAACATAATTTTTAAAATTTATTTATTAAAGGATGAGAGTATTTAAATTTATGTAAAAAAAGAGTATACAAATTTAAATTAATTAAAATAGAAGTTATTTCTATATAAATGCCTCTTCAATTATATTTTTTTTGAAAAAAAAAATAATATAAAAAATGCCTTATTCCAATCATAAAGGAAATAGGTCGTTCCTTTATATTAATTTTGAAATAAACATTGTTTTCATACAAAATGTTTTTTTTTCTAATCGAATACAAGATTTATTAATACCATGGGATTGTATCCTAACTAAATCAAAGCATAAACCTTCCTGTCCAAAACTAACATCTTAAGCCCCTCCCAAGATAAAGGAACAATCCTTTAACAAACATTAAAGTTTTCAACTATATTCACCACCTCCTTTAACCACCCCTATGATTCTAAAGAGTGAAAAATCTCCCTTCACACACATAACACTATGATGAATTCTTTCTCACATTCAAGATGGAAGACATTATAGTACTTTGGCCCTAAAAAATGTAGCTCCAATTCTATATAGGACACTCATTACCAATGCAAGGGGAACAAGACTGCACTGGCAAGGAGGCCCAAATCACCAATATAAAATTGATCACTTTGGGCCAATTGATATGAGAATATATGTTAAATCTATAAGGGTGATCTTTAAGGCCTCAACGTGACAATGGAAACTCTTACAGCTTACACCAAGCTAACCATTCCCTATGGAAGTCATGTTCATGAACCCAATAGACCTCATATTAAGCATATTAAAAAAAGAATTCATGAGAAACTAGAGATATAAACAAGTTTTTTATCACCATTAATGAAACTCCATACATTACATACACATATGCATCTTGTAACCACACAAGTATAATATGCCAAATGTTTATCAAACAATGGAAAGCATATGATGTAGCATGCATTGAACCATTACAATGAATTATAATTGTGGGAAAGACTTCTATATGATAACCCCCTAAATATGGTTCAAATGTGAGTTCACATAGATTTGAATAATAGTTATAAGAACTAGATTTATGCACATAAGAAGGGATGAAACTAACATCAAGTAGTATAAATAAAATATGGTTTACATGAATTAAAAGTGGTGGTGGATGGGAAAACTATAGCAAACCAATGCCCTAATAATTTGGGCAACTTAGTCAAGTCTTAGACTTCATACACAAATACATGTGCAAGGAAAAATATGAGAATAAAATGCATTCATAAATTATAAGGTGGGATTTTTAATAAACCAAACATATTCTATTATGCAAGGTCCAATAGGATCCATGATAAGGCATACTTCACATATCTATAGATGAACTCATATGATATATTTAAAAAGTTTTCATCAAATAGAATTTGATACATTTTTATAATCCTTGTGAGGATCAATTAACAAATACATCACTCAATAAATAAATGTGTCCTTTGAATTAAGTATGGAGACACTAACACCATGAAGAGACTCCTCTAGTCTACACCTTTCCTTGACTTGAATTATCTATTGTTATAAAGAACTAACCCTAGACGCTTTTATTAATCCCCTTGAACTACCATTGACCAACATGAAAACATTTCTATAACAAGGTTAAGCCTTAAACCAACCAACCAACCCTTAATACATCTCATATACATGTATTTAAAACATTATATTCTTACTCAAGCAAGTTGCACTTAAGAAAAGTTGTATTCCTCAAGCTTATAGGCTACCCATGCTTGTTTGCATCAATTTCACATGGCTATGAACTTGAAACAATACATTTTGCATCACAAATAGATGTCTTTCACCTAAAATCTATCCTTGAGTAGTCCACAATTACCTATCGCATATGTGAATCTTTCCAAATCAAATCAGCTACAAAAAGACTAATAAATAATTTCTTATTCATGATTGGAATGAGGTGAAAAAAATTGTTTGAATGGTGATGATTTACAATGGAGTGTTAGGAAAGGTGTCTCAACCTTACAATTATAAAAAGTGTGATTTTTTAGTTATAAAAACATAAAAATTCAATTTTTGGGCTATAGGGTTGGTTTTAGCCAAAATAAAAAATTTGGGTAGCCTGCACTACCATCGATGGTGCTCAATGAATAAATCTCTTCGAGCTCTTCAATTTAAATAATGTTCCCAATCATCTTGTCAGATCAAAAGTTATGGCCTCTGGATGTTGGTCCTCTCGTATTAGAAAATGTAAAAACATGTTGGACATAAAAAAGAGTTATAAGGGGGAGTTACATGTGTTGATGATGTAGGAGCATTGATGTAGGTCAAATGCCAGGTGTCTTATCAGACAATTAGGATAAGCAACCAATATCCAAACACAACAAAATAATTCATAGAATAATAATGTTTTATTATTTGCAGCAACTCAATGTTGTAGGAGCACAATTTTAATAACAAAATTTACAACTTTCAAGACCTTCGAACCAAGAGTCTTCAATATAATAATTTTCTCCCAATTTCCCCCATTGCCCAAAACAAGAAGTATCGTCCCATTTTATACTTCTCAAAAGGAAGTAAACAGTTGCTCCAATGTCAGTTATAGAACTGAAAGAATGGACATTTTAACATCCACTTTGTCTTTCAAATTACCAGAATGTATTAATTAAAATGTCATTTGAGAATCACAATAACTACTTTTAATGGAAATCCACATCTGTAATCCCTTGGTAGGGTACAAATTTTGTGAACTGTTATTGGCACCTCTAAACCTTTGAAGAATAGCACTCGATTGGGTGAGTGATCACCCATCTTAATCATCAGCTTGACTATTGCCAGCATGACTATCAACAGCCTGACTATCACCAACCCGGCTATCCCTAGCCTGACTATCCCCAGCCTGGCTATCACTAGCCCGACTATCGCCAACCCGACTATCGTCAGCCCAACGATTACCAGTGCGACTATCACTAGTGTGTCAATCGACAATGTCTAAGTCACTCTCGGTAGAGAGAGTGGATTTCTTGATAGAGAGAGAGAGTGGAATTCTTGTAGAGAGAGAATGAATTCCTTGTAGACAGAGTAGAATTCTCGTAGAGAGAGTGGAATTATAGTAGAGAGAGAATAGATTTCTCATAGAGAGAGTGGAATTCTCATAGAGAGAGAATGGATGATCAGTTGACTGAGCAATCAAAAAACCCAAACAATTGGCGTAACTTCACCAATTTTTATCCCATTTGCACCAAACTTGAACTGGTGATACTCATTAAGCTCTTTAACAATACCCATGTTTTAGATTTGATAAAAAACTAGTTGTTTATCCAAAACACACCAAACTTGAACTGGTGATACCCATTAAGCTCTTCTACAATACTCATGTTTTTTATTTGATAAAAAAGCATCTAAAATGTCTCCCAAATAAAAACACCCAAAACCAACACAACAGAAAATCCAAAACATAACAACACTAAAAAAAAAACTTTTTGGTTGATGCAAGATTGCATGTGGACCCGGATGCTCCTGTATCATACACGTTGGGTAAGTGAAATGTTCCATGAGTCTATAACTTATGAACATTTAGGTAAGTTTGGAATGGGTATCCCATACTTAGCCAATTCTAAAGCTTGCATCCAAGAGGCTTCATCTGCTGGTCTATCCTTCCAACAGACAAGATACTCTATGTGTTCCTTTTCCCTCATTCTTTTGGAAACTCTAGTTCATCAATCACTCTATCTACCTACCCAAATTTATTCTCAAGAAATTGATGAATCCACTCTTGTGCATCCTAGAAGTCTGAATTTGAATTCCCTTGTAAACTTGATTCTCCTTCATAATATTTGTACAAATCAGTAAAATTGAAGATTGGAGAAATATCTATACCTAGTGGAAGTCCAATCTCATAAGCATTGGATGAAAACTTTCGCAACACCTTACAAGGACCTATCTTTTTCCACTTCAATTTATTATATGTTCCCTATGGGAATCTCTCCTTTCGCTAATGTGCTAATACCAAATCACCAACCTAAAATTCTTGTTCTCTCCTGTGCATATCTGCATGTTCTTTATACTTGGTGACATTCTTCTCCAAAGTTTCTTTAACTTCTCTATGCAAATCATGAATATACTTAGCAAAATCTTATGCTACAACACTCTTTCTTCTTAAGTCATCACTATTCCTCAACTCATCAACACCCCTCAAGCTATACCCATAAACAATATAAAATGGACTTTTCCCTAAACTTCGATTGACTAAATTATTCTAAGAAAACTTTGCCTAATCCAATATCAAATCCCACTAGTTAGGCTTATCACCTACCAAACATCTGAGCAAGTTACCTGAACTCCTATTTACAACTTCAATTTGACTATCACTCTGAGGGTGGTATGCTGAATTGGTGTACACATTTTCTTCCACAAGGTATGCCAAAAAAAACCAACAAACTTCACATCATGATCTGAAACTATACTTTTAGGCAAACCATGTATTCTAATTATCTCCTTGAAAAATAATGTAATAATGTGGGAAGCATCACTACTCTTTTGACATGGGGGTGCTACCACAATAATGGGTTACACTTTCTAGGACATCCTGCTTTTTGCTGAAATCACATATTTTTAGAAAATATAATGATTTAAGCCTTGAAAGGTTCCATTTAAAGGATTTTAATTGAATAGGGTTTGATCAAATCCCCTTAGATTCAAACCCCCTTGGATAGAACCCCGCTAGTTTTAAACCATACCTATAATGGAGTCTCTTTTACACCTATCAAAATGCTGATAAAAAACCACTTTTAATTTACCTTTTGGGGGATCAAATGAATTCATTTAAAATTTATGTTTTGTAAGTATGTAGTCCTTATTATAAGTTTCCCAAAAAGTATAATTTTAAATATATTTAATTTGATTATTATATTTATTTTTTATTTCTTGTGAATGTAGGTTTTTCACCAAACATCAAGTTCTCTGTTCTACACACATGGAAAATTAGTAAATTAGTGAAAAAAAATTCTAAAAAATATATATGCCCTAGGTATTGATGTCCTTATTTCAACAAAAAAATAAAAATTGAATTTTGATACAAACAGAAAAAGTTATGTTTTACGGAATATGCCTATGTCTAAATTATAATTAGTTTGACTTCAAAACTTAATTAAAATATATATATTCAACAAAACATTATGAAACCAAATGCATGCCCTATATATCAGTGTTACAAATCTAAATTCAAAAGAATCAGAATTTTATCCTTTGTAGAAAAAAATTTATGTGCTACAGAATACACATCACTTTTAAAAAATGTTGTTTACTATTAAAACTAGTTATCAAAGGAGATGCAAGAAATTTTACAATTTAACTCCAAATTTATTTTTAAAAATATATTTAGAATCTACAAATAAATTCTCACAAATCACTAGTTCACATCATCTTCAAATTCCTAACAGTTTAGCTTCTATAGGTGTCAGAAAGTGAAGATTTAGTTCAAAATATTGATTTCAATGTCAAGTTTAGCCAAAAAGTGTAACCCATTATTGTGGGATGACCCATGGAACAAAATGAACTATTTTCAAAAATCTATCAACAAAAACAAAAATAGAATCATTACCTCTCTATGTTTGAGGCAATCTCAAAACAAAATCTAAACTTATGTGTTCCCATGGTCTCTCCGGTATTAGAAATGGTTGATATAAACTAGTATTCTGCCTTACTCCCTTAGCATGTTGGCAAACTCTACAACCTTGTACCAACTTCCTCACATCTGCAACCATACCAGGCCAAAAATAACCTTCATTCAATTGTGCCAACATTTTATCAACACCAAAGTATCCACTCAAACCACCATTATGCTTTTCTCTCATCAAATTATCCCTCATTAACCCTTGAGGTATGAACTATATGTGCCCTTTGAACAACAAACCTTACTGAATAAAATATTCCAACCATGGTGTTCTATCCTTTTCTACTGGATTCATACAAGTAGCCCATGCTTCTTTGAAATCAACATCCTCTTTATATAATTCCCTCTTAGAATCAAAACCAACCACATTCACCCTCAATTCATTCAACAACAAACATCTCCTACTCAATGCATCAGCTACCTTATTAGACTTTCCTATATTTCAAATTAAAAGAATAACTTTGCAGAAATTAAACCCATTTTATGTGTCTCTGATTCAACTTACCTTGGTTGTTAATGAACTGTAGAGCATGATGATCAGCATACAACACAAATTGCTTTGGTAGTAAATAATGTCTCCACTTCTTGAGTGCCTATACAATTGCATCAAATTCTTGGTCATATACAAAATATTTCTTCTTTTCTTCATTTAACTTCTCACTGAAGTTAGCAATTGGTCTTCCTTCTTGACTTAAGATGCCTCCAATCACTATCCCACTTGAATAATGTAATCAACTTGAAATACTTTTTCAAAATCTGGAAGTGCCAACACTGGTTGTTCAGTTACTTTTGTTTAAAATAATTTAAAACTCTTCTCTACTACAGTTGTCCAAACAAACTCTATCCTATTACCTTTCATTGTCTCAGTAATAGGAGCACAAATCCCACTGAAATTATGAATGAACTTCCTATATAATCTCACCAAGCAATGAAAACTTCTAGCTTCAAACATACTATGAGGTGAAGGCCAATGCACAATCACCTTGACCTTTTTCGGGTCTATTTTCAAACCATCACCGAAGACTATAAATCCCAAATATACCAACTCCTCTTTCATGAAGCTGTACATTTCTTCAAATTTACTAACAATTTTTCTTCTTTCAACCTCTACAATATTGCCCTAACATGCAACAAATGTTCTTCCTTTGTCTTACTAAAAATTAGAATATCATCAAGATATACAATAACAAACTTACCAAGAAAAGGCTTCAGCACTTCATTCATCAACCTCATGAAGGTGCTGGGAGCATTTGTCAATCCAAATGACATGACCAACCATTCGTACAATCCATCTTTCATTTTGAAGGTTGTCTTCCACTCATCCCCTTCTTTGATTCTAATTTGACGATACCCACTTTTTAAATCAATCTTCATGAAATATTTGGCTCCACTTAAGAAATCCATCATATCGTCCATGTCCATGGAAATGGAAATCTATATTTGATTGTTACTTTATTAATGGCTCTCTAATATGTACACATTCACCATTCCCCATCCTTCTTTGGTGTCAGCATTGCTGGTACAACACATGGACTGAGGCTTTCCCTGATCATCCCCTTATCCAACAATTCTTGCACTTGCCTATTTATCTCCTCATTTTCCATAAGTGTCATCCTATACAATTCCTTGTTTGGTAAACTCACACCAGATATCAAATCCATACAATGGCTAATGTCTCTCATAGGTGGCAATCCATTCGAAAACTCCATCATTATATCTACATATTCTTTCAGAATCTCTTGAATTTCTATCCAAGTCTAGTTCTTCTTGTCTCTCTATTGTCATAGCTCCTGCAAGCTTGGGAATAAAGGAAAAACATGCCACCCTTTCTTCAACTCTTTTAAAATTTCTTTCCATAAATCAAACATACTTTGGAACTACTTTCTACTTCATATGCCTTATCCTTCATATGATTCAAAGTATATTGTTTCCCATCCTTCTTTATCATATATGTATTTGTTCTTCCATCATGAACAACTTGTCTATCGAACTACCATGGTCTACCTATAAAAATATGGCATGCATCCATCGACATTATATCACACAAAATTCCATCCTTATAACTACCAATTTGAAAGTTAACTAGACATTGCGCACTTACTACCAAATTATGCTCTTTCTGCAACCAAGAAACTTTGTAAGGGTTAAGATACTTAAACCTCTTTAATTTCAGTTTGTTAACCATTTCTTCAGACACAATATTGTTTGTGTTTCCACTGTCTACTATCACCTTACAACTTTTACCAGCCTCCTTACATTTAGTTTGAAACAAGTTCCTCCTCTAAATAAGTTCGGATTTGTCCTCTAGATTCAACAAAATCCTTCTCAACATCAAGGATTCTCCATCCTCGGGATCTTCTCCACACTTCAGTGAAACCACACTTTCACAATCATCTTGTGCCACATTCACTCTTAACTCTTTTCCTTTCCCACTATTCATCTGAGGAGATTCAAATGAATCTCTCCACATTGAAAACAAGGTCCACCAAACCCTCTTCCTCTAGGTCTCTTCCAAAAGATCCTCTACCTTTGAAATAATCACCTCTTCCTCTTGAGTAATCTCCTCTTCCTCTATTTTCTTGGGTATTTGTTTGTGATGAACTAACCTCTCCTTGTTTATTTTGGTATCCTCTTCCACCACTATACTATCCTCTTCCACATGAAAATCTACCAAGGTTACCTCTAGAATTGTTTTTGTTTTTTAGCAAGCTTGTCTTCAGCCTTCAGGGTATATTGGTACGCTTCCTCGACACTTGTGATTCGCACCATGCTTATTCCATCTTGAATTGAGTAGTGCAATCCATTGATATATCTAGAAACCTTTTTAGCATCATCATCATTGTGACTAGCCTAAATATTTAGTCTATAAAATTCTTCAGTATATTCTTGTACATTTTATTCCTTCTACTTTAGGTTTTGCAATTTCTTGAACAAACTAATTTGATAGTCTGCAGGTAAAAACTTGGCCTTCAATTTGGTTATCATTATTCCCAAGTTTGGATTTTTTCTTTTCCCTTTATTTATCTTTCCATCTGAACATGTTCCCACCATAAGGAGGCATGACCCTTCAACTTTACAGTGTAGGTAAACTTCACTTTCTTGGGGTCTTCAACCAATTCAAAATCAAAATACTTTTCCATCTCTGATATCCAGTTGATTAATTCTTCTAGATTTAAACTACCATTAAAACTAGGAGGATCCAAACAAGGCTTACTACTTATTCTAGACATTGCTCTCAAAAATCATCTTTTGGTTCGTCTCCTTCATTCGCATCTTCTTGTCTCACCTCAACATCTTCTTCATCCTCACTCACATCTTCAATGTGTACTCCTCTACACTACACCATCTCCATAGCATCTAATCATGATGTTATACCTCTCAACATCTCTATAATTACTATATCACCACCTTATGGTGCTCCTCTTCTACCACATCCTCTATGTGTCATATCTTCTTCAAATTCTCTACAGTTGCAGGTCTACACTCACTTTTCTCTACCCACAACAAAATATTAGAATCCCTTCTATTGGTTCCCAAAATTACCAACTCCTGGAATGCCTTATTTTGCCCCAAAAGACCAAAAATCATTCAAAACCCATCAATTATACCCGATCTGAGATATTTTACATAGGTTCCATTCTAAAAATTTCTAAGAAAAATCCCCCTTTTTTCCTTGTGTTTCCTTGTGTTTCCTTCCCTTAGAAATATTTCACCTTTTCTGCCCTTTATCAATGAATAAGCGATTTCCTGAACTTATGAACTAGTTCGTAAGTTAGCCTTTTTTCTGATTCACCGATATATTGACTATGCAGGCAATCAATGATGTCCAAGGCAGAAAAAAGATGCACTAAGATGCCTTTGTTAGTGATTTCTCAAGTTCGCGAACTCGAAAGTTCACCGATGGTGAGATTCGTCGACTGAAGGCATCAGATGGACAAGGCCATGACGCAAGTGAAAAAGTTCCTAAGGCATAGAAAAGAAGATAAAATGAAGCCTTTTTCACTGAAAGTGGAGGTTCATGAACTTCCAAGTTTGCAGACTGGAGGTTTTCCTAATAGTAAATTCATCGACAAACGGCAGGGGGACAAGGTCGAGACAGAGAAAAGGGCGAAGGAGAAATTAAGGAATGAAAGAGAAGAATGAAGTAGCTTTGTAGGCATGTGAAGTGGTTCGCAAACTCAGGAGTTTACCAGTTGAAGGTTTTGCCAGAAGCATTTCATTGACAGTGTCTTGGAGAAGGCCAAGGAAATGGGCAAGTGGTAAGGGTGGTGATTGGTTCGCTATCAGGAGTTTTTGACGACCAAAAAGGAAATGGGACAAATGTACAAATTTTCTAAGGCAAAGGAAAGGCCATCTCAGGGAGTCAGTGAAATCCCAAACTTTCTAAAAGTTTGGACTTTTCATAGTTTGTCGATGGTACAGATTTGTCGATGGAGTTGTTAGCACTTGGTTCTTAAATGTGAAAATTCACTGATGGAAGTGACAACAAGGAAAAGGCGGCTGGTTCGTGATGATCACAAATCACCGATAAAGGAAAAGTCCACAAAAATTCAAGTTTGCCAATAAAGAAAATTGGCCAACAAAAAAAAAGAAAGAGATAGAGAAAAGTTTGGCAAATTAAAGATTTGCCAATAAAAGGCAAAAGTAGTCAAAGTTTGAAAATGATGAAATTTGTCGACAAAAGGCAAAGGCCTGCTGGTTTGAAAAAAGGAAATATTGTCGATAAAGGGCAAAAGGTGTCCTAGTTCAAGAAAATCAATTTTTTCTGACTAAAGGAGGAAACGAGGAGAAAAGGGCAGGTGATTTGCAAAGGAGAGATTTGCTAATAGAGCAAGTGAAAGCGATTCCCACTAGATGAATTTTGTCGACTGGGCAAAATTAAAGTATAAAAATTAGATGCATATCTAGCATATTATATTTCAAACGCATTTGTTTTCTCTTGGCTGCCATAATTGCAGCAGGTATAGGCATATATGCACCCAAATTTTATTTTCTACAGAGATGTACCTTGCATATGGCTGGAATAGTGCATGGGTACCAAATTTAATATGAAGGTGTAGTGTTTCAACTTATCCAATTTTCTCTGCAGCACCTCAAGAATGCACAATCAATTTGTAGGGCATGGGCTCCCAAGAATTCTGTTGGTCTTCTGACAGAGGTCATGCGCCCCATTCAATGTTGAACGGTTACTTGTTGATTGATTTTCTCCAATGCCCAGGGGCTGCATAGTGAAATGGGATTGCTATATATGCATCAGTGTTAGACATTCTCAGTGTTGGTCGCTAAGCCAATTGTCTGGTCTATGAGCACCTAAGGAGTATTCTATGGCACCAAAAAACATTCTGTCTAGTTTGTTAGTGAAGGGATGTATTCAGCATAGTGTAGGAAGACTGTGTAATATAGATATGAATGTAATGTTATGTCTCCATGGGAGTTTGTAGTGATTTTGATAAATATATAATCGCAGTTGTATGTTTTCCCTTGCCACATTTGCTAGTATGATTGTAACACATGTTTGGAGATGTGTGACAACATCCAAGTTAATACAAGGCTTTGTATTTGTCATTCTTTTGTTGCATATGAATCATTGTAGTTCTCATTTGGATTATTAAGTATGTCCATTATATGAGGATTTATAAGTGTCATATATGTGAATATATGTCAAGTTTTGTTGATCCTATGTTGTGTATTTTCTTTCGTCCTTGCATTCTATGACTCTATTGCCCAATGGAGTAGGCACTGGTTCATATTGGAGAGGGATCAATCACTCTTTAAAATCAAACAAATCATTCACTGGTGGTTTAGAAAAAACCATCTTTCCTGTGCATGTACATTCACACAGTTGAATCAGCTTAATTAGAGGCATGTGCATCTAGTTTGTCTTGACCTAGTGACAGCTCTTGGGGTCAAGTGTACATTGGGTATGGATGTGTTTATCTATTTGTATTTTATTTCATGCCTTTAGGAATATCCCTCCTAGGTCTAGCTGAGCCTGAAGTGCAGAGGAGTATACCTACTCTTGTTAGTTGGCCAAAACCCCCCTTAGCCTGTTGATAGACCTCTTTCAGTCACCTTGATGACACCCCTGGCCTAGGTGATTTCTGAAATGTTTTAGGGTTTTGGGTTGTAGTCATTTTGGGACCCAACACCTTCCTTGACATGTCCACATCCTCCATAGGAAACTGCTCTAATACCATTTAATGCAGGTCAAATCCCAAGTGTCTTATCAAACAATCAGGATAAGTAGCCAATATCCAAACACAACAAAATAATTCATAGAATAACAATGCTTTGTTATTTGCAACAACTCAGTGTTCCAGGAGTATGATTTTAATAATAGAATACAACTCTCAAGCCTTTCGAACCAGGAGTCTTCAATATAATAATTTTCTCCCAATTTCCCCCTCTAACCAAAATAAGAAGAATCGTCCCATTTTATACTTCTCAAAAGGAAATAAATAGTTGCTCCAACACCAATTATAGAACTAAAGGAACAAACATTTTAACAACCACTTGATCTTTCAAATTACCAAAATGGATTAATGAGAATGTCATTTGAGAATCACAATAACTACTTTTAATGGAAATCCACATCTGTAATCCATTGGTAGGGTACAAATTTTGTGAACTTTTATTGGCACCTCTAAACCTTTGAAGAATAGCACTTGGTTCGGTGAGCAATCACCCATCTTAATCGTCAACCTGACTATTTCCATCCCAACTATCACCATCCCAACTATCAATAGCTTGACTATTACCAGCCTGACTATCACTAGTGTGTCAATCAACAATGTCTAAGTCACTCTCGGTAGAGAGAGTTGATTTCTCATAGAGAGAGAATGGATTTCTCGGTAGAGAGAAGGGATTTCTCATAGAGAGAGTAGAATTCTCGATAGAGAGAGTGGAATTCTCATAGAGAGAGAATGGGTTTCTCATTTTTGTGGTACTCGTTTCTCTCTTTCCAGACCAATATGCACATCTCTAAGTGGTCTTGTGGTGATATATATCCTTGGTATTTTGGTATGATGTCATATTCTCCTTCTTTCAATAAGTATCTACTTTTTATAAAAAATTTAGTATCGGCCAATGGTGAATTTTGTTTTTATGTGTATTCCACCAATTGGCAGCATTGCAGATCAATGTGTGTTGTAATGCATCCATTCTTCTTTGTTCTTCTCTAAAGGTCTTTTGCATTTCTTTTAGATAAGTCTCCATGTTTCCTACTCCTGAGAACTTTGCAAGTTTAATGTGGGATATTGCTTTTGTTATGTGATTAAGTCACAAAATTTGAGATGTGTTATCTAGGTGGTGGTCTGAGCCACCACATATATTTTTCAGTGTAATTGCATTGAGTGCGGTAGTTTGTGGAAAGGATTTATCTGTAATCTTAACCATAAATATTCTATGGAATTCTACTACCCTCCAAGTTTTTAGCGCTCCAATTTGTTTTGCATCCAGGCCTCTAGTACATCTTCACTATCTGTACTATGATTATCACTTTCTATCTAGAGTTCTCCCTCAGAATTTGGTTCTTCTATGAATTCATATTTGGGAAGTTTTGTGATAGAGTATAGTTTATTTGAATATTCATTTATGTAGTTTTTGCCAATGCTAATGTTGTAGGGTGTTTTTGCCAATGTTTGTCTTCCCAATTTTTCCCACACTCTTTTTGGTAACATATTCACATCTACACCCAAGTCTACCATAACCCATCTAATCTTATGATGGTTTATATGGGAATTTATCATTAACCATCTTGTTTTCCATTGTCTGTCAGTCTTTTCCATTTTTCTAATTTGTGGTTTTTGACCTTGTTCCTTATTTCAATATTTACAAAATTATTTTAACTTGTTTATCAAGTTATTTTTTTTGTTAATTGTGACAACTGTTTGAGTTCTAGTACTATTTCTTGAAATAATTATGTTTATTTTTGTTGTTCATTCTATTCTCTAGCTATTAGTTGTTTTGATTGCTCCATAATTCTATCATGTTGGTTTTTGTTAGGGAAGAACATATCTTCTTCTTTTGACTCAGTGTCACTGTTTTCCTGCTTTGCGGTGTTGTTTCCTTGCCTTGTGACCACTGCAACTTTGGTTTTGTTTTTCTTTTTCTTCATGTTTGTTTGTTTGTAGTATTTTTTATTGTCATAATATTCTTCTTCTGATGTTTCATCATTTGTACTTTTTGATTCATACTTATTTTCCTTATGGCACCTTCTGGCTGCCCATGTTGTTTCTTTAGGTATTTTCCTTATTATACGAGCTCCCTTCTATGAATTAAATCATTGTATCTCATTGCTCTTTGATTGGGTAGATGCATTTCTAAAGTACTCTTGAGATTTATCATAGCTAAATAAATCATGGTCTGTGCTACTGCAAAATGTACATTATTTCTTCTTATCTCCCCAACACTCATTTTTAAAAAATGTCCTTGTTTTATGCATTTATAACAACTTGTGTTAGTTCTTATTCTCCTACTTGTATGGCCTCTACCTCCACTATACCCATTGTACTAGCCTATATCTTCGTAGTTGTTCATGTAATTTGGGTTTGTATTTTGCAATGTATTAGCATTCCTCTGATGAGACCAATTAGGGACTTTGTATATACATGGTTCTGGATATATAAGGGTATTTCTGCCAATCCCTTTACATAGGCCATGTTGTGGTTATCTTCTTTATTATTGCGGTGTGCATTGTACCATGATTCATGATCATCATCCTCTTCCCTTGGTCTGAAAAGTTTTGATGGACAGTCTTTTGTCTCATGGTCATCCTAGTCTCCGCATATACTGGAATATAGTGTATTATTCCATTTTGGTATTGTCTTCAAATCCACCTTCATTACGGCATCCTTCCTTTCACCTTTTATCATTAGGCATTCATTTTGTAGATGTTATTTTGTACAATAGGATAACCATATGTTCAGTATTTGCTTTTGTGGACTCACCTCTTTTTGTGCTAGGATTTATTTCTTGAGTTTAAGTTGTTCCAATTCTATTTTAAGTTTTTCTATCTCCATGTTTTCTTTAGTTTTATCATTCCAATGTCAATTTTGTGACTCTATGTAGCATGCCAGAGTTACCACTTATTATTTACCATCTAGTGATGTCCTGATGTCAGGGCTTAATCCTTAAATAAACCATTCGATCATCTTCTTCTCTGTCACTGATTCTTCTATCTTGTAGGTGATTTCCTTGAATCTTTTGTCAAAATCCTTAATAGATTCTCCCTCTTTCATGACCATGTCTTGTATTTTGCTTACTCCTTAAGTAGGTATCTCTGGTGAGTCAAAATTGTCTAGGAATTCTTTCTTGATCTCATCCCATGATTTATCATGTTAGGACATGTCTTTCTATACCAATTCAATGCTTCATTTCTTAGGGTTCTAACAAAATCAAATAGTTTGATCTGGTCCTATGTTACATTCTTCCTTTTCCATGTAGATTCTAATACAAATACATGTTCTATTATGTGGTATCTTTCTTGAACATTGATAGTTTGATTGGTGAATCCATCTTTTGTTTTTTCTGTATATCAACCTCTTTGCAGTGTGTTTTTTTTGTTGCTTCTTAGTTTTCCTTTGTGTTAAGGGTTTTCCTTCTCTACCCTTATCTCTTTGTAATTGTATGTCAAAGTACTCCTTTCCTAAGATTTCTTTGCAAGTATTTTTTATTTCTTCTTCAATTTATTTTTGTGTATTTATTTCTTTGTTTTTCTCTTCTATGGAAATTCTTCTTGATTTATAGGATACATGGGGTGACTCTTGGTAAGGGGGTTGTATCTTTCAAATTGTCATTTCATTGTGGGGGATGTCTTTTATTTGTTAGTGACATTTTGTTAGTTCTTAATAACAATTCTCTTGAGTATATTGGACTACTAAAATCAATGTTATCTGGTACCGCATCTAATCCTATTTCTCCTATTTTCATCACACTCTGATTCACCAAATATTCCAAATATTCCCCATCAAAATTTAAAGACTGAATATTTTTCATGGGGTTCACTATTAATTCCCATTGTTCATTGATCCTGATATGGACATTAGTGAGGTTAGGGTGAATATTTGGCGATTTACCTAATTGCAGTAGGGTTAGAGTTTTGGTATATTCCTCTTCCCATGTCCTTCTAGAATCATCATAAGTAGTGGTGCAGGAGCACCCGCACATGATCAGGATATAGGTCCGCATGATGACATACATGATCAGGATGTAGGATAGTTATCATCATGCTGACGGGATAATCTATTTTTAGTATGTTTGTCTTATCATGTAATAAGGTCCACTGTGACCGATGCTATGTAATAGTTCAGCATAGGAGTAAGTGTAGGCAGTTAGAGATCGGGAGAAGAGAGTCTGAGCTGTCCTCTCTCCCAGCCACTTGGAAGCTCCCAGCCGCTGGGAAGTGATGTTAGTAGTACTCGAAGGATTTGTTATATATACCTTCGATCTGTAGGGTTTAGAGATATAGTTTGATATAGTTTTGATATTGATGTATTGGTGTTGAGTAGATATCCAGGAGAGTAGTTCAGACATTGTGAAGCTGTATTCAGGACACTGAATTTCAATTGAATAAGATCTCGTCTTTTGCATTATCTGTTTGCATCTGTGTTGATTTCCTTTCCGTTTTGCAAGCTAATGACCACTTTCAACCCTTCCACCGGTTGATCCTGCAAATCGGTGGAATGGTCCTGTATCATAGCTTAGATTGCATTTGTGTTTTCTGTTTATGCATTGCATTGTTCAGGAGATCTGTTAGAAGCATGCTGTAAATCAGCCTAGCATCCTCATGTGCTAGGTCTAAGAAGATAAACTGTTAGATTTTGGTTTGGAGGTGATCCGGCCCGGTCGTCACATGAACTTTGTGAAATTATGCGGTTGTGAGTGTTTTCATGCAGTGGAAGGATACACAGGAGTCTGCATGTGCGTTTCCAGTCGGAACGAGCCGCAACATCATCTGCGAATCCATCGCCATCAGGATCGGGTCATGAAGTTGTTGAATTTTGCATGTTGCAGGTGCATCATGATGTTTTGAGTTGGATATATACTCAGTGTATATATCGCAGTCAGGATCATCTCTCGGGGAAGGTCATCATCCGCATATCGCTAACGGATGCGGGTGTGAAAGTTGAGTTTTTTGGCTAAGTGTTGAAGAGTTCATCAGGATGATGTGTGACGTCATCGTCATCAGGATATGACGTCATCGTCATCAGGATATTAGGAAATCCCTATATGCGGGTTTATCCTGTTGTCGCTAAGTGGAAAGGTATCGGCGTAGGCAGGAAGTTGTATTAGCATCATCAGGAGGTTTCGAAGAACCGGATGTTTAATATCATGATGCTGTTGCTTGTATCGTCGGGCAGTGAAGCGTCGAAGGCAAGTTGTTGAAGTGGAACGTCATCAGGATATTTGGACAACCGGATATTTGGATATCCTGCTGACGAAGGTGATATTGAATATCATGATGATGCCGCTTGTGTTTGGCACCCGATGAACAGTGCAACCGGAGGAGGTTCGCGCCCGTTGATTATCGTGATGATGATGATAGGCGACAGTCGAAGGAGGTAAATAGTAGTCGACAGGAGGATATTTGCGATCATCAGAAATATGATGATGCTGTTGAAATATGATGATGCAGTTGGTGTTGTTAGGAAATATGATGATGATGTTCAGTCGATAGACATTTTTATCAGGTTGTTTGTATTGTTGGCAGCTCCTTCCTGTTAGGTTGCCTCCGTTGCGTTTCACTCTGCATCATAGTGGTATCAGAGCAAAGGTTAGGATCTTTTGGAAAAGATAAGCAGGATGTCAGACGAAGAAGGAACATCTGAGTTCCCAACAAAGATGACCAACGCTGAGTTGGCAGTTCTGGTGAAGAAGCAGATTGCAGAAAGCAGGGCCGTGAAGGCTCAGAATCAGGAGTTGAAAGATGAGTTAGCAAAGTTGAGGAGCAGAGTAGGTTCTGGTAGAGAAGATGATAGGGAAGAAGAGGATATCCCTAATTGGAGTGAGGAGGTCGTTCCTGCAGACCAGAGACCGCTGTTGAACGCCCTCAAGGCCATGGAGAGGAGAACCATGGATGTGAAGCTGGACTTGCCAGTGTTTACAGGTAAGATGGACCCTGATTCGGTAATGGAATGGATAGACTGTCTGAACAATTTCTTTGTGACAGAGGAGATACCAGAACAGCAGAGAGTGAAGATAGCACAGTCAAAGATGAAAGAAGCTGCCTTGACATGGTGGAACTTTGTTCAGGATGATAGAGTGCAGGAGGGAAAACGTAGAGTTGCCACATGGAAGAAGATGATGGAATTGGTAAAGGAGGCTTATATCCCTTTGGATTACAGTATCCAGTTACACAAGAGGAAGCAGAACCTGAAGCAGAAGGAGCTAGATGTCAGCTCATATACAGAAGAGTTCATGAAACTCTGTATGAAGACCAAGGTGAAAGAAAGTGAAGAAGAAAAGGTAGCCAGATACCTGAATGGACTGAGGTTTAATATTCAGGAAGATCTGAGTCTGCATAACCCAGATACAGTGCAGAAAAGTTTTCAGTTGGCACTGAAGGTGGAAGAAAAGCTGAAGAGAAAGCAAGATCAGAACAACAGAGGAAGAGGAAGACAACAAAGAGGTGGAAGAAGTCCTTTCAGAGGCAGAGGACAAGGACAGGGATATCAAGGAGAGTCTAGTCAAGACAATAGCAAGGGCAACAATAGCCAGAGTCAGAGAGAGAATTTCAGTCAACAAGGAAACTTCAGAGGTAGAAGACCTTACAGAGGAAGATCCCAGGGCAGAGGATCCATCAGGTGTTACAACTGTAACAAAGAAGGCCATATAGCCAGCAGATGTCCAGACAAGGCCACTAGCTCAGCAGGAGAAAGAAGGACAAATCTGGTCAATGAACCTGATAATCAAAGCAGGACAAGTTCTAATGATTTTCAGAGTGTGAATGGTCCTGAGAATTATGGATATCCAGAAAGTGGAGAGTCCCTGATGATGAGAAGGACAGTAACTACCATGAAGGTACCTGATCAAGAAGCCCCTCAGAGGAAGTCCCTTTTCAGAACCACTCGCAAAGCAGGAGGTAAGGTATGTAAAGTTTTGATTGATTCTGGTTCTACTGAGAACTTTGTGTCTGAAGAAATGGTGGTGAAGCTGAAGCTTAGGAGATTGCCTCATCCATCTCCATATAAAGTCTCATGGCTTACTCAAGGTCAGCAGACAACTGTAGAAGAGCAGGCTTGGGTAGAGTTTCAGATTGGTGGATATAAAGATAAGTTGTTGTTTGATATCACCAAGATGGATGCTTGCAACCTTTTGTTTGGAAGACCATGGCAATATGATCTGAAGGCACAGCATGATGGTGTTAAAAACACCTACAAAATCACTAAAGATGGTAAAGATGTAACACTATTCCCATTGAAGGAGAAAGAGGAGAAGTCTAAAGGCAAAGAAGTGAAGGTCATGCTGATGGAAGGCAAACAGTTTATGAAAGAAGTAGCAGCAGAAGGTGCAGTTGCATATGCCCTAATCCCCTGTATGAGTGTGAATAAGGAACAACAGCAAGAAGCCAAGAAGGAGAAGAAGCCAAGGTTGATAGACCCATCTGTCCAAGAGTTATTGGATAAGTACAAAGGTGTTATCTCAGAGGGAATGCCAAGATCCCTACCACCTGTCAGAGATATCAGTCATTGCATAGACTTGATTCCAGGGTCTACACTTCCAAATAAAGCAGCTTATAAGCTTACCCCAGAACAGAATGCAGAAGTAGCCAGGCAGATTGAAGAATTGATGAATTCAGGTCTGATTGGGAAGAGTCTGAGTCCATGTGCAGTACCAGCTGTACTAGCACCTAAGAAGGAAGGCACTTGGAGGCTTTGCACAGATTCCAGAGCCATCAACAAGATCACAATCAGGTATAGGTTTCCAATCCCCAGAATTGAGGATTTACTTGATTGTTTGGGAAATGCCAAGTATTTTACTAAAATAGACTTGAAGAGTGGATACCATCAGATAAGGATTAGACCAGGTGATGAGTGGAAGACAGCATTCAAAACAAATGAAGGTTTGTATGAATGGAAGGTTATGCCTTTTGGTTTGTCTAATGCCCCTAGTACTTTCATGAGGCTGATGAACGAGGTTCTGAAGGAATTCATTGGTAAGTTTGTCATAGTCTATTTAGATGACATTCTGATTTTCAGTAACACCAGAGAAGAACATCTCAGGCATATAGAGTTGGTTCTCAAGAGGTTACATGAAGAGAAGCTGATGATAAACTTGGACAAGTGTTTGTTCATGAAACAGGAGATCACCTATTTAGGTTTTGTCATCTCACAAGGCAAGCTGCAGATGGATAAGGAGAAGGTGAGTGCCATTTTGAATTGGCCAACTCCACAGACCATGAATGAAGTCAGAAGTTTCCATGGGTTAGCAACCTTCTACAGAAAGTTCATCAGAGGGTTCAGTCATATTTGTGCACCCATGTTGGATACCATCAAAGGAGGACAAAAGTGCAGGTTTGTTTGGACTCAAGGAGCAGATGATTCCTTTGAGGCATTGAAGAGGAAGGTGGCACAGCAGCCAGTCCTTGCACTTCCAGATTTCAATAAGATCTTTCAGGTAGAGTGTGATGCCAGTCACATGGCCATTGGAGCAGTACTCAGTCAAGAGGGTAGACCTATTGCATTTTTTAGTGAAAAGCTCAATGATGCTAAGAAAAGGTATTCATCATATGATCTGGAAATGTATGCTCTAGTTCAGTCCCTAAAGAAATGGAGGCATTACCTGATGCCAAAGGAGTTTATAGTCTTCACAGATAATCAAGCTTTGAGTTTCATCAACAGTCAGGAGAAGCTGAACCACAGACATATGAAGTGGGTAGAAACACTACAGGCTTTCACTTTTACCTTGAAGCACAAGAAAGGGGTTAAGAACAAAGTTGCAGATGCTTTGAGCAGGAGAGTTCTCACAGTAAATCAGATTCAGTTAGAGAGTGTTGGCATTGACTCACTCAAGACCATGTATGAGTCTGATGAAGATTTTGGAGAAATATATCAGGTCTGTACTTCTTTTGGGGAGAAATACCATGCTGAGTTCTCTGAATACCTGATCCAAGATGGATTGCTGTTCAAGGGTGGACAGTTGTGTATTCCCAGATGTTCTATGAGGTTGAATATAATCAAGGAGAAACATTGTGGAGCAATGGCAGGTCATTTTGGTCTAGACAAGACTCTTGATCTGGTCAGGAGGCATTATTTCTGGCCTAAATTGCAGTCAGATGTCAGGAAATTTGTAGAAACCTGTGTAATTTGTCAGAAGGCTAAAGGCAGGTCAACTAATGCAGGGTTATATCAGCCCTTACCCATTCCCTCCAGACCATGGGAAAGTATCAGTATGGATTTTGTTTTAGGTTTGCCAAGGACCAGGAGAGGATTTGACAGTGTCTTTGTTGTAGTGGACAGGTTCAGTAAGATGGCACATTTCTTGCCATGCAAAACCACTGCAGATGCCTCATATATTGCAGATTTATTCTTCAGGGAAGTTGTTAGAATTCATGGGTTGCCTTTGAGCATAGTTTCAGACAGAGATGTGAAGTTTGTGGGTCATTTCTGGAGAACCCTATGGAGGAAGCTAGGAACCAATTTATCATTTTCCTCTGCATATCATCCTCAAACGGATGGACAAACTGAGGTTGTGAACCGTTCCTTAGGGAATCTACTTAGATGCTTGACAAAACAGCATGGAGAGAAGTGGGACAATATTCTGTCTCAAGCTGAGTTTCCATATAATGATACTGTCAACAGGAGCACAGGAAAATCGCCTTTTCAGGTAGTCTATGGAATGCATCCCAGAGGTATTTTAGAGTTGCGAGAACTACCTACAGCAGACCCTGTTAGTGCAGATGGAGAAGCTTTTGCTGAAGCAATCAAAGAAGTTCATGATCAGGTTAAGACCCAACTCCAGCAAACAACTTTGAAATATAAGGAGTATGCTGACAAGAAGAAGAAGGATGTTCAATTTGCTGTTGGAGATTTGGTTTGGGTTCACTTGACGAAAGACAGGCTCCCTAAGGGGAAGTATACTAAGCTCATGCAAAAGAAAGTTGGACCATGTCAGATTTTGCAAAAACATGGACAAAATGCTTATAAGCTCCAACTACCACCTGATCTTGGTTTATCTCCTATCTTCAATGTATGTGACTTAACTCCATACAAGGCTAATCCAGATGCAGATCAGGATATCCTCCAGGATACAGTTGCTGAAGACATTCCTCCACATGATCCTCCACAGATACAGCAGATTTTGGACACTCGAGTGGTCAAACAGACCAGGAACAAGAAGTACTTGGAGTACCTCGTCTCTTGGAAGGGACAGCCGACTTCTGAAGTAGTATGGATGACTGCAGAACAGATACAGAAACATGGTGCCGACCTTGATACTCTCATCTCAAGTGGACTTGAGATTTCTTCTTTTGGGGAGTATGGTGCAGGAGCACCCGCACATGATCAGGATATAGGTCCGCATGATGACATACATGATCAGGATGTAGGATAGTTATCATCATGCTGACGGGATAATCTATTTTTAGTATGTTTGTCTTATCATGTAATAAGGTCCACTGTGACCGATGCTATGTAATAGTTCAGCATAGGAGTAAGTGTAGGCAGTTAGAGATCGGGAGAAGAGAGTCTGAGCTGTCCTCTCTCCCAGCCGCTTGGAAGCTCCCAGCCGCTGGGAAGTGATGTTAGTAGTACTCGAAGGATTTGTTATATATACCTTCGATCTGTAGGGTTTAGAGATATAGTTTGATATAGTTTTGATATTGATGTATTGGTGTTGAGTAGATATCCAGGAGAGTAGTTCAGACATTGTGAAGCTGTATTCAGGACACTGAATTTCAATTGAATAAGATCTCGTCTTTTGCATTATCTGTTTGCATCTGTGTTGATTTCCTTTCCGTTTTGCAAGCTAATGACCACTTTCAACCCTTCCACCGGTTGATCCTGCAAATCGGTGGAATGGTCCTGTATCATAGCTTAGATTGCATTTGTGTTTTCTGTTTATGCATTGCATTGTTCAGGAGATCTGTTAGAAGCATGCTGTAAATCAGCCTAGCATCCTCATGTGCTAGGTCTAAGAAGATAAACTGTTAGATTTTGGTTTGGAGGTGATCCGGCCCGGTCGTCACATGAACTTTGTGAAATTATGCGGTTGTGAGTGTTTTCATGCAGTGGAAGGATACACAGGAGTCTGCATGTGCGTTTCCAGTCGGAACGAGCCGCAACATCATCTGCGAATCCATCGCCATCAGGATCGGGTCATGAAGTTGTTGAATTTTGCATGTTGCAGGTGCATCATGATGTTTTGAGTTGGATATATACTCAGTGTATATATCGCAGTCAGGATCATCTCTCGGGGAAGGTCATCATCCGCATATCGCTAACGGATGCAGGTGTGAAAGTTGAGTTTTTTGGCTAAGTGTTGAAGAGTTCATCAGGATGATGTGTGACGTCATCGTCATCAGGATATGACGTCATCGTCATCAGGATATTAGGAAATCCCTATATGCGGGTTTATCCTGTTGTCGCTAAGTGGAAAGGTATCGGCGTAGGCAGGAAGTTGTATTAGCATCATCAGGAGGTTTCGAAGAACCGGATGTTTAATATCATGATGCTGTTGCTTGTATCGTCGGGCAGTGAAGCGTCGAAGGCAAGTTGTTGAAGTGGAACGTCATCAGGATATTTGGACAACCGGATATTTGGATATCCTGCTGACGAAGGTGATATTGAATATCATGATGATGCCGCTTGTGTTTGGCACCCGATGAACAGTGCAACCGGAGGAGGTTCGCGCCCGTTGATTATCGTGATGATGATGATAGGCGACAGTCGAAGGAGGTAAATAGTAGTCGACAGGAGGATATTTGCGATCATCAGAAATATGATGATGCTGTTGAAATATGATGATGCAGTTGGTGTTGTTAGGAAATATGATGATGATGTTCAGCCGATAGACATTTTTATCAGGTTGTTTGTATTGTTGGCAGCTCCTTCCTGTTAGGTTGCCTCCGTTGCGTTTCACTCTGCATCATAGTGGTATCAGAGCAAAGGTTAGGATCTTTTGGAAAAGATAAGCAGGATGTCAGACGAAGAAGGAACATCTGAGTTCCCAACAAAGATGACCAACGCTGAGTTGGCAGTTCTGGTGAAGAAGCAGATTGCAGAAAGCAGGGCCGTGAAGGCTCAGAATCAGGAGTTGAAAGATGAGTTAGCAAAGTTGAGGAGCAGAGTAGGTTCTGGTAGAGAAGATGATAGGGAAGAAGAGGATATCCCTAATTGGAGTGAGGAGGTCGTTCCTGCAGACCAGAGACCGCTGTTGAACGCCCTCAAGGCCATGGAGAGGAGAACCATGGATGTGAAGCTGGACTTGCCAGTGTTTACAGGTAAGATGGACCCTGATTCGGTAATGGAATGGATAGACTGTCTGAACAATTTCTTTGTGACAGAGGAGATACCAGAACAGCAGAGAGTGAAGATAGCACAGTCAAAGATGAAAGAAGCTGCCTTGACATGGTGGAACTTTGTTCAGGATGATAGAGTGCAGGAGGGAAAACGTAGAGTTGCCACATGGAAGAAGATGATGGAATTGGTAAAGGAGGCTTATATCCCTTTGGATTACAGTATCCAGTTACACAAGAGGAAGCAGAACCTGAAGCAGAAGGAGCTAGATGTCAGCTCATATACAGAAGAGTTCATGAAACTCTGTATGAAGACCAAGGTGAAAGAAAGTGAAGAAGAAAAGGTAGCCAGATACCTGAATGGACTGAGGTTTAATATTCAGGAAGATCTGAGTCTGCATAACCCAGATACAGTGCAGAAAAGTTTTCAGTTGGCACTGAAGGTGGAAGAAAAGCTGAAGAGAAAGCAAGATCAGAACAACAGAGGAAGAGGAAGACAACAAAGAGGTGGAAGAAGTCCTTTCAGAGGCAGAGGACAAGGACAGGGATATCAAGGAGAGTCTAGTCAAGACAATAGCAAGGGCAACAATAGCCAGAGTCAGAGAGAGAATTTCAGTCAACAAGGAAACTTCAGAGGTAGAAGACCTTACAGAGGAAGATCCCAGGGCAGAGGATCCATCAGGTGTTACAACTGTAACAAAGAAGGCCATATAGCCAGCAGATGTCCAGACAAGGCCACTAGCTCAGCAGGAGAAAGAAGGACAAATCTGGTCAATGAACCTGATAATCAAAGCAGGACAAGTTCTAATGATTTTCAGAGTGTGAATGGTCCTGAGAATTATGGATATCCAGAAAGTGGAGAGTCCCTGATGATGAGAAGGACAGTAACTACCATGAAGGTACCTGATCAAGAAGCCCCTCAGAGGAAGTCCCTTTTCAGAACCACTCGCAAAGCAGGAGGTAAGGTATGTAAAGTTTTGATTGATTCTGGTTCTACTGAGAACTTTGTGTCTGAAGAAATGGTGGTGAAGCTGAAGCTTAGGAGATTGCCTCATCCATCTCCATATAAAGTCTCATGGCTTACTCAAGGTCAGCAGACAACTGTAGAAGAGCAGGCTTGGGTAGAGTTTCAGATTGGTGGATATAAAGATAAGTTGTTGTTTGATATCACCAAGATGGATGCTTGCAACCTTTTGTTTGGAAGACCATGGCAATATGATCTGAAGGCACAGCATGATGGTGTTAAAAACACCTACAAAATCACTAAAGATGGTAAAGATGTAACACTATTCCCATTGAAGGAGAAAGAGGAGAAGTCTAAAGGCAAAGAAGTGAAGGTCATGCTGATGGAAGGCAAACAGTTTATGAAAGAAGTAGCAGCAGAAGGTGCAGTTGCATATGCCCTAATCCCCTGTATGAGTGTGAATAAGGAACAACAGCAAGAAGCCAAGAAGGAGAAGAAGCCAAGGTTGATAGACCCATCTGTCCAAGAGTTATTGGATAAGTACAAAGGTGTTATCTCAGAGGGAATGCCAAGATCCCTACCACCTGTCAGAGATATCAGTCATTGCATAGACTTGATTCCAGGGTCTACACTTCCAAATAAAGCAGCTTATAAGCTTACCCCAGAACAGAATGCAGAAGTAGCCAGGCAGATTGAAGAATTGATGAATTCAGGTCTGATTGGGAAGAGTCTGAGTCCATGTGCAGTACCAGCTGTACTAGCACCTAAGAAGGAAGGCACTTGGAGGCTTTGCACAGATTCCAGAGCCATCAACAAGATCACAATCAGGTATAGGTTTCCAATCCCCAGAATTGAGGATTTACTTGATTGTTTGGGAAATGCCAAGTATTTTACTAAAATAGACTTGAAGAGTGGATACCATCAGATAAGGATTAGACCAGGTGATGAGTGGAAGACAGCATTCAAAACAAATGAAGGTTTGTATGAATGGAAGGTTATGCCTTTTGGTTTGTCTAATGCCCCTAGTACTTTCATGAGGCTGATGAACGAGGTTCTGAAGGAATTCATTGGTAAGTTTGTCATAGTCTATTTAGATGACATTCTGATTTTCAGTAACACCAGAGAAGAACATCTCAGGCATATAGAGTTGGTTCTCAAGAGGTTACATGAAGAGAAGCTGATGATAAACTTGGACAAGTGTTTGTTCATGAAACAGGAGATCACCTATTTAGGTTTTGTCATCTCACAAGGCAAGCTGCAGATGGATAAGGAGAAGGTGAGTGCCATTTTGAATTGGCCAACTCCACAGACCATGAATGAAGTCAGAAGTTTCCATGGGTTAGCAACCTTCTACAGAAAGTTCATCAGAGGGTTCAGTCATATTTGTGCACCCATGTTGGATACCATCAAAGGAGGACAAAAGTGCAGGTTTGTTTGGACTCAAGGAGCAGATGATTCCTTTGAGGCATTGAAGAGGAAGGTGGCACAGCAGCCAGTCCTTGCACTTCCAGATTTCAATAAGATCTTTCAGGTAGAGTGTGATGCCAGTCACATGGCCATTGGAGCAGTACTCAGTCAAGAGGGTAGACCTATTGCATTTTTTAGTGAAAAGCTCAATGATGCTAAGAAAAGGTATTCATCATATGATCTGGAAATGTATGCTCTAGTTCAGTCCCTAAAGAAATGGAGGCATTACCTGATGCCAAAGGAGTTTATAGTCTTCACAGATAATCAAGCTTTGAGTTTCATCAACAGTCAGGAGAAGCTGAACCACAGACATATGAAGTGGGTAGAAACACTACAGGCTTTCACTTTTACCTTGAAGCACAAGAAAGGGGTTAAGAACAAAGTTGCAGATGCTTTGAGCAGGAGAGTTCTCACAGTAAATCAGATTCAGTTAGAGAGTGTTGGCATTGACTCACTCAAGACCATGTATGAGTCTGATGAAGATTTTGGAGAAATATATCAGGTCTGTACTTCTTTTGGGGAGAAATACCATGCTGAGTTCTCTGAATACCTGATCCAAGATGGATTGCTGTTCAAGGGTGGACAGTTGTGTATTCCCAGATGTTCTATGAGGTTGAATATAATCAAGGAGAAACATTGTGGAGCAATGGCAGGTCATTTTGGTCTAGACAAGACTCTTGATCTGGTCAGGAGGCATTATTTCTGGCCTAAATTGCAGTCAGATGTCAGGAAATTTGTAGAAACCTGTGTAATTTGTCAGAAGGCTAAAGGCAGGTCAACTAATGCAGGGTTATATCAGCCCTTACCCATTCCCTCCAGACCATGGGAAAGTATCAGTATGGATTTTGTTTTAGGTTTGCCAAGGACCAGGAGAGGATTTGACAGTGTCTTTGTTGTAGTGGACAGGTTCAGTAAGATGGCACATTTCTTGCCATGCAAAACCACTGCAGATGCCTCATATATTGCAGATTTATTCTTCAGGGAAGTTGTTAGAATTCATGGGTTGCCTTTGAGCATAGTTTCAGACAGAGATGTGAAGTTTGTGGGTCATTTCTGGAGAACCCTATGGAGGAAGCTGGGAACCAATTTATCATTTTCCTCTGCATATCATCCTCAAACGGATGGACAAACTGAGGTTGTGAACCGTTCCTTAGGGAATCTACTTAGATGCTTGACAAAACAGCATGGAGAGAAGTGGGACAATATTCTGTCTCAAGCTGAGTTTTCATATAATGATACTATCAACAGGAGCACAGGAAAATTGCCTTTTCAGGTAGTCTATGGAATGCATCCCAGAGGTATTTTAGAGTTGCGAGAACTACCTACAGCAGACCCTGTTAGTGCAGATGGAGAAGCTTTTGCTGAAGCAATCAAAGAAGTTCATGATCAGGTTAAGACCCAACTCCAGCAAACAACTTTGAAATATAAGGAGTATGCTGACAAGAAGAAGAAGGATGTTCAATTTGCTGTTGGAGATTTAGTTTGGGTTCACTTGACGAAAGACAGGCTCCCTAAGGGGAAGTATACTAAGCTCATGCAAAAGAAAGTTGGACCATGTCAGATTTTGCAAAAACATGGACAAAATGCTTATAAGCTCCAACTACCACCTGATCTTGGTTTATCTCCTATCTTCAATGTATGTGACTTAACTCCATACAAGGCTAATCCAGATGCAGATCAGGATATCCTCCAGGATACAGTTGCTGAAGACATTCCTCCACATGATCCTCCACAGATACAGCAGATTTTGGACACTCGAGTGGTCAAACAGACCAGGAACAAGAAGTACTTGGAGTACCTCGTCTCTTGGAAGGGACAGCCGACTTCTGAAGCAGTATGGATGACTGCAGAACAGATACAGAAACATGGTGCCGACCTTGATACTCTCATCTCAAGTGGACTTGAGATTTCTTCTTTTGGGGAGTATGGTGCAGGAGCACCCGCACATGATCAGGATATAGGTCCGCATGATGACATACATGATCAGGATGTAGGATAGTTATCATCATGCTGACGGGATAATCTATTTTTAGTATGTTTGTCTTATCATGTAATAAGGTCCACTGTGACCGATGCTATGTAATAGTTCAGCATAGGAGTAAGTGTAGGCAGTTAGAGATCGGGAGAAGAGAGTCTGAGCTGTCCTCTCTCCCAGCCGCTTGGAAGCTCCCAGCCGCTGGGAAGTGATGTTAGTAGTACTCGAAGGATTTGTTATATATACCTTCGATCTGTAGGGTTTAGAGATATAGTTTGATATAGTTTTGATATTGATGTATTGGTGTTGAGTAGATATCCAGGACAGTAGTTCAGACATTGTGAAGCTGTATTCAGGACACTAAATTTCAATTGAATAAGATCTCGTCTTTTGCATTATCTGTTTGCATCTGTGTTGATTTCCTTTCCGTTTTGCAAGCTAATGACCACTTTCAACCCTTCCACCGGTTGATCCTGCAAATCAGTGGAATGGTCCTGTATCATAGCTTAGATTGCATTTGTGTTTTCTGTTTATGCATTGCATTGTTCAGGAGATCTGTTAGAAGCATGCTGTAAATCAGCCTAGCATCCTCATGTGCTAGGTCTAAGAAGATAAACTGTTAGATTTTGGTTTGGAGGTGATCCGGCCCGGTCGTCACATGAACTTTGTGAAATTATGCGGTTGTGAGTGTTTTCATGCAGTGGAAGGATACACAGGAGTCTGCATGTGCGTTTCCAGTCGGAACGAGCCGCAACATCATCTGCGAATCCATCGCCATCAGGATCGGGTCATGAAGTTGTTGAATTTTGCATGTTGCAGGTGCATCATGATGTTTTGAGTTGGATATATACTCAGTGTATATATCGCAGTCAGGATCATCTCTCGGGGAAGGTCATCATCCGCATATCGCTAACGGATGCGGGTGTGAAAGTTGAGTTTTTTGGCTAAGTGTTGAAGAGTTCATCAGGATGATGTGTGACGTCATCGTCATCAGGATATGACGTCATCGTCATCAGGATATTAGGAAATCCCTATATGCGGGTTTATCCTGTTGTCGCTAAGTGGAAAGGTATCGGCGTAGGCAGGAAGTTGTATTAGCATCATCAGGAGGTTTCGAAGAACCGGATGTTTAATATCATGATGCTGTTGCTTGTATCGTCGGGCAGTGAAGCGTCGAAGGCAAGTTGTTGAAGTGGAACGTCATCAGGATATTTGGACAACCGGATATTTGGATATCCTGCTGACGAAGGTGATATTGAATATCATGATGATGCCGCTTGTGTTTGGCACCCGATGAACAGTGCAACCGGAGGAGGTTCGCGCCCGTTGATTATCGTGATGATGATGATAGGCGACAGTCGAAGGAGGTAAATAGTAGTCGACAGGAGGATATTTGCGATCATCAGAAATATGATGATGCTGTTGAAATATGATGATGCAGTTGGTGTTGTTAGGAAATATGATGATGATGTTCAGCCGATAGACATTTTTATCAGGTTGTTTGTATTATTGGCAGCTCCTTCCTGTTAGGTTGCCTCCGTTGCGTTTCACTCTGCATCAAGTAGTAATACTTCCTTCTAGATTTCTAAGAATCTCTTTGGCCTTATCAATGTGTATTGTTATGTGTTCTAGATTTTAATTTTCTCAGCCTCTATTATCTCTATGGTAGCCCCTATGGTGCACTCTTCTTCTATCATGAAATTTTGTTGCATCTATTTGTTTGGATGCACCCACCTCGGTGTGCCTAGCAGCACCCACATGGGCACACTCATCATCTCTCTTTTCTTTCACAATTTTCCTAGTATGTCTTTCCATTGTTTCTCATGCTTTTTCCATTCTTCTGTGGTATCTTTCCTGCCTCTTCTAAGTTTGTTTTAGTCCTCTTTTATTCCATGCTAATTTCCATTCCTAGTTTGTATTTACTTCACTAATTTCCCTTAATTTCTTGTTATACCCTTTTGCCATGGGTGTTTTAGATATGGCTTTTCATTAATCCTTTTTGTATCCCATGGTCGGATTAAATTGAATGGTTATATCCTTTTCATAGGTATGTTCAGATCCTTCCCACCTTCCATTTGTCATCCCCTTAGGTGTTTGACCCCCTCTTACAAGGGTAGGGTCCTAAGAGAATTTACCACAAATCATAAAAAAAATTCTCACTTTTCTTTTTCACCTTCTAAATTATTTCCCATATTTCACACCTTTCTTTTTCCTATCCCTACTTATCTATTCTTCAGTGTTCTATCTAGGGTCCCTAGAAACAAATCCAAATGTTGGTAAGAAAATGTAAAAAGGACACAGTCTGGAGATCTAATCCTAGGTCATGTTTCTAAGTATGTTTATACCCCAGACGTGGACAGCGATAGAATAATAGAGAACAGTAGTGAGTAATCACATAATGTGGTGAAATTATAACATAGATACTTAGTTATTCACATTCATATACACAAAAGTCTTTATCTAGAATCCTTGTATCTTCATATATATTTATACCATTATCATATACACAATATGGCAAGCCTGAGTCTCTACTCTGTATTCTTTATCTTCATCTATATCTACCTCTCTCTAACCCTACTTATATCTTATCTATTACATATATAGTGGGATAGGGATGTGTCCCTTACAAAACAACCTAATACTTGGTCTTCCATGCTAGCCCTGAACTCCGCACTGCACTTGTGGTGACTTGCGATAGGTTCTAGTGCCTATCATGTTCCCTGCCAACAAATACCTTGCAAATATTTTACTGCCTTTTCACATAATTCTAATGATCTCTACCAGGATTAGACATAGACCTTGGGCCCAATGTGGGACATTGAAATCTATAATTCTAATCAAGTTTTTATATTTTGACACCTATAAAAACTAAACCATTAAGATTTGAAGATGATGTGAATGAGAAATTTTTGAAATTTCATGTGTAGATTCTAGGTATATGCAGAAAAGATGAGGAACCAAAAAGTCCACCACATGACTTTTTGGTCCCATACAAGTCATAACACGAGCGCGTTATAACTTGCTCACATTATGGCTCAATATAGGCTCGATAATACTGAACCATAACGCGCTCATGTTTTGCAAAAACAACTCTCTCTCTCTCTCTCTCTCTCTCTCTCTCTCTCTCTCTCTCTCTCTCTCTCTCTCTCTCTCTCTCTCTCTCTCTCTCTCTCTCTCTCTCTCTCTCTCTCTCTCTCTCTCATCTCTCTCTCTCTCTCTCTCTCTCTCTCTCTCTCTCTCTCTCTCTCTCTCTCTCTCTCTCTCTCTCTCTCTCTCTCTCTCTCTCTCTCTCTCTCTCTCTCTCTCTCTCTCTCTCTCTCTCTCTCTCTCTCTCTCTCTCTTCTCTCTCTCTCTCTCTCTCTCTCTCTCTCCTCTCTCTCTCTCTCCTCTCCTCTCTCTCTCTCTCTCTCTCCCCCTAAACCCTAACCTCTATCTCCCTATCTCTCCCTAATCTCCCTATTTCTATGATCCCCTCTACCTCTCAATCTCTCTCCCTAAGTCTTTGGCCATGTCCCTCACTCTCTATCTCTCTATCTCTCCCCTTAGTCTCCTTTATATCTCCCTATCAGTCCTCTCCTAAACCCTAAACCTCTAAACCTTAACCCCTAACCCCTAAAACATAAACCCTAAACCCTAAATTAATGCCCTTAAACCCTAACCCCTAACCCTAACCCATAAACTCTAAACCCCAAACCCCTAAACCCAAAAAACCCTAAGCCTTTATCTCCCTATCTCACTCCTATTTCCCTATCTCTTCCCTATCTCCCTGTCTCTCCCCTATCTCCCTATCTCTCCCTTATCTCCCCATCTCTAATCGTCCCTCTACCTCTCAATCTCTCTCCCTATGTCTCTCTAGACATGTCCCTCACTCTCTATCTCCCTATCTCTCCCCTTTGTCTCCTCTATCTCTCCCAATCTCTATCAGTCCCCTCTATCTCTCTCTAAACCTTAAACCATAAACCGTAACCCCTAACCCCTAAACCTTAAACCTGAGCAACCCTAAACCAATAAACCCTAACCCTAAACCCTAAGCCTGAGCAACCCTAAACCCCTAACTCCTAATCCCTAAACCCTAAACTTGAGCAACCCTAAACTCATAAACCCTAAACCCGAGCAACCCCAAACCTCTCTCTTTCTCTCTACCCTGAAACCCTAAACCTCTATCTCCCTATCTCTTCCTAATCTCCCTATTTATATCATCCCTCTACCTCTTAAGCTCTCTCCTTATGTCTCTAGCCATGTCCCTCACTCTCTATCTCTCTATCTCTCCCCTTAGTCTCCTCTATATCTCCTTATCGGCCCTCTCTCTCTATACCCTAAACCGTAAACCTCTAAACCTTAACCTCTAACCCCTATACCATAAACCCTAAACAATAAATAATGCCCCTAAACCCTAACCCCAACCCCTAAACCCTAACCCTAACCCCTAAACCCTAAACCCCCAAACCCCAAACCCTTAAACCCTAAACCTCTATCACACTATATCTCCCCTATCTCCCTATCTCTCCCATATCCCCCCATCTCTCCCTATCTCTATCGTCCCTCTACCTCTCAATCTCTCTCCCTATGTCTCTAGACATGTCCCTCACTCTCTATCTCCCTATCTATCCCCTCTGTCTCCTCTATCTCTCCCAATCTCTATCAGTACCCTCTCTCTATCTCCCTCTAAACCCTAAACCTAAGCAATCATAAACCCCTAAACCCTAAACCCTAAGCCTAAGCAACCCTAGACCCATAAACCCTAACCCCCAACCCCTAAACCCTAAATAATGCCCCTAAACCTCTCTCTCTCTCTCTCTCTCTCTCTCTCTCTCTCTCTCTCTCTCCAAACCTCTAAACCCTAAATAATGCCCTTAAACCCTAAACCTAAGCAACTATAAACCTCTATCTCCCTATCTCTCCCTTATATCTCCCTATCTCTATTATCCCTCTACCTCTCAATCTCTCTCCCTATCTCTCCCCTCTATCTCCTCTATCTCTCCCTATATGTCTCCTCTCTCTACCTATCTATCTCTCCCTATCTCTTTCCTCTCTCTCCCCTATCATTCCTCTATCTCCATATCTCTCCTCTCTATCTCTCCCTCTCCCTTATCAATGAAGGAAATGGAAATAAGAAAACTCAAACTCTCTTTCTATCTCTCTCTCTCTCCCTATCTCCTTATCTCTCTCTCCCCTCCATCTCCACCCTCTCTCCCTCTTCCTCCTCCCTTTCCCTTATCGACAAAGAAAATGGAAACATTGAAAAGTAGGACATGCAAAGAGGGATTAGGATATAAATTGGGAGGATGAAATGGAAACAAGATAAAGCAAAAGTTCAATGGATGGGAAGAATGATGAGAGGAGAGGTGTAAAATAGTAAAATAGGGAAAATTTGGTGGGATCTAAAGTGAAATTGGAAAGGAAAAGGAAATCTAGGAAAAGAAAAACTAGGAGGTAGATAGGTGAGAGAGAGAGAGAGAGAGAACGGGTAGCAGGTAGAGAGAGAGAGAGAGGGTAGGCATGTAGAGAGTGACAGAGAGGGTAGGAAATAAAGAGGTGAGAAAGAAAAAGAGAGGAGGGGAGGGAGAGAGAATAATAGAGAGCGTTAAGGAGGGAGTGATAGATGCTTTTATTTCACCATAAGACGAGCGCGTTATGTGAAAGCACATAACGGGAGCACATTATAATGCGCTTGCGTTATGCTTTGCTTTCGTAATTTCCAAGCCTTTGGGTTGGATTTGCCTTGGGCTTCCAAACCAAAGGCTTGGACTATGTTTTGGATATCCAAAGACGTATTTTTCCATATTGTAACAAAAATTACATAATCTGGAGTGTGCTCCCCATCAGGTTTGCACGTGTTTCAATGAAAAGTTGAAAAAAATACCACCATAATCTTAAGGTCTCTCTTACCTTTCTAACCATATAATTTTTTTCATGTTTTGAGTATGTTAAGGATTTCATCTTTAATTTCTTTTGTTAGTGTATCCATTTTTTGTCAAAAACTAGTGTGGTATTTTTTACTTTTTTTAAAACCGTTCATCAAAATTTCAAATAAATTACATTTTTTAAAAACTAGACTCCATTCTACACGTATTCAAAAATAAAATTGGATTTTGGATTAGTTTTTTAAAAATTTAGGGGGGGAGCACGCTCAATTTTTTGTTTTTCAGGATGTGTCCACTTTGAAAATTAGTAAAAAATCAATTATTCATGAAAAAATTATCGGAAAAATCAGGGATAAACTACATGGTGTTAGATAATTTCTCAATAAAGCGATTTTTGAAATACTAAAAAAAAGTTAACATTTTAAGGGGAGCACACCAGACGCTATGTTATGATTTTTTGAAAAAATCAGGACCAATTTGTGTGCTCCCCCTTTTTGAAACCCTTAATCTCAACCATTTTTGAAAAAAAATTGTAGTTTAGAAACTAGATCTGGAGCACTACGACTCTTGTTTTTGTTGTATATTCAAATTTTGAGTGTAACTATATTCAATTTCTCATCCAACATCAATATTTCCTGATTTCAGAAAAAAAAAAAAAAAAAAAAAAAAGGTGGCATCTTAAGACCCCCTTTTGGTCCCCCATCTTTGTGCAGTTACCCTTCTAAATATATATTTTTTAATTTTTAAAATATTTTGTAACTTTTTTTACATAACTTTTAATAACTTGTTTTTTTATAGTTAACAATATTTTAAAAAGTGACATTTATACCATATAGTATAACTTTTTCTACATAAAAGATAAAATTATAAAATTTTAAATATAAATTCGTCACACCAATATCTAGTGTGCAGATATTTTTTGTAATTTTTTATTTCATATTTTATTTTTAATTAATTTTTAAAGTGATATTAATTATAATTTAGACATAGGTTTATACCTTATAGCATAATTTTTTTCTATATATCAAAATTAACTCTTTTTTTTTAGACAAGAACATCAATACCTAATGCATAGATATTTTTTAGAATTTTTTCTCTATTTTACTTTTTTTCCACATGTGTGGAATAGAGACCTTGATGTTCAATGAAAACCCTTTGTTCATTAGAAAATAGAAAATAAATATAATATTCAAATTAAATATATTTGAAATTATACTTTTTGGAAAGCTTACTTTGAGGGCTACAATTTTCTACAAATTATCTTGTCATGTTGATTCCATTTACTAGTCCAACTTGAGGTTTGAAACGAAAAATTTTGTGTAAAATCTAAGGACTGAGGTGGAAAGGTCATTTCTAGGACCTTCATGCGAAGGACCTTTGAATAAAGGTACCTTTGTTTAAAGATATCTAAGGACCTTCTATTGAAGGGCCATGAGGAAAAAAATCCAAAATATGAAGGTCCCTTTTTATTCCTTTTTTGGCAATTTCCAGAAAAGGAATAAAAAAGGGACTTCAAATGAAGATCTCTTTTATTCCTTTTTTGGGAATGACCTTCATTTGAATGTCCTTTGCATAAAAACCTTCAAATAAAGGTGATTTTTGACCCACCTTCAAATGAAGGCACCTTCATTCAAAGAAATACCTTCAAACGAAGGTGTTTGGTAATTTTTTTCTTACAACCTATTTCAGATTCTAGTGCCCCACAAGTGAGACTCACTATTGTGGGTTCACCCTTAGGAAATATTTGGCCTTGTACAAACCATTGCATACATTATACTTCATAAAATGTGCTAGTATAAGGTGTATTAGACATATCCTCATAATCATCTTCACTCTTGGGACACATATCTAATGTAAGCGTAGTGCCAACCGACAAAGAAATTCTTATTGGCTTACAGTTCTGCATGCTAAACCTATGCAAACTAGTATTAGCATACTTACTTTGTGACAACCAAAACTCTCTATTGCTTTAATCCATCTTGATCTTCATTCCAAGAATATACCTTGTTGCTCCCAAATCCTACATTTCAAATGCACTTGAAAGTTGAGTTTTTAGCTCGCTAATCATACACTATGTAATAATAAAAACAACATATCATCAAAATACAAGGCAACAATTAGTATTTGAGCATAAATACATCTAATGTAAATATAGAGATCTTCTTTGCTTCTCACAAAACTTAATTTATACATAAAAGAATCAAACTTTTGATACCACATCCAAGGAGATCATTTCAAACCATAAAGAGATATTTTCAACCTGTTATGTATGAAAAGGGGGATGAAGGAGACAAGCATTCACACTAAATCAAACCCTCTTCTTTTCAAGGACAAGACTAAGCTAAATCACAACCAAAGGGAGGTGGACTGATCTACAAGTCTTATGTTGTTGCTTGCTATGGAAAGATCATATTTAACCAAGCCTTTTATCAAACCCTAGGTCAATTATGCTTAAAACCCTAGTTCTAAGCTAATCATCTTATAACATATGGAACACGACTAAAACTCATAATTTGAATGTACAAAGATGATCAAAGAGATATTAGAACATGTATCATGGAAGATGAAGTTTTGGAGCACGAAATAGGAACCACCCAAGTCATCAAAGTGAGAATTTGCCAATAGTCAAAATTGAGAAAATGTTGTAACTAATGCTCATATGCCAAATCCAGAGTCTGAAAGCCTAGAAGACTAGGGAACCAATTGCCCAAGTCTTTTTAGAGGAATATTCCAGAACTTCTTTTGAATCCTAAAACCCTAATTCTTATACAGTCTTCTTGTATCTTTACTTTTCTTGAATCTTGTACCTCTAACCTGCACATAAGATGACAAGAGAGGGTTTGTGGGATTATGGTGTTTAGGGATTTGCCTTAGTCAAACCCTAGAATGGCATTCAAGCCTTCCAACACCGTTGATAGATAAGAGAGCATGCCCTAGCAAGGCAAAGACTAAACACAATGATGATTGAATGATTCAAATAACAATGATATCACCTTGGAGGTGAAGCCTTTAGGAGAATGAAGATCCTTCAACTCATAAGGAGATGGATGACAATTCCAAACTTGCAACAACACACACAATAAAAAAAAAAATATTCTCTAATAACATAATGAATACTTTGAAATATCTTTTCTCCAAAATCCTAAGTTCGTAATATTCATCTAGGTTCATAATGAATTCAGAAACACACTTATATATGTTTTCCCGCTAACATTCATGAAATTAAATCACAAGAGCTGACAAAGAGGAACCTCTTTAAATGTCCTATGTCGACATAGCATTAATTGGCCTTGACCAATCAGGGGAAACTTGGGAGGTTGTCTCCCAAGTCTAGGAGCCCCTTTTTAGTCTAGGATAAGATTAAGGAAGGGCCCAAGGTCCCAAATTCACATTGGTGCCAGGAAAACTCTTCGAGATGATCAATTATAATGCATAATGTAATTACAGGGACCTAGGTGCTAAATAATGAGGTAAAAAGGGTAAGTGTCCAACTTTTACTCCATAACATTTAGCCCCCACTTTAATGTGTGTATGATCTTACGATCAGTACATGCATTAAAGTATGGTCAAAGCATATCAAACACATCAAACGCAAGAGCGAAGACACACTCTAAGTTTAAAAGTATATTTCTATCCACCAAACTTAGGCAAACATAAGAAAACACTTGACAGTAATGCAAAACACGAAGAATACAGTAAGGAAGCACACAATACATGAAGAAGATAGTGAAGCATGCAATACATAGAGAAGACATAAATACAGTCACGTAAGACATAGAGAAGACATGATTAAACAAATAATTCTAACATGAAACACACAATGTGGAGGGAGCTCATTGGTACACACCTTTAGACCACACAAAACACATGACATGGAGGGATCTCATTGCTACGGACCTTTAGGCCATGCAAAAACATGCAAGACATGCAAGGAAGACACATAAAACACACGGAATACAAAAGTACCGTATAGTATGTCATCGACACACTATACGTCTTATACACAACAAACATAGGTGATAGGGAGGAGCTCATCGCTATGCTCCACTATCTAAGACATGCAAAACACACCTAACAGTTGAGCTATGCTACCATAATTGCCAAAGACACACTTAAGGGTGAATAACTCAAGAGCCAACCCCACCTCTACAGAGGACTTCTTTAAAAGGATGTGCAACTGCTCAAGGGAAGACACAATCCTACCTTCTACAGAAGGGCTTTCAAAATGCCACCCCACCTGCATCCGCATATATGCCTTATGGTGAAAAGGAGGCATGCTCAAAGTATACAACCCCACCTGCATCACAAAGACACCTTACAGTGAAAAGGAGTTATACGTAAACAAATCAAAGTACACAACCTCACCTGCATCACAAAGACACCTTATAGTGAAAAGGAAGCATACTCAAACACACTTTATCAATATCTAAGCATAATCAACCACAATATATGCCCCCACCTTAAAGTGGTTGATCTCGCTTGTTAGTATCAATCACGTTTAAGGTAAAGTGAAAACACGCAAGGGAACAAGAGCTTTCACAAAGCCCATACTTCAAACACTAGTAGAATTTTGGCAAATAAATGACTGTGACTAAAACTTTTAGTCACAACAACTAAAAAGGACTAAATTCTACTAATTTTTTGCAACTCAGTTATAAATGAGTAAATAAATGACTAATTTGGTCGTTGACTAAAAAACTATTTAGTCAAACAAATAAAAATGACTAAATAGTTAGTCATTTATTTATCACAATCCATTTGAATAAATCATTTAAGGAATCAAAAATCAATAGCCCACCAAAATACTCTCAAACTTTAATAAACATACTCTGAAACTTACATCGAAATCTTATTTTCAGGCATAGCCCACCAAAATGGAGTTTTCATTTTAATAAACATACCCTAAAACCTTCGTCTAAACCTTATTTTCAGGCGTAGCCCACCAAAATGGAGAAGTATTTCAGTAAAGAATGATAGAGAATGGTAAGGAGATGTGTGTGACAGGAGGCATAGGATTCATTGCTGCTTATCTCATTCCTTCTCTGATCAACAAGGGTTACATTGTTCATGCTACTATTTGTAATCCAGGTATTTAATTGACATATATTTGCATAATCTCAAATTCCTAATTCACATGCTTTTGAAGTATCAATGTATGCTATATAGGGTTTAGAATGTATCCTATATAGGGTTTAGAATGATTTATTTTAATTTGAAAAAATAAATAAAAGATGTATTTTCTTGTGATTAGATAATGTGGAGATCTCCTAAATCTACCCCAGCTCACTGTCCTCTTTGGCATTGTATTCATTACTCCAGCTGCTAGGGTTTTGCATGTGACATCTTTAATATCTTCATGATAGTGGATTTTAAATAGATCTCAGTCTTTGCGTTAATATTTATCATGGTACCCTTGATTTTCATAATACACCTTCAATCTCTTCTAAGAACGTTGTCTTAAGCTAGACTGCATGGTATGCATATAAAGCAAGTCATTCGTACCTACCATTGTTCCAAACCACCACTCACTGCCTTGCTTAAAATGTTGCCTCCATAAGCACAATAGCATGTTTTAAAATCATGGTTTCCAGTGATTGACCATTAAGGTCCCTACTTTCATCAAGATACAATGAGATTTTTGTATTCAAACTCAAGGCATTATGCAAGATAACATTGTGAATTTTTTACTGTGTAGGGTTTGATTTTCTTGCATATTTGTTGCTTTGCTAACTACCTTTAAGACAGGATATTGCACCCTCAGTTGCAATCTCAAACAGATCACTCACTATCACTTGAAGATTCCTTTCATGAGCATCCTTCTATAAAATCAAACCATGCCCTATAGACTTCCTACTTACTTACTACAGGGGACTCATTGTTTCATGGTATTGTGGGTCTTAAGATCATTCAACCTTATTGTTACTACTTCACAGTCCACAAGGTATTATTCACTATTCTCCCATCTTCGATGAGTCTCACAACACTGCTCAAACATGCAATCTACTACCTCCATTATATAATGGCTAAGAAGAAACATTGACCCTGTGATTACCACTGTTACTTCATTTGGACAGTCATTCCCTAATTGCATTTGCCTTGTCTAACACTATCAATAGCATTTAAAAAACCCTTAAGGTCAGCAAGGGCGTAAGGAAAGTCACTGTTAAAACCTCCACTTTACTATGCAAGGTTTGAGCTTTATTATCTTATCACTGCTCAGCCTCTTTTTGACTGTCACACCTCAAGTGACGATCATTCTTCTTACCATAGATTGCATTTACAAATGTCACTAAGCTACATAGTGTGCTTGTTATTGGCTACAATCTTTAGATTGCAATATTTTGTTATTGGCTACAATGTCTCAATCTTTCTGGTATTGCAACCTCACTAATCCGCTAGAGTTATGGTTTGCTTTTCTACGGAGGCCTAGGGTTTGTACCCTAGTCATGCTCTTACCAATGCTTTTGTTGGTATTAAAAAACAACCTTAAATCTTGGGTCAAAAAATTAGTTGTCTTGACAGGGTGTGGTATATGATCTTGGATTATATCCTAGAGTGTGTGGGAAGCTTGTGTTTGATCATTAAGGTATGTAAACCTGATCAGGGAAATGTATCCTATATAGCATGGGTCTTTATTTAATACTTCCCATAATGGTTATTAGTAGATCACACTATTATAGTTTGTGGTAACCCAAGATTGCATTCAAGTATGTAACTAACTTGGTTTGTAGTTTAAGCTGTACACTTTTAAGAAACATTCATAAGGTTTAGAAAATCTTGATCACTCTCTAGAATAGCCCATTAAACATGGGTTGTGCTTGAATGCACTACATAATTGATATAACACAACCACTCTACATATCAACCAAAGTTATAGGCTCTTTATTGCAGCAAGAGCTAATCGCTCTTAGATCATGCTATCATTACATTGTAACCTATTAAACTTGAGTCAACCTAAATGCACCCAATGATGATTGACACCTAATTGTGATGACAATGATTAATTTGTACATGAATTGTGCTCATATGAGTGCCTCCATTTCTATCACAACATAGCCACATTAAACTTGGGTCACACATGAATGCATCATGTATTTGTTATAGCACAACTGTGCCACATGACCAATAGAGTTATGGATCACATAATTACAATCACAAGAATTTGTTCCTCAGTTGTGCTCTTATGGTGATTCCATTATCGTTATAGCATAACCCTTTGGACTTATATTGCTCAAATCCTTACATTGATTATTTTCTCTTTGGATGGAGGGTAATTCAATGGTAGGGATTTGTATGCAAGTCATGCTCATATAAGTGCCTTCGTCACCATTACACAATAGTACATTGGAATTTCCTTTCTTCAACCTTTACTTTATTTTTTATTGTTAGGGTTTCTTAGTGATTATTCCATTTCCATGTGGCATATTGATAAAAGGAACCAAGAAAAAAATCATTTTGTTTTTAGTTAACTCCTGCTAATATACTTTTGGAATAAATGTTTGACTGCATTACTTTGAGTGTGAAGAATTTTGTTTTCTTCTTATAATACATTCATTGGTAGCTGTAGTAGAAAGCTTCTTATGTTGAAACCCATCCTGTAAACTTGCTTTAAGATACATTTAGGAGGATTCATGGATTTTTTGTGATTTATATAGCTTTTGTTTTGATAGTAAATCACATTGGATTCTTTCTAAAATTGAAATGATTTATTAATTATGGTTTATGATGATCAAATGTTTTATTTAGAAGGGGTTAATATGTGGCATTTTTATGTGTAGGAAGAATAGATTGTGATGCAACATTCAGGTTGGACAGTTCAGGAAAACTTGGATTACTATCAGTGACATAACCAGGTTGGAGAGTACCTTGAGCCAGTCTAAAACACTTCTAGGTGTTTTCGCTCAGAAGCAGAACCTGAGTATAGGAATACAAATGTCAGTGGATAGAGAAAATCATAAATCTACTGGTCCAATTTTGGATCCGATTTGAGGTCGTGAATATCGAACAGAGAAAGTTCCTACATTCTAAAGATAAAATCATAAATCTATTGGTCCAATTTGAGATCTGATTTGAGGTTGTGAAGCTCTAACAAAGAAAGTTCCTACATTCTAAAGATAAAATCATAAATCTACTTGGTCCAATTTGAGGTCCAATTGTAAGGATTTGTCTTTTTAATTATACTTTCTGACATTTGTCTTGATACAAATTGTTACATTAGAATTATGGTATTGCTTTTCTTCTATAGTTTTCAACCCTCATTTTAGGGAAGACCTCTGAAGATGGTTCCTTCAGATGGAGACTATAGTTTTCTACTATATGTTTCATCTAGAAACACCAGAAGCTCAAGTATTGTCATACTCAGAGCAAAAGTAGGAGTCATGCAATGACAAGATACTCATTTTTGGATCTTTGGTTAAGAACTTCAAATATTTGGCTATGTGCACAGAGAATGTTTATGGAGGAGTGCAAACTTCCTTACAAAGCAATTACCACAGTAGAGTTTGAGGTGAATTGCACCTGCTATTTTATGTTGATATGGATATGTTTTAACATGTAGTTAATTGTTGTAGCATAACAGATAGGCTAAATAGTTGTTCATATACCATTGTTTCTAATTCAAAATTGCAATATCTTATTCTAGGAGAAAATCACATGGGGAGTCTATACATAAGACACCATTGTTTCAAATTCAAAATTGTTGGCTCTTTCACAATTGTTTGCTTCATTTATTTGATCTAAGACAGCCTATTGTATAGAAGATGCTCTCAAAATCATAGTAAAATCCTTTATTCCAGGAAGACTGTTCAGAATCTTCCCATCATAACAATGAACAAAAGCATCAGTCATTAACCTAAACTTTACAAGAGTTTCATCAAATTCTATTTTTTCACTCTCTTTTCCATTCTGAATTTTATTCCCAATTTCATCCATGAAGAACTTCCTCAACCTGTAGATCCTACTGTTAGCCATAACTTTACCAGGTGTCGAGGATAGCTTCAAGTTTTTACCCAAGTAGTAATTGACAAAATTTGGCCTTACCAGATATAATGTGTTGAAAATCTCTTTGAAGTTATTCTGGAAAAGAGTTCCTGAGAGTATAATGCATAGTTTTCAATTAACCTTTTTGCATGAATTCCATTGTATCTGGTAAGGCCAAATTTTGACAAAAAATAGCAATTGACAAAATTCAACCTTACCAGATACAATGGAATTCATGTAAAAAGGTTAATTCAAAATTGTGCATTATACTCTCAGGAACACTTTTCCAGAATAACTTCAAAGAGCTTTTCAACACATTGTATTTGGTAAGGCCAAATTTTGTCAATTGTTGCTTGGGTAAAAACTTGAAGCTATCCTCGACACCTGGTAAAGTTATGGCTAACAGCAAGATCTACAGGCTGAGGAAGTTCTTCATGGATGAAATTGGGAATAAAATTTAGAATGGAAAAGAGAGTGGAAAAGTAGAATTTGATGAAACTCTTGCAAAGTTCAGGTTAATGACTGATGATTTTGTTCATTGTTATGATGGGAAGATTCTGAACAGTCTTCCCAGAATAAAGGATTTTACTATGATTTTGAGAGCATCTTCTATACAACAGGTTGTCTTAGATCAAATAAATGAAGCAAACAATTGTGAAAGAGCCATCAATTTTGAATTTGAAACAATGGTGTCCTTCTTAGAATAAGGTATAGCAATTTTGAATTAGAAACAATGGTAAATAAACAACTATTTAGTCTATATGTTATGCTACAACAATTAACTACACATTAGAACATATCCATATCAGCATAAAATAGTAGGTGCAATTCACCTCAAACTCTGCTGTGGTAATTACTTTGTAGGGAAGTTTGCACTCCTCCATGAACATTCTCTGTGCACATCAGTATGTTGGTTATTATCTTGATCTCCTTTGTGATCAAAAGAACAGTGAAGTTGATTGCATAACTCATGACCATTTTGCAGTGCTATGATCCAGTGCTCTTTTACTTTTTACTCACTATGTTCTCAATCACCATGTGCAAATGACTTAGAGGACAGATCTTTGATTTCAATGGCCTTGCATAGCACTTGAAGAAATTTCCATTCATGCCTTAGAATTTAACAACCATATAGGGCATATCAAACATAGCTTATTGAAATCACTGTTGACTGAAAACTCCTGAAGATCACCACCCTAGACTGCTAGAAAACTTCCTCCATTTATGTCATAATGCAAGGTCTTTGTAGGTTGAAAGTATTGCCCTTGAAAACATACCACTGTATTGATAATGTCTTGAGGACTAAGGGTCCCACTTGGAGGTAAAGAATAATCTCATATGCATTAATTCTTAGGTTCATATTTCAATTTGTTATATTTATGTGCAGCTTCTAATGAGCTTGGTGAACTGCATTGTGTAAAATTAGAAGCTCCTTTAGCCAATTGTGTTGTTTCCTGAAGTTGATGGCATAGAAGAATTTGCAGCACTATCTTCCAACATTAAAATCATTGACCTTCAAAACAAAGATACTAGGACTGTCCCTTCAACATTTGTGAAGGCACTTCCTTAATCAAATTGGTCACTGTCCTTTCATCATCTTCGTTTGGCATTTTACTGTACTATGACAGTCCTCTCACAATGACCACCATATCGTGATTGTGAAAATTTTGAACCCATCACTTGGATAGTCAAAACTTCCACCTCACAGCCACAAGAATAAGATACACTGAGAATGTATAGTCCCAAGTAAGTGTATCAAACTCGGTGATCCTTGTTTTTTGTCATATGTTGTAGTTACAAGTGCCCTACTAGACATCCATTTTGTACATATCCTACAATAATTGCATTCCAAGAGATGACATCTCTTTGAGTCATTCCATCAAATAGCTCACGTGCCTTATCTATACTTCCACATTTTACATACATGTCTACCAAAGCATTTCCAACCATAATATCTGACAAAAATCCTCATTCCATTATGTTATGATGGATGTCCATACCTTATTCTAAAGCTCCCATTTTGGCACAGGCAGGGAGGATGTTGGCAAAGGTTGTCGAATTTGGATTTACACCTGCTAATTGCATTTTCTTGAAAGTTTCTAAAGCCTTTTCAAAAAATCCATCTTGTGCATATCCCGCAATCATTGCATTCCATGAGATGACATCTCTTTGAGGCATTCTGCCAAACAGTTCACATGCCTTGTCAATGCTTCAACATTTTGTATACATGTCTACTAGGGCAGTTGAAACTACAACATCTGATAAAATTCCTCTATCCATTGCTTCTTGATGGATGTCCATACCTTGTTCCAATCCTCCCATTTTGGCGTAGGCAGGAAGGATGCTAGCAAAGGTTGTGGAATTTGTCTTTACACCTACCAATTGCATTTGCTTGAAAGTTTGTAAAGTCTTTCCAACAAATCCATTTTGTGCATATCCAGCAATAATTTCCCTCCCCACATCCCCACGCACACACAAAACTTCCTTCGCGGGGATGTGGGGAGAGCCCGCCATCTCGTACCCTCATGCCCTGGCTCCTTGCGGGGCTGCGAGGGGTCCTGGACTGCATAGAGATAAGTAGGTGAGGCAGAAATCACGCCAAATGAAATACCCAACAGATATCTTCCCTGAATTTCTAAGTAGATTCATCCTACATGGCTGCATTACTTACACCTCTCTTCATTCTTCTTTCCTCCTTTATATTGCAGTTGAATAGGAGGCTAACAATATGAACACACTACCATTCAAATCATTGTACATACCATGAAAGTTTCATGCTTCCTTCTCAATCATATGAGCTCTCTCTAAGCTCTCTCTATGCAGTCCATGAGACCACTTTTTTTCTCTTCCTATATCCCCATGCATACACAAAAGTTCCTTCACAGGGATGCAGGGAGAGCCCACCCTAATGCCCTGGTCCTTGTGGGACTACGAGGGAGCCTAGACTACATAGCTAGATAAGTAGGTGAGGCAGCAATCACGCCAAATGAGATACTCAATAGATGTCTTCCCTAAATTTCTAAGCAGGTTCATCCTGCATGACTGCATTACTTACACCTCTCTTCATTCTTCTTTCCTCATTTATATTGCAGTCAATCAGGAGGCTAACAATATGATTACACTACCATCTAAATCATTGTACATACCATGAAAGTTTCATGCCACCTTCTCAATCATATGAGATCTCTCTAAGCTCTCTCTATGTATTCCATGAGGCCACATTTTTGCTCTTCTCACATCCCCACGTACACACAAAAGTTCCTTCGTGGGGATGCTGGGACAGCCCGCTATCCCGCGCCCTCATATGCTGGTCCTTGCGGGGCTGCAGGGGAGCCTAGACTGCATAGAGATAAGTAGGTGAGGCAGTAATCATGCCAAATGAGATACCCAATATATGTCTTCCCTAAATTTCTAAGCATGTTCATCCTGCATGGCTGCAATACTTACACCTCTCTTCATTCTTCTTTACTCCTTTATATTGCAGTCGATCAGGAGGCTAACAATACGAGCACACTACCATTCAAATCATTGTACATACCATGAAAGTTTCATGCCACCTTCTCAATCATATGATCTCTCTCTAAGTTCTCTCTATGTAGTCCATGAGACCACATTTTTGCTCTTCTTGCATCCTCGCGCACACACAAAAGTTCTTTCCTGAGGATGCGGGGAGAGCCCACCATCCCATGCCCTCATGCCCTAGTCCTTGCAGGTTGTAGGGGAGCCTAGAATGCATAGAGATAAGTAGGTGAGGCAGCAATCATGCCAAATGAGATACCCAATAGATGTCTTCCCTGAATTTCTAGGCAGGTTCATCCTGTATGACTGCATTACTTACACCTCTCTTCATTCTTCTTTCCTCCTTTATATTGCAGTCGATCGGGAGGCTCTCTCTAAGCTCTCTCTATGCAGTCCATGAGACCACATTTTTTGGGGGGCATTCTATCAAATAGTTCATGTGCCTTTTCCATGGTTCCACATTTTGCATACATGTCTACCAAAGCAGTTGCAACTACAACATCTGACAAAATTCCTCTATCCTTCATGCTTTGATGGATGTCCATACCCTGTTCCAAAGCTTCCACTTTGGCACAGGCAGGGAGGATGCTAGAAAAGGTTGTGGAGTCTGGATTTACACCTGCCAATTGCATTTACTTGAAATTTTCTAAAGTCTTCTCAAAAAGTTCAATTTGTGCATATCCTGCAATCATTGTAGTCCATGAGAACACATTTCTTTGAGGCATTTTGTCAAACAGTTCACATGCTTTGTCTATGTTTCCACATTTTCCTTACATGTCTACCAGGGTAGTTGCCACTACATCTAACAAAATTTATCTATCCTTTATACTTTGATGGATTTCTATACCCTATTACAAAGCTCCCATTTTGTCACGGGCTGGGAGGATGTTGGCAAAGGTTGTAGAATTTGGCTTTAGAATTGCCAATTGCATTTGCTTGAAAGTTTTGAAAGCCTTTTCAACAAATCCATTTTGTGAATACCCTAAAATTATTGCATTCCATGAGATTACATCTCTTTAAGGCATCCTGTCAAATAGTTCATAAGTTTTTTCTATGCTTTCACATTTTTCTTACATGTCTACCAGAGTATTTCCAACTACAATATTGGACAAAAATCCCCGTTTCATTATGCTTTGATAGAGGTCCATACCATGTTCCAATGTTCTCATTTTGGCACAAGCAGGGAAGATGCTGGAAAAGGTTGTTAGTTTTTTATTGATAATGTTCTATAGATTTTTCATTATGGTCGAACTGGGAAAACTTTTAAAAAATCATTGATCGAGTACTAAAAACTATATTTTTGCTTTGCAGGTTCTCTCTTTGTTGTTTGAAAGGACAGTCTGTGAAAGAGTTTCCATCTATGCATGAAGAAAACCTACAAGTGACTGTCAAGGGGCAGAGATTCATGCAAAAGATAGTGATCATGCAAACAATAAAAGATAATCTTAGAGTCAATGAGAAGAACTATGCAAAGGTTACAATCTTGTCAGTGTCTCAAGAGGCATTTAAAGGGTAAGGAGATAGCCTTCTAGTATGTATTTGACAGTGCCAAAACTCATGATAGTCAAGAGTCTTCATGTTAGATGCATGAACACCTAGGATAGTACCATAGAGTTGGTACAAGTGAGCAACAACAAGGTTGAGGGTTATCATGAGCTATCTGCCAAGACATAGATATTTTGCAACAGTAGTATCATAATGGGTTGTTGATTTCTATATTAGAGGTGATGATATGATATGATAGTTGTTCATGATAGTGATGTGATAAGTGACAGGACCAATGATGGACTGTGTGAACTTGTAACAGTCTGGCAGATGACATAGAGTGCATACCTAGGTAACAGTAGTAGTGATGAACTAATTTCAAGGAATATGGAAAAGATATAGTGATGTCAGAGGTAGTCAAGGCATTCAATAGAGGGGCAGTGTTCTACGTTGATGGGAGGTAGAGTACAAGTGAAAACATGCCAGAATAATGAGCTAGGTAGTGGCAGTCATGAGGCATTTTATTTTTATAAAGGGAAAATGCATGACAGTAGGTTGACAAGTGATTGGACAATGCATTTCAAGAAGCTACAAGTTTGATTAGGACAATGCATAGCCTAGTCATAAGGCAATATTGTTGAATAATAGTCCATGACAATTGAGGCATCCTACCAAAGATGATAGTCATCAAAGGCATAATCATCAGAGATAAGGACATATTATTGCTACAGGTAATAATTCACAGTGGCAGCTTATGAACTAGAGCAAGTTTGGTGCATGAGACAGGATCTCTATAGAGATGACAGTGTGATCTTGAACTAGGCCGACAGTGAGCTTCATGGGATAGTCATGGATTTGTGAAGAAGACATCTATGAATGTCTTTGTGCTTCTATGCTTAGTGATACTCAAAAATTAGTTTCTTGCTCATTCTTTGAGCTATGTATTGTAACCATGAAGGTTTTTTTAGCAAAGAGAAAGCATTGTAACTTATTTTCAAATCTGTATGTTGTTTGTAAGCATTTTGGTCAATAAAACAAGTTGTTTTTACATTCTCAAAGTTGTTTCATTGTGCAAGCTTCAAAATATACTACTAAATATACTAATGACTAAATGCAAGCTTCAAAATGACTAAATATACTACTAATTGACGTTAATTAATAATTAAATTGACTAAATATACTACCAATTGACATAAATCAGTGAACAATGAATAAATATGGCTAAATATATGACCAGTGTTAAATCGGTGAATAAAGATGACTAAATATACTACCAAATTGATCAAAATGATGATTAAAATTAATGACTAAATACACTACCAATGGACAGAAATCAATGAATAAAAATGAATAAATAATTGACCAGTTAAAAATAATCAATGACTAAATTAATGACTAAATATATCAGTGAAAAAAAATGACTAAATAAGTGACCAGATTACAGCAATCAATGACTAAATCAACTACTAAATATACTACCAAATTGATCAATCAAAACAACCAATAAATGACTAAAAATGGTTTAGTCATCAATTTGGTCATGTTATAAATGATCGGCAATAAAAAACTAATGGTCACGTGACCATGTTTGGTCATTTAGAAGTAGTTTTTTTAGCAATATATTGCTCTTTTTGTACTAGTGAGAGGTGACATGTGCCAACAATCATCGAATGTTCTCAAAAAACACGTGTTAGTATCCAATTCTGATCATCAACAATATTCATGCATAGAAATAAGGTAACATAGCACATAAACAAACCAAGGCTACACTTACAGGTTTGGATCTGAGTATACCTATAAGGTTATACTGTAGGTATCTCAGAACCGAGTGTAGCTACAAGGTGAGATATAAAACATTCCAAAGTGTATAGAAGCAGATTTAAAGTATTGCAAAGGTTTGTTACAACTAATTTCACAATAAATTATATCACAACACAAAGTGATTCTACTAGTCAAGTGTCAGTAATATATCAACCCCATCTTCATATATAGCCTAGGTCCATTTTTTCTTTCTTTTTATAGGATGCATGGTCCTTATAAGTATTTATTTGTTTTCATCATCCGCCGAATAGCAGAGCCACTGAAGAATGTAAACACTAAAAATGAGAGAGGAGACAAAAGTGTCTTAGGTTTACAATATGGGAAAATGCCCCCAAGACATTTTTCACAATGTTACACCCCCAAGGCACCACACAACAATTACAATAAGATATAGAGAGGAATAGAAGAATAAAGAAACAAATAGAAAAAGTGTCATGACAGAGGTGGTCTCCTTGTATCCTTGACCTTACAAGAGTATCAAGGGTCATCCAAAAAGACCTAAATAACATTTAACACAACACAAGGGAACACAACACAACATATAAGAGGAGGCCACCCATGAGAGCAACTCAAAGAGGTGCTACATCAAAGGTGGATAAAAGGGTGAGAAATACTTACCTATTATCTTTGATCTTGATCTTTATATTTACCATTAATGCTTGGTCCATTGTTCTTCCTTCCCTTTGAGTCATGTTGTCCACATTTTTTGATATTTTTGAAGAGGAAGTTGTAGGATTTGGTATTGAACATCTTTTCTCTTGAAGTTTTTCTCTTGCTATATGTAAGGATGGTGGAGAAGAAACCTTAAAAATTCCCATTTCTGTCGATTGAGGTGGTGTTGGAGCACCTTAAACCTTAGAGACTGTATTTGAATTTTGTGTAATCTCAACATCCATCCCAAGAGGTTTTAATTTAGGAGAACTATTCATGTTCTCTGTATCCTTAGAAATATCCAAGGTACTTAAATGTTCAAGAAATGGTAAGCAATCCATAGAATGAGTCTCATTTAGGAGACTGTTGAAAACAGATTTAAGAGTAGTACATGAACATTCATTATCAACCAATTGAGGAATTTGTTTAAGAGGAGTCTCTTCATCCTCTAATGCTTCATCTTGGCCAAGGAGAGCATTAGATTGAAGAGATGGTAGGGTGGTGTTAAGGAATATACCAATGATTGCTTCTTCTTGCTCCAAAATCTCCTCACAAGTGGGGACCATTTTGGGAGAGGAATCCAAATCACCAAATGAGGCCCATAAGGCTATGTTAGCCTCGTGTGTCTTAGAAATGATGTCCATGACATCATCATGAAATGTGGTAAGAGAAGAAGTAGTATCTTCATCCTCACCTTCCTCATGATCATTCATGGAGATGAAGTTAGTGAGATTTTCCAATATCGAAGGGTATATACCCATGAGAACTATGAAACTATATCAAAATCAGATATATAACAAAGAATTTCATATGTGGAACACATAGAAATGTCAATATCATATATGTATGCTATTTGTTTTAATAATTGAGGATGTCTATTAGTGAAGTTAGAGAAATTAACAATATCTGTGATGTATGCAAACAAAGCTTCCAAAGATGAATAACAAGAAGCATACATGATGAAAGTAAGATAACTCGTTGCACACCCAGACACTAGTTTGAGGAAATCAGGTTTTGAAGATAAAAAACACACTAATTTCATGACAAACAAAGTGAGTATGATGCGAAGAGTGTTGTATTAATAAGGCAATGTAAATGATTTTAATATTTTTCTCAAAGAAGTGTGAGATATATGCTAAAGTGCTTAATGTTGAAATACACAATGTGTAATTGTAAATATTAAAAATTTGAAAGCAAGGATGTCAAATGATGTACAATACAATGCAAAATCAGATTTGAATGAATGTTTATGATAGCAGCAAAATCTGAAATAAGATTTTGACTACAAACCCTAGCTTTTGTGATTGACTAGGTTATAGGAAAAATGTGTTTTCAACAAAACCCTAGCAAATGATATCTTCAAATGCAAGATGTGATATCATGAAATGATTAATTGATGTAATATGGATCAAATCTGATGTAAAAATCATAAATTCAAATCTTTATATCATATGAAGTGAAAACAATGCAAACTATGCCTTTATGCAATTCTAGAATGCTTATTTTTTCAGTTTTTTCAAATTTATGCAAGAGTGTTCAATGAATAATGACAAGTATACTACGAATCAATGCAAGATCTAAATTCAACACTCAGAAAGATGCAAATTCTTGGAGCTATGGGTTCACCAAAATGTTATGTATGAAAAAGGGGATGAAGGAAACAAGCATGCACACCAAATCAAACCTTCTTCCATAATAACATTCAAGGACAAGACCGAGCTAAATCACAACCTAAGGGAGGTGGAATCAGCTACAGGTCTTGTGCTCTTGCTTTCTATGGAAAGATCAAATTTAAACAATCCTTTTATCAAACCCTAGGTCAATTATGCTTAAAACCTTAGTTCTAAGATAAGCATCTTATAACAGACAAAACATGACTGAAACTCAAAATCTAAATGCACAAATATAATCAGAGAGATATCAAAACCTGTATCCCAGAAGATGAAGTGTCAAAGGATGAAATTGAAACTGCCCAAGTCCTCAAAGTGAGAATCTGCCAATAGTCAGAACCGAGAAAATGTTGTAACTAATGCTCATATGCCAAATCCAGAGTCTGAAAGCCTAGAAGACTAGGGTACCAACTGCCCAAGTATTTTTAGAGGAATACTCTAGAACTTCTTTTAGATCTTGAAACCTTGATTCATGTACAATCTTCCTGTATCTTCACTTTTCCCAAATCTTGTACTTGTAACCTGCACACAAGACGAGAAGAGGGGGTTTGGGGGGTTATGGTGTTTAGAGATTTGCCTCAATCAAACCCCAGAATGGCATTCAAGCCTTCCAAAACTCTTGATAGATAAGAGAGTGTGCCCTAGTAGGGCATAAGCTAAACATAATGATGATTGAATGATTCAAATAACAATCATATCACCTTGGAGATGAAGCCCTTAGGAGAATGAACATCTTTCAACTCATAAGGAGATGGATGATGATTCCAAACCTGTAACAATGCACACATTACAAACACAAATATGCTCTAATAACACAATGAATGCTTTGAATGTTGTTTTCTCTAAGATCCTAAGTTTGTAATATCCATCTAGGTTCATAATAAATTCAAAAACACACTTATTTATGTTTTCCCGCTAACATTCATGAAATTAAATCACAAGAGCCGACAAAGAGGAACCTCTTTAAAGATCCTATGCCGACATAGCATTAATTGGCCCTAACCAATCAGGGGAGACTTGGGTGGTTGGTATCCAAGTCTAGGAGCCCCTTTTTAGTCTAAGATAAGATTAAGGAAGGGCCCAAGGTCCCAAATTCACATTGGTGCTGGGAAAACTCTTCGGGATGATCAATTATAATGCATAATGTAATTACGGGGACCTAGGAACTAAACAAGGAGGTAAAAAGGGTAAGTGTCCACTTTTTACTCCATAACACAACCTACAAATGAAGTGTTCCTTCCCTTTTACCTCATAACCTTTTGGTTATTCTATATAGATTTCTTCTTCTATATCTCCATGCAAGAACATAGTTTTTAACATCCATTTACTCAATTTCAAAGTCATAATCAGCAACTCTCGATAAAAGAAATCTAAAATTGAAGATAATTTAGCAACAAGAGAGAAAATTTCATTAAAATCAACTCACTCTCTCTAGGAGTAGCCCTTGGCTACCATTCTAGCCTTGTACTTCTCCAATGGATTATCTACTCCAAATTTCTTCATGTAGACCCATTTACCACCAATGGCCTTCCTTCCTTTGGAAAAATAAACAAAATCCTAGGTATCACAAGAGTCCAAAGCCATCATCTTCTATTACATGGCTTGTATCCAAAACTCACTATCATATACAAGGATAGCTTCCCTATAACACTACAACAAAACAAGCAATTAGCACCTAAAATAGCACTAGAATTTAGTGCATTTGAGTTCGTGAATTGGACACTTCTGTCAGTGCAAAACTCGATGCCAAACTACATGTTCTCTTCGGCACCATTTTTTGTGTCAGATTTTGTGCTAGATTTTATGCCAAAAAAGTGCCTTCTTTAGTGCCTAGAATGGCACCAGGAATAGTGCCAAGAAATATGACCAATTTAATGTTAGAAATAGCACCTAAATTAGCATCCAATTTGGTGTCCAGTTTTGCTTCCATGTCTGCTCCCATTTTTGCTTCTAGTTTTGCTCCCAATCATGCTTCCTGTTTTGCTTCTAGTATGGCATTAAAAATAGCTTCTTTTTTGGCTTACTAATTGACGCCAAATTTTGCTTCCATTATGACGTCCTTTGTTGCTTCCAGTTTGGCTTCTGATTTTGCTTTTGGTTTTTCTTCTTATGTTGCTTCCAGGTTTGCTTCCAGTTTTTCTTCTGGTTTTGCTTCCAGGTTTGCTTCAGATTTTGCTTCCAATTTTGCTTCTAGTTTTGCTTCCAATTTTGCTTCCGGTTTTGCTTCCAGATTTGCTTCCAATTTTGCTTCCAATATAACGTCACTTGTTGCATCTAGCTTTGCTTCCATTTTTGTGTCTTTGCTCCAAAAAAGGTGAGTGGGCCAATCTTCCTTTCTAACTACCCCATCTTTCACCTTATGGCATGGCTTAACTTGATACTCCCCAGTTTTTGAGCAGCTCCATCTTATTCTATCCTCTTTGTGAGACAAGCTCACAGACCTGTTTGACAAAATACTCTCTAACTCACTGATCTGCCCTCCATCCACCTGAAGACCCCTGAAGCATTTAAAATATTTTATAGGATAACATTTATAAAGAATTTTTAGGGAAATGGGCATTTATACAAACTAACAACATCATTAGACTTATTAAATCTCCATCAAAATAAAATCTACAACAATATCCAATATATATAAAATAACAAGATAATTATTATAACATGATCATCATTCATAATTAAAACAAGTGAGTCAAATATCTATAATTTAATTGAATTTGACAACATCCATCCTGAGCAGTAAATTAAAATCATCATACGTAATAAATATCCATCCAAAAATCATCGACCACTTTCAATATATATAAATTGACAAGCCAATACTGATAAGATCATCATCATATATAACTAAAACAAGTGAAAGTCAAATATGCCAGTAGATCAATAACATGTCAAAATGATACATGTCCAACAGTCGACATAAGTCAAAATGATACATGTACAAATGATATAAGTAAAAATGATAAACTATGTAACTCAAAATGATACAAGTCAAGATGATACATGTCCAAATGATATAATTCAAAATGATACAACTCAACAATATGGTATTACAGGTTGTGAAAATGATACATATGATAGTAACCATGAAAAGAGGCATCATAACGATATATCAGCAATGATCCATGATGCATTCTATATGATCATGAATGTCACTGGCTACTATCAGCAACTGCCTCATCATTATCATCACCATCGTGATCATCATCATCGTCATCGGCCTCGATGTCTTCTGTATCTACGTCATCATCATCCTCTTCCATGTGATCTGTACCAGAATGAACATATTCTGGATCTATATCATGAGGATCATCTTAATCTTCTGGAAGACTCATGTTCTGCAAAAAAAACATTTAAAATGAAAAGTTATTATTTATTTCATTTAATAATTTATTTTTATTTTATATATCTAATATTACAACATATGAAACGAAACCATAATCATATTACATCATATCAAAGTGCACATACCATAATAAAATTTCAAAAAAGTTATAGCTAATATGTCATTCCAATGATGTAAAACATGCAACAATTCTAATAAACGTTAGTAAAGATCATAAAAAAATTTGTTATACAATTTAGTTCTATCAACTATAAATTCTATTACATTACCTTAAGTGCCAACCCTCTACATTTTGTGCTATATATGATTATGTTTGCCTCGAAGATCCTTTGAGAGTTAACTGGTCTATATATCTTCTTCTCCTATATCTCAGACGAGGAACATATTAAACATGATGAAAGGCTAGAGTCACTATTGGCTCACACATGTTCATTCGTCACTTTTTGACATAGAGGAACATATTGAACTTGGTCTCCATTGGCTCACACATGTTCGTTCATCACTTTTTGACATAGATCGACCTTCTCATCACCACACATGGGACTTGATTTGGCATTGGTACATATGTTGAGGCATGATAGAGATGACATAGTACCCTTGCACACATGTTGAGGCATCATGGATGTTGTTTATTAGTTCATGCATGGATTATTTGGTCTACTTGACCCACACGAGATACTTTATTACTTTTCTATGTGGAGTGCCCCTTCATCTTCCACAAGTGTGGGGTTGATCTAGCACTTGGGCACACATGTTCATGCATGAGAGGACTATTTTATGGTTTTTTGGTACTTGGAGTCTAGAGCTACCCCCTCTCTCTATAGGACCTAGCTTATTCCAAGCCATTCCACTAAATTTGAAGATTGGTATCAGAGCATAGGTTGGTCTATAAGAAGGAAAGTGTGAAGTAAAGAGAGAATAAGATGCCTTCAAAAGGTAACCCTATGGCTAGGGAAATGAGTGAAATGAAAGAGAAGACTACAAAATAAATTAGGAAATTGAAAGAGTTGCAAGATATGATGGTAGCCAGGCTTGAGGCTTGTTGTCCTCAAAATTAGTTGTGCTCATTTTGTAGGATGACCCCCATGAAACTTGTTTGTTTCGTAACCTACACTCTAAGTATGCATTTCAAGGCAAGTCTCTTTGACCTCATACGTAGTCCTCTGACACCTAAGAATGTCTTGTAATGTTCCCCTAGGTCAGTTCCTCAAAGTTTGTGAAATTCACCTAGGTTACAAGCTTGTCAAATTATCATTTTTTACCTTATTATGTTAGAAAAATTTTAATAGCTAGCATGCAAGGGCAGCCAAAAACCTTGCCCTTGCATGTAACTTGTTTTTCCCATATGCTTGGGCAGTCATTTTTACCACCCGGACGTTCTTTTTCCTTTGCATGCATTGTCAGTCAAAATCCCCGCCAGTGCATGTAAGAGGGTTTTTGTCATGTGCAGGGGCAGAAAAAACCGCTACCCATACACATTGTTTAAGTTTATGTGGAGGCGGTAAAAAGTGCCGCCTGTGCCTGTTGAGGACCTTGTGAGATGCGAGAGTGGTGAAAATCACCGCCTGAGCATGTTGTTCACTTTTGAAGTGCAAGGGTGGAGAAAATCACCACCCATGCATCTTATCTTATCTTCCTTGTATGTGTGTGAGTAGTGAAATTCAGGGCCCATACATGTTTTTCCAATGCACATTTGTTATCTTTTTATAAGGTGTGCAGGGGCAGTGAAATTCATTGCCCATGCCTTTTTGTTTTTATATCCGAGATGTAAGGGTGACGAAAATCGCCGCCCCTACATATCTAGTTTGTGATATCATTTGAGAGACATGCATGAGCGGTCATTTTACCTACTCATGCAACTTACAAAGTTATTTACATGTAGGAGCGGTTAAAATGACCGCTTGTAAATGAAAAGTTCACCTAAGTTCTACCAACATGCAAAAGTGGTTAAAACCATTGACGTTTCATCATTTGCCCAATTTTACAACCCACACACAGGAGCGGTCATTTTGACCATCCATGCATGACTCCCTCAAAATTTCCTAATACTGAGAATTTTTGAAAAATAATACCTTTGACCCGCTTTCACCCAATTTTTTTGCCTCGCTCGCTCTTTAGCCCTTTCAAGCTCTTTTTCCCTAACTGCAAGATCATGATTTTTTTTGTTGCAGTTTCTTCTGCGAACTACTGAGGTCATCACGTCATCCAAAGGTGCTCATCTTCCAAATGACTAACCCATCACCAAAGAAGGCAATAAAGGTGGTGAAAGATATAATCGTCAAAGCACATGTTGTTTCAGACAATACAGTTGGACCAGACATTTATGAGATGGAAGCAGTAAAGGCCATGTATCACAATTTTCTGAAGAAGAATGATAGTGGCAGCTAATATTCTTTCTTCAATCCCTTAGTTTATTTTTCCTAATTTTTGTATATGTAATTTGTAATCAGTTTTGGACATATCCATATGTATTTTTCTAAAATGTAATTACATGTGGAACAAAGGAAGTCCTAAGTCAAAAAGGACTCTTTTGTTGAATAAGTCAAAGTAGTTAGACTTTTTCTGAGATTAGCTCAAGGCCTCTCCCTATAAATAAAGAGGGCCCCTATTGTAATTTTTTATCTTTAATCTTATGCATCAAAGTGCTGCCCAAATTGAGACTCAACTTTGAGACTTTGTGTTCAAATTGCACAATCAATTCCAATCAATAAAGAAGGCAAGTTTTAATATCAAACTTTGTGTTGAATCGAATTTGTATTAGTGAGGCTGTACATATGGCATTTTTGCTGATTTCTCTTGTTGATTGATTGGATAAAGTGGTGTTTGGTTATCATGATTGGAGGACGTTCAAGATAAATTATATAAACTTTGTGCTATATTATTTCCTTGAATCTATGTCTATTGAAAGCATTTCTTGGTGGAGAATTATAAATACTTTGAGCTTGTAGTTGTTCACTTTGTATATGAATCTTGTTTAGAACTTGTAGACTTTGTGCTATAATTTTCAATTACATTCGCTTGGATTAGTGGTATTGTTAGTTGACAGACTTTGTGCTCCAACTAGTGATACAGTTACTTTTAAAATCTTTCTGGGGATAATTTGAAGACTTTGTGCTTGAGATTATTCACTTGGTTCATGAATCTTTTGTAAAGTGAATTGAAAGACTTTGTTCTTCAACTTACATAATTGGTTACTATTAAACTCTCATTGAAGGCAGCGAAAAGACTTTGTGCTTCTGTGTGTCTTCCGGTCTCTTATCACATATGTATACTGGTACTCTTTGATTATTCACATGTTAATCAAGAATATTGGTGATTACTATTTAGGTTAATAGTAGAAGTGTAGAAGCATTATTGAATATTACTGTGAAACATTGTAAACATCTTTTCTGAAAGAAGAGAAAAGGATGAATGTAACAAACCCCCTACATGGTTAGAGTTAGTGTAAATATTGTTATCTTAAAATAGTGTTATTTTGTTTCAATAAACAATAAGAAGGGAGCCTCCCCTTGCTAAGAGGAGAGATTTATCTCATCATAGCTATGGCTGATATAACCATTTTGCCCTTAGTGAGCTAACGACAAAATATTCACCCAACAAGGCTATTGAAACCAGTCAGAGGAGAGGTATGGTCATAGGTGATGTGAGTGACCAAGAGGAAGAGGGTGAGAATGAGAGCCCTCTAGGAGGATCCCAAGAAGAAGAGTTGGATCCTAATGAATAGAAGATGGCCCAGCTATTAACGGTAGTCAAGGGAGATAGTCACAAGGTCAGTATGGAATTACCCATGTATGGAGGAAACTTGAATGATGAAAAGCTTTTGGATTGGATTATAGTACTTGATGACTATTTTGAATGTGAAGATATTCCAGAGGAACAAAGGGTAAAGTTGGCAAAAACAAAATTGAAGGCCATGCCCTAATTTGGCGGGATTATGAACAAACTGAAAGGAGGAGGAAAGGTAAGTCAAAAATTGTCTCTTGGGATAGAATGGTGGCCAAGCTTAAGGGTAAGTTTCTACCAAGTGATTATGCAATTCAATTGTACAAGAAACTTCAAAATTTGAAACAAAGAGATATGGATGTCAAAGCCTATACTGAGGAGTTTTATAAACTGAGTATAAGAGCAAGTCACATGGAGGATGATGTGGAGAAAGTGGCTAGATACCTCAATGGGTTAAGATTTAACCTCCAAGATGAGTTAAGTTTGTCAAACCCAAGTACGGTAGAGGAATGCTACCAATTGGCAATCAAGGCTAAAGAAAAGCTAAAGAGAAGGCAAGACAAACAAAACAGGGGCAGAGGCAGCAATTCCAGAGGAAGAGGGTCATTTTCTGATCCAAGACAGTGATATGAGAGCCAAGAAGGTACAAGCAAAGTCCAAGAACAAGTTGTAGATGCAAGAGGTGGATTTAGAGGGGGTAGATCGGGCTTTAGAGGTAGATTTGGAGGACAAGGAAGAGTATCTAGTGGGTTCACAAGAAGGTGTTACCAATGCAACAAGTTTGGACATCAAGCATGGCAATGCAATGAAAGTTAGGCCATTACTTCACATGAAGGGGAAAGAAGAAATCAATTGGTACAAGAAGAGGACAATGAAAGTGTAAACTCTCCATCATAGCATGCTACTCCAGAAGTTGGTGAATCTCTTACGGTAAGGAGAACATTGATTAAAGTTGCTATGGTGAAAGAACCTCCACAAAGGAAATCTCTCTTTAGAACCACATTTAAGTCTCAAGGTAAGATTTGCAAAGTTGTTGTTGATTCAGGTAGCATGGATAACTTGGTTTCCCTTGAAATGGTAGAAAATTTGAAAATGGAAAGAATACCACATACTACTCCTTACAAAGTCTCTTGGTTAGATAAGTGTCAACATGTTTTGGTGAATGAACAAAGTTGGGTGGAGTTTCATATAGGACGATACAAAGACAAAATTTTATGTGACATAATACCCATGGATGTGTGCCATTTGCTGCTAAGGAGGCCTTGGCAATTTGATAGGTATGCTAAGTATGATGGAAGGAGGAATACTTATGAGATAGAAAAAGATGGGGTCTCCTATACCTTGACACCATTAAAGGAGGAGGACAAAGGACAAACCATGGGATCTAATGTGATGACAGTAGGTAGAAAGGAGTTCATAAAGTTAGAAGAAGAGGAGCACATGGACCTTGCAGCCACTCCTAAACCTAGAGATATTATGACAGCAGACATGAAGAATGACTTGATTTTGGAAATCCAAGATTGGCTTGAGGAGTATGTTGCTATGATGATAGAAGGGTTGTTCCACTCGTTGTCTTCAAAGGGGGATATTGGTCATCCCATTTCTCTCATGATAGAGGTTAATATTTCTGTTCAAGAAGCAGTTATAGGGGCACCACAATAGATGGAAGAGATGAGAAGCAAAGGTGTAGAGGTCAAGGGTAAACTACAAGGGAATGTGGACAAGTACAAGCACACAATTGAAGTGAAGAAGAAGGAATTTCATTACAACGAAGGAGGAGATGTGGTCATAGGTGATGATGCAAATTTAACAATATTCTCAGATGAGGAAGGAGTCAATGATCATCCATCAAGTAGGCCTCTGAAGTTGGAGCATATCCTAGGTGCCAAGGAACTCAAAAAGGCAAGGGACAATGCCTATTTCTAGTATTTAGTCCATTAGAAGGGTTTACCAAATGAGGATGTCACTTGGGGGTTAGAGAATGACATGATCAAGCATGAATCTACTATTGCAGCACTATCCTCAATGGGACTTGAGTTCATTTTGCCTTGGAAGTATGGTGTAGGAGCACCCATGTGATTTTGGTTTGTCATTGTTTTTGGTTTTGTCTCTCTTATGTAATAATGTCCTTTTGGATCATCTTCATGTTTGTAAGGGTCTAGATGAGGTCTTAGGAGGATAGGTGTAGTCAAGTTGTCAAAAGTGTAAAAGTTGCTATATGGGGTAAAAGTTGTCAATATTGTCAAAAAGTTACAAATTGTGGAATTTGAAGAGTCATATGATGTAAATGAAGAAATAAAATGGTTGAAGTTTGAAAGTCAGTTAGAATATATTGGGACATGTTGAAATAACCTTGGAATGGTCAAGACAATGTTTGTTTGTTGAGTTTTGGTGTTACGAAATAAAAATACTCTGTCTTTCTATGTTTTTTCAAGATTATTTTTGCTACTACACAGTTTGGTACGGCCCTGTACAGCCTAGAAATGATCTAAAATACATTGGAACTATTAAGGTATTGAATCTATTGTCTGTTGCACTTTGTTTTATCTAAATTCATCAAATTTTGAGTGAGTTAGAGCATTTTTTCTGAAAATTATTTGAAACCATAGTTTAGGGTTGGTTTTGAGCAAATAAGATGAGTTTCTAGCCATTCCACCAGTGGAAAATCTTAGAATTCAATGGAATGGCTTGGAATAGGCTAGGTTTTGGTTTCTCCAAGTTGTAGGGGTAGAGAAAAAGGTTGACATGTGCTAGGAGGATTTAGAGGTCTGGCATTTTCATGAATTAGACTAAGCAGACATCAAAGAAGTGGCTATTTGTGGTAAGAGGATGGAAACGTGTAAAGTTGGCAATTGGAACATGTTGGTAGATGTATAAGGACCCTTCCAGAGCAAGGAGTGAGTTTGGGAATTGTTGATGTATAAATTTGTGGGCCTAATCCAACAACATGGGAAACTTCAGAGACGTGAGATTGACCCCTGAAGTGACCTCCAGATTTTAAGGAAGTTGGCTCTTCCATTTTCAAAGGGATTTTTGGAAAAAGGGAAGAAGAAACTAGATTACAGATATAATGAAATAAAATCTAACCCTATGGCGATGCGCCAAATTTGAAACTAACCTAGTTGCACAGTGTCAAACCCTATATGATTTAACTAGAAATCAAAGAGCTTAGTGCATGATTGATTACCCAGTTTGTAAACAGATTCAACAGAGGCAAAAGAAATAAAAACTAGAAAGAAAGAATAGAAAAAAGACTCATAGCTGCACAAAACACCGTCTCTCTTTATTGAATGAAGAACAATTACAGAGGCAAAGATTTGCACAAAGTAAAATATTACATCCTTATGAAAGAGGCACTACAGAGGCAAAAAGAAAATATCTGCTACTGCTATCTTCTCTGATCTATGGAACCCTCTAACTGTGTCACCTTTATGCTCTGTCCCAGATCTATATTTATAGCCAACAAAAATGAAACCCTTTGAAGATCTTTTGCAACTAAAAATCTTAAAATCTAGCCCAAAATCTACCTGATAACTGATTCTGGTAATTGAACTGCTATAGCTGAATCTTCCCAATCGCTGGAAATATCTTTGGCCTGCGTGAGAAGGAAAATCTCCCACATCCCTCTTTACTTGCAGTAAAAAATGAAAATGGTTGTAATTTATTTTAGGGCTGTGTGAGAAGTTTAGGGTTTCACCTCTTTCCCATGAGAAGTTAAAAATGAGAGTCACTAATAAAGTTTCACTTATTTCATAAAGTTTCAACTTTATGGCTGTTGGGACCCACCATTCACAATGAGAGGCTTATATTATTAAGAAACTGATTTCACTCACCCGTGACTCTAAAAGAATAATGAGACTCTTATTAATATTAAAACTAGCTTCTTTAATAAGGGGCCCCACCATAATCACATTACCATTTCAAATGACTTTAGCTTAGAGATTCACGTGACCCTATTTGAATTTTAATAAAATGAAATGAAGCTCATTTCTGCCCTCCCGCAGCCTCCATGTGGCTTGATGGCACTTCTTTGGAGTGAATATTTCCTTTGCTTCCTTTTAAACACCCACGCTATTACCATGTATTTGACTCCACTGCCTTCATGAGCTATTCTCTCCTGTCTTCTTTCTCTAACACATGGTTCCACCTGCTTTCTCTATTCTCATCTAGCCTGAGCCGTCGATCTCTTTTTCATCTTAAGGTTCCTATGTTGTTGCATTCAGAGTCTTCGTGTTTAGAGGCAATGCCTCATGATATAGGCCATCTTCACATTACTTGGAGCCACGCCGAAACCATAGCTATGCCTTGATTCACTGCACTGAGCACCTTTGAATTCTACTAGCCAAGATTCTCATATGGCTTGCATTGATTTCGGTATACATGCTGGGAACCTTATTATAAATAGCGTCCTTTCCCCATCCATGGATGAGCCACGATTTATACAAGTATGCCATATCCTTTATGCCATGCACATTTTAGAGGATGCACCATTTATATGTTGCGTCGTTCATCCATTTACCCACACACCATTTTTCATTGGCAATGATGTAGCTTTCATATGAATGTGCCTTACTTTACATAGAAACATCCTAGATAGCAGTAGCGTCATCCATAAACTTGGTATTGCCTTACCTTTTGAATAGTTGTGGCTATATGGAATTTGTAGACACCATGCCATCTTTAGAAATGATTGAGCTTTGAAAATTTGATGTTTCACACTTTATAAGAGCCGCCACCTTCTTTTGAAACTAACAGTGCTTGTAGTTTTATATGCTCCTCCTCCCATTCAAAGCCTGCGCATCTTGGTATGAAATTGATATCTTCATCCTGAAATGGCAGTGTTTGAATAATGCTGGCATGCTTTTTACTAAATAGAGACTGTGATGGATTTTAGATAGCTGAGACTACTATCTTAAAGGCTTAGAGACCCCTTTATGTGAATGGACGAGCCTTGATTCTTATATTTGCAACTCACTTTATATAGTGCGCCATTTTTCCATATTCCTGTGCCACTCTTCAAACCATGTTGCCTCACTTCAACTTTACCTAAAATTTCATTTATCACATAGTGCAATGCATCATATAGATCTGTCATCATTTATATAGTGGTTTGCGCCATTTTTCCATATTCCTGCGCCACTCTTCAAACTATGTTGCCCTTTATTTATAGGATGCAGCATCATGTTATATTTTGGCACCATGATTCTCGAGGCCGCAGCTTCTTTGGTTCTTATGTTGTACCATCATATTGATATGTAGGTGCCATACTACATAGGACACGCTACTTCTCAAAGAGCCCCATCATTTGAACTGAGTGTGATACTTCTTATAGACCAAGCAATTGCCACAAGCTAAAATAGAGCTTGCACCTTGATATTTAGATAGCCTGCACTTTGTATCATTTGAGATTGAAGATTCTATTGTTTTGGAGGAGGTTGTTCACTAATAACAACATCTTTGGCCATCATGTTTTGTGATGGAGCTTTTGATATGCTTCTAATAACTAGCTGAGATTTAAAGGTTGAGCCATATAGAGAATAAGTTGCGCTATCTCCAAGGACAACACATCATTTGTTGTTATAAAAGTGTACATTGTATTTCCTGTGACGTGCACCTTTGTTGTGACAGCACTTTTATTCATTGTTGGCAAATGACCCTCTTATCAAAGGCTGGTGGTTTGTTTCAATGCGAGATCTTCATTTCTATGATTAAGCCTTTATCCATTAACTAGCGATGACTCTCCTTAAATGCAGTGCCACATTCTCCATTGCTAAATGTCATGCATGGGAAACTTGAAACTTTGACATTTGTTTGATATACTTGATACCTAGAAGGTGGCGGCTTCTTTAATCTTTGTTTCATATGAAAAGAGTGCCTTATTAATGACTACCCCTTTTTTTAATTGCTATGATTCTTCATACATGAGGCTGATCCTTTATGACTGTTGACAGTACCTTGCTTTTATAGACTCGTAGGAGGGGCTTTATTTATAGGTAGTGGAGACCTTTTGTATTTGGCACTCATTTTATACAATGAGCTGAGAGCTTTTGATGTCATTTCTTAATACAAGGCTGATGCTTTGCTAGAAGTCGTGTCCCTATTAATGTAGCCCGTGCTTCATGCCTCAAAACTTCATAGATTCTATTTGCCTCTGAAACTAAAACCTTAAACATAAGACTCTCATGAATCTCATTTTGAAACAGGAGAATCTACATCTTCTTGACAAATAATAGCAACTAGAATCTCACGAAAAGAATCAGAATCATTGCCAAACCACCATGCATCAAAAATTTTGAAGTGGTGTGCAAAAATAGCACAATAGTTCTTGGCGATTGGCTGGGAAAGTGAGTCTACTCACTGAGAACTCAGAAAATTATGGTGTTGTTGATTAGTGCCTTGTCCATTGGGTATAGAGTCACATCAATCTGAAATTGAAACATTCATGAAACTAAAAACAGATCTGCGACTAGCATTTGCACAACCAGAATGATACACAACTGCCTAGAAACATGCATTCATTCTGAAACTAGAACATTACTAGCCCAAACACATACTATAACCCATAACTGATGTGAATACTGAAACTAACCATAGCTGAACAACAGAAACTAACCTTTCACCCTTTATTGCAGCAACTGAGATTTATTGAAATAAAACTGAAAACTATCTAATGTTGCAGATGCAACCTATTGCAAAGCATTGAGACTAAATTACTGACATATGAACCTCAGAAGAACGTGCCCATTCACAGGAATGGAGAAATAACTGTCAGATCTGATGATATTGCTCTAGTGGATCCACATTCCACTAAGAATGGTCCAAATAAAATGCATAAAAAAGTATAACAAGATTTTGTACCTTTCGGCATCTCTGCACTCCAGAGGCTCATCCTTGATATTAAAATACCAATTAGGCTTGTCAGCATGTTGTTCTTGCTTGAGCGGAGGGTGGGGAGGGAAAATCAAATATCGGAGCTCATTTCTTTGCTTGCACTTGAAAGCTTCTATTGATAGAACTTTATTAGTGACCTCTTTTACTGGGTTTTTAACAGGTTCATAACTCATGATAGTATCAAATCCAAGTGGGCAGGGGACAGAATAGCCAATCACAACCTTGAACCTGATTGAAATTCCTTCATGTAAGAAGAAGGGTGTATAATGTGACTTTGCATGCAACTCTTTACTTTTGCAAATGTTTCTCTGGACCTCATTATCATGAATCTTTTCTTGCATCTGTGGGTCTTCATCAAGAAGGATAGAATAACCATTTTCAAAAATAGAAAATAGATCAACTCTTGCACTTGTGTCTCTTTCAACCTCATCTTCATGATTTGCTATAGGAGGCCTTGTAAAACAACCATTCACTTGCTCAATGGTGGGATCTTCCTCATCCAATAGCCGATACCCTTGATGGAAAATTGAGAATAAATCCTGCTCCTTATGCCCCTCATGTTGCTCATGCATCTCTGTGCTATCTTCTTCAAAATGTGAAACCTCATGATAGAAATAAAAACCATCATTCCTAATAGACTCTGTAGAAATCTCTCTTGCAACCTCTTCTTCAAGATGAGGTTTAGATTGTGCATCATCCTCTACCCAGTACTTTCCATCTTCAAAGCCCCTCTTGAAATACTTTTCAGCTTCTAGAAGTGTCACCTCATAAGCATCTTCTAAATCTGATTTATTAGTTATCTGAGTTTCTGAGTCACTCTTTGCCATGGATACATAATGCTCAAGATCATAGGGACACACTAAAGAAACAGGAGTCGTTTCCTTGCTTGCATTTTGACCATTAAGACTTGAATCTTCTTTAATGTCAAAATGACAAAGAACCTGATTTATGACCTCCATTGACTGGCTTGCAGCTACAGAGGTCTGTAATGCATAACTGTGAAGATTATTGGGTCTCTTTTGTGCTTGAGGGAGGGTTTCTTCTACAAACTGACCACATTGGTATTGCTATTCATAAGGATCTTGAGGCATGAAATATGGATTAGCTTGATACATGGCTTGATCTTTTAACTCATTGATCTCACGAGAGAGGGTTTTTATAAGTTCTTTTACTACACTCATCTCCTCATGATTTGATAAATTAGCAGGGAGGGTGGGTGGATTAAAATCTATATGCATTTGGCTACAAGAAATAGGCGAGACAGGTTAGTTGTATGAGGCAACAATGGTGCTAAGGGCAAAGGAGGCAATTTACTAGCCTCTATGAGATTATTTTCAGCTCTAACAACAAGATCATATGACTGGGGAGGAGTATCACCTTCTAAGGCTTGTATAATGATAGATATTTCAGGTTCTAGAGCCTTTAAATAATACAAGAATGCAAAAACTGGAGATGGCCTGATATCAACAGAGAATTTCTTCCATACCTTATCAAATCTTGAATTCAAGTCACATATGCTTTCTGCAGGATGTCTTTTGATTGTAATGAGATTCTGGGTGAGAGTGCTAACATATGTTCTCTCTTTGAACTGATTATAGATGAGTCCTCCTAATTGATCCCATCCAGTGATTGAACCAGGCTGCAATCCTCTATACCATTCTTTTGCTTTTCCCTTATGGGAAGATGCAAGCAACAAGAGGGCATGATTCTTAGTTGTGACATTGTGGATGGAGCATAAACTTGCAACATCTTCAATGTGATCTGCAGGAGAAACTGAGCCATCTCCAAGAAAGTGAGGCAGTTCCTTCCATGCTGTGTCAGAAACTTGATCCTGCTGCTGAAGAACAAAAGAACTTGAATCCCAAGTAGCGAAAGGTAGATCCCTTGCAGGAATATGTAGATGCACATATATACCAAGGGATACCATGGTCAGCAGAAGCAAAGATTCAAGAAAGATCCTCCAATAGACTCACCAGGTCAAAAATTCAAGCTCCAATGAGTAGATATTTTTGTGATTTACCACCAAAACCACAAAATACAGGGCAAAGATTCAGCAAAAATAAAGACCCAAGTCTTTGAATCCAGTCCCAACAGGCATGTCAAAAATTATTGATGTATAAATTTATGGGCCTAATCCAACAACAACATGGGTAACTTTAGAGATGTGGGATTGACCCCTGAAGTGACCTCCAGATTTTAAAGAAGTTGGCTCTTCCATTTACAAAGGAGTTTTTTGAAAAAGGGAAGAAGAAATAAAATTACAGATACAATGAAATAAAATCTAACCCTATGGCAATGCGCCAGATTTGAAACCAACCCAGTTGCACAGTGTCAAACCCTATATGATTTAAATGGAAATCAAAGAGTTTAGTGCATGATTGATTACCCAGTTTGTAAATAGATTCAACAGAGGCAAAAGAACCAGAAACTAGAAAGCAAGAAGAGAAAATAGATGCATAGCTACACAAAACATCGTCTCTCTTTATTGAATGAAGAACAATTACAGAGGCAAAGATTTACACAAAGTAAAATATTACATCCTCATGAAAGAGGCACTACAGAGGCAAAAAGAAAATATTTATTGCTGCTATCTTCTCATATATGTGGAACTCTCTAACTGTGTCCCCTTTATGCTCTGTCCCAGATCTGCATTTATAGCCAAGAAAAATGAAACCCTCTAAAGATCTTTTGCAACTTAAAATCTTAAAATCTGGCACAAAATCCAGCCTGATAACTGATTCTGGTAACTGAACTATTGTAGCTGAATCTTTCCAATGGCTGGAAATATCTTTGGCCTGCATGAGAAGGAAAATCTCCTGCCTCCCTATTTACTTTCTGTAAAAAATGAAAATGGCTGCAATTTATTTTAGGGCTGCGTGAGAAGTTTAGGGTTTCACCTCTTTCCCATGAGAAGTTAAAAATGAGAGTTACTAATAAAGTTTCACTTATTTCATAAAGTTTCAACTTTATGGCTACTGGGACCCACCATTCACAATGAGAGGCTTATATTATTTAGAAACTCATTGCACTCACCCATGACTCTAAGAGAATTATGAGACTCTTATTAATATTAAAACTAGCTTCTTTAATAAGGGGCCCCACCATAATCACATTACCATTTAAAATGACTTTATCTTAGAGATTCACGTAACCCTATTTGAGTTTTAATAAAATGAAATGAAGCTCATTTCTAGCCTCCCGCAGCCTCCACGTGGCTTGATGGCTCTTCTTTGGAGAGAAGCTTTCCTTTGCTTCCTTTTAAACACCCACGGTGTTACCACGTGTTTGACTCCACTGCCTTAATGAGTTGTTCTCTCTTGTCTTCTTTCTCTAACACGTGGTTGCACCTGCTTTCTCTATTCTCATTTGGCCCAAGCCATCGATCTCTTTTTCATCTTACAGTTCCTATGTTGCTGCATTCAGAGTCTTCATGTTTAGAGGCAATGCCTCATGATATAGGCCATCTTCACATTACTTGGAGCCACGCCAGAACCATAGCTATGCCTTGATTCAACACTACACTGAGATCCTTTGAATTCTACTAGTCAAGATTCTCATATGGCTTGCGTTGATTTTGGCATACATGCTGGGAACCTTATGATAATAGTGTCCTTTCCCAATCCATGGATGAGCCACAATTTATACAAGTCGTGCCGTATCCTTTATGCCATGCACATTTTAGAGGATGCACCATTTATATGTTGCCCCATTCATACATTTACCCACTCACCATTTTTCATTGGCAACACTGTGGCTTTGATCTAAATGTGCCTTACTTTACATAGAAATACCCTAGATAGCAGTAGCGTCATCCATAAACTTGGTATTGCCTTACCTTTTGAATAGTTGTGGCTATATGGATTTTTTAGAGACCGTGCCATCTTTAGATATGATTGAGCTTTGAAAATTTGATTGCACACTTTATAATGGCTGCCACCTTTTGAAACTGGCAGTGCTTGTACTTTTATATGCTCCTCCTCCCATTCAAAACCTGCGTATCTTGGTATGAAACTGATATCTTCATCTTGAAATGGTAGCGTTTGAATAATGTTGGCATGCTTTCTCCTAAATATAGACTGTGATGGATTTTAGATAGTTGAGACTGTTATCTTAAAGGCTTGGAGACCCCTTTATTTGAAAAGATGAGCCTTGATTCTTATATTTGCAACTCACTTTATATAGTGCGCCATTTTTCCATATTCCTGCGCCACTCTTCAAACCATGTTGCCTCACTTCAACTTTACCTAAAATTTCATTTATCACATAGTGCAATGCATCATATAGATCTCCCATCATTTATATAGTGGATGGCACCATTTTTCCATATTCCTGCGCCACTCTTCAAACTATGTTGCCCTTTATTTATAGGATGCAACATCATGTTATATTTTGGCACCATGATTCTCGAGGCCACGGCTTCTTTGGTTCTTATGTTGTACGATCATATTGATATGTAGGTGCCATACTACATAGGGCATGCCACTTCTAAAAGAGCCCCATCATTTGAACTAAGTGTGATACTTCTTATAGACCAAGCAATGTCTACGAGCTAAAATAGAGCTTGCACCTTGATATTTAGATATCCTACACTTTGTATCATTTGAGCTTGAAGATTCTATTGTTTTGGAGGAGGTTGTACGTTAATAGCAACATCTTCAGCCATTGTGTTTTGTGATGGAGCTTATGATGTGCTTCTAATAACTAGCTGAGATTTAAAGGTTGGGCCATATAGAGAATAAGTCATGCTATCTCCAAGGACAACACATCATTTGCTGTTATAAAGTGTACATTGTATTTCCAATGACCTGTGCCTTTGTTGTGACAGCACTTTTATTCATTGTTGATGAATGAGCCTCTTATCAAAGGATGGTGGTTTGTTTCAATGTGAGATCTTCATTTCTACGATCGATCCTTTATCCATTAACTGGTGATGACTCTCCTTAAATGCAACACCACATTCTCCATTGTTGAATGTCATGCATGGGAAACTTGAAACTTTGACCTTTGTTTGATATACTTGATACCTAGAAGGTGGCAGCTTCTTTAATCTTTGTTTCATATGAAAAGAGTGCCTTATTAATGACTACCCCTTTTTTAACTGCTATGATTCTTCATACATGAGGCTGATCCTTTATGACTATTGATAGTACCTTGCTTTTATAGACTCATAGGAGGGGCTTTATTTATAGGCAGTGGAGACTTTTTATATTTGGCACTCCTTTTATACAATGAGCTGAGAGCTTTTGATGTTGTTTCTTAATACAAGGCCGATCCTTTGCTAGAAGTGGTGTCCCTATTAATGTAGCCCATGCTTCATGCCTCAAAACTTCATAGATTCTATTTGCCTCTGAAAGTAAAACCTTAAACATAAGACTCTCATGAATCTCATTTTGAAATAGGAGAATTTGCATCTTCTTGACAAATAATAGCAATAGGAATCTCATGAAAAGAATCAGAATCATTGCCAAACCACCATGCATCAAAAATTTTGAAGTGGTGTGCAAAAATAGTACAATTGTTCTTGGCGACTGGCTGGGAAAGTGAGTCTACTCACTGAGAACTCAAAAAATTGTGGTTTTTCTGATTAGTGCCTTGTCCATCGGGCATAGAGTCACATCAATCTAAAACTGAAACATTCATGAAACTAAAAATAGATCTACGACTAACATTTGCACAACCAGAATGATACACAACTGGGCCCAGAAACATGCATTGATTCTGAAACCAAAACATTACTGGTCCAAACACATACTATAAACCATAACTGATGTGAATACTAAAATTAACCATAGCTAAACCACAGAAACTGACCTTTCACCCTTTATTGCAACAACTAAGATTTATTGAAAGAAAATGAACAGAAAACTGAAAACTATCTAATGTTGCAGCTGCAACCTATTGCAAAGCATTGAGACTAAATTACTAACACATGAACATCAGAAGGACATGCCCATTCATAGGAATGGAGAAATAACTACTAGATCTGATGATATTGCTCCAGTATATCCATATTGCACTGAGAATTGTCCAAATAAAATGCATAAAAAAGTATAACAAGATTTTGTACCTTTTGGCATCTCTGCACTCTGGAGGCTCATCCTTCATATGAAAACACCAATCAGGCTTGTCAGCATGTTGCTCTTGCTTGAGCGAAGGGTGGGGAGGGAAAATCAAATGTCAGAGCTCATTTCTCTGCTTGCACTTGAAAGCTTCTATTGATAGAACTTCATTAGTGACCTCTTTTACTAGCTTTTTAACAAGTTCATAACTCATGATAGTATCAAAACCAAGTGGCCAAGTGACAGAGCTGCCAATCACAACCTTGAACCTGATTGGAATTCCTTCGTGTAAGAAGAAGGGTGTATAATGTGACTTTGCATGCAACTCTTTACTTTTGCAAATGGTTCTCTAGACCTCATTATCATGAATCTTTTCTTGCATCTGTGGGTCTTCATCAAGAAGGATAGGATAACCATTTTCAAAAATAGAAAATAGATCAACTCTTGCACTTTTGTGTCTTTCAATCTCATCTTCATGATTTGCTACATGAGGCCTTGTAAAACAACCATTCACTTTCTCAATGGTGGGATCTTCCTCATCCAATAGCCGATACCCTTGATGGAAAATTGAGAATAAATCCTCCTCCTGCTGCCCCTCATGTTGCGCATGCATCTCTATGCTATCTTCTTCAAAATGTGAAACCTCATGACAGAAATAAAAACCGTCATTCATGATAGACTATGGAAATCTCTCTGGCAACGTCTTCTTCAAGATGAGGTTTAGATTGTGCATCATCCTCTACCCAGTACTTTTTAGCTTCAAAGCCCCTCTTGAAGTACTTTTCAGCTTCTAGAAGTGTCACCTCATAAGCATCTTCTGAATCTGATTGATTAGTTATCTGAGTTTCTGAGTCACTCTTTGCCATGGATAGATAATGCTCAAGATCATAGGGACACACCGAAGAAACAGGTGTCGCTTACTTGCTTGCATTTTGACCATTGAGACTTGAATCTTCTTTACTGTCAAAATGACAAAGAACCTGATCTATAACCTCCATTGACTGGCTTGCAGCTACAGAGGTTTGTAATGTATAACTATGAAGATTATTGGGTCCGTTTTGTGCCTGAGGGAGGGTTTCTTCTAAAAACTGACCACATTGGTATTGATGTTCATAAGGATCTTGAGGCATGAAATATGGATCAGCTTGATATAGGGCTTGATCTTTTAACTCATTGATCTCATGGGAGAGGTTTTTATAAGTTCTTGTACTACACTCATCTCCTCTTGATTTGACAAATCAGCTGGGAGGGTGGGTGGATTAAAATCTTGGTGCAGGAGCACCATTTGTTCAAGATTGTCAACTATGGTCTAGGCTTTAGTTTTAGTATATTTTTCATAAAATTATGGTCTTAAAAGCACATTTAATGATGTAATAATCCCACTAGGGACATGGTCTTATAGTGGAGGCCAAGCTTAGGCAAGTATTTTGTGAATGAGCAGTCCTCTTAAAATATGACAGTCTATTTTTAGACAAAAAACAGTCTTTTTAGTAAAAGCAGTCAGTTTTTGTCTTAATAATGGCTTTTCCCACGATGGGAGTGGGAGCAAAGGTTGATTTTAAATTGAAAACACTAAATTGTATTCCTCATTCAGGTGAGGAGATGAAGAAAATATAATTTGGAGCAATTTTTATCAAAGGAAACTGTAGAAAACAGTCTTATCTCTGCATTTTCCACTGTCTTTTCTTATTTTTTCTATCCAAAACTACTTTCTGTCATACTGTCATGGATCCATATATGAAAAATGAATTGAATCTCTGCCTTGTCTAGCTTTTGGATGCATTGTTAGATGACTTTTTTAGGAGTTTGAAGAAAAAAATGAAGAACATGATTGTTTGCTGTCACATTTCACACATTTCTGAATATTGTTGTTCCTGTGCATTTTTCTGGTCGTACAAGTACTGTCATGTACTCTCATGCATGGAATGTTGTGAGGGATGTTGTTACCTTTGATTTGAATCAAGTTTGAATAGTTTTTATGATTTGAGAAGCATTTTATCAACCTTTTTCTATGACTGTCCTACTTTTCTATTTTTCTTCCAATTTTCTGACTGTTCCTTCATCCTGTACCTACCTGTACAGTGTAGTCAAGGGAAAAAGTGTATGAAATGGTGAAATGTATGGAATAACCTTTCTTTTGAATTGATTTGGGGTTCTTGACACTAATTTTGAAGGAGTTTACAAAACGGTTTTCCTGGAACAGCTTCTAAACCCTAGTTTTCAAGGGTTTTGGTGGAAACAATGGTCTCCTAGCTATTTGCACCTGCCCTATAATCCAATAATGGATGGAGTAGTTTCATTTTGTTTGTGTTTAGTTTTTTTCCCACATTGTAGGAGCAAGGATTGTGTAAGGAAGTCTGTAACAGCAATTGGAGCTTGATGTTACCTTGTTTTGAGTCTTTTGATCAGTGGTGGAAGAGTGGTTTTGAAGGGGCAGTGGAGTAGTTTGACACAAAACCTCTAAAAAGTGAGTAATCAGACATTTTTTGACCTATTTGATATCTTGGTGTGGGTCTTGGCAATTAGAAACAAGGTTTATAGCCATTTGTCATAGATAGGAGGCCTAATTAGCCTTGGAAACAGCAGGGGACAGTTAAGATTTGGGTGGTGTGTCCCAAAACAACTTATGATGCATGTTGAGTATGTTAAAGTAAAGAATATTGGGTATCCAAAAAGCCTATGACAGTCCACGTAGGAGCTCTGAAACTCAAATGGTTGTCTGATAGTCCTTTATGAAGGGCTACAAGGAAACTATGACAGTGACAGCTAGACAGCAGAATACTATTGAATGGAGAGTGTAGGTCTGAGGGACAGTTTGGAATGGGTATGTTGAGTTGTTAAGAGGGTAGAAAACCCTGAGAAACCTTGTGTGGGTTATGGAGTGTTATCAAATCCTTGTTTGTGTTTGCAAGAAGAGAGTTCCTTGTGAGATTGATTTGGTTGGCACTTAGCTCTGCATCAAATCTATATGCATTTGGCTACAAGAAAGAGGCTGAGACAAGTTAGCTGTATGAGGAAACAATGGTGCTCAGGGAAGAGGAGGTAATTTACTAGCCTCTATGAGATTGTTTTCAGTTGTAACAGCAAGATCATATGATTGGGGAAGAGTATCACCTTCTAAGGCTTGTATCATGATAGATATTTTAGGGTCTAGAGCCTTTAAACAATACAAGAATGCAAAAATTGGAGATGGCCTGATATTAATAGAGAATTTATTTCATACCTTATCAAATCTTGAAATGAAGTCACATATGCTTTCTGCAGGATGTCTTTTGATTGTAATGAGATTCTGGGTGAGAGTGCTAACATCTATCCTCTCTTTGAACTAATTATAGATGAGTCCTCCTAGCTGATCCCATCCAGTGATTGAACCAGGCTACAATCCTCTGTACTATTCTTTTTCATTACCCTTAAGGGAAGATGCAAGCAACAAGAGGGCATGATTCTTAGTTGTGACATTGTGGATGGAGAATAAACTTGCAACATCTTGAATGTGATCTGCAGGAAAAACTAAGCCATCTCCAAGAAAGTGATGTAGAGCGGGCAGTGGATCATGGGTGTTGGTTACCAGTCAGTAACAACATACATTTTCTGTGTATGTGTTTCCATCAGCAAAACCCACTTCTATCGGCGAGCCTAAATTCTGTCACGCTGAGCTCCTTCCTCAAGCCGATGGGATTTAGATTTTGCGCCTATCGGTGAGACCGTCACTATCGGCAAATGGTTTGTATCTCCTACTGCTACGCTGATATGAGTACTTCACTTTGGTTCAACCTCTAAACCAACCGTACCGTTGAACCATGCTATTGGTTCAATCACTTAGTTTAAACTGCTATCGGCAATCTACGATTGCACTATTGAACCGCAGGAACCCATTGCTTTTCTAAACCTTTGAACCGTCGATCTGTTGAACCGTTGAACCAGTTCAATGAATTGGTTCAACTATCGCTACTTCTCTAACACTGTCTCTGTTGCTGAACGGTTGAACCAAACAGTCCGGTTGAACCGTTGAACCTTTGAACCGGTTTAGCCGTTTGGTTCAAACAAAGGTTTCCTTCATGCCGACAAGCTGATTAATGAACCATTGAACCATTAGAATTGGTTCAAACACAGGAAACCTAAATGCTTCAATTTCACCAATTTAGTTTGACGAAACCCTTGCAATTTCACTGAGCCTTTCTCCTACGATTAAATAAACTTCTGCAAATTATCACCCTAGCACATGCCGATGCTAGGCTTATCAACACATGCTACAACTGACCCTGTAAGCACAAAATGAACAAACACAAAATAGAAAATCTAAATTACTATGTACAGCCATTCCACCAATTACAGAGTAATCAACCAGTGGAATGGATTAGATATCCATCTCGACTACAAACTAGAAAATTGATTGCACCAGTAAATCGAACACCAGAAATACAAACAGAGTCTTCTTTATTGCTTTCAGAAATTGATACAGATATCTGACTTCATAGTTTCTCTCTGTCTCACATGTCACAACTCACATCATCATATCTGAAATCGATCAGATCTCAGGTATTTATCCCCTCATATGAGTAGTACAAAAAATGAATCCCAGTGGCTAGGAGATAACAACCTCTAACAAACTAACAACTTTGTCATCTACAGATCGACAAGTGTCCCTACAATAACAGAAATGGTCAAACAAACCTTATTACATTAAATGCCCATTTAGGACCTTATTAAAAACATAAAAATAAGCATAAAATAGCTAAATGCCTCATGGAGGCCACTGTTGATTGGGTGCTCCTACACCATACACCCCAATGTGAAAAGAACTCATGCCCCATGAGTTAGGTCTTTGTTTCACTCTAGCTACACCCTTTGCTGCCTCATATATGTTCCATGATTTCTGGACTGCAACCTACTGCCATGGGATCAAAGACTCATACCTAGCATTGTAAGCTCTATCCATACCTAACCTTTGTTTGTCACTATGTTCTACCATCATCTCTGTCTGAACAAATGCTTCTTGTACTGCTGCTATGGTAGAACATGTTGACCTTTCAACTCTTGTTGGTGCTAGAGGACAAACAATTGTCCCTACTATGATAACATCCTTGTCTTGCCAATCAACCTGTGGCTGTGTACAAACCTGTTCTTTGACTGTCTGCTGATCCATCTGTCCTCTATCAGTCAGAACTAAAAGTACCTACAAACTTTTATCCTTAACAACTCCTTTCCCTAAAGTATCCTCAACTGCATGTATGCCTTCTGTTGTAGGCATCTCCACAAACTCTTTCTTTCCCACTAAAATGATTTTGGCTACCTTCTGTGCTGTAGCATCCTCCTGCAATGGTATCAACACAATAGTCCTCCCATCCTTCTTGATGGTGTATGTGTTAGCATATCCATCATACAATGCTCTCCTATCAAATTGCCATGGCCTACCCAGAAGTAGGTGACAACATTCCATGGGCAATATGTCACACAAAACTCTATCCTGATATTCTCCAATCTGAAAATCAATATATGCCTATTCATATACCAAAAGTGATTGACTATCACTTACCCAAGATGCTTTATAAGGATTTTGATGTGGAATCCTTTCCAATTTCAGTTTATCCACCATTTCCTGAGATACCATATTGTCTGTTGAACCAGAATCTATTACTACCTTACATATTTTGCCTTTGCTTTTACAATTGGTCCTAAAAAGAGCTCTCCTTTGTACCATATCCTTGGATGCCTTCAAAATGGTGCTCCTTAACATCAATGCTTCTCCCTGCTCTGGATACCCATAACTGTCAGGAGCCTTCACATTTTGATAAGTGTTTGAAATTTGCACACTTGGACATTCAATTTCTTGGATTAGATTTGTCCTTCTATCTCCCATTGAACTTGTTGCTTTGTCTAGACATTTGAAGGATGGATGACCATATTCACCACAAGTATAACACTTTCCTGAGAATGTATTGGAACCTCTTCCATTTCCAAACCTGCCTCTTGTGCCTTTCCATCCACCTCTGAAATTAGATTGTTCTTGTCCTTTACTAGCCTCTTCCTGGTCCTCATTAGTTTGCCTTGTTGTAGGAGCTGATCCTCTTCCTCTAGTATTGATGCCTCTTCCTCTCATGGGCTTGTCTTGTCTCCTTTTTATATTTTCCTCAATTTTGATTGCCATTTGATAACAATCCTCTACACTCCTAGGGTTAGCCAAAACTAATTCATCTTGTATATTCAATCTCAAACCAGCCAAATATCGAGCAACCTTTTCAACCTCATTCTCATGATGACCAGACCTCATACTTAACTTGTAAAATTCCTCAATGTATGCCTTCACATCCATTTCTTTTTGTCTTAAAAATTGTAGCTTCTTAAACATCTGAATTTCATAATCCTGGGGTAAAAATTTAACTTTGATCCTTGCTACCATCTTGTCCCATGAAGAAATCTTTGACTTACCTTTCTTTCTTCTCTTGGATTGTACGTAATCCCACCATACCAAAGCATGACCTCCCAATTTGGTCTTTGCAATCTTTACCTTCTGCTCCTTAGGAACCTCCTCACATTCAAAGTGATTATCTAGTGCAGCAATCCAATCAAGTAACTCTTCCTCATTTAAACTTCCAATGTACTTTGAAACATCAATCTTTACCTTAGGTTTATCATTCTGAACTGCCCTTAACAGTTTTGTAAACCTCTGATCTTCAGCATTCAGTTCTTCATCTACCTCTTCAAATTCTTCAGCATCATCTTCCTCCTTTTCTAATTCACTGTCTTCTATTTCTCTTCTTTTGTTTGTCTCCAAGGCTGCAAGCCTAGCTTGAAGTGCTTCAGCAAGCTCTTTCATCTTCCTCATCTCTCTGGAATGTTTTTCCTTCATCTCCTGCAATTCTCTGGCAATACCATTACCCTTCGGAGGCATCTTATCAACCTCTCAATCCTTCTATTTCTGCCTTCTTAGTGACATAATCAACACACAATAGCCCAAACCTTTTGCTGACCTCTGATACCACTATGATGTAGAGCGGGTAGTGGATTGTGGGTGCTGGTTACTAGTCAGCGACTACATTTTCTGCGTATGTGTTTCCATCGGCAAAGCCCACTTCTATCGACGAGCCTAAATTCTGTCACGTTGAGCTCCTTCCTCAGGCTGATGGGATTTAGATTTTGCGCCTATCGGTGAGACCGTTGCTATCAGTAAATGGTTTGTATCTCCTACTGCTACGCTAATATGAGTACTTCACTTTGGTTGAACCTCTGAACCAACCGTACCATTGAACCACGCTATCAGATCAATCGCTTAGTTTAAACTGCTATTGGCAATCTATAATTGTACTGTTGAACTGCAGGAACCCATTGCTTTTCTGAACCTTTGAACCGTCGGTCCGTTGAACAGTTGAACTGGTTTAATGAATTGGTTCAACTGTCGCTACTTCTCTAACACTATCTCCGTCGCTGAATGGTTGAACCAAACAGTCCAGTTGAACCATTGAACCTTTGAACCGGTTCGACCATTTGGTTCAAACAAAGGCTTCCTTCACGTCGACAAGCCAATTAACAAACCACTGAACCATTGGAATTGGTTCAAACACAGGAAACCTAAACGCTTCAATTTCACCAATTTAGTCTAACGAAACCCTTGTGATTTCACTGAGCCTTTCTCCTACAATTAAATAAACTTCTGCAAATTATCACCCTAGCACATGTCGATGCTAGGCTTATCAACGCATGCAACTGACCCTGTAAGCACAAAATGAACAAACACAAAATAGAAAATCTAAATTACTATGTACAGCCATTCCACCGATTACAGAGTAATCAACTGGTGGAATGGATTAGATATCCATCTCGATTGCAAACCAGAAAATTGATTGCACCAGTAAATCAAACACCAGAAATACAAACAGAGTCTTCTTTATTGCTTTCAGAAATTAATACAGATATCTGACTTCACAGTTTCTCTCTGTCTCACATGTCACAACTCACATCATCATATCTAAAATCGATTAGATCTCAGGTATTTATCCCCTCATATGAGTAGTACAAAAAATGATTCCCAGCAGCTGGGAGACACTTCCAAGCGGCTGGGAGATAACAACCTCTAACAAACTAACAACCTTGTCATCTACAGATCGACAAGTGTCCCTACAATAACAGAAATGGTCAAACAGACCTTATTACATTAAATGCCCATTTAGGACCTTATTAAAAACATAAAAATAAGCATAAAATAGTTAAATGCCTCATGGAGGCCACTATTGATTGGGTGCTCCTGCACCAGAAAGTGAGGCAGTGCCTTCCATGCTATGTCAGGAAACCTGACTCTACTGCTAAAGAACAAGAGGACTTGAATCCCAAGTCATGAAAGGTAGATCACTTGTAGGAATATGTAGATGCACATATATACCAGGGGATTCCATGGTCAGCAAAAGCAAAGATTCAAGAAAGATCCTCCAATAGAGTCACGAGGTGGAAAATTCATGCTCCAATGAGTAGATATTTCTGTGATTTACCACCAAAACCACAAAATACAGGGCAAATATTCAGTGAAAATAAAGGCCCAAGTCTTTGAATCCAGTCCCACTAGGCATGCCAAAAATTGTTGATGTATTAATTTGTGGGCCTAATCCAACAACAACATGGGAAACTTCAGAGACGTGGGATTGACCCCTGAAGTGACCTCCAGATTTTAAGGAAGCTGGCTCTTCCATTTTCAAAGGGGTTTTTGGAAAAATTGAAGAAGAAATAAGATTACAAATAGAATGAAATAAAATCTAACCCTATGGCGATGCGCCAGATTTGAAACCAACCCAGTTGCACAGTGTCAAACCCTATATGATTTAACTAGAAATCAAAGAGCTTAGTGCATGATTGATTACCCAGTTTGTAAACATATTCAATATAAGAAAAAGAAACAGAAACTAGAAAGCAAGAATAGAAAATACACTCATATCTGCAAAAAACATTGTCTCTCTTTATTGAATGAAGAACAATTATAGAGGTAAAGATTGGCACAAAGTAAAATATTACATCCTCATGAAAGAGGCACTACAAAGGAAAAAAGAAAATATTTGTTGCTGATATCTTCTCTAATCTGTGGAACTCTCTAACTGTGTCCCCTTTATGCTTTGTCCTAGATCTGTATTTATAGCCAAGAAAAATGACACCCTCTAAGGATATTTTGCAACTAAAAATCTTAAAATCTGGCACAAAATCTAGCCTAATAACTAATTCTAGTAATTGAACTGCTATAGCTAAATCTTACCCATGGCTGGAAATATCTTTGGCCTGCATGAGAAGGAAAATCTCTCACCTCCCTCTTTACTTGCTGTAAAAATGAAAATGGCTGCAATTTATTTTAAGGTTGCATGAGAAGTTTAGGGTTTCACTTCTTTCCCATGAGAAGTTAAAAATGAGAGTCACTAATAAAGTTTCACTTATTTCATAAAGTTTCAACTTTATGGCTGCTAGGACCCACCATTCACAATGAGAGGCTTATATTATTTAGAAACTCATTTCACTCATCCATTACTCTAAGAGAATAATGAGACTCTTATTAATATTAAAACTAGCTTCTTTAATAAGGGGCCCCACCGTAATCACATTACCATTTAAAATGACTTTAGCTTAGAGATTCATGTGACCCTATTTGAGTTTTAATAAAATGAAATGAAGCTCATTTCTGGCCTCACACAGCCTCCACATGGCTTGATGGCACTTCTTTGGAGTGAACCTTTCCTTTGCTTTATTTTAAACACCTGCGGTGTTACCACGTGTTTGACTCCACTGCCTTCACAAGTTGTTCTCTCCTGTCTTCTTTCTCTAACACGTGGTTGCACCTGCTTTCTCTATTTTCATCTAGCTCGAGCAATCGATCTATTTTTTGTCTTACAGTTCCTGTGTTGCTACATTCAGAGTCTTCATGTTTAGAGACAATGCCTCATGATATAGGCCATCTTCACATTACTTGGAGCCACGCCAAAACCATAGCTACGCCTTGATTCAACACTCTACTGAGCCCCTTTGAATTCTACTAGCCAAGATTCTCATATGGCTTGTGTTGATTTTGGTATACATGCTTGGAACCTTATGATAAATAGCGTCCTTTCCCCATCAATGGATGAGCCACAATTTATAAAAGGCATGCCATATCCTTTATGTCATGCACATTTTAGAGGATGCACCATTTATATGTTGCACCATTCATCTATTAACTCACGTGTTATTTTTCATTGGCAACAATGTGGCTTTCATCTGAATGTGCCATACTTTACATAGAAACACCCTAGATAGTAGTAGCGTCATCCATAAACTTGGTATTGCCTTACCTTTTGAATAGTTGTGGCTATATGGGGTTTGTAGAGACTGTGCCATCTTTAAAAATGATTGAGCTTTGAAAATTTAATGTTGCACACTTTATAAGAGCGGCCACCTTCTTTCGAAACTGGTAGTGCTTGTACCTTTATATGCTCCTCCTCCCATTCAAAGCCCGCGCATCTTTGTATGAAACTGATATCTTCATCCTGAAATGGCAGTGTTTGAATAATGTTGGTGTGCTTTCTACTAAATAAAGATTGTGATGGATTTTAGTTAGCTGAGACTGTTATCTTAAAGGCTTGGAGACCCCTTTATTTGAATGGACGAGCCTTGATTCTTCTATTTGCAACTCACTTTATATAGTGTGCCATTTTTCCATATTCCTGCGTCACTCTTCAAACCATGTTGCCTCACTTCAACTTTACTTGAAATTTCATTTATCACATAGTGCAATGCATCATATAGATCTACCATAATTTATATAGTGGTTTGCACCATTTTTCCATATTCCTGCGCCACTCTTCAAACTATGTTGCCCTTTATTTATAGGATGCAGCATCATGTTATATTTTGGCACCATGATTCTCGAGGCTGCGGCTTCCTTGGTTCTTATGTTGTACCATCATATTGATATGTAGGTGCCATACTACATAGGGCACACTGCTTCTCAAAGAGCCCCATCATTTGAACTGAGTGTGATACTTCTTATAGACCAAGCAATGGCCATGAGCTAAAATAGAGATTGCACCTTGATATTTAGATAGCCTGCACTTTGTATCATTTGAGCTTGAAGATTCTGTTGTCTTGGAGGAGGCTGTACACTAATAGCAACATCTTCAACCGTCATGTTTTGTGATGGAGCTTTTGATGTGCTTCTAATAACTGACCAAGATTTAAAGGTTAAGCCATATAGAGAATAAGCCGCACTATCTCCAAGGACAACACATCATTTGTTGTTATAAAAGTGTACATTGTATTTCCAGTGACCTACGCCTTTGTTGTGACAACACTTTTATTCATTGTTGGCAAATGAACCTCTTATCAAATGCTGGTAGTTTGTTTCAATGTGAGATCTTCATTTGTACAATCAAGCCTTTATCCATTAACTGGTGATGACTCTCCTTAAATGCAGCGCCACATTCTCCATTGTGAAATGTCATGCATGGGAAACTTGAAACTTTGACCTTTGTTTGATATACTTGATACCTAGAAGGTGGCGGCTTCTTTAATCTTCGTTTCATATGAAAAGAGTGCCTTATTAATGGCTGCCCCTTTGTTTAATTGCTATGATTCTTCATACATGAGGTTGATCCTTTATGACTGTTGACAGTACCTTACTTTTATAGACTCATAGGAGGGGCTTTATTTATAGGTAGTGGAGACCTTTTATATTTGGCACTCCTTTTATACAATGAGTTGAGAGCTTTTGATGTCATTTCTTAATACAAGGTCGATGCTTTGCTAGAAGTGGTGTCCCTATTAATGTAGCCCATGCTTCATGCCTCAAAACTTCATAGATTCTATTTGCCTCTGAAACTAAAACCTTAAACATCAGACTCTCATGAATCTCATTTTGAAACAGGAGAATCTACATCTTCTTGACAAATAATAGCAACAGGAATCTCACGAAAAAAATTAGAATCATTGCAAAACCACCATGCATCAAAATTTTTGATGTGGTGTGCAAAAATAGCACAATAGGAATCTCAAAAGGTGATTTAGAGACCAAGCCCTAGTGTTTGCAGCCATGTTTCAACCTTTTAGGCCTAATTTGTCAACGGGACAGACAATTTTAGAGCTTTGTGTTACAAAACAACCATACCTGATTTCTTGATATGTTGAGTAGTGTCAAAAAGAGTACTTAAAACTGTTCTTGCCTTGTGGAGATCAAATCTACCTAGAAGATTGTGCCAAGTTTTATCAATTTGAAGTACTACTAGGAGTTGGGACTATTTGTGAAGGAAGTATAGGAAGAATGGAGAAACTGAGTTTGTAGAGATCATCCTTGGCCCAGACATGTCATTCTCAATGTACCTAGGGTGTTCCTTAGGTTGTGTGAAGAGTTTGTTGCAGTAATGCATGATTGGTGCCTTGTAGCCTTGTTGGGTACATGTGTTGTGTGGAAGAAACCTTGAGTTTGAAGAAAAGTGATTCTAGAATCTTGTTGAGGGTCATTGTGTCTACCTTGTCTATGCATCACTTTTACACCAAACACTCTCTCTATAAGACCTATGTGGTGGTTCAAGGCCCTGTGCCACATCACCCATGGGTCCTAGAAGTGGATGTTACAACAAAAGTGCCTAGTTTTCAACCCTGAAACATAGCCTAAACCTCAAGAGGAGTTAGACAATTAACTTGTAGGAACACTAAATGGTGCCCTTCCATCAGCCTCAAGGGTTCAGTAAAAAACATAGTGGCCCTAGTTAGCAGGTTGTATGGGGAGAAGGATGCTTCTCATTTTCAAGAATCCTAAGTCTCATTGCTACATATGTTGCTTAAAGAAGGGCCAATTTTAAACTAGGTAGTTGTTTTGTCACTCACTTTGTACAATGAAATAACAAGAGTTGAGTCTCCTCCAGTGGGTACAAAGCCAAAATTCTATACAACCTCTTACTTGTGTTATATTATTTGTATAGCTAATAAATTCTTTGGGGACGAATTGGACATGGAGCATCCCATGTCGTTTTGTCCATGTTTATTACTAGGACTGATGGGAGCACAAATATTCATCCAAATATGAGCACATCTATGACTGATTCTTTGCTCCCTTGCATGAGCTATTATTTCAGAAAAGGTTCCCTAGGTTGTCTGAAGACATGATAAGAATCTTGGAGAACCTAAAAGTTTACTCCCTATATGATTTGTTAACATACATGAAGATCTATGGCGCCACAAAGGCACCCCATACTTTTCCCAAGCATGTACCTGACATGTTGTTGATCAAGAAGTTGCATGTCATACTATACTCTTGAGATTTAATGAAGCCATGGAAGCAATGGTAATGGATGTAGATGATATGGATCTAGTGGCTAGGGCTATGACTAGGGTCACCACAACACAAGCAAATGAATCAAACATCCTTAAAATGACATGAGAAATGGAAGGGCATAAGAAGGAAATTGAGCACTTGAAACATCAAGTGGAATACTACAAGGTTGCAAGGTATGACATAGGTGATTTCATGGAATATGCATTAGAAATCCATGATTACTTTACCTTGGTGCAAAAGGAGTTCTACAAGGATGTGATAGATCTATAGGATGCCTACCAAGATGCATCAAAACATTCTCACATGTTAAAAGAATGGCAGCATCATGAGGAAGGATGGCAAAGATGCATGTGGATCACTTAGTAGAATGGCAACATGAATTCAAGGAAGCACTCCTTAAGATACCAAGGTGGTGCAGGGCACCTGGGTCTTAATGTAAACATTGTAGAGTGTTAGTATTTTGGTGTGGTGAAGTAATTTTTTTTGTAATAAGGTCTTTAAGACCATGTTTTATGTCTTTGTGTGTCGGTTGGGTCATTTTGGAGTCAATTTGGTGAAATTTGTAAAAGTTGCAAAAAGTTGTCAAAGCAACTTTTGTATTTTTGCATTTTGGGGGAAGTTGAATGGTTAAGCTTTGGTTTTTGGTGGGAAAATGATTGGTTATGCTTGGGAATGTTTTAAAAGCACTTGTGTACATGGGAACAAGAGTTAGAAGTTGTAAAATTTTGAATTTTTAAAAACAAGGTGCCATGTTTCTGCATTTTGGAAGCCTAATTTGCTGCTAAACTATACTGTATGGCTCTGTACGGCCTAGAAGTAGTCAAACATTGATTGGAATTAATGGTGCCTTGAATCCTTGTTCTTTACAATTGATTTCATTAAGTTTGAAGTGAGTTAGGGCAGATTTATTGAAAGTGGTCTGAAACCCTTACAAGGGTGTGCTTTGACTGAAAATAATGCATTTCTCTCCTGTTCACCAGTGAAAAGGCCTCCAACTCAGTGGAATGGATGTAGGTAGGGTGTATTTCATATTCACAATGTTGTAGGAGCAGGGGATGGTGTTATGTGCAAATTTGGTTATGCCTAGTCCATTTAACCTCTTGTATTTGGCATAGAAGTGCATAGGAGTTAGGGTTTGAAGTAGAACTCTTAAACAATGGTTGTAATTGCTTGGAATGGTGTTTATAGACACCATAAGACATGTTTGAGTCATTAGCATGAAGTTTGGAAACTGAGGGGTTGAAGACCTTGTGGTGACCTAGTTGAACAAGACTAATTAGACCTTTTGTCAAATGGGACAATCAATTTTAGAGCCTTGTGTTACAAAACAACCTAAGTTTTGGATATGTTCAAGAACTCCCAAAAGGGTACTCAAAATAGTTTTTAGATTGTGGGTTTGAGGTCTGCTCTGCAAGTTATGTCAGAAAAAGCCAATTTGTTGTCCTACTTGGCCTAGAGTCAATTTCGCAAGAGAACAATTGAAGTTTGCTAGCCCTAAGATCTTGTGCATTCCTAACACTTATTGTTTTTCATCCTCATTCCATTGAGATTCCTCCTAGTGTTGATTTACTTGTTGAAGTATAAATGACCCATTAAGGGTTGAAACCTAGTTTGCATCCATTGAAGGTTATGAGCAAGAAAACACCAAATCTTGTTGTGAGATGTTGAAATCTTGAAACCACCCCTGCTCTGCATCACAAGGAAGCACTCCTTGAGATACCATGTTTGAGAGAAAATAAGATAAATCAAATCAACATGGGACTAAGTTACTCAAATGATACAACTAATAACTTAAATGAGGACACTTAAGAGATATTAAAAAACCATGGTCATTAATTAAAAGATGCGATGAAAATAAGGCATGAATGTCACCCACTACCCTTTAAGGAAAACAATAATTTTTTTCCTCAACATGAAATAATGGGACAATTGAGTGGGATCTAGGGCCAACAGAGAAGCACTTTAGAACTCATCCTACACATCAATAAACAACTCAACACAAGAAATGCAAATTGGCATATTAACACAACAATATCCAACTAAGTTATTGAAAGTCAACTATTGATACCTCGTTCTCCATCCAAATTACAAAATTGGTCCACTTTTTGCTTTGTAACATTTCTGTTTCAAATTGCATTGGATGTCGGCCATATTTCTCCTCCTGTCAAAACATGGCACATGGACTAGTTAAACTAATTAATATGCAATTATTTACTTTTTCCTAGGAAATAAATATACTTACAAATGTACAGATCAAGGCCTGTAAACCTTTCTGGCCACTGTGATGCGTGGCATGAAGTTTGTCAAGCCTAGCCTTGGAGGCCTTGTCCTGAAACATATACTAATCCAATTTAACTATGCACAAAGAAAATTTAAAAATCGTTTAATAAATTTGATATAATCTTAAGAGCAAATTCAAATACCTGTGTACTCTCCTCACCGGACTTCCTTTGTGCATCAAACTTCTCGTATGCTTTTACAAGCTCTTTCCATACTTTCACACTTACATCAATTGGTCTTTTTTTGAGACTAAGCTGGGGAGGGAGTTTTTTAATCTTCTTTGTTTGGTTGCACCAAAATCTCTTGCAATTTTGAGACATTCATAGCTTTATCTTCTTTACAGACCAACCTGTGCCGAATTCAGTCTCCATGTCATGGATAACTACTTTTTGCAGGTGCATAGGTATCTTTGAGAATGGCAAATGTAGATGGTTTTTGAACCGTTAAAGGCATGACTCCTTCAACCTAGTCACAAACATTTTTCCAGCATCTGTCATTTGGACTTCCCCTGAAACCACATCATATTCTATCTTGGTATCATAGCTACCAATGCAAGATGTAAAACATGCCGTGGTGGAAGAAGTTTGTGTCCCAGGAGTGGCTGGGACATTGGAAGTCTCTGCTCCCTGTTCTACATTCTTAGAGTTTATTGTTATTGATTTCCTCCTGGATCTTTTCTTGATCTAGGACTGGTTGGGGAATCAACTGATTCCCTTTGACACAGTTGATTTGGTTGCAATGTTACAGGGGCTTTACTAAATCATTTTTCTATATATCTGGCAAGCATTGTCAAGTCCACACCATCCAATTTGTTCACTGCCTCTACCCCCAATATGGAAGTCAATGCCTCTTTATCTTTGTCAGTCTCATGTCCCTATATATATAAAAAAAAATTCTTCTTTTAAATTTAGAAATAAAAAACTAAAAACTAAAAATCAAAGAAACAATGGAAACATTTACAAATCTATAAATTTACAATGAATTACCTCATTGTGGCCAGAGTTTGCTCCCTTTGCTCCCTTCCCTCTATTGCTTGACATTTTGAGGTGACCTAGGGCAAATTATTTTTGTCCAGTCTGTGAAGGCAAACGAAGTACACACTGCCCGGTATGAAAGTTTTCATCTATTTTTCTATATCAATGCCAAAAGTAAAGGGATTAAATTAAAAAAATCAACATTTCTAATCCGTAGTTAAGTAGTGGTGCTATTACGGTAGCCACCAAGGTTCAAACCCTTGCCAATCTAGTGGACTTGCTAACTCCATGCCCCTTCTTAGTTTAATTGTGTTCTCGTTAGGAATAGGGGCCATCGTTTGTGCCCCTGTGGACTGGGCTGCTCATCTTTGACATATATACATTGTATATATAATAGCCTCTTTGTAATGTCGATTCAAAACAAGCATATTGATCTTAAGAAGAGAAAAGCTAAAACTAATAGCTCTACAAAACTATACATAGAATCATAGACAAGCTTTTGAATTACCTTGTTAATTAGAGATCGAATAAGAACCTCAAGCATACTGGAGCCAAAAAAATTTGTAACTTGAACCTTTACATTTTCATTTAATGATAAAAAAAGCTAAGCTCCGTGATGTCTTATGCCCTCTGCACCCAACTGCGCTTAGATTACAGGATAACAATAACATTAACAGCAGGATCGGAGATCGTTCTGCACCCCTCTAGTTAAGGATTGCCAAACCCTTGCATCCTAAGAATGCGCTCCTATTTAATATTCAAAAAAGTAAAGCTTGAACTCTCTAATGTTTTAACATAGGTGGGAATTTTTAATTTAGTGTTTTTGATTCATTAGTCAACGCTATAGTCGGCGTAGTTAATGTCGACTTCAGCGCCGACTTTCAGCCCTAAATGTAATTTGTTTGGGGTACCAAAGGCAGTGCAAAGTGCGTCTAATTTAGCGCCTAGTTGTGCCAAACCAAAATGTTCCTCATTATCATTGTTGTGTATTATAGGATCCAGAGGAGGCCATGGAGAGAGGACATGGATGGCGTAGAACTACTAAATTGCAGAGAGGAAAGTGGGTGGAAATAGATATGAGAATGGAATCTGCAGATACAATAGAGGTAAGAAGAGAAAGCAACCTCAACCAAAGGAGGAAGGTGTTTATGAATTCACAAATGCTACAACATATAGGAGATATAGTTATTTTTTTGTCCATGAGGCCTCTAAGGTCAAACTTATTGGTTTAAAATGCATAGGAATGGTGATTAAATGTGATTCTATGATCAAAGGAAAAGTTTGAAAATTAGGATGGCCAAAACATGATATCAATATGTCAAATATATGACTAAAGTGAGGTTTTGTGTTGGATAACATATTCATTGAAATGATATAATTGGTGTACTAAACATTATTTACTATGTTGTGTATTATAGGGGCCAGACGAGGCCATGGCAACAGATTGTGTCATATCAAATGAGGACACAACAGATGAAGTAGGACATCAGGTACTCAAATTTTGACTTAACTTAGGAAAAAATGATCTGATGGCATTTTGTGATACGTCCATCTTTTTTCACAGTATTATTGAAATTTATAATGTATTATCCAATCTTGACATAAATTAATGCATGTTGTTGATTATTTTAGATGGAGATTGGAGCAAATGCAAAGCCTAAGCATTCAACTAGCAAAAGAACAAGATATGTACGTGGATGTGGACCTAAAACTGTTAAATCATGTAGAGGACAGTGGGTGGAAGAGGATATGATAATGGATCCTACAGACACGACAAATGATTGCACTGAACAAGAGATTGGTCAAGACTAAAGTACATGGGATGAATACTTTAAGAAAATTGTTGTTTGTGGATGTTTTGTATGTCATGGAAAGAAACAATTCAAATGAGTGATTATACAAAGACATTACATATATGATGAGCTTCCAGTCGGTAGTATGCCTCCTACAATAGATTCAAATCTAATAGGAATTGTGGTAAGGAATTTTTCAATTTGATATAAATAACATGTATACTTTGTTTAAACATTGTTTTATATTATTTAAATAACTAATTTTTTTCTTAATGGATACTTGCAGGATAAAGTTCTTGGTTTAAAGTTTCCTGGATCACCTACTGCCAGCCTAGAGGGCAATGATCATTTATCAAATGATACATCTAACAAAAATATGTGCCAATATACCATCTCGGAAGATGAGGAATTGATGAAAACAAGTAACAGAACAAGAACTAGTTTAAAGATGCATAATTTGCTTAAAGATAAGGGGAAGGTGGACAACATAACCTATGAGAATGAGTGTGATGGAGATGATGACTTTTCCCTGAGTTTGAGATCAATTTACAAAGAGACATTTGATCATCGACTATATTGCGCTTGGCCTAGTGATCAACAACTACCTAGAGTGTACGAGGTGTTTCAATTTTGGGGATACAGCTACATGATACGACCCTCCAATATTCATGGAGTGAATCTAGGCCTCTTTATTGTCCAAAATGTACATGTGGGATCTAAATGTAGAAATAATTTAGAACAAACCACTAGGAGATTAATGTCATATTATGGTCCATCATATTACAATGGTGAATGGAGAAGGCTAGCAGAATATAAGCCTAGCATGTCAGCATATGGTCTAAATTTGAATATGTATACACATCGTCTCCAATTGGAAAGTGGAAAAGAAATGAATAGAGGTCATCTTATGTATATAGATGGACGTGCATACACACACAAAAATATTGCAGGATTTATAAATAGTAGTAAGGGAAGAGACCCTACTGTAAGACCGAATTGTCAATTGGTCGAGGTTATAAATGATAAAGATGGAGATATGGAAAGAAAGGTTGATAGATTGATAATGGTTGAGGCTATTATGGACCTTACCATTGGGGATGAGTTATTGATTGATTACCCTTTCTTAAAATGCACTCCTGCGCAAAAGAAAAGGGAAGAACAAGGTCTCCCTAAGGATGTTCTTAAGGGCAGAAAACCAAAGAATAATAAATGAGTGTGGACTGATGTTTTATAAACTATGTTGTCAAAATTATGTTTTATTTAAATTATTGTATAAAAAAGGTAGTCTATAAAATAATGTTCCATTATTCAATTGATGTATATATGTTCATACAATTTATATTTTTATTTTCTAAGCCATATTTGATTATATTTCTTTGAAATTGATACATTTATGATTTGTCTAATTGTTTTCAAACATTAAATAATGCTTGCATTTATTAATAGATAGAAGATGATGAAACACATACTAATACCCAAGATCCAACTAGGTTATTAAGATTTGGACAGGATGATCCAAACCATCCTTTAAATGATACTAGGGTGAAAAGAGCAACATTGAAGAGAATACTACCAGCTGAGAAATTTGAAGAGCTAATGAGATCTGCATACACTGATGACATGCCACCTAGCCTTAATGATGATGATCGTGATAGTGAAAATGCAGTGCATGAAGAAGGATAGAATGAAATGCTTATAGGTTTCTTTGGGGATGGAAACAATGATGACAATAATGATCATATGGTTGACAGTAATGACGATAGCAGGGGTAATTACCACCAACATAATGTTGATGATAACAACCTGAAAGACTCCATCAAGTAAGCAGCGAAGACACCTGTGTTCAAATCGGGCGCAAGTAGAACCTCAAAACTAGCATGCACATTAATATTATTAGAAATCAAGTCACTATTTGGTTGGTCAGACAAAGGATTCACTACCCTACTAAAGTGAGTTGAAATCTATTTCTTACTTTGCATTGTCAATTGTACATAATTCGTAAACATTCATCAACTTCGTTCATATTTCTTTAAGGGGATTTTAAAACCATATATTGTATATAAACAATCCTAGTATAGATTGACATATCAAACATGTTCATCATAAGTCAAACATTCAATTGATTTAATCTCTGGCAATCTTACAGGGCACTAAAAACTAAAATATTCCCTAAAGAGAATGTGTTGCCATCAACTTGTAGAGAGGCACGTCTGTTGTTGGTTGAGTTGGGGATTGAATATAAGAAAATTCATTCATATAAAAATGATTGCATTTTATACATAGATGAATATCAAGACAAGGTAGAATGCCCTATATGCACAAAGAAGAGATGTTGTACAGATGTACAAGGTCCTATAGTTCCAAAGAAGGTTTTACGTCACATGCCAATTATACCTAGACTTCAACGAATGTTTCATTGTAAGACACTTGCACAATTGATGGACTGGCATGCAAAGAATAGGAGTAAAGATGGATTCATGTGAATTCTGGCTGACTCCAAAGCAATGAAACACATAGAGGAAAAATGGCCAAGAAAATTCAAAGATGAACCTCGTAGTATCAGGTTTGGTCTTGGAATTGATGGAGTGTGCCCATTCTCTTTCCTAAGCTCAAATTATAGTGTTTGGCCAGTTGGATTGATAGTATATAATATTCCCCCATGGATGAGTGTTAGAAAGGAGTGCCTTATCTGACTCTCATTGTTCCAGGAAAACATCAAGTTAAAAACATGGATGTTTATCTTGCGCCTTTTATTGATGAGATGCAATTGCTATGGAAAGGCATAAGAATGTATGACATATCACGTCCTCCATCAAATAGGTCCTTCATGTTGTATGGTGTGCTATGTTGGACTATTCATGATTTCCCAGGACTTGGTGTTTGTTCTAGTAAGATAAAATATTTACGTATTTACACTCATAATGTATTTTCATCCCAACTTTCATATTTAGTTTTATGTACTATTTTTTTGATGTTCTTAACATTACTTATTGAATTGCAAGGCTTCAAACAAAGGGGATATTTGCATGTCCAAGATGTGTAGAACAATTTCAAGGGTGATATTCTAAAGATCTACATAAATTTATTTACACAAACAACAGGGTTTTTCTACCACTAGATCATAAGTTTAGAAATCGCTTGAAGAATCAATTTGATGGAAAAGTTGAAAATAGAGGCCTTCCCATGATTATGGGTCCAGGTGATTGTCTTAAGAAGTATGAAGATGCTGATTGGAAAGCTTGGGAGGATTTTTTTGATCGAGGTGATTCAATTGAAGAACCAGAACAAGTTGTAGTTAATATGCTAGAAGGAATGAAAAGGAAATCCATATTTTATGAGCTCCCTTACTAGAAGGATCTATTAATATCTCACCTATTAGATCCTATGCACATCTTCAAAAATGTCCCAGATTCTATATTTCAACATATATTAGGCAAAGAGAAGGACACCTTGTCTTCGAGGAGAGATATTGCTCTTTCGCATACGAAAATTGATAGAAAACATTTGTGGCCAAACAAGGAAAATAAAACATATGCAGAAGCTCCTTGGATTTTTGAAAAAAAAAAAGAGCTAGACCAACTAAAAAATATCATCCGTTCAATAAGGACACCTACTAACTATGGGTCATCATTGGCTAAAGCTTTTACAATTGATGGACATATCACAGGATTTAAAACACATGATTTTCATAATTTTATGAAGGTATTATGTATTATCATTTAACATTTACTGGTAACATTGATTAAGTACTAAATATATTTTGATATTTTGTTGTGTGAGAAAAAATTACTAATGACCTTTTCATAAATGTGTTCGATAGCATATCATGCCATTGGCAATTAGGGGGGATTCATGTCTTACAGTTGACTTAAGGAATGCCATAAGTCGATTGTCAGCATTTACAAGGTATGTGGTTATATGAAATGCTCATGTGTGAGAGACATAGAGATATTATATTGTATTTTAATTTTTGACTAAAGGTTCATACTAAATTACTATTCTTATATTAGGTGGGTGACCTCCGAGGAGATCCACGAATGTGAAGTGCCAAAATGGAAGAAGGAAATTGCAGAAATTGTATGTGTATTTGAGAAGGAGCTCCCTACAAGTTTCATGGACCTACAAGTCCATTTACTTATACACCTAATCGATGACATTGAATTGGCAAGTGTCATATCAACGAGGTGGATGTTTTTCTTTGAGAGGTGTATGAAAACTCTAAAAAGATATGTCTGACAAAAGGCACATCTAGAGGGTTGCATGGCTGAAGGGTATGTATTAAATGAAGCATTTTTCTTCCTGTGTGAATTCCTTGGTAAGGATTTTGAAGATGGGCCACGCTTCTGGGATGAAGAACAAGCATCAAATATTATTGATGGAGAAAAACCATAATCTGATGGTGTTCAAGTAGAAATTAGTAAGTAAATTCATGATTAGTGTGGTTGTTTTTCTTGCAATCATTAATTTACTCTGTAATTTATTTGTCAAATTAACAGCATGACATTTGGAGTTTGAAATAAACATGTTGACATGTAATAGGTGTAGACGAAACTTCTATACTCAACAAGTTCATTTTGTACCACATGGACTTTATGAACAAATGAATTGATCTGTATGATAAAAAGAGAGAGAAGAATTGTTAGAAGTAAGGAGACAGTTTAAGAGATCAAACCCAAGGAATACTCCACTTCCCACTGATCTTCTTGGGGAATGGGGAAAAGATTTCACGCTAGAATGGGTTACTGAACAAATTCAAAATCAAATAGAAGATGCAGGTATAGATTCAAACATAACAAAAGATGAAATCAACATGTCTAGAGGATGTGAAAGAAAGGTACAGTTGGAATTTTACAAAATGTTGTTTCCTTACAGTTTTGATACTATTAACTATTTTAATATTCATCATTATATTTGTTTTCACTAAAATAAATGGTCTTTCATAGGTGAGGAAATATCCAGCAATGTGGGCATATGGTCGACATTATCATGTAGAAAGTGTAGATGTAAAGAGACATCCTTTGATTGTGGAATCATGGTTGACTTCAAGCAATCCAGTCAATCAAGCTCAAAAGATAAGAATATAATTGAAGGGAATCTACAATATGTTGGAAAAATACAAGAAATTATTGAGTTGGATTACCGCTCTTTAAATGTTGTACTTTTAAGTGTAGATGGTATGAAGCATTTGAGAGGACATGAAGACATGATACCCATAGTGGATTGTTTTCTATAGATTCCTCATGGTTCCTACCGGAGGATAAGGAGCCTTATGTTCTACCAATTCATTGTGAGCAGATATTTCTTTAACTCAAACAAGAAGTGGTAGTGATCATTAATCTATTAATTCATAGTTTATTGCAAATATATACATGTGTTTATTAATTAATAAAATTGTTATAACATACGTCTAATATATGTATATCGTTCATGTACAGGTATTTTTCTATGAAGATATTTTAGATCCAAAATGGATATTTATCATACATTATGATCCAAGATTTAGGCATGTATTTGACGATGCATTAGTGGATACTGAGAAAAACAATGATGGCCAACAAAATGAGAGAGAGGGATTAGAGAACATCAAATAAATTGGCATCCATGATGATGTTGAAGATGGTTATGTTTAGGCACAAGAAGACAACAATCCAGAGTTAGATGATGTTATGGAAGACAACAATATGGATGGTATAGAAAATGATGATCCAAATACATCTGGTAACAATATAGATGGTCTACAATCAAATTTCAATGATGATGAAGATGATGCAGGTCAAGATGAGGATGATGATAATATTAAATACTTGAAAGAACATATGCACATTGACAATGATACACTGGATGACATTGTAGCAGACAATAATATTCATGACTAAGACTTCTAAATTCTTAGAATTATTTGCAATCCATGTTTAAAAAAAGATGATTCTTATGGCCTAAACTTTGAAATGCTTCAATAATATTATTTGTGTCGATACAAATTACCTATTGCAATATCATTAAATTGTTCAATCTTTAGTATGAATTGTTGGCAGAAAAAATTAGGATTACTTGGATGGGCAGGTGCAAAAAGATGGGGGGCCAAAAAGTGGCCAAAATTCTTAAAACTTTTTAAAAAGCCGTGACGCTAGCGCGTTATAACGTGCTCGCGTTATAGTGTGTTCACGTTAAAGTGCGCTTACATTATAGCGTGCTCGTGTTATGGCTTGGTGTTGCCGAGCCTTTAGCTCAGCAACACAAAACCATAATGCACTCGTGCTATAACGCGAGCGCGTTATTGTTTTCTTTGTATTTTTTTCATTTTTGCAAAAGTTTGCCCAATGTTTGTCAAGTTTGAGGTTGTTTATTGAATGTTTTATGTTCAAGTTTGTTAAGTATGTTTTATGTGTGTATGTTTGTATATATATTTGTATTTATGTATGTATGTATGTATGTCAAATTGTATGTATGCTTGTATGCTTATATGTAGGTATGTATGTATGTATGTATGTATGCTTGTATGTATGTATTAATGGTTATATGTATGTATATATGGTTGTATGTATGTATGCATGTATGCATGCTTTATGTATGTATATATGTATGCATGTTTGTATGGTTGTATGTATGTATGTATACTTGTATGTATGTATGTATGTATGTATGTGTGTATGCTTGTATGTATGTATTAATGGTTGTATGTATGTATGGTTGTATGTATGTATGTATGTATGTATGTATGCATGCTTGTATGTATGTATATATGTATGCATGTTTGTATGTATGGTTGTATGTATGTATGTATGCTTGCATGTATGTATGTATGTATGTATGTATGTATGAATGCTTGTATGTATGTATGTATGCTTGTATGTATGTATGTATGTAAGGGTTTTGGGTTTAGGGTATATAAAGACCTGAGCCTGTATAGTTTTTAGGGTTGAGGGTTGAGGTTTTTGCGTTTAGGGTTTAAGGTATAGGGTTGAGGGTTGAGGGATTAGGGTTGAAGGTTTAAGGGATGAGGGTTGAGGCTTTAGGGATGAGGGTTAAGGGATTAGAGTTTAAGGTATAGTGTCGAGAGTAGAGGGTTTAGGGATATGGTTTAGGGTTTAAGGTTTAAGGGTCGAGGGATTAGGGTTTAGGGTTGAGGGATTAGGGTTTAAGGTATAGTGTCGAGGGTTGAACCCTAATCCCTCAACCCTCGACACTATACCTTAAACCCTAAACCCTAACCCCTCAACCCTAAACCCTAAACCCTATCACTTAACCCTAAACCCTAAACCCTATCCCTAAAGCCTCAACCCTCAACCCTTAAACCTTAAATCCTAAACCCTATCCCTAAACCCTCAACCCTTAAACCTTAAACCCTAAATCCTATCCCTAAACCCTCTACCCTCGACACTATACCTTAAACCCTAAACCCTATCTCTAAAGCCTCAACCCTCAACCCTTAAAGCTTAAACCCTAAACCCTATCCCTAAATCCTCTACCCTCGACACTATACCTTAAACCCTAATCCCTTAACCCTCAGCTCTAAATCCTCAACCCTCAACCCTTAAACCTTCAACCCTAAACCCTATCCCTAAACCCTCTACCCTTGACACTATGCCTTAAAACCTAATCCCTCAACCCTTAAACCCTTAATCCCTCAAACCTTAAACCCTTAAACCCTAAACTCTCAACCCGTAGATACACTTAAACCCTTAAACCTTAAACCCTAATCCCTCAACCCTAAACCCTAAACCCTAATCCCTCAACCCTTAACCCTCAACCCTAATTTTGATTTTCTTCCATTGCTTCAACATCATTATTGTTTTCCCCATCAAACACCAATTCATTCAGCAACTTGTTGCCCATTGGTTGACTTGAACTGCATACTCTGTTAGAAGAAGGACATCTTTTATTTGTATCAATATTGGTATTCATAAGCTAGAGAGCATTGATATTTTCACACACCCTGTTCTTTGAAATATCTTAACCTTAAAATATGACTTGGATATGTACTTGAACATAGCAAAATCTCCAATCTCCAACCCATGATGATTCACAAAATTTTCCCAACCCTGCCTAAATTCTAGTTTGTTTATTGTATACCCTTAACCCTAATCCCTCATCCCTAAACCCTAAATGCTATCCCTATTCCTAAACCCTCAACTCTCAACATTAAGCCCTAATCTGTCAACCCTAAACCCTAATCCCTCAACCCTTAACCCTATCCCTAAACCCTCAACCCTCAACATTATACCTTAAACCATAATCCCTCAACCCTAATCCTTAAACCCTAAACCCTAAACCCTATCCCTAAACCCAACAAAACTATTTTTCCTTATGTTAGGTTGTTTTAGACAAAATATTACAATCCTCATGAAGATCTTTTCTTGTATATAATTTTCTCCTTTTATCTTTGGCCTGTCTTTTCCCTCCTAGAAGTTCTTTCAAAAGGATCCTTATTTTATCTTTTGATCTATGTGAACTCTAAACATAAATCTATGTTTCTTGCTATCCACCTTCACAAAGATGCAAACATCTCCTTGATATTATTATGGCGTACAAAATATGCTTGTTGGTGCCTGAATTGACTGTCAGTTAATTTAGCAATTTTCATGCAGGCACCTTCCCAAAAAATCCAAAAAATTTCCTAAGTGTTGGCCCTCCTCAGCATTTTTCAACAGCAGCATCATATTTTCTCCAAGGTGGTCAGCATCATCATGATTTTCTATCGACCAGATTTGTCATCAGGATCATCTTGTTTCAATATCAGGTGATGTTTGGATATCATCTCGATCCTGCAGTAGAGCTACAATGCACCCTGATGTTCTTTGAGTTAAAAGGGTCATCATCATCATCCAGTTTACAGTGCATCATGATATTTTGTTTGGGGAGTGATATTCTGAAATATCAGGTTATCTTACTAATATCACCTCGGCGCCTATATGGCGATGACATCATCTGGATATGAGAGTTGCGCAGTATGCAGACAGGTGATGGTGACATCATCAGGACATGATGATGACGTCATCAGGATTTTTGAAGGCATCGACAAAGGAGTTTTGTGCTGGCTCGATGGTCTATCTCTGGCCGATGGAGTGGATTGTAAGGTAGGCATCGGCGAGACCTTTGAGATCGATGTGAGTTTTTTGGGGTTGGCCGATGGCTTTGGTCATAGCGATGGGCTTTTGGACAGAAAGGCATGTGTTGAGCGTGGCAAAAGCGCTTAACACCTATCTTGCATGCGGCCATGTTTTTAAAGTGCTAGGGGGGTTTTCGCACCTTACATGTGGGATATTTCGACCCTGCATATTTTTAAATATCATGATGATGTATCTTGGCGGGAAACGGTTGCGACGCACAGTATTCTGCATTTCCCAAGGCCGCGGGTTGGTGCGCCATTAATGGCGATTGTTGCAGAGGTATGGGCGATGGCGTGGACGGATCCAGTACCTGACTGAAGTTGTACATCAACAGCTGGCGGCTCATGGCTCGAGAACCTCTTCTGTCCCCTCTTCTACCTGCCGCATTCAATGCATTGAGTGCCATTTTTCTGATACTGTGTATCTGGCGGGATTTTTGGTCAACTATGTAATTAATGTTGGGAACCTTCCTTGCTGTATATAGCAGGTTGTGTTGCTCATTTGAAGGTTGTTGAAGGCCTGAGGCATTTTTGTGTAAATAATGAAGGACAGGGCATGATCTTGGCTGTTTTATCCCATTTTGGAGTTTATGAGTTGCAACATGAATGTGTTTTGCACATATTTTTAGTTTCAGTGTTAATGTTATATGAAAAATGCTTATTGCATGTGTCTATCTAGTTGTCTCCATTTGCTGCATGTTATTCTCTTTCTTTTGAATCTGGTTGCATGTCAGCAGGGATATCTGTAAGTAGAGGCAGTTAGGTACCCATTCTTGGGTGATGTTTGTAAGGCAAGCATCAGTCCAACCCCTTGAAACTTGAGTGAAAGTTGCAAACCATCTGTTGTATATGTCTAGTTGACTCCTTGCCCAATGGATAGGCACCAGTCTGCTCCTAGATCAGTAGTTATGAGCCAAAACCCCTTGTCTTGCATCCCGGACATTATGTCCGCCCATTTCATCACTTCCACCTATTAGTTGTAGGATTAGGAGTAGGAAAACCCCTGCATGCTCTCATACCCGACCAGACATATATGTCCAAGAACGTTGCCCACCTTGTGATCTATCATACAGATCTTGGTCCATACATGAGAGTATTCTGCCTGTTGTTGTCAAGTTAGATCTTTCTATCTTTGAGCTAGTCAAGGTTATATCTTGAGTTATAGGGACACCCCCCTTAGTGCGGCAGAACCAGAAGTGAAGGGGAGGAGCTCACGCAACCTCCTGTATTAGTTGGCTGAATCTGCATGTGCATAGGAACTGGCAAACCCTGATGTTGATTCAGAAGAAAAACCAACAATGCCCACCCCGCACTTAGGGCAGGTATATTGTTATGAAACAGGAAAATAATCTCCCATTGTTTACTGGCTCTATCCACAAGAACTACTAAACTTTTTTCTCTTGGTAATTGTAGAGAACATTCACCTATTTTTTGTAATTCCTGCATTCCCAAACCATTACAAAAACTAATTTATTTTAACCCAATAAATAGCTGATTGCATTGATTTAATACTCTACTATTAAAGCTTAGCATTCACACAAATGCATATGTTCATATTATGGAAGACTGCATTATATTAGACTATTAGAGATCCCTCAGAAAAATGTAATAACAAAACTGCTTTGCCTTATGTTAGCTTACAATTATTTACCCATTCTTTTTGACATTCTCTTAATAAAGTAAGAGTAATAAGAATAGAAGGCAGAGAATTTGATCTTACTAGTATGCGTGGTCATTTACATTCTGTGACTTCATTTTCATTGAATAAAAAGGTAAATATCTGATTTGAAAGGTGGGGCAGAGTTCACTGTCATGTGCTTTTCTAGATGATAGGGTCCATAATGTCTAGGGTTCTTCAAAGAAAGGCATGTAACATAATTAAGTTTTTGTTCTACCAATCCTCCAAGTAAAGCTACAATTTAAATGCCTACTTTGAAAGTTAAAATAAATTAAATTAGACCTACAATTTTGATTTTCTTCCATTCCTTCAACAACATCATTGTTTTCTTCATCAGAAACCAATTCAATCAGCAACTTGATGCCTATTGGTTGACTTGAACTGCATCCTCTATTAGAAGAAGGGAATTTTATATCTGTATCAATGTTGGTATTCATAAGCTAAAGAGCATTGATATTTTACACACACCGTATTCTTTGAAATATCTTAACCTTAAAATATGACTTGGATATGTACTTGAACACAATGAAATCTCCAATCTCTAGCCCATGATGATTCACAAAATTTTCCCAGCCCTACCTAAATTCTAGTTTATTTATGGTACCCCCTAATTTTACATCCCACTCCTGCCCACCTAGGCCTTGCAACACCGTATTTTCATCTGTGTTGTCTATAAACTATGAAACAAATGCAGGAGGAATGCGCTGCCATAACACATTACACAATTAGATTTTACAAGTTCTTAACAGTGTAAAGGAAATAAAAGAACGAAAAATAATGTATAGAGTTACCATTTTTCGTGTAAAGTCTCCAAGCATAACTTTGAAGAAGGAGGCATGCCCATTAAACCAATTCAATCAGCAACTTGCTGCCCATTGGTTGACTTGAACTGCATCCTCTGTTAGAAGAAGGGCATCTTTTATCTGTATCAATGTTGGTATTCATAAGCTGAAGAGATTGATGTTTTTCACACACTATGTTTTTGAAATATCTTAACCTTAAAATATGACTTGGATATGTACTTGAACATGTAACAAAATCTCCAATCTCCAGCCCATGATGAGTTTACTTGAATTGCATCCTCTGTTAGAAGAAGGGCATCATTTATCTGTATCAACGTTGGTATTCATAAGCTGAAGAGCATTGACATTTTTCACACACCATGTTCTTTGAAATATCTTAACCTTAAAATATGACTTGGATATGTACTTGAACATGTAACAAAATCTCCAATCTCTAGCCCATGATGAGTTGACTTGAACTGCATCCTCTGTTAGAAGAAGGGCATCTTTTATATGTATCAATGTTGTATTCATAAGCTGAAGAGCATTGATGTTTTTCACACACCATGTTCTTTGAAATATCTTAACCTTAAAATATGACTTGGATATGTACTTGAACATGTAACAAAATCTCTAATCTCCATCCCATGATGAGTTGACTTGAACTGCATCCTCTATTAGAAGAAGGGCAGCTTTTATCTGTATCAATGTTGGTATTCATAAGCTGAAGAGCATTGATGTTTTTCACACACCATGTTCTTTGAAATGTCTTAACCTTAAAATATGACTTGGATATGTACTTGAACATGTAACAAAATCTCCAATCTCCAGCCCATGATGAGTTGACTTGAACTGCATCCTCTATTAGAAGAAGGGCATCTTTTATCTGTATCATTATTGGTATTCATAAGCTGAAGAGCATTGATGTTTTTCACACACCATGTTTTTTGAAATATATTAACCTTAAAATATGACTTGGATGTGTACTTGAACATGTAACAAAATCTCCAATCTCTAGCCCATGATGAGTTGACTTGAACTGCATCCTCTGTTAGAAGAAGGGCATCTTTTATTTGTATCAATGTTGGTATTCATAAGCTGAAGAGCATTGATGTTTTTCACACACCATGTTCTTTGAAATATCTTAACCTTAAAATATGACTTGGATATGTACTTGAGCATGTAACAAAATCTCCAATCTCCATCCCATGATGAGTTGACTTGAACTACATCCTCTGTTAGAAGAAGGGCATCTTTTATCTATATCATTGTTGGTATTCATAAGCTGAAGAGCATTGATGTTTTTCACACACTATGTTCTTTGAAATATTTTAACCTTAAAATATGACTTGGATATGTACTTGAACACAACAAAATCTCCAATCTCCAACCCATGATGATTCACAAAATTTTCCCAACCCTGCCTAAATTCTAGTTTATTTATGGTACCCCCTAATTGCACATCCCACTCCTGCCCACCTAGGCTTTGCAACACCATATGTTCATCTATGTTTTCTATAAACTGTGAAACAAATGTAGGAGGAATGTGCTACCATAAACACATTACACAATTAGATTTTACAAGTTCTTAACAATGTACAGGAAATAAAAGAATGAAAAATAATGTATAGAGTTACCAGTTTTTGTGTAAAGTCTCCAAGCATAACTTTGAAGGAGGCACGCCCATTAAACCAACTCATTCAACAACTTTCTGCCCATCGGTTGACTTGAACTGCATACTCTGTTAGAACAAGGGCATCTTTTATCTGTATCAATGTTGGTATTCATAAGCTGAAGAGCATTGATATTTTTCACACACCTTATTCTTTGAAATATCTTAACCTTCAATTATGACTTGGATATGTACTTGAACACCAAAAAATCTCCAATCTCCAGCCCATGATGACTCACAAAATTTTCTCAACCCTGCCTAAATTCTAGTTTATTTATGGTACCCCTTAATTGTACATCCCTAAACCATAAACCCTAATCCCTAATTATAATTTATGGTACCCTAATCCCTAAACCCTAAACCCTAATCCCTTATCCCTAAACCATAAACTCTATCCCTAAATCCTCAACCCTCAACACTTAAAACCTTAAATCTTAAACCCTATCCCTAAACCCTCAACACTCAACACTATACCTTAAAGCCTAATCCCTCAACCCTAAACCCTATCCCTAATCCCTCTACCCTCAACACTCTACCTTAACTCTAATCCCTCGACCCTCAACCCTAAACGCTATCCCTAAAGCTTCAACCCTAAACCCTAATCCCTCAAGGTCCTAAACTCTAATCCCTTATCCCTAAACTCTAAATCCTATCCCTAAACCCTCAACCCTCAACCCTCAACCTTAAACCTTAATCCCTCAACCCTAAACCCTAATCCCTCTTGACCTTAAACCCTCAACCCTTATCCACCCCTCTCCTCCCCTATCTGCCTCACCCCCATCTCTACTTTCCTCTACCCTCGACACTATACATACATACATACATACATATAGGCATACATAGATACATACATACATACATATAAGTATACATACATACATACATATAGGCATACATACATACATACATACATACATACATGATTAATAACCTTGAACATAACAAAATCCAAGGGGGCCATAACACGAGCGTGTTATGTCAAACATGACAAACATTGAGCAAACTTTTGCAAAAAAGGAAAAAATGCAAAACAGAACATAACACGAGCACATTATAACACACTCGCATTATGTTTTGCTTTGGGAATCCCAAGCCTTAGGCTTGGGATTTGCTTTAGAGTTCCAACCCAAAGGCTTGGAGTGCCTTCCCAATTTCCAGAGACGTGTTTTTGCATATTCTACAAGATTTCACATAATTTCATTCGTGCTAACCCTTAGATTTGTACGTGTTTCAAGGTCAAACAAATCAAACACCTGGGTAATGTTAGGCTTTCTCTTAGCTATTTAACGATGTAATTTTTTTCACATTTTGACAATGTTAAGCCTTTCATCTTTAATTTCTTTTGTTTGTGTGTCTATTTTTGGGCAAAAACCATTGTTTAGTCTTTTTTCATTGTAAATTAACCATTCATTGAAATTTCAAAAAAATTGCATATTTAGAAACTAGACTCCATTCTACACATATTTTTTTAAAAATAATTTTCAATTAGTTTTCAAAATTTATAGGGGTAACACAAACAAAATTCTATTTTTTAGGATGTGTCCACTTTGAAAATTAGTAAAAAATCAAATATTCATCAAAAAATTATGAGAAAAATCAGGCATAAACTACATGTTGTTAGCTAATTTCTCACCAAACCGATTTTTAAAATACTAAAAAAAAATTAACCTTTTGAGGGAGCCACAAAACATGCTATGTTATGTTTTTTTGATAGAAACAACACCAATTTCTGTGTCTCCCTCTTTTGAACCGCTTAATCTATACCATTTTTAAAAAAAATAGTAGTTTAGAAAGCAGACTCGGAGCACTACGAACATTGTTTTGGTTGCATCTCTAAATTTTGAGTGTAACTATGCTCAATTTCTCATCCAAGGCTAGCATTTCCTAATTTCAGAAAAAAAGTGGCCACTTAAGACCCCTTTTTGGCCCCCCATCTTTTTGCACTTGCCCGGATGCTTCTTCCATTCATTTTGTATCAACATATGTTCATGAAGACACAAAAGTTAATAAAATATTAATGCACGTAACTCACAATTATTTAAATAAGCAACTTTGTTAACTTAATTATTTTTAAATAGTTTCCATTTTTATGTTGAACATAATTTTGAACATGTAACTAAAAACATCCACAGTAAATGCTTTACTGTATTAGCATATTCATTCACATAAGCACAGTATTGAGTCTCAATAACTGATATTCATTCAAATATAAGAAGAAATAAGTATGGTAAACATAAGAAAATACAGAATGATAACATAGTCATGGAGAATCTCTGATAATAAGATGTTCTATTTCATTCATAAGATCAAAAGTTACACTAGCAGAGTTTTGGTACACCCTTCCACTCATACCTTTATTATTTTTTATAAAAAATTATATAGAGATTACATAATATCAACCATAATCCCTAAGCCATTAACCATTAAACTACCTAACCCCTAAGCCCCAAATCCCTTATTTTTTGACCTGTTAGGTCACAAAAACACAGGTTGTTAACCCTAAGAGGTTGCCAGGATCTCTTGACGCTTTTGGCTAACGACACAGGGTAGATATGGCTAAAACCCCCTTCACTTCAGGTTTTTCCAAACCTAGGTGGGTGTATCTTAATAATTAGTGCAGACTTGATTGACCTTCACAATGGAAAATTGGTGTGAAGTAGATGAAAGGTTTTGAGAATGCTTCTAAGACTAGGGTTTGCAATATGAAAGTATGCTAATGAGTGAGATCAGTGCTTTATCTATTGGGCAACAGGGTCAAGAGTTAGTGATGTATAAATCTGTCTGTTGGCTTAACTAAAATTTCTAGGCACTTATATAAATCTATACCTTGTATAGATGTCCAAGGATGTCAATTTATAGGGTTCTTAATTATCCCAATGATGTTTCCCTAAACTACTATGAGCAACTAAAAGGATTTTTAATTCTAGTAAGAAGGAAACCTGACCAAGATTGTTTTGTTTAAAGGGTTTTAACTCCTGGCAGAGACCAATGAACTTAAACAATTTGGGAGGAATTAAATCAACTTCTTGCATAAACCAATCAAATTGATCACACAAAGCAGCAAATGTGCACTGATAAACTAATCATATCCTTGATATATCAGTTTAAATAATTTAGAAAACCATTTTGGAGACAACCATGCAGCCCATAAAATGAAATTTAACACAGCAATTGAACACCAAATATTTTTGATTCACCAAATAAGTCCGCTCCTTTGCATTAATTTAGAAATTCAAATTTATATGGAAACATAGACAAGTATAGATGAATATTTGAAATATTGTTCTGTATTGTATAAATAAAAGTTCTTGCTTATGAAAATAAGAGATTCTTCCTTTTTTTTTCAAATAGCCTTGGTATCCTATTAATAGGATGCAAACAAGCTTCAGTTCCTAAACATTGCATCTTTACATAATTGCAACTATTAGTAACTAATGCATAATTAGGAAACATAAAGAAAGATAGAAGTACATGCAGTGATCAGATTCTAGCTCCATTAATCACCATAGAGTGACCCGTGACCCAAAGGTCTGGTAAGGTCGTCCTCATCTCCTTGATACAGATTGATACACCTACATTGCTTGGTAAAATTGTATTGCACCTACTTGTTGGCCTCATTTCAAACTTGTTGTCTCAGTGCAAGCTAATGCAACTTCAGAAGTAATACTAAATAGCCGATGAAAGGTTCCAAAAGCATTAGCTTTCAGAGATTATATATTCTTTCAAAAGTACTTTCAGTTATTCATAAGGTTTTCAAGATCTATATGGTCCACCGACATGCAGCACAATGTTATAAACAGTTATAACCTCCTAGAATATACGGCATGTAATCAAGTTTACTTTCAATCTTTACTAGCATCTGTACTCGTAGCCTGTGGCAAAATGAGAGCTTTCAGCAAGGTAGTGGCATCCATCAAAGTGTAATCTGAAGAAGATTTCTGCCAAGATAAAACCATTATTAAATGGAGTGATGGAAGGTAGTCAAAGGTGAACTAATGGGTTCATTGAAAAGGTTTTACAAACTTTCATGCAGATACAATTTGCAGATATAAAGCCAAACTCCACAACTTTGCATGTGTCCTCCAAGGTGCATGAGCTGTTTACTTCAAAGATTTGTCATTTTTTTTGGAATGCACTAATCGCTGGAATTCATGATCATGGGATATACACAAAATGTGTTTGTTGAAGGCGCCTGATTGAAGGGTTGTAGAACAGAGTCTAGATCTTTATGAAAGCACTTTTAAAGACATTCTTTTTATTTGTAAATGCTATTCTATACATGCAGAATATGCAATGAATGAAACTTGAAAAGACATCTCTCGAGCAAATGTAGTTTACACAACACGTAAATTGTTTAACAAAATGCCTTAATAATCACAACATGCACACAAAATGGAGGTGTTGAAAGGTATTTGAAAGATTTCAAGAAAATACGCTAATATGGGAGCATTGAAATCAAGGGTAAAGGGATGGTTTCAACAATGTATGCCAAAATCCTCACTACTTGTGCACAAATGAGAATCGTGATACAGTGTATGAACATCCATCAAAGCTTAACGAAATGTGGATTGTTAGATATTATAGTTGCAAATCTCTGACAGTAATGCATTAAAATGTGAATGCATGGACAAAATATTTGAACTGTTTGACAAACTGTCCCAAAGAAATGGTTCATGGACTGCAAAGATTATAGAGTATGCACAAAATGTTTTTGTTGAAAAGACTTTAGAAACTTTCAAGAAAATGCAATCGCCAAGTTTAAAACCAAACTTCACAACCCTGACGGCATCCTCTCCACTACAAGCTATCCATTTGACAACATGCCTCAGAGAAATGCCACTTCATGCACTTCGATGGCATAGAAAATACACAAATGGTTTTTTTTAAAAGATCTTAAATATTTTGAACCAAATGTAAATGGAAGGTGTAAAACTAAATTCCAGTCTTTGCATAGCAAGCAATGATCGTAGTTTTGTAGAGCATGTATGCAAAGCATTGGAACCAGACAAAGCACGTGAACCATTTGACAAAACGCCTTAAACAACTATGGTCTCATGGGTTGCAAAGACTACTGGATATGAACAAAATGGATGCGTTGAAAAGGCTTCAGAAACCTTCAAGCAACTACAATTGGCACGTGTAATACCAGATTCCACAACCTTTGCCAACATACTCACATCCTGTTTCAAAATGAACCTTTCAAATGGGGTAGGGAAGTCCATGAAAGCATAATCAAAAAATGGGTTTTTGTCAGGTATTATAGTTCGCAATACCTAGGCAGATATGTCTGCAAGATGTGGACGCATAAACAAGGCATATGAACTTCTCGACCCTTGCCAGCGTCCTCCTTGCACAGAGAGACAGAAGGCACGTGAACTATTTTACAAAATACCTCATTGAAATGCATTCTCATGGGTTAGAATGATTGCAAGGGATGAACAAAAATAGATTTGTTGAAAAGACTTTAGAAACTTTCAAGTAAATGTTATTTTGAGGTGTTAAGATAAACTTCATGGTATTTACAAAAATTGTCAAAGTGCATTCCAAAATGGAGTGTTGGGATAATGTATGAAAACCCTCAAAGCATAATTGGATGGGAATTTTATATAAGATATTGTAGTTTGAAATGCTCTGGCGGACATATATGCAAGATATAGGCACCGCTATTGCACAATTTTATGGTCTACTCATGCCGCTCTTTCCTCACAGGTTCAAGAACATTATAATGCCTCAGAAAGATGCGTAGAGCTACTCAAACCTCATATATCTCCTCCCCCTGCAATCAGAAGTTTCAGTTGACAGTTGAGGCAAAAAGAAGTATGCCAATAATCTAAGAATTTTTCGTGTTTGACCTCCTTGGCTATAATTGTTTGAAATGCATTGTTTGTCACTGTTTCGTTACATGGAAAGGGTTGTAAGATTATTGGATAATAAATATCTTCTTACTATTGGACTTGAAGGCTTCTCTGGTAAAATAACACGTGATAAATTTGAAGGAAATCCTAGATATTAGGTTGTCTCACTTGGTTAAGTTTTTACTCACAATCCACATCCTGAAGAGATTAATTTTATCCTTATACATTGGATTCCTGATGTGAAGATCATATTGACTATATTTCTAAATGAGTAACTTTCCATATTGATGACGAAGAGTACAGCCTTGAGAAACCAATGGTTGGGTTTTCCTTCATTCAATTAAAGCAAGGTCTAAGAAAATATCATTGAAGACTAATTTAGCCATAGTGTATCAGAGCTTGGGTGTTGTTTATAGATATTCACGTCTTTCGCCACTATATGTATGTGAAACTCATTATGATGGAAACCATAAGTATACAAAGAAAGATGTTCTCCTAGAATACAATGATTGAATCATATGCAATACATGGCTTTGCAAGAAATGCCCTTGAGCTCTTCAAACAAATAAGTGGGCAGGTGAGATGATGATGGTAGCATTTTATGATTATAATCAAAGTGGGAGAATGTTACAACTATCATGATGATGTGGTCAGAGAAAGATATACTATTTCCACAATTTGTGTTTTGTATGCGTGATCACAGGAGTCTAAGATTCAGGTATCCAGAGGAGTTGTCAATGTCTAGCAAAGTTTGACCACCGAAATGGAACAAATGGAGAAGCAGAGTAGCTTAACAAAATCCATAACTTGAAAGTTGTAAGTTCTAATTACTTTTTGGTAAAAGTGAATTATGTCACATGTTGTAAATGAAAGTTAGAAATGAGCTTAGTTTCTAGTTATTTTAAGTGCCTAGGTTAGGTAGTTACTCTAAGTGACTATCTTCACAAAAGAAAGTTAGTTATTTAAAGTTAGTGCACTTATAAAGGTAGTTATACCAAGCAGTTACAAAAAGTGGTTAAGGTAGTTACCTTAAGTGGTTATTAACCTCACCTATAAATACAACATTGTAATGCAATCAAAGCGGTTCCACTTTTTCACATGACAATGTATAAAAGACTCGAATAGTGTTATTCAAGTTTGAAAGAAATAAAGAAAAGTTTGAATGTGTGTTCAACTCGATTTCATGTGTTGTTATTGGTATTCGTATGTTTCATCAATAATAATCATGTGCTTTCCTTTCAAAGTTGCATTGTGAGAAAGATATTTCGCATCAAGTTTTGGTATCTCTACTTGGATGCATGGAACTTAAATTCATAAGTTTAACTCTTATTTCATCTATAGTTTTTGTTATTTCTTTGTTTTTGTTCTTATAATTCCAAAAAATCTAAATACCCCTATCATACGAGGGAGCTGCCCCTCTCAAATGCAGAGAGGAATCAACATAGTCCTGCGATTCTTCAACTGTTGTGAGCAGGTTGTTGCTGATCCAAGGGCGAAATAGAGTTATTCAAGAAGATTATTTAAAATCAACAAATCTGTTTACGAACATATTTTTAGTGACTCTACTAGGGAAACGAGTTGAAGCGTTGGTGCCAGTTATTCCTCAAAAATATACAAGTATCTCCCTAGAAAAGAAGTTGGCGACTCTATCTGAAAGAAGAATCCTGAAAGATGGTTTGGTAATGAAGAACACATATGCATAACTTGCAGTTTCCTGAATCAGACAATGACAATGATGATGAAGATTATCCTTTTTCTGCATCCTCTACTCAGCAAAATCAAGTTCTTGATGATCTTAAGCAAGTAGAGTTTTCGAAGAATTTCTATGGTGGTATGCAACTTGCTACTAATCAGGTTCATCCTTCTTTTCTTCAAACATTGCAGAAGATTGTAGAAAAAGATGGGAAGGAGACTCATTTTCTTGCTCATGATCATAAGCCCCTATCAAAGGAGATTCATGCACTAGAAGATAAAAGAAAATATGTTGATGAGGACAACAATGAAGAGACAAAGATTTTTCCTACAAATGAACCTGTATTGAAGGAAGTGTTTAAAAGAGGCTCATCGGAACATGCACGTACTAGAGAAGAAGAAGTTATTACATTTCCTCATAATAGGACATCTCCATTGAAGCAAGGAGAAAAAGAAGAAATGATGGAGACGGAAGAAGAAGATTGTATGGAAACATGCAATAATGAAGAAGAAATTTTTCCATACAATGGCGCATTCCTAGTTTATTTGAAGAATGTCACTCCTCTTGTGACAACTTACTCTGGTTCGACAACTATATCTTCCGAGCAAGGTTTCCATGACATGGTTAATGTTCATGGGAATACAGAAGAAATTTTGGACTGAAGTGTAAACAAAGAGGATGAAGATGAGTTGTAAAATGTTTTCTTCACACACATGCAATCCAAGAAAGAGGAGAATAATGAAGAAAGAATGCCCCAAGAGCTCTCTCATGAGGTTTTCATCACAAATTGGCCTCTCAAGACTCCTGATGATTATTTTCTTTGCGAAGATGTCATCCTCTCTCCTTTATCACCTATTAAAGAAGAAGTCTTCCATGAACCAGAAAACAAGGATCTTAAAGGAGAAGTAAATAATTTCAAGACTCCCATGCAGCCCAAGCTTCAAGAAAATGATGAAGAGGAGAAGAATAAAGATGAATCTCATATAGTTTTTGTTTAAAACTGGTATCTCAATACTTCTGATGATGACTTTCTATATGGAAATGATATTCCTACATCACCAATCACTGAAGTGGAAAGACCTGTTGATGAAATTAGAGATATAACGTCTATTGGAGAACTTTGTACTATTATAATCAATGGAGAGGCAACCATAAGTGAGCCCTTGCAAATATCTTCCTTAGCTTCTGAAATGGAGACCTTTACTTTTGAAGATATTGATAGAGTTTCAATTAGTGGTATAGTTAATACAAAAGCCAAAGATCAACTTCAAAATGAAGATGAATCATCAAGCATTCACTCTTTATCATACATGCAATTGGAGTATGAAGTTTTCAGATTTCACGAAGAGTTCCATGGAGAAGAACCACCGAGTCCAGAGAATATTTAGCAAGTTAAAATTGAAATCTATGTAGATACATTAACAAATGTCCATGTTTTGTTGAAAGCACAATCTTTATCTTATGGAGCATTTAAGGTTCAAAGAAATCCTCTTTTCAAATCTTTATATCTAGAAGACACCCCTATTTCAGAGGATAGTTGTGGGAGTTGTGCCAACAATGAAGCAAGGAATGAGGTAATGGATGATCCAATGGAGGAATTCAATAAAGTTAACTCTCATGATGTCTATGTCCCAAGTTGGTGCTTGAAAGATTCCCTCTATAGCCAAGGTGTCTACCTTAATCCTTTATTTGTGAACGAATGCATTTCCACAGATGTTCCTCAAGTTGATACTCAAAAGCATGATTTGATGGGTGTGTCTACATGGGTTTCTTCACATCACAAATTGTATGAAGGTTGTCCAATTCGTGAGATAATTTGTTACAAACCAGATTATCAGAAAGATCTTCAGATAGAGGACATTGGTGTGCTCAGCATGATGCTAGAAAATATGTCTAAAGCTACACAGAGAAACACTAGTTCAATTTGGAAGGATTCAGATGCTTATGATGAGAAATGGTTGTTTGGTGTACGATTCAAAGAGTCCTCACATTTCATGTATTTCATTTTTCTCATCATCCTAAAATGTCTACTGAGTCAACAGGTGCCTCATCCGTATAAATCTCTTTTTCATACAGGTGCCTATTTTTCTCAACCTATCAATGGTTTTACTTGATCATCCTGAAACAATTTTGAGGTAGGAGTCACCTACCATGTACATAGGTTAATTAGGAGTTTTTGTTGTGTCTGTCTTGTTTCAATTGTTGTTTAGTTTTCGTAGTTTGTCTGGTCTTTGTTGTTTCTCTTGTGTTTGTCTCACTTGAATCTCCTTTCTCTCCTTGCAAAATGTGTTATCTCCTGACTTTATAGCCCAATGGATAAGGCACTAGTCATTTCCAAAGATTCTAAGTTCATTCTGTGTCCTTTATAGTCCTTGTCCCCAGTTAGAGCCAGTTGTTGGCCTCATTTCAAACTTGTTGTCTTGGTGCAAGCTAATGCAACTTTAGAAGTAATACTAAATAGCCGATGAAAGGTTCTAAAAGCATTAGCTTTCAGAGATTATATATTATTTCAAAAGTACTTTCAGTTAGTCATAAGGTTTTGAAGATCTCTACGGTCCACCAACATGCAACACAACGTTATAAATAATTATAACCTCCCAGAATATATAGAATGTAATCAAGTTTGTTTTCAAGCTTTACCAGCATCTCTACTCATAGCCTATGGCAAAATGAGAGCTTTCAGCAAGGCAGCGACATCCATCAAAGTGTAATCTGAAGAAGATTTCTACCAAGATAAAACCATTATTAAATGGAGTGATGGAAGGTAGTCAAAGATGAACTAATGGGTTCATTGAAAAGGTTTTACAAACTTTCATGCAGATATAAAGCCAGACTCCACAACTTTGGTCGTGTCCTCCAAGGTGCGTGAGCTATTTAGTTCAAAGATTTGTCATTTTTTTTGGAATGCACTGATTGTTGGAATTCATGATCATGGGATATACACAAAATGTGTTTGTTGAAGGTGCCTGATTGAAGGGTTGTAGAATAGAGTCTAGACCTTTATGAAAGTACTTTTAAAGACATTCTTTTTATTTGCAAATGCTATTCTATACACGCAAAATATGCAATGAATGAAACTTGAAAAGAAAGCTCTCAAGCAAATGTAGTTTACACAGCACATAAATTGTTTGACAAAATGCCTTAATAATCACAACATGCACACAAAATGGAGGTATTGAAAGGTATTTGAAAGATTTCAAGAAAATACGCTAATATGGGAGCATTGAAATTAAGGATGAAGGGATGCTTTCAACAACCTATGCCAAAATCCTCACTACTTGTGCACAAATGAGAATCGCAGTACAATGTATGAACATCCATCAAAGCTTAACAAAATGTGGATTGTTAGATATTATAGTTGCAAATCTCTGAAAGTAATGCATTAAAATGTGAATGCATGGACAAACTATTTGAACTATTTGACAAACTGTCCCAAAGAAATGGTTCATGGACTGCAAAGATTACAGAGTATGCACAAAATGGTTTTGTTGAAAAGACTTTAGAAACTTTCAAGAAAATGCAACCGTCAGGTTTAAAACCAAACTTCACAACCCTAACAGCATCCTCTCCACTGCAAGCTTTCTGTTTGACAACATGCCTCAGAGAAATACAACTTCATGCACTCCGATGGCATAGAAAATACACAAATGGTTTTGTTTAAAAGATCTTATAGATTTTGAACCAAATGTAAATGGAAGGTGTAAAGCTAAATTCCACAATCTTTGCATAGCAAGCAATGATCAAAGTTTTGTAGAGCACGCATGGAAAACATTGGAACCAAACAAAGCACGTGAACCATTTGACAAAACACCTTAAAGAACTATGGTTTCATGAGTTGCAAAGACTACTGGATGTGAACAAAATGGATGCGTTGAAAAGGCTTCAAAAACCTTCAAGCAACTACAACTAGCACGTGTAATGCCAGATTCCACAACCTTTGCCAACCTACTCATAGCCCATGTTAAAATGAAGCTTTCGAATGGGGTAGGGAAGTCCATGAAAGTATAATCAAAAATGGCTTTTTGTTAGCTATTATAGTTCGCAATACTCAGGCAAATATGTCTGCAAGATGTGGACGCATAGACAAGGCATATGAACTGCTCGACCCTTGCCAACATCCTCCTTCATAGAGAGACAGAAGGCACATGAACTATTTTACAAAATACATTATTGAAATGCGTTCTCATGGGTTAGAATGATTGCAAGGGATGAACAAAAATAGATTTGTTGAAAAGACTTTAGAAACTTTCAAGTAAATGCTATTTTCAAGTGTTAAGATAAACTCCACGGCATTTGCAAAAATGGTCAAAGTGCATTCTAAAATGGAGTGTTGGGATAATGTATGAAAACCCTCAAAGTGTAATGGGATGGGGATTTTGTATCAGATATTGTAGTTTGAAATGCTCTGGCAGACATATATACAAGATATAGGCACTGCTATTGCATAGTTTTATGGTCTACTCATGCCGCTCTTTCCGCACAGGTTCAAGAATATTATGATGCCTTAGAAAGATGCGTAGAGCTACTCGAACCTCATATATCTCCTCTCCCTACAATTAGAAGTTTCAGTTGACAGTTGAGGCAAAAAGTAGTATGCCAATAATCTAAGAATTTTGGTGTTTGACCTCCTTGGCTATAATTGTTTGAAATGCATTGTTTGTCACTGTTTCGTTACATGGAAAGGGTTGTAAGATTATTGGATAATAAAGATCTTCTTACTATTGGACTTGAAGGCTTCTCTAGGCAAATAACACGTGATAAATTTGAAGGAAAACCTAGATATTGGGTTGTCTCACTTGGTTAAGTTTTTACTCACAATCCACATCTTGAAGAGATTAATTTTATCTTTATACATTGGATTCCTGATGTAAAGATCATATCGACTATATTTCTAAATGAGAAACTTTCCATATTGATGACAAATAGTACAGCCTTGAGAAACCAATGGTTGGGTTTTCCTTCATTCAATTAAAGCAGGGTCTAAGAAAACATCATTGAAGACTAATTTAGCCATAGTGTATCAGAGCTTGGGTGTTATTTATAGATACTCACATCTTTCGCCACTATATGTCTGTGAAACTCATTATGATGGAAACCATAAGTGCACAAAGAAAGATGTTCTCCTAGAATACAATGATTGAATCATATGCAATACATGGCTTTGCAAGAAATGCCCTTGAGCTCTTCAAACAAATAAGTGGGCAGGTGAGACGATGATGGTAACATTTTATGATTATAATCAAAGTGGGAAAAAGTTACGACTATGATGATGATGTGGTCGGAGAAATATATACTATTTCCACAATTCGTGTTTTGTATGTGTGATCATAGGAGTCTAAGATTCAGGTATCCAAAGGAGTTGTCAACGTCTAGCAAAGTTTGACCACCAAAATGGAACAAATGGAGAAGCAGAGTAGCTTAGCAAAATCCATAACTTGAAAGTTACAAGTTCTAATTACTTTTTGGTAAAAGTGACTTACGTCACATGTTGTAACTGAAAGTTAGAAATGAGCTTAGTTTCTAGTTATTTTAAGTGCCTAAGTTAGGTAGTTACTCTAAGTGACTATCTTCACAAAAGAAAGTTAGTTATTTAAAGTTAGTGCACTTATAAAGGTAGTTATACCAAGTAGTTACAAAAAGTGGTTAAGGTAGTTACCTTAAGTGGTTATTAACCTCACCTATAAATACAACATTGTAATACAATCAAAGGGGTTCCTCTTTTTCACATGACAGTGTATGAAAGACTCGAATAGTGAAAGACTCGAATAGTGTTATTCAAGTTTGAAAGAAATACTTGGATGCATGGAACTTAAATTCATAAGTTTAACTCTTATTTCATCATAAGTTTTTGTTATTTCTTGTTTTTGTTCTTATAATTCCATAAAATCCAAATACCCCTATCATACGAGGGAGCTACCCTTCTTAAATGCAGAGAGGAATCGACATAGTCCTGCGATTCTTCAACTGTTGTGAGCAGGTGGTGAAATAGAGTTATTCAAGAAGATTATTTAAAAGCAACAAATCTGTTTACCAACACTACTTCATCATAATGCTCTAGTTATAAACAGATTTATTCGACCAACATGGCCGATGTATTCTTGATCAGCCAAGGGATCTATGTCAACTAAATTGTTCATTGTTGGTTCCAGAGCAAATATCTTTCCCAGGCATGCATAAGTATTTTCCATCACCTTTTCCTCATTGTTTATATTTTTGAGGAAGTGCCAAATCAAGATGCTGGTCAAAGTCCTTCAAATCCTCTTTCAGTACACCATTAAATCTCTCATGCTCTCCAATCAATTCATTATACTGCTTGAGCATTTGTTCCTCAGTGCTATCTTTGGTATTCAACCCTTCTTTTGTCTCCAACATCCTGAGATGCAGCCTTTTATGTTCTTGATATAGTTAATGCGTTCTCTTATGCAAATTGCACACCTTATCACTTTTTTCATAATTTGGCTAAACCTTCTTCAGATTAATTCAGAAGCCATATTATATTTGACAGTTTTTAATTCAGTTTCTAACTACTCACTTCTCTTTTGAATTTTTTTTGTTTTAAGCTTCCAGTAGTTAGCATCTACCATGGCTTCTATAACCCTTTAATCAGCTTCTAGGTATGGTGAATAACCGCTAGATGAAGGCAACTTATCTCTGTGAGTAGCAATCTCTTATCTCAACATGGCATTCTCTTTCTTGTATATATCATTATCCTTAATCAATTTTTCAATTTGTGCCTTGGTAAACCTTGCAACATTAATATTTAAATCAGTATTTTCTATAGGATCAATATCCTCAATCCTTTGTATCAAAAGGTGACCGAACGCCTTATTTAGATCATCAATGATATGTAGTCTTTTATTAGGAGGATACAATGCCCATATAAGTAATGCTCTTCTGTCAGGGTCATACCCTGATCCTCTTCTGATATCATCCAAGGCTTCTATGCTGAGTTTTATCTTCTTGTCTTGATTTTTATTGAAAGTATCAAATACAATGGCCAAGGCCATATCCCATCCAGGAATCAAAATTACACCTGCTTCTCGTAACAGTGTCCTCCCCCTTTCTGGAGTCATTATCTCCAATTCTTTGTCAATTTCCTTCTGAAGCTCCAATAGCACCTCATCATGTATTTCAAGAGTGATATCTTTCATTCTCTCCCTAGACTTCTTGCCCTTGTATTCATACAAAAAGGCTTTAAACTTAGGTGTTTTAATGAAATCATCATCTAAAATGAATTTGTTGTTGGCTAGGTGTCTTATGTATCCTATTAAGTCATCTGGTGCTTCCATAGTGACAACTTCCCTGTCTTCTGGAGGTTCATACCCATCGATGGTTGGGTCATAGTTTTGTACTCCTTCCTCAGATTCTTCTTCTCCTTCTGCAATGTTAGTATCTGCAAAGAAACTTATATTTGGAGTGGGCTGAGGTGACAAGTGACCCAAGGGAATCTCATATTTATCCTGTGCTTCCAAGTTAAGTTGTCTTCCTTTTCTGTCAAATACATAGGGGGGGACATTTATTATCAATTCTGATGCATGTGTAATCATAGTATCCAACCTTTCAATAGGATCATCAATATCCTAAAAGGCTCTGGTGTAAGTGGGGTTTTTGGCTACCCTCCAAGCCTCTGCTAACATGGTTTTATGGTACAAACTCCTCCTTTCTATTGTTGTGTTTTCATCACAATTTTTGATTAAATCCTCATGAACGAACAGGACATGATGGTATCCTTTTAACTTTTGTTTTGTTTTTACACTATTGATAAAGTGTTCAGGATCAAAATTTTCTCTTGCATTTCTAAAAAGTAATCTGAATTGCTCTAGTTTCTTGTCAATCAATTGATAACCTTTATCAAAAAGAATGGTGAAATCTCCAAAGCATAGAGTTCCATGCATAAATGACTGTTGTTGTTCTTAAGGTGCATGAAATCTGAAGAAGCCAATTGCCTGACAATTTCTAAATATGCAACCCTATCTGGGCAAGTTTTTGGTAGCAAGAAGGGTGGTCCTTCATATCTGAACACTCATATCATGGTGCAGTCACTAAAAACATATGAATCACCCCAATTATGGTTGAACTTTCCCTCCACACATTTATCTTTTAGCCTCAAAAACTTCTATATTTCTAGTGAAAAAATGTAATTGCAAGGACGACCGAACAATTTGTATATAGGTTTCACAAAAAACTCCTCAAAATATAAATAATATGATCTATCACATCTGCTAACCCAAATAGCACTCCACATTTGCAAGGGTTTTATATCACCATTGTTGTCTAAATCTCTTACCCTGAGATTCTTATCCCACAAGCACATACTTTGTCCTTCATATAACACCATATGCATAAACAGAGAATAATGTCTAAATTTACTTCCTCCATTCTTAAGAGATATCAGATCATTTTGCAAGTTATGTGCCAAGTACTCGGCATAATTAAAGTATCATGCATCATGACTCCGTATGTCTGCAGCTAGAACCATGGGTGCAATTTCCATGAACATGGAGGCTTCTATACCCAACACTTGGCAGATAGAGTAGTATGTGTTTTTGAAGTAATCCTCAAACAATTCAACTGAATATGGTGGATCCTCAACTCCAGAAAATAACCTAAGTTTATTTTTTTCATTGCGAGGCTTGTGCAGGGGTAGTTTCCATGTCTTGTAATTGTTACTCATATTACGGTATTCAACCAACAAGTCCTTGATCCTAAATTTTTTATCTAAACTCGTGTCCAATTGAAACACTCTGGAAATATAATCTCTAGTAATGGGAAAGAAAGTAGTCCCGTCATCCAATTCAATATAGCAAGTCTTAGGGTTATATTTTTCTGCAAGGAGTCTTAGCAACTAGACATTCACAAACACATTTGGGACTACTAATTTACCCAAATTTAGCCACCAGGGATTTGAAATGGGTTTATGTCTGTACATCTTCTTATAATGGATGATAAAAAGATCATACCCTCTAACCAGTGTCCATATGTCCCCTATTTGTTTGTATAAATCTTCTAACTTTTTGGCATGTGAGTTTAGTTGGGCATTTCTTCTGGACTTCTGTCCTGACCCGGGGCACTGATCTAGTAAATCCTGGTTTAAATGCCTATCTCTCATTTTTTGCCTCTTACTCTTAGGGTTTTGCATTACTTCCTCCATGTTCTGTAAATTATGAATGCAGGCTAATATATGCGAGCCGGTCAGAAGTACTTGGCAAATTGCTCTGGTTATGAATTACTGTCCAGCTGCTCCCTACGATCGCTCCTTGCAATGCCCTTCAAAATTCACATTCAATCAACTTAACTTTGTGCAATTAATGGCATCTCTCTTGTGTATCTCATATCATCGAAGGGAATTTAATTTTTTGAATAAAGGACGTTGGATTGCCGCCATCATTTCTTGTTACTTTATTTCGGGGTGATATGCTTTGAGATCTCATTTATTTCAATTTTATGCTTGTTCAAGATTTTGGTGTGACCCCAGATGGTGTCTCCCCGATAACATAAGTCTCTTTGAACATGGAGTTAACCTTCTGATGTTTTTATTTCATCACCTTTTCGAAGAGACTAGAAAGACCTTCTCTTTGATATAGTAGAGTCATTCTGAAATACCTCTTACATTGTTCTTTTATCGGCGAGGCTCCTTCTATTGGTGGGACTCCAAACCTTATCACCTCGACATCCCGAACTCCCTTTGTGAATATTTTTTATGTTACCGTTTGATCAACGTGACACATTTTGGTGTCACGCTGAAATGCCTTTTCGTTCAATGTTTGGGGTATCGATAAGACTGCTAAGTGACTCTTGTCGATATCCCTTGTCTCTTCGATTTCTTTTATTTCTTTGATTTTGTATAACTTTACTTTTTGTCTTTTATGCCTTCAGGTCATCGAAGAGACTAGATGTTGCGTCTCCCCGATGTAGTATTATCTTGCCGATATTGTTTATAACCTTGAAAGCGTAATGATTTTGATCAAATATTTTACGATGGAGGTAAGGAATTTTAGGGTTAATGATGTAATGGTGGTATTTTTAGGTTTGAGTGAAATAACTTATTAGGAATTATGGCAGGAAATGGTAAAATTTTAAGGTTTGAAATTTTGATCCAACATGACCCTTAATCCCTTAAACCCTAACCCCTAATCCCTTAACCCTTAATCCCTACTAGATCAAAACAATTAGGCGCTAAATTAGGTGCTAAATTAGGTGCTAAATTAGGTGCTCTAAACTAGGGGCTAAATTAGGCATTAAATTAGGCACTAATGTAGGTGCTAATCTGGGCACTAATTTAGGTGCTAATTTAGGTGCTAATTTGTGCCTAATTTAGTGCCTACTTGTTCTGATCAGTGCAAAAAATGCCCAAAATAGCGCCATCCCGATAAATAGCGCCAACTTTTTTTTTAAAATGGAGAAAAATATATTAAAACAGTGGGTGGAAGCAAAAAAGGGAGCTAATCATAGGGATTTATTGTAGTGTAAGATCTAGGTTCATCGTTAATACTTAATAAAGAAAATACACAATGAAAATATGGTGGGCTATACCTATCAATTAGACTTTGTTGTCTTGTGGACCTTCTCAAGGGTGGAGTAAGGGATTCTTATTCTTGTTCTTGTACATGCTCAACCTCTTTTGTAATCTCACAGTCTTCCTACTCATAACTCCCACTTGAACCCTCTTCTTCCTCTCCCTCCTCAAATCCATCATTTTTTCTTCATAATGTGAATCTTCATGCTTCAAATCAAAATGCACTATCCTTTCCCTTTCTTTGTCTTTTGGCTACACTAAATCAAAAATAGCTCTAAGTTCCTTGAAGATCACATCTCTAGAATAGAAAAAAAAATTTGGTTAGAGGATTCCAAAACTTATAGTCTTTTCCTTTCTCTCCATATCCAATGAAGGTTCATTTATATGCTTTTGGATCCAACTTAGATTTCTTTTCTATAAGCATATGAACAAAAGCCTCATAGCCGAAAACCATTAAATGTGAAATAGAAGATTTCTTACTTGTACACATCTCATAATGTGTCAAATCAAGAGCCTTACAAGGAGATATGTTAATCAAGTAACAAGCAATACACATAACTTCTACCCAAAATCATTTATCCAACTATGTATCACTCAACATACTTCTGGCTCTTTCCATCAAAGTTTGGCTCATCCTTTTAGCCACCCCATTCTATTAAGGAGTGTATGGAGTATTTTTTTGTCTTATTATACCTACATGCTTTAAGAACTCATCAAATTTCTTAGAGCAATAATCTCCTCCATTTTTAGATCTCAAAATTTTTATTTTATGTTTTGATCTATTCTCTACTAAGACTTTAAATTCCTTAAACTTAGTGAAAACCTTATATTTGTGTCTCATAAAATAAATCCAAGTATATCTTGAGTAATCATCAATGAAAGTCACATAATATTGAGATTTTCCAAAAGAATCATTATCCACAAGACCAAACATATCTAAGTAAGAAAAACCATCTAACAAATTTGTATTCATATTTTCAAAACTATTTGCCCCAATTTTTAGTGTCACAACATATATGTGTATTTTCAACCTTTTCTAACATGTGAAATTACAAATAGTAGTAGCATCAATCCTAAATAGAGTTCCCATCCTTGTTCCCCTCACTACCAACAATATTCCTCTCACTAATCTACAACCATGCTTATTAAATGTTACATACATTCTTGAATCATTCAACTTGGAAATAGAAATCAAATTCCTAGCCAATCCAAGAATATGCAAAACAACCAAGAGGGTTTTAACCCTCCCATCACTGAAACACAATTGTACCTTTCCATGTCCAACAATGAATACATTTTGTTGTCCCCAACGTAAACATGAACTCCATCATATTCTTCATCTTAGAAAATAACTCCTTATGAGGAGTCATGTGATATAAGCATCCTAATTCAATCAACCAATGTTTGTTAGAGATAATATTACATATAGAAAGTAAAACTTCATCACCTACATTGGATGACTTTTCTATAGAGGAATCCCACTATTTCTTTTTTTTTATGCACTCCTTGACATGCCCTCTCTTACTGCAATTCCAAAAATTAACTCTATTCTTCTTACTTAGAGTTTTAGACCTGCCTTTAGAATTGTCGTTAGGCCCTTTCTGATATCTTTTCGGTCCTCTTTCCTTTGACCTACCCCTGACATGAAGACCATCCACCAAGCTATCCATAGCCTTCTTCCTCATTACATATAACAATAGAGTTGCGACAAGAGCATCCAACTTTGGATCTTTGAGGTTAGCACTTATAGCCAAAATTAAATTTTCTCATGACTTAGGCAAAGAACGAAGAAGTATAATGCATTTATTTTCTTCCTCAATCTTAACATCAATAGAGGATGATTGACTCAAAATCAAATTAAAAGAATTTAAATTTTCAGCAATTTATTCACCTTCCTTCATTTTTAGAGAAAATAATTTTCTTTTCAAATACAATTTGTTTACTAGACTCTTGGCTTGATAGATTTCACCCAATTGTTTCCCTAGAAAATATGCAATCTTTTCTACAAACACATTCAGTAGGACAGAATTTTCAAAACATATCCGGATTGTGCCTCATGCTTTCTTATCCATCGTATCCCATTCATATTGGTCCATTTTATTGGATTTCTTTTCCTTCATTGCAGTCGGCCATTGATCCCTCTCTTCAAGGAGATCCTCCATTTTTAGCTTCCATAACTCGTAGTTTGTTCCATTGAATTTCTCAATATCTATCTGAGAAGTAGATGCAACCATGGCTTCCACACACACAAATCTACACATCCAAAACTCCCATTGTAGCACAAAAACCTTCACACTACCACCCAAGAAGAAAAGATAGCCAAGCTCTGATATCAAATGTTAGAAATGAAGGTAAACTACTACAATATAGAAATCTAAATTTTAATTGTAGAATACCATTATGGAGATTAAACAAAATAAAAGAATCAATAATACTTTAGAGTCACACACATAACATAATGATTTACATGGGGAAAACCCTTTTAGGAAAAAAACTCCACACTAGAAAAGAGGACAAGTATGTATTATCTACAACTAAGATTACAAAATAATCACTTCCTTATCGCTACACCCAATCTAACTGCACTTGTGTGATCTCCTTTTCACCCAGGTAATATTTATTTATCGGAGAGTTATTATTTTCTTAACAACTATAAAGCAGGTAATTTATTTGGAAAAAAAAAATCTATTTTTCATACATTGAATAAATGTTAAAACATACCAAATAGCATTGTACAACTAAATATTTCATCAATAAAGTTTCAAAACATTAATTTGCAAAAATAATTTAATCAATGCAACATTGGTAATATTTACTGCAAATAAATATATAAATCACTTATCTGTGAAGTACTGAGATGTTATATGGCACTCGGAGGAGTAATCAAAGGTCTCAGTTGTTCCCGGCAAAGAGCACCCCCAGATGAACTGGTTCTTACACAGAACCAACCATGCATCATGGCACAAACAAACACAGCCCTGGTCAGGACACTCCTAGGTGTACGTTGTACCCTGAGTTGGACACACTCTATGTGCCCCTTCTCCAAATGCTCAGTGCCTAGCCAATGACCCTAATCCTCACACCTTTGTGCCCTCTGATTCCTGTATACTTTTTCTTGTATACTTTCCTGTATATTTTCCTATATACTTTTCCTCAATGATTTCTCAAATAATTCTCCCCCCATTTACACTCATTTCACGGGTTTAAATAATAACCCAAAGGTTGGCTTCCAACCATCACACCCAATCTTTACAAAATAAGGAATATAATTATTTTTATTTGCACTCTTCTCGTAACAATCACATAAATAAGAGTTTTTTTATTTTTATAAGGTTTTTTTAACCTTTTAACTTGAAAGTAACTTTCTTTTCATTCTTTTGTTTTACAAACCTCCTTTACTATTAAATAATTTTCTTTTCTTTTCTCTTTTTATTCTTTAATAATGTTTTATAAACTTTACTTATTTAATTCATTTATCGGGGAAAAAGTCCCATAACAATTCTCCCCCTGTAAATTCGTTGTTGTCCTCAGTAGCTAAAGTTGAATCTACAAAATAATTCAACATAAAAATGGTTATTCAAGTGTGGATGTAACACTATTCATATTCCAATGAATATATTTCATTTTAACTTCATCTATAATTATATTTCTCAGACTTTAGATCTTTTTAATAACTCTTCTACTTTAATTGAAACCAAAATTAGGTCCCATAGTCTAACTACTTTGTTAATCAATATCATGATTAGAACTATAAGTACATTGTCACATGAAATAGATCATGAACTTATACTTGAGAAGTTAATACAAGTGTATACACTAAATCTCCCTTTATATTTGGATGTTCAAGTGTAACCCTATCTTTAATACAAGTATTTCAATCTTTTTAGGTGTCACCTAAACATAAAATATATAAAAGTATTATCGTGTGCTCACATAGCACTTACCTAGTGAATGGCATGTATATCCCATACTATGTAGTCACTCATCATTGAATACCATATACTCAAAATACATTCAAAGATGATAGTCATGCATTCTGGACTATATGAATATCCTCTTTTCAAATACCAAATATAATTAAATAGTGTCAAATACATCAATGTTGATATAATTTCCTAGTCACTCAAATAAAGTTTTGGGACAAATCTAAATTTAACAAGGATTCAAATGTAAATCAGTTTGTTATTGTCAACAGAGTGTTTACAATACCTAACCTGGATCTCAATTCTACATGTACAAGGTTATTGGGTTGATCAAGTCCAATAACAGAGTACAATAAAACAACGACAGTACAAATAATTCAAATAAATCATCTTAAGCAAAAATAGAACAAAAAACAAACTATTTCTAGCTACTGTAACATGCAAAAAAATTGTATATAATAGGTTTATACTAATATAATTCTCATTGAATTTCCATATCAAAATAAAATTAAAGGTTGTCTCTCCCCCTATAAAATTTGACATGTGCCCATGGTAGATGCTAAGATAATATGTTTGGTTTCATATCTTATAAAATATTGTTTCATTCCAATTAACGACATCAGTTTTCCCAAAGTTTAAGATGTGATAATGAACTTGGGACCTGTGGGTTATGGGCCCACAACATAACTTATGTTAAATCAATCTAGTTATCAATTTTTTGTTTTTAGCTATCAACAAGTACAGGAATACCACTCCCTAAGAAATAGACATAAAAACTAAATGAAATTTGGAAGGGATTTAAAAATTTGTCTATTAGAAAGACTAACTTATTAGCTCTATGTTTCCAAGAGAACTTTCATGTACAAGAGGGTACGATCCAAATTGAAATAGTTTTAACAAGACTTAAACTTAATACAACTAAAGTTGCATCTCTTATTTGAGGTCTAATGATGTATAATAAATCTTTCCAAAACTTCATGATTAATCCAATACTATATTTACATGAGTGGATTATCAAAGTTATGATTCTAAACACCCTTCACAGGTGGTCAAGAAATAAAATCAGAAACAAATATTTTTCCAAACTTTAATTATGGTTCCCCCAATACATATTTAATGTATTTCTTTACCATATAGCAATTATTATATAATGCTCCAAAAAATATTTCTTCTAAAATACTTTTACACCTTAGAAGTATACTTGACTATAACTAAGGTAATTATTTCCTTTAGACTATGTCATTAATACACTATCATTAATAGCTATTATAAATGAATGGCACTTCACACTTATATGATTATTTGACCTCTTATTCAAAAATCCCACTATATATTAGTAGATAAAAATAGGTTACATAGGATAATTCCCTCATCTAAAGAAGTACCAACCTAATGACCTTTTAAAATGTTATCTTGAGTTAGTTATGATCTTAACTATAACATGATTATAGAGGAACAATAGTCATAATGAGACAACATTGTGGTATGTTCCTAAATCCTATGTGCCATAACTCAGATCTACACGTTTAAATACATTACAACTAGACCATGGGAAGAGGAACGACACACCTAACATCATGAACTCTTTAGGAAGACTAGCCCTTAACCTTAACCACTAAACTTCCTCCTAAATGAATTAACATGGTTACTTATTGAGCTACATGTAGGTTTCTAGGAACAACTAGGATTAGATAGGGCCCCCATATGCCACATGCAACAATGTGTAGGTCAACACTAATTTGGTTTGATCAATATATTATAACAAGACTAATAAATAAAGGATGATCCACATTACTCTCTTATCAAATTCATCATGATTCATCACTCAACCATCTAACTATGAGTTCCTAAAATAATTAAGGACACCTTCTCAATTCAATATCTTTAATTATCTATCCAAACCCAAATCCCAAATGATGTTTTAAAACTCAATATTTACAGAAAAAATTGGTTACCAATATTTCTGTGCCCTTGGAGTCTTTAATTTATGGTAGCTATATAATATTATGTCATTTATCAATCCTAAAAGGAAAAGAGGAGATCAATATTCATATCTCCTTAGAACAATATTTGCATTTTGACAATATGTTTACAACCTCCGTGATTAATTATGCAAGATCCTCAAGGTTAGTTTTTTTTTTTTAGTTTCAACGATTATTTTTATTATTATGATTATGTGGATTAATTTTTTGTTCATACTATGACTTTAATCCTAAGAGAAAGGTTACAAGACTCTCCAAGTCTTATATAATAATCCTTAGATTTGGTTGAATAAGTGATTGGTTCTTTGGTCCCTCCAATACTATCATAAGACTCTTTAGAGACTTTTTTGGGTACATAGGTAAGGTGTATGAGTTTCCAAAAAATACGATAAACAAGGGTTTTGTACTAGGATATGTGAGACATATTGACAACATTGATTTAAAATTTGACAATGGTAGAGGCAAGGTAGCCTTCTATCATCTTTCTCATCCCTACACCAACTTAGTTGTTATAAAGAGAAAACATGCTATGTTTCAAGAAACAAAATTAAAGGAGTTACAACTAGACCCAATCTTGACCCTATTATGATACAAACTGGCATGCAATCTGATGGAGGTAGATCATGCGGGTAAGAGTGAAGGGTCCCGAGTAGGCACCTGTAAAGGAGTTTGAAATAGACGTATATGAAGACCACAGTCTACAACAGTCTCATTCAAAAAATCCCATTCAAACAGTCCCATTGACCCATATTTCCTGGCCATAGTAGTTTTTGCCTACCACCATTGTGAAAAATCTCTTATAAAGTCTTTTTTTTTCCAATTTCTAAAACTGTCACTATTCAACCATCCAAGAATTGTCTCTTCCTTTAACAAGATTCATTGTTTATAGTTTTTCTTCAAGTCACAATGTCCTATCTATTACAATTTATTTTTTTGGTTGGTTTGTTAGGTTGTGCTAAATTAGAGATAACCATAGCCAATACCTAATCCTAATGTTCTCTAAGTAAAATTTTAAGGTGTAGGTTAGTTGGTGAGGACAAATAATTCTAGTTAGTAAGTGTCATTTAATTAATATGTATTTCTATCTTTTATATTCACCAAATATACACACACTTAGATTTCACCAATTATAGTATACTCAAATACATAAATATTAATAGCCAATAGAATAACCAAAATATATAATGCTAATCAATCCATCCAAAACATTATATTCATATTCATATAACTTAACCCCATAATTGAGTTATTACTCAAACAACTTAATCATATATAATCTAAATTTTTCATATGCACCCAAGCAAAACCAATATGTAATTGTCTTGGTCAATTATCATACACTAAAATTATAATATATATTTATAATATTTATAATATATAGTTAGTAACCAATTTAATAGTCAATTTTTTTCTTCTACCTATAATATTATGTTATATATCATATTATATATTACATCTAGTAAATATATGAGTTATAAATATATAATATAAAGTTTATATAGATATATATTTAAGAAATATATATAACTCAAACCCTAAAATTATAGATATACATATAAAATAATTAACAATATGATCTATGATAAATATAAATATTTGTGATATATAGACCCACGATCCATGATAAATATAAATATTTGTGATGATATAGACCCACATTCCTATTAAACATAGCTATAAATTTGTATTTACATATTGTATCAATTATAATATTAATTTTATTATTATCATTTTACAATATATGTAACCATTCTAATAATAAAAACATGACATATTATACTTGTTTAAAATCTAACCTAAGACTTATACTATAAAAACATCCACTAATAATCATATTAAATTATATATATATATATATACACTAATAATCATATTAAATTATATATATATATAATAAATGGGGAAGCCAAGAATATATGTTTTACCCAACTTTATTTTTTGGTAACCCAGGGTGTCCCCACGACCCTCTGCCCAGCGACTCATTTGAGAGGCGAGCGGAGGGGTGAGACTAATCCCTGGAGGGGTATACAATAGCCCGTCAGCCCATACCACTAGGTAAACCTGGGAAGGAGTCAAACTCATGAGCTTGAGGAGCCATCCCAAGTCACAAGCCAACTCTGCTACCTGTGTGGGCTTCATCAATAAACTTTAATAATATCAATTTGCAAAAATAATTTAATCAATAAAATAAATATATAAATCACTTATCTTGAAGCACTGATATGTTATACGACACTCAGAGGAGTAATCAAAGGTCTCTGATGTTCCTGACAAAGAGCACCCCCGGAGGAACCAGTTCTTACACAGAACCAATCTTGCCTCACGGCACAAACAAACATAGCCCTAGCCAGGACACTCCCAAGTGTACATTGTACCCCGAGTTGGACACACTTTGTGTGCCCCTTCTCCAAATGCTCAGTTCTCATCCAATGACCCTAATCCTCACTCCTTTGTACCCTCTGATTCCTGTATATGTTTGTCTGTATACTTTCTTGTACATTTTTCTATACATTTTCCTGTATACTTTTCGTTAATGATTTCTCAAATAATTCTCCCCCCATTTACATTCATTTCACGGGTTTAAATAATAACCCAAAGGGTGGCTTCTAACCATCACACCCAATCTTTACAAAATAAGGAATGTAATTATTTTTATTTGCACTCTTCTCGTAACAACATAAATAAGAGTCTTTATTTTTATAAGGTTCTTTTAACCTGTTAACTTCTTTTTTAACTTGAAAGTAACTTTATTTTCATTCTTTTGTTTTACATACCTCCAAGTTACTATTAAATAATTTTCTTTTCTTTTCTCTTTTTATTCTTTAATAATGTTTTATAAACTTTATTTATTTAATTCATTTCTAGGGAAAAAGTCTCATAACAACTTGTGTATTGTAAAACAAACAAATCATACAATGCACTCCTCAATCTTTTGTTAAATACAAAAATAAGCTCACACAAGATATGTATCAAACATGGCACCCGCTTATAGGAAAATCCAAATGCCCATCTTGGGAATCCAACGTTATGGCTATTTTAAGTCACTTACAATTGTCATAAACAACCTTATAGATTCATACACCCTAGATAGAAAAAATCCCATGTCCCCACCTTTGGGAAGTCAATGACTGACAATTTTTAGCCTCTTATAATTTCTTACAAGTTTTCATAAGATGATATGTCATAACTATCCAAATATAGCCAATTCCTTACAACATGTAAGGCACAATTTGGGAAGATGCTCTTACACGTCATAAACCAATTAGTGAACTTGGACACCACATATTTACCTATTTACCATCCCGAGGTAAAATTACATAATTACCATCATCGTAAATAAATGTTTACTACAGTCATTGGAATTGTCATCCCTTATGAATGCATTTACAAAACAATATTACGAGTGATTAATTATATAGGATTTACAAGGTTGATAGCACCTTAACCCTAACATAAGTAGTGTGACTTTTGGAAATCACTATACATGAGGGACGCTATTAACTAAAGGCACAAGAATGAGTGTAGGCTTTATTTGAATGATAAGAATATTATTTTTAATTCATATGTTAGTAGATCAAATATTGCAATTGCTAGTACCTCAAATACTAAGATGCTAATCAATGTTATTGGAAGATTTGATTCCCCAATGAAAGAGGGACAATTTTTAAATAAAAAGGTTGTTCATGGGATTGTTGTAAATTATCATATGCATCAAAAATAGTAAGCTAAGGTACAACATGTGCAATGAGGTATAGGGATATCACAAGATAGAAAACATGTACATTTTTTGAAAGAGGTTAAGCATGAAGTTAAGTTGACACATATGAGGGTATGTGTTCCTTTTCAAGTTGTATATTTGCTAATGTGTTGCATGGATTAGTCAAGGGTTAGGGTGTCATGGTTAGTTCATCGATGATTAAAAGAATCAATAGACATGTGTGTAGCCAAGTCATATAGAATAGGATTCTTGAGAGTGCATGTTGAATTGCAAGATCTTTTACTTATTCTTAGTTTTAAGATATTTGAGGGGGAAAAGGTATCTTGATTGGGGAGGTTATGATAATATCATGAGCTCAAGTCCTATTTGTTTTATGGATCTATATTTTGTATCATTTAAATTCACTAACCAACCATATACCTTAAGGCTTTTAGGTTCTCATCCAAAGTAGGAATGCTTGTTTGTGCCTTGTTCTATAGTTCAAATTTCAAATCTTTCATGTGTTGGGTTCACACTCAAGTCATTGGATAGTTTGATCCTCACCTTAGTAGCATATTTTTTATTTTGGATTCTTTACTAGCTTGGCAAGACTAATCAAAAGGTAAAGCAAAGGTGGCACCAAAAGAACATGTTCAACTTAGTTCAAAGCATATCATATCTCAAATATCATACATGTATTGATCCACGCTGAGAAAATAAGTTTGATTGTAATGATGCACCCAACTTAGTGGTTTGTATCAATCCTTTAGGGATTGTAAGATATTCTATATGTATAAGTCAATAATCATGTTAAGTCTCCATAGCAACAACGTCAACTACAACAACACTACTCAAGTGAGATCACAAACACACACATCATGTGCAACACAAACAACCATTAGTAAGTTCGTCATTAAATCATCCATAAATCAACTAAAAATTAGTGTCGTGACATAACCAATATATATAAATTTGTGTGCACAATCCATAAATTAAAAGCAACCATCAATATCTACTCACCGACATAAGATGCATCAAGTTAGCATGTGCCTCAGAAAATAATCTACAAGTAAATCGTCCATAAAGTTTGTCTAAATAAACATAATCTATCTAAACAATCACACTCTCAAGAAATAATAAGATGGTTAGGAATATATTTGACCAACAATATCTTATTCAAACATAATCATCAACAAATGAATCACTCACTAACTCATGTATAGTGAATCAGAAACAAACGAAATAATCCATAAATAGAGTTGTTTTTAGTCCCACATTTCCCTCTATAGTTTATTACAAGGGTAAGTGATTAGCTCGGGTTCATCATTAGAACTAGAAACGTGATAACTACTATGAGAAACTAAGGTTATGTTCTAGTTGGAAATACTAGGTTATGAAGCTCGAGGTTGAACTATGGTTTTTTCTTTTTTTGTAAAAGAGGGAGAACCCTCAGACATATATTAATCAAAAATGTATTTATAGACTAGAGCCAACCAGGCCGAAATACCAGAGCAAAAAGACAAAAAGCATCATTTACATAGCCAGCAGTACTCACAGGCCAGATCTTAAATTTGACAGTTGTATAGCTGTATTTGAAGATTTTATGTATAGCTGTATTTGAAGATTTTAACTGTAAAATACAATGAAAATAAATATTTGACTGTATTGATATACATGTAATTTATTTTAAAAATTTAAAAACTGTAAAAAAACAATTAATATGAAAATATGACTATATATATAGATCTTTTACTTTTAAATTTTTTAATAGGAGTTACTATTTGTTTTTTAACATTCATTCTAAATTATATAATATATATTTTGTCTTTTTCTTTTTAAATTTTTAATAGGAACTTCTAAAAAAATTCCAAATTTTTAGAATTGTTTTTTATGAATATAATTATATATTCATTCTAAATTTTTAGTTTTTTCCTTTTATTTTTAAATGTTTTAATAGGAACTTCTATTATTTAAGAATTTCCCAAATTTTTAGATTTATTTTTTAATGAATATAATTATATATTCATTCAAAAAAATTTCCAAATTTCTAGACTTTTTCAGCAAACTCTCTAAGCTTTATATATATATATATATTCCTTTTATTTTTATATTTTTTAATAGGAACTTCGATTATTTTTTTAAAAAAACCCTTAGATTTGTTTTTTTATAAAATATTTTATTTATTCTAGGCTTTTTCAATACAGCTTTCTAGACTTTTGCTTTACATCAAAAATAGTGAAATAGAAAAAACATGGAAATAGTGATATTAAATTATATATAAAATTTGACTTGCATTTAAAAAAATTAATTGTCATGTGACAGGCAATAATGAAGACTAAACTGTAGGAAAAAAATTCCTTGACAGGCAAGGTGGACTGTCAAATTTAAGCCCAATCACGGCAACGCTTGCAACAAGAAACATGAACATAAGGAAACTTAGTAAACCAGCCAAACCGCCACCCTAGCCCACCTAACCAATGACTGCACTAGCCTCCGCCACAGGATCGTCTAACTCTTGCTGCTCTGAATCCTCCTCCATGTCCGAGTCGTCATCCATAGTGTCTGGGTTCCTCGGGAGGTGAGGTACATAATCTGAAGCATGCAGTTGGAGAAATCTGATGGCTATGAAGACTTCTCTGCATCGGGCTCTCATTGTTTTGGACACCGTGAAACTGTGGCCTTTAAGAGCTCTTTCTAGTTCGTTAATACAGCCACAGACTAAGCCCTTCTGCATAGTCCTGTAAATACATTCGAAAGCTTGAACCGTGCGAAGGTAGTGCAATGAAAAAAAGGCCCCTGATCAACGCATCTCCAGTCATAATGTCATAGTTCAGAAGTGCACCATTCCATCGCTCACACTGAAGTCTCTTATTTATCATTCCCCTAGCAATGGGGAGAGCATAGTTAGCATCCAGCACAATATCCATTAAATTAGAAAGAAACACAGACACAACATCAGACCACCAAATTTCTCGTTCCATCGAGCCATCAAGCCACTTCTGGTTGCAGATATTTCTTACTACAAATTGAGATAAAGTGGAATCAATCTCAAAAATTTGAGACAAATCTACTATGCTCACCCTCCCCCTAATCACCGGCTCCCATGGAAAGGGCTGAAACAAAATTCGTTGATTTGTGAACTCTCCCTCCATATGGACCTTCGTACTTGGACCTAGAGAGAGAAACAAAGGCCCCAAATAATAGAAAACGCCTAATAGGAAACTATGACACTTACTAGAATAGAGGAACAAAATAAAAGATTAGTTTAACCATAGGTTGAACTATGGTTAACTACTATTCCTAGAGATTAGTCAAGGTAAGCCTTTCGCACTTATATCATGTTTAAATCAGGCACTGGAGAAGTTAGAGAAGAATACCTATTTGCAGGGAGGGGATGAATGTCTCAGTCCCACTGTTGAAGCCTTGAGCTTCTAGTGTAAGCTAAGGGCTTTCTTGATGGTGTTTTTGAATTACACCTCGAAAGTACCTACTCAAATTGCTATTTGATGCCAAAGACACTCTAACAAGGGATTTTTTGTGAAACTTATGTTTGGGTGTGAAGTCCAACCATCACTAACTCTCCAACTTCCATGTTTCTTTGAACTCTTCATCTACTTTAAAGAGTGTAATAGATATTTGGGATTCAATCACTTGTATTGATTGATGAAACTATGTATTTGCTGCTACTAGTAAGAGAGATGAATACCCTGTTTTTCCCATGGATGTAACCAATTTTGGTGAACCACGTAATTCTTTGTGTCGATGTACTTTTGTTGTCTCTAATTTCTTATTATCTATATTTTTCCTAATTGTTGTTTGGTGTAAATTAAACCTTCAATCTGCTTCAATTACTTAACAATTGGTATCAAAGTTGTGAAAGGAATTTGAAAAGCCCACTGTCAAACAAGCAAAGATGGAAGAGATAGATAAGTGGGGGATTGAGACAAAAAAACACACAGTGAAATCCAAAAGCAGTTTTCTTAAATTCTCAAGCCAAAACTTTAAGATGTGGAAGTTGCAATTAGAAGCTTTGTTAATTCAGAGAGATCTCTCAATTACGCTAGAGGGAAAATCGAAGAAGCCTGCTACAATGTCGGATGAAGATTGGGACAAACTGGATAAGAAGGCAATGGCAACTATCATTCTCTCTCTATCTAGTAATGTTCTGGTTAATGTTGAAATAGAGAAGACAGTGAAAGGATTATGGGATCGATTGTCTGACATGTATGAGATGACTTCCACATCAAACAAGGTTTTCTTAATGAAGAAATTATATAATTTGAAGATGAAGGAAGGCAGTAATGTATTAAATCACTTGAATAAATTTAACACATTGATCATCCAATTAATTTGTATTAATATCAAATTGGAAGATGAAATCAAGACTATCTTGCTATTGTGTTCTCTACTCGATAGTTGGGAAGGAGTTGTTATGGCTGTTAGAAACTCGACATCCAATAAGAAAGGAAGCATGCTAAATTTTGATGATATTGTTGGGATTCTTCTCAGCGAGGACATGAGAAGAAAAAACCAAGGTACTTCATCAAGAGATGCTTTAATAACCGGCAGCAGGGGAGATCACAAGAACGAGGGAGGAATAACCATAGAAGAAGATCAAAATCCAACAAGAGATCAAAGTCTAGAGGTAGAAATATTAGTTGTTGGTACTATGGTAAGGAAGACCATATGAAGAGAAATTGTTGGTCACTCAAGAAGGCTGAAAGTCAATCAAAAAAATGAGGTAAATGTAACATATGAAGAAGATGTAGGTGCTCTTGTTCTATCTATAGGAAAAACTACAGCAGATGTTTGGGTGCTTGATTCTAGAGCATCATTTCATGCCACATCGTGCAAGCAGTATTTTTAAAAACTATCAAGATGGTAACTTTGGCAAAGTTTATCATGGTGATGATGAACGTTGCGATATTGTTGGCAAAGGAGATATTTTATTGAAACTGAAAAATGGTAACAGTTGGCTTCTAAGGGATGTTAGACATGTCCCTCAACTGAAAAGAAATTTAATTTCAGATGGGTAGTTGGATGCTCAAGGTTGTAGCATTACTTTTGAGTCAAGTATGTGGAAGGTAACAAAAGGAGCCTTGGTGATTGATAGAGGAATCAAACCCAAAACTTTGTATGTGCTAGAGAGTCAAACTAAAGTGGGAGTGCAATGGCAATTGCAGATAGTGGTATAGAGCTTTGGCATAAAAGGCTTGGTCACATGAGCAAGAAGGGACTTGAGATTTTGCACAAAAAGGATCAACTTCTAGGTTTGAAATCTATAGATTTAGGTTTGTGTGAGCATTTCATTTACGGCAAGCAAAAGAGGACCAGATTCTCTACCAAGGAACATGACAAGAAGACACAACCATTGGAATTAGTGCATTCAGATGTCTTTGGTCCCATGGAGGTAACATCAATTGGTGGGTCAAACTATTCTATTATTGTTTTAGATGATTGCACTAGGAAGGTTTGGGTTTACATGTTGAAAAGGAAGTCTGAAGTCTTTGGCATGTTTGAAAATTTTAAAGCACTTGTAAAGAACCAAACTGGAAACAAAATTAAGTGCTTAAAAATTGATAACGATGGTGAATTTTGTTCAATATAATTTGATCAGTTTTGTACAGAGAATGGTATTCAAAGGATTAAAATTGTTCCTTTACACCACAAGAAAATGGTGTCGTTGAAAGATTGAACTAGTCTATTTTGGAGAGAGCATGTAGCATGCTCTTGAATGCAGGTTTGGGAAAACAATTTTGGGTAGAGGTTGTAAATACAACAGTGTATTTGATTAACTGAGGTCCATCCTCCTGGTTGGATTTTGAAGTTCCCAAGGAGAAGTGGTTGGGAAAGAGGATTTCATATAATCATTTGTGAGTATTTGGGTGTGAAGCTTTCATTCTTATCCCATAGGAAAAAATAACGAAGCTTGATGTAAAATCAAAACGATGTGTCTTCATTGGATACGGAGATGAGAAATTTGGTTACCGACAGTCGGATCCAGTTTCCAAGTAGGTTACTCATAGAAAAGATGTAATTTTTAATGAAAAAGTAATGTCCTGTCTAGCAGAACAGGGGATGCCAGCAAAAAAGTATGGTCCTCTTGAAGACATCACAAGTGGGAATGATGTGTTAAACCAATAGGCATCTCAAACTCTACCACAAGATACACCACAGAGCCAAGCCAACAAGTTGTCGCAACATACATACCAAAGTCAACAGTAGGACACACTTCAAAATCTGCCAATTGGTATACTGCCTAACACTCAAGGTATGACATTTAATACAAATTCATCTACATATACTCTACCGCCCAATACATATCTGCAGCCAGACACCTTCCAAAACATGTCGCCCATCATATCACAAAACATGCGGCCTAATTGTGATAGAAACTTGGCACAAAATTTAGTTCCAAATGTGTTGTCCAGCACATGTTTAAACTTATCGCAAGAAAATTTAATAAGTCTGTCGCCCTAGACATATTCACATCTACCGCCATATGCTATGAATCAACCTCTAAATAATGAAAGAAGTCTATCACCAAGTAATAATGAAAGGCAGAAATAGCATCAATAGGATCATCCCATCAACACTGAGGTAGGTAATTTGCAAGTCTCGACCCCTCATGATTGAAGGTCCACTAGGGAGCGTAGGACTTCTACTAAATACAATGATTTTGTTCAATATTTATTGTTTTCAAATGGAACTGAACCTACCACATTTGAAGAAGCATGTCAAGACAAAGACTATAAATAGTGGATGGAAGCAATGAATGATCAGATGGATTCCTTAATGACAAATCACACATGGGATTTGGTCTCTCTTCCACCTAACTGGAAAGTGTAAAAAAATAGATGGGTATACAGGTTGAAAGAAGAGGAAGGTGGGAAGAAGCGATACAGGGCTAGACTAGTGGTCAAAGGATATGATTAGCAGAAGGGCGTTGATTTCACTGAAATATTTTCACCAGTAGTGAAGATGACTTCTATCAGGGTAGTGTTGGGATTAGTCATCATTTATTATCTTGAATTAGAGCAGCTTGATGTAAGATAGTGTTCCTACATGGTGATTTGGAAGAAGAATTGTACATGTAGCAACCTGAAGGTTTCGTAAAAGAAGGTAAAGAGAATTTAGTTTGCAGATTGAATCAGAGTTTGTATAGGTTGAAACAAGCTCCACAGAAATGGTATCTCAAATTTGATTCTTTTATGGCTAAACAAAACTTTACTAGGTGTGAATCGGATCCTTGTGTCTATTATAAGGTTTTGGAAAATGGTGAAATTGTGTTGATGTTACTATATGTTGATGATATGCTAGTGATAGGAACTAGCATGGTTGTTGTTAGCAAGTTGAAACAACAATTGGCTAACAAATTTTTGATGAAAGATTTGGGGGCTGCCAAGAAAATCCTTGGAATGACAATCATCAAAGATAAGTAGAAAAGAGAATTGAAATTGTCGCAAAAAAGTATATTAAGTAGGTTTTAGACAGGTTTAGCATGAAGAGTGCTAAGGTAGTAAGCACACCTCTTGCCGATCACTTCAAGTTATCCTTTGAGATGTGTCTTAAGACATAGGAAGAAATTGAGTACATGGAAGGAGTGCCTTACTCCTCTGTTGTTGGGAGCCTTATGTATGTGATGATCTGCACAAGACTCGACATTGCTCATGTAGTGGGAGTGGTCAGCAGGTATATGAGTAATCCAGGTAAAATTCATTGGCAGGCAGTAAAGTGGATTCTAAGATACTTGAAAGACACATCACATAATGTTTTAAGATTTAGAGAATAAGATGCACAACTGCAAGGATATGTTGACTCTAACATGGCTGGTGATTTGAATAAAAGACACTCTACCACCAGATATGTGTTTACTTTTGCAGGGGCAACGATCAGTTAGGTTTCTAGATTGCATAAGGTAGTGGCTCTCTCCACTACAGAAGCTGAGTATATTGCCATCACTAAAGGAGCTAAGAGATGTTGTGGTTGCAATAATTATTATCTAAATTGGGCAGGAGACAACACGATTTTGTGTTGTACAATAACAACAACGCAATACATTTGACAAAAAATGCAACATTTCATACATAGAAAAAGCATATAGAACTTCGATATCACTTTATTCAGAGGGTCCTTGAACATGGTAAGTTGAAGTTGGAGAAAATACACACTAACTTGAATCTTGCATATGCATTCACTAAAGTCGTTTCAAAAGAGACGCTAGAGTTTTGCAGAGCTTCTCTTGGTTTGGTGAACATGTGACAATGAGTTTGGAAAAGAAGGTGACATCTCTGTAAATGACTATTCGCAACATGGATTGGACTTCATGTGGGAGATCATTCGGTTATGAAGTCCAACCATCACTGACTTTCCAACTTCCATGTTTCTTCGAACTCTTCATCTAACTTGAAGAGTGTAATATATATTTGGTATTCAATCGCTTGTATTGATTGATGAAACTACGTATTTGCTGCTGCTAATAAAAGAGATGAATACCCTGCTTTTCCCGTGAATGTAACCAATTTTGATAAACCACATGATTCTTTGTGTTGGTATACTTTTGTTGTGTCTGATTTTCTTATTATCTCTGTTTTTCCTAATTGCTGTTTGGTATAAATTAAACTTTCAATCTGCTTCAATTACTTAACAACTTAAATCTAAGATTTGAATGCTTGAGGAAATTAAAAAGAATTGAGAATGAATATCGGTGCAGAACCAGGTTTAAGTATATAAAATAAAATAAGACTGAATTTTGGTAGAATATCCAATAACACAAAGAGGCATTACAACTTCTAACGCCTTAAGGAAAAAATGGTGATAATGCCTGATAAAAGAGTATTTACCTGATAAGAGTGTTGTTCTTAGCGATCTTCAGTTCCTAACTAATGTTTTTAGTAAATTCTGCATGTCAAATAAATTATCCGTAATAGTTTCTCAATGAAGCTTCTCATAGAATACTCCTTGGCAGACGAGATTGTGGTAGAGTTCCTACTATTTGTGCTCTTTGCAGGGCATAGAAACTCATCCAGTGCCATGGTAATGAGTGTCAACTATCTAACTGATTCTGCCAAATCTTCAATGCAGCTCAGAGTGTGTATGATTGAATTTACTACTTTGTTCTTCTCCTCGTCATATTTTTATTCAATACTATTCGTATATTTATGATGTGATCATTCATCTTTGATCTTACGCACATAAACCACCATAACTTCTTTACTAAAATGGATTCAATTCGCACATATATTCTAAAGAAGTGTCTTCAATCTTATTTGCACATTCTTGACACATTAGATTAATTGCATGTTTCTCTTTTTTGGTCAAGTGCAGAAAACAAATATTTTTTATATTTCTTTTTTTTAAACTTAGTTATCTTTACCAAAATTTTGGGGTGCTATAAGAAAAATATTAATATTAATGAATCCATATTCATTCTCTATGAAACGCACTTTTCATAATATCACGGCTTCTTGTCATTTCAGCTAAGAAAATATAATTGTTTATAAATGAGCAAAATTAAAATGGCAATCTGTGGATCGAACAAAGAAAGTCTTTCAAATTCCAAAAAAGACTTGCCACTGCATATCACATAACTTCAAGAAACATTAATAGTTATGGTAAACATAACCGTGAACGTCTTGAATGAACAGAATAGAACAGAAAGCTTTTTAAACATCCACAGGGCGAAAGACAGTTTAAGAGACAGGATGATGAAAGAATAAGAAAATTTTAAGGATATATCTGTGTTTACAAGATGCACTATCGCAAATCTTTTTGTCAAAGGAGAATTGCAAGCTTCAAAACCATCGTATACAGAAAATGAGTGTTCTGAACAAGAAATGAGTGTTCTGAACAAGATATATATTGGTAGCATTTACACTTAACATTTGAAGCGATAAGAATTTTAGGTTCTTTCACTTCAATGGTCAAACAGTCAATAACAATTTTACACCTATTTTTATTGGCCAAAATTAACTTTTGACTATTGAAATAAATGATGTTTAAAAACAGCCAAAACCGCAAAAACAATTAAAATAAGTAATGGCTGTGTCTCTATTTCTCAGTATAGTGCATATCGTACAACTAAAATTGCTTGATGGCCATTGATGGCCATAGATGGCCGTCACATTTAAAATTTTATTGCCCAGCAGAGCTTCTGAGAAGAGAACAATAAAGTGCTTTGTTTTAATAATAGCTGCAAGCAATGGTATAGTCACTAATTTGTATATTTGAAATATTTGCTTATCTTCCACTGTGGGTTTATTCCCCTTCCTCATTAGCCTTAGTGATGGCCTTGTGTTTAGGATCTAATCAAGCAAGTGCATAGAATCTTATTTTTCCAAATATTTTCCATCTAGATTTTGGTTTGATATCATCCTCACCTCTTACCTCTCACATCATTTAAACTATGGATTATTACACAATAAATACAATATTAATTGCAAACAAATTTAGATAGAATACAATGTAAAAATTATTATATTTTTTTTTATGGAAACAATTAAATTATATAGATATGGGTATCTCTACTTTATATAGTAGATCGTAATATTATGAAAGAGTCTTCATCTAAGCCAGAAGCTGTCCTTAGTTAAGCTACCATAAGTAGGGGGAATCAATCTATCAAAGTTACCCAGGTGTCATGCCTAGCCAATCACACTCCAAGGATTTAAACCTTAAACCTTGGTGAATGGTGTAATCAAGAAACATACCATCATCCTCACCAATTACACTCAACCAATTAAACTTAACCTTACAATCTTTCACCATAACAATAGCTTCTACCATAACGACGATATATTTTTATATTTGACTTGATATTATCTCACCTCTTATCTCATGTCATTTACACTATCAATTATTAAACAATAAACTCAATGTTAACGACAAACAAGAATTAAATAATAGACAATGAAATTCGTATCATATCGTGAAAGTGATCTTTTCATGGATGCACTTCTCAAACATTTTAAAGCTTCTCCTTATCACCTTTTCCCTCTGTTAAATTGGCTTTTATCATGATGCCCTCACTGGCCGCCAGAAAACCGAATGATTAATACTACATTTATTAATATAGAGAAACAGTTGTCATTCACCAAATTTTAGTTGGACTTTATAACTGGACATAAATTGACTCCCCATCTTGTTTGACATTAAACATTCTTCAAATCCAATAAAATGATGGTTACCTAAACTAGACTATTATCAATTTAGTAGTCAATTGCTTTCTCTCACATGCAATGCATTAAAATGATCATGCATGACCCAAAAATCTCCACAGCTTTTCAAGCCAGCTAAGGCAAGAACTAGCCACTTCTGTGGCCCTTGTTTAACAAATAAACACATACGAATGCCTGCATTCTAAACCGTTTTTTTCTTGTAACATTAGGTAGCAATCAAGCAAATGTTCAAAATTAATAATTTTGTAAAATGTTATTTTACATTTCCCTTAGAGCTTTAGAGGACATGCATACACCCTAATGATACCAATGTTCACTTGGTTCTCTCCGAAAAATATAGGCACGGTGAATTCAATCTTCAACAACAGTCACCTCCATGAAACAACAAAAATCAGAACAGGGTTGAGTGGGATTCCGTTGACGAAGAATATGAGCTTTTTGTCTTTCAATCGGGCTCCCTATCGTCCATATTCCCTTTATGAGATACCAAAGTACGAACATAAAAATATATACCAAAGGTTATTGTGAGGTTATTGCTTAGACGGGCCAGTTATGCTTTCTACGTTCTTAATGTCAAAGCAAGTACATCAAAGGCAGCTCTTAACAAGCATTTTAGCTGTAGAATTCAGCAGCATAACGAAAGAGTGATTTGTTCCGATTGATTGGATTGACTACTAAATGAAGCTGCATAGGAATTTTTTTCTAAAGATATTGCATTCTGGATTCAATTTAGTTTCACTTTCAGTATTTTGACCAATTTGCATTTTATAACTATTGATGCTCTAGACTATCAAAATTAATGTTCTATCTGACCACTAAAATGCCTTGTTTATGTAGTTCCCAATTTAAGCTCTTAATATGAGAATTGTTGAAAAAAAAATAAGGTTCATCTAGTTGTCACTTTGTGAAATATAACAAACAGATATTGATTCAAAACAAATATTGGAGCAATTGGCCTGATGGGAACATGAGCCAATACACCAGAATTTGCTCCCCTCTACAATGCAAGCAAATATTTTACCAGCATTGATTGGAATCACAATGTGAATTTCAAGAAAGTCAGATTCAATATGGATGACATCTATGAGCCAATCCAATCTCCAAAAACACAAGCCTACTAAAGTACAAACATTTAGTTACCAATCACTTGAATATCTCAATGATTTGCCTCTTATATTTGAGGTGAGACTGAATGGCCTCAGCCTGTCATCTTTTCAGGCTGTAGAAATGATGTGAAGACTGGATATAAATAATGTTTGTACAAACTAATTCTACAAAAAATATGGAACCCCACTCCTTGGGCCCATCATAGCATTATTCTCCTCAGTTTCAGTGAAATATTTTACATCCCTTTCCTGCATTCATAGGCTGCAAGTTAATTCGCAACCAATAACGATGGTATTCAAGAATGTAAATACAAAGTTGAAAGAAATGTGTATATCCAATGACAGTATACATCCTAACATTACCATGTTTTCATTAAAACTCAAAATTGAGGCAACGTTTCCACAACGATAACAATAGTTTGGCGCAGACCATACCTGTCATTTCTCCAAATGATATAGTTATGTATTACAACTAAAGATTGGAAGATGCAAGCTAGCAAAAAACGAAACTTCAAAATTTTTGGTATCCTATACAAAAAACAAATTAGTAGTAGTAATACAACAACACACCGTCACTAAACCCTTGTCCTGAAACATATATTTAAGACCTTCCTGTACCAGTTGATGCGCTCGGCAAACAAGTTCTAAGTTATTGATATGATTGAACTGCAGACAAAATCCATGTGTGAATGTTTAATGAAATAATTGGCCCTCGCATTTCTGCATTGTTGCCAAACCCCTGAATCTGATAACAATAAAAAACTAAACATGCTATCTTCAGACTCAAATTGGACTGAACTCATCTAAGAATAACATTAATCAGTTCAACTTTCTCTTACTTCTGATGTGACTCGAGATCCAAAAAGCCACCCAGCACCACGAGGACTGACTGCCCAAGTTTCAATTTCTTCTGGGTCACTCCACATTAGATCACAGAAGGGTCCTTCATGTGGTATTTCACAATTCCTCTCAATGAGTCTCATCTGGAAAATATAAAAAGAAAATGAATAAAAAAAGACAATCATCAATCATGCTTCCTTACAAAATGTGTACTAGTGACTGACTGAATCAATTTTTCTCACTGACCTGATCAATTGTCCGTACATCAGGAGAAAGGCCTCCATGTACACAAAGTACCTACATTTCATGGAAACTATTTGTATTGGTTTCATATTAAAATGTTTAATCTACATGAGTTTCAAAACTCAAAACTGAGAAGTCCAAGGGAAAGTTGTCAACTTGAACTGAAACTCTATATCAAACTTTAGATTTATGCACTTTATTTATGCCACTTCATCTTTTTGTGGACCAAACATTATCATCCTTTACCAACAGTTCAGATTTGCAAAAGCCTAAATAAGATAGATATCACATTGAGCCTACAAGTATTCTACCTTACCCTTCCATCAATTATTGCAGAGAGTGTGAGATAATCAAATACATCCGTGCAATAACGCCATGCATTTGCATTCCCATATTTACGCTGGCATTCATCATAGAACCCATAGACCTGAAAAGTCACGGCTTAGTTTCATGACAAACATAATAGCTTATGACATAAATAATCCACTTTTCTGTATTTGTAAAGGATATTTTAATAAAGACTGAATATTTACTGTTAATCTAGTGGAGTCCTAGCTTTAAAAGCACAATATTTCATTACCCACTAAAATGTAGTTTCAAGAAGATTTATGAACAGAAGCCGTATTATTTATGTCCATGTGTATGTATATATTATTATATACCATATAAAAGTTCAGAACTGGTCTCAAAAATCATCTTATTAATGACATTGTCAGAAATTAGAATCATTTTCTTGTGAGAAGAAAAAAACGTACTTCGAATTTCTAAATATAAAGGGAATGCATCAAAAAGGTAAACAGAAGACAGAAAAGGTTGGCAGCCATGGAGCATCCTGGTATGCATTCTCCGATGCCATGCAACTGTGCACCATAAGGTTTTGTGTGGCCAATTTCCAAAGCAAAAAATAAATAAATACAAACAAAAGCCATTCATATGTGATTATCTTTTGGTATACTCACACTTGGAAAGTAAAGGTCACAACCATAAGGTTGCGTGTGGCCAATTTCCAAAGCAAAAAATAAATAAAAACAAACAAAAGCCATTCATATGCGACTATCTTTTGGTATGCTCACGCTAGGAAAATAAAGGTCACAAGGCTTCAAGGATAGTGGCATACTCAAACTAGGAAGGTAAGGGCCGCAAGGCATCATGGATTAGTATTTTCCTCAGTCTCCATTATCAATATTTTTTTTACCCTCATCAATGAATTATTTTTTATGTTAATTTAAGACAACTGACCAAGTCACCATTTTCTTTCAATCATCCCTGCATTTGATTTCCTGTATGAAGGATTGGTCCTCTTGATTTTTGGTTCAATGACTCCAATCTATCAAGATCGACGCCATCAGCTGGACTGAGACTGGACAGTGTCTCTCTTGTGATTTGATTTGATTATTCACTTCCTCTGGATTGTATCCATTCTTTTTCATAATCCCCCTCTTTCCTTCAGTTCCCTCTCCTCCTTCCCGCACCCCACCCCCTCCTGAATTTAATGACTTCAAACATTTGACCTTACCAACCCAAGTAGGCACTTTGGTTGCTCTCTTTTTCTCACCCAACCACTGGTTTCCATTCATGGTGAGCATTAGTTCCCACTAGCTGGTGTTATGCTTCTACTTTGTTTCCATCTAACTTCCACTGTGTCTTGTTCTACCGTTGGTTTTTTGGGGCAACCATGTGCCAGATAACAACTGTCAAAACTTATTCAACATGTAAATGGAATATTTTTAGAATCCAGGGCCTGGTCATCTGCTTCAGAAGAAATGTACAGCAGAGGTTTTACAAAATACTTCTACTAAGCAAAGGGAAAAGAATACTCAGCCTAAGTTTCTAGAAGTTTAATGATTGTCATATCTAAACTTATGCTACAAGTCCTAAATCTAGACAAGGGCCCCATCCCAATCTTGCCAAGGTATATGGCCCTATACTTCCACTGTTCTAAAATTTTCACTTAGACTGCTTCTAACAGTTCCTGTGATGGACTTATAAGGTAAAATGGGGCAATAGAAGAGTTATGTCCGATGGAAATAATTCAAACCACCATGGCTTGTAGGTTGCACACCATGCTATGTCTGCTCTAGCATATAGTACATTCATGCTGCCAATAACTCCTCTTCTCTATCACTGATGCCATTGCCCAGGTTTTTGTTTTCATCCTCAAACTCCTAGAACTTTGCCATTCTACTTGGGTCCCTCAACTTCAAGTTCACCTCTCCAATCTGACTGTTGCATTCCGTAGGACCAAGAAAATGCTTGGTTTTGACTGAATATGTTCACCACCTAGAGAATGTATTTAGAAAATTGCCAAAGATTCCTCAATAGTAATTACATTGAAAATAGTAAATACAGAGCATATGCTTATGAAACTAGAGCTCACGATGGATTGCATATTGCATAAACTGGCCGCCTTGCCTAGTGCTAATGACTTTAACTCCCTTAAATCAGTTAATGTGCTTCATGATGTTTGAGTCTGTTTAGCATAATGTATCAGCACCATCCCCACAAATTTCAATATCAATTTATCATTTGCAACCACCAGCTACAATTGTCTGGTAGATTGTCCAGCAATTGGGCATCTGACATACTTTTATCAGCAGTTTCAGACCCTTTTGCTCAAAAACATGGAAAAAAATCAATACATTGCAACAGCTCATTCACCAGCAATCCCAGTATAATCATAAGATGTAAATGATTATGACAATCTGGATATTGTGTCCTCACATGAAGCTTTCGGATTCCATGTGGTAAGGAAGTTTGTCTTATTCGATTTTAACAGTGTTCCATGGGGACACATCCCCGGAGTCCAAGAGATGTCCAACTCCACGACATCCTAGATGTCCTGGGGCCGTGGACAACTGTAGGAGATACCCTCCTTTTTCAGAACTGGACAACCTCTTCCTTTTGGTGCATAAAACTAGAAGGTAACTTTTAAGAAAAAAATGATAAAACCCTCTAAAAAGGTAAAAGAGGGAGGATTGTCATTGCAAATTCAGCATATTGCTATTTTCTTTTTAAAATTTTAGCTGCTTTTAGTTTGTTTAAGTTATTTAAATAGCCGTCCCGAAATATTTGCCAAAATTCTTGCTGTCCCCAAAACCGTGTCCCCATGTCCCTGCATTCCCCCATTCAAGAGACTTGGAGAAAAATTGGTTTTACAAGTTTTTAAGACAATACTTTTAGTATTTAAGCATTCCCTCAGCGTATTAAGGACTATAGTTTATGGTTTTTAATTTTTAGTTTCTGTTAATGCCATTTTTGAGTGTTTGGAATGGCATGTTGAAAGCAGTATCAGTTTATCTTCTCATTTTGGAGTTTTTCCAATCCTGCAGATTTCTCTTAAAGGTCTGAATTTTGTTACACTTTTACTAAATAATATAACTTATTAAAAATAAATAAAAATAAAAAAAGATGCAAAGGATACATGCCTTATGAAAATGTTTAGGCCATCAATATGGAAGGATACCTGTGTTATTTGCCTGCTCTCATGATTACCTCGGAGAAGAGTTATATTTGCTGGATACCTGTACAAGGAATTTGCAAACAAGAGTAGCAATCAATCAAAATTCAACATCAGAGAATATAATCTGAGCCAATTTAGCTAAAACTACTAAAAAGAACAACTCACTAGAACACCTCAATAAACTGACTATTAATAATATTAAATAATATGTTTTGGCAGTCATTTGACTGTAAATTTTTCTTCTTGATAATTAACAAATCACATAGTTTCAAAAAAATGGTGAACAAAATGACATTAACTAAGGGATTTGCATGCAACTTGTGCATCTAAAGTGCAATGCAGAATGTAACACATGCATTATTCCAGCCTCCTACCTTTCAAAGCATTCCAGAAAAGTATGAAATTCCAAAGGCATCCTAAGTATTGATAGCCGAGAAACTAAATGAGCTAGGAAGGTTTAAAACAGAAATTTTGGGACTACATAATTAGGAAATATGCTCTTGATGATGTACTGTGCAAGACTCAAGAGCACTATGACACTTGAATGCACTCTATTAAGATGTTCTTTTCCAAAAAGATCAATAAATAAAATGCTCTAGTTTGACATGTTAGTCTTTGCAAAAAGTGCCTGGAAGAATTTTAAGGATTTGATATGCCCCTTGTTTGTTAAAATATGCAAAAAGCATTGTAACCCAAATCTAGTGTGGAATAGACACTCAAACCCTTATTCAACAAATGACTCAAGAATCCACCTAGCAGAATAAGGACAGCTTCTATGAATGAAAGAGACAAGCACAAGATTGAAAGAAAAGAATATGGCTCAACACAAATGCATTACCCAAAAGCTTACAATCGCATGAATGAAATAAAAGGTGAGTGAATACATAAATAGAAAAGAGAGGAGACAAATACAACCAATGCGAGATGTAGCTCCACCCAAAAATAGAAGGGAGTTAATGAAAGATACCATCTACCCTCATAAAGAACTAACTCTTCACTACCTAAGCAAGCTAAACAAATGTGCAAGAAAATACATAATATACAACTAAGAAAAATAAAAAAACCTACACTAACACCCCCCCCCTTAAGTGCAACTTAAGTGGGTGAAAAAATGGATCCCTACAAATGAAGCCTAATGAGGTGCTCATGTACATAGAAATCTCCACCAAAGAGAATAAGTCTCCAACCAAGAAATAAGAGAGAGAGACGCCTCCCTCCCCCCACGAAAGTAGAGAGAGAAAGGAAGGACTAGGCACCCCCCCCCCCCCAAGAAGCAGCCTCCTGCACCCCTAGCAAAGCTCGTAAATGAAGAAACACGCTTCTGTAAAGGGTTTCCCTGTGTTACCGGAAACGACAGATTTCAATGCAAGATCGAGACCGAATGAGAGAGGCACTGGGAGTAGGAACAAGAGTGAGGACGAGATAGCCAACGCATGCCCCTGTCGCCCCTACATACCCACAATAGGGCAGCAGAGGCGTGCCCTGGCCGTCCCATGACATGCTCGAGTGCTCCAAACCATGCCCAAGGGCCTACCAGTAATTTTTTTTAAACTTTAAAAAGTATATTTTAAAACCCTAAAAAATCCTAAAACGTTAATGACAACCCTAAAAGTGACCAATATTGAATATATTATATATAATATATAATAAATATATACTATTATATATTTAATATTATAATATTATAATATTTATAATAAAATATATAATTATTACATAGTAATAAATATATTTTATTATATTTATAATTAACAAATATAATAAATATATTATAATTATATAATAATATATAATTATAATAATGGAAAAAACGATGAGGGAGCAGAGCAGGGAGTGAATTCTTGCGGCAACAGGCCAGAGCGAATATCCCAAGGAGGATGGGCGCAGAAGAAGCGATCTCCAAATTTCAAATTCCACAAGTAAGACTGATGGGTGCCATCCGCTAAAACCCCTCCTTCGCATCGATATTTCACAGGAGAGCAAAAGAGAAAGCGAATCTCTAGCAGAGACAACATTAATCTACCGCTTCATTGGACCAAAGCTCAGTAGAAGCCAGGTCAAGACATGGGCGAAAGAGATTTGGCAAGTTCCATGCATTCTCAAATTCCTCCCCAAAGGTTTTTTAATCGCCGCCTTCGTAATGCCCGCTGATAGGGATTTGATCCTTAGAGGGAAGAACTAGACAAGAAACTGTTCACCGATGTACATGAGGAAATGGGTGCCAAACTTCGACCCGACTTTATGTGATCCATATGAGGAACCGAAGTGGATTCAATTATACAACCTTCCATCGGAATGTTGGATGGAGGGCTGTTTGCTCAAAATTGGGCGCTCCCTAGGCACAGTGCTAGCTATCGATGTTGATCTATTTAATAGCGACTCATTTTTATTCGCAAGAACTCAAGTGGCAGCCATTTATAAAATCCCAGCCGAAATTATTTTACACACCCAAGAATATCAAAGGGTTCAAAAGTTGGATATCGAGGAAAGACGCTTCTTTTGCCTTAATTGCCATAATCGTCGGCATTCTCAAGACATCTACCCCAAGAAAAGAGATGCAAGTACAAATCCTGGATGGAACACAGAAGGGATGACCGAGTCGCAGCATGGTACTCCCACGGATATTGAAGCATGAGGTTCCCTGAATCAAGAGGCTCATCCACCTTGGGAAGAAAAAGCAGAAGACAGTACCCACGCCTTGGGCCTAGTAGGAATATCATACACGGAGGTCTCGTCCCATACACAAAGTGATATTTTGGATCCGGTCTTGTCACTCGCTAAACTCTAGGCCAACATTCCCAAACCAATATGCGACAAGAATCCGGAATGATCAGGGGATAGGGCAGCTAAGCGATCGATGGAGGGTCCTGGCACGAAAACTTTGCCCACAACAACAGGGAAAATGCCAGAGACAGGTAACTGCATGTTAAACATGAAAATATCGGACTTCCTCGAGGGCCCCCAAAGCGGGGTGCCAAAAGCATCCTCAGCACAAAAGAATTAGGGGCTGACTGCCCCGTCTTGGCATTCCAGTACGCCAAAGACACCGGCGGGACTCAACTTATCCGTGTTTCGGCCAGTCCAGTTCCGCAAATTATCCTAAACAAGAACTGCTAAACATTTTGGGTCAGTACACTCCACAAAATATCTAACTTAGAAGGACAACACAATCCTCCCAATTCCGAATACAGAGAGTCACATGCTTCATTCAAGATCTGAGTTCTTGGAAAATAAAAAAAAGGAATTCTGGGACCGTCAATTCTTGCAAACCCTGTGGCATGCATTATGACAGTCGGGCACGCCGAAGCCAGAAGACACAAGTAAACTGCTAGGTTAGATATGAGGAATCAAAAATTAGATCTAGTGCGAGGGTCGAATTGATCGAACTTCATAACTAGCCAAATATTGCTAAGGATTCTCTTGACAACTGATTGTCCTAAACATGCAACTCATTCCCAAAGGCGGATCATATCCTAATAAGATTGCATGCCAAAACCTCACACGGGAACAGACGTATCAACTCTTTTTTTTCTCTCTGTTTATTTATAGCAAAAGCTTTGGACGATGTAAGCCAACTTGGACCAATGGCAAATAGGATGAGTATCAAGTGTGTGTGTAGATGCCAAGAGGAGGAAGAAGGTAATGATTCAGAGGAAGAATTGGATCCGGAAGCTGAAGAAGAGGAAGGTGATGAGGGAAGCGAGGCCGAGGAAGAAGGTGAATCTCCAATCGAGTAGATAAAGCGCTTATTCAAGGCCGATTCTCATGAAACTGCGAATGTAATCTTTAAGGTCATTAGGTCCAAAGTCTTCAACAGGGGCCATATTCACGACGGGGTCCTTTATGAAGAATTCTTGATGAATACTGTTCTCATTCTGGGGAGGAAGAACAGCGACAAGGTGATGGCAAACAGTTACATTAAGGATCACATATATCAAGCTACGTCCACAACGATTTACAATTTCAACAAGCGTCCCAAATACCGATACGGGCTCATGGCAAGAGTGTTCGACGCGGCGGCGGTCAACAGGGAGAACAACGTGATGGGCCAGGCATTGGCAGTCTTCAACGAAGGCATCGGTAACCACAACATGGAGACTTTTTCCTATATAGTTGGTCAATACGGAGACCTTTCTCCCACTCAGCTGGAATGTGCAATGGAACTATTAGAGGGGCTAAGGACCCTCTGGTACAAGTAACTAAATTTCTTCTTCTCTATATGAAACTACTACGTAGTATGATATGTACTTGTTTTCCTTTATATTATAATATATTAGCTGTCATACTAGCAGCTGCTTATCCATCAAAATATATATATAATTATAATAATATAATGATATATATTAATTTTTTATAGGTGAATTTGGCCAGAGGGGGCCATACCCGTAAATGTAAAATCCCCAAAAAAATATAATTCAATTGGCTACTCAAATGGAGGGCCCTTATTAAAAACCCGGCAAGGTATATAGTCTTTCATTATGTAATACTAATTATAAACAAAAACCCCACAAGGCATACATCCATGCATCTAAATCCTATTCCAATTTTTGTTTACAAATATTACATTTATATCTACTACTGTATATTCAGCATACCACTATTTATTTTATTATAACCTGGACATTAATTTTAGGCCTATGGTTCCAACAATGAATCCTCCTCGCCGCTCGACACAACTCCATCACCATCAAATGCAAATGTCCAATCCACCTCCTATGACAGTGCAACACCACATGTAGACTTCAAGAACTCAATTCCCCATTGCGCTTGCTGCCTTCGCTATGAATCATTTGCCCAACAGTCATGATAATAAACAACACCCAAGGCCCAAAGTATGTTGGATTGATCACCAGCCAAGTCCCCGCCCCAAGCACCGCATCATCCAAAACCTTCCTCAGCCCGCACCACCACCTTGGTCTAATCAAAGATTTTGCTACCACCTGAATGACCTCCTTGGGTTCTCGTGCCTCTAAAATACTGCAATGAACATCGATGAATGGTTTGATCAAAGATTCTGTTACCACCCGAATAACCTCCTTGGATTCTCCAATAAATATACTGCAATGAACATCGATGAAATATCAGTGTTTACCCTCCCCCAACACCATGCGAATTGTGTGGATCATAATCAAAGCTCGAGTGTTGAAGATTTTCTTCAACTATAGATTTGAAATCTTGCCCAAAAAGGTGATTTGCCTTTTCTTGGCCAGCAATCGCACAGTATTGTCCATTTTCCAATTCCACTCTATCCCCATGTTTGCTCAAGCACATGCATTACGGCATAATTTCACAAATAATTGTAACAGTACCTTCCTGACGTTAAACGAGCCGAGCAAAAGTATCACATGAAATTGTTATAATTGTTCATCGCACAACAACAGTAGATCGGGTGCTATATTCTACCACATGCTAGGGGAGTTGTCAATTATGCACTCAAAGTCCATGTCACTTGCCACATTTGCCAGCCAATCAGCCTCCTTATTCGCCTCTCTGTATATGTAGTCAATGGTGAACGTGTTCATCTCATCAAATATGGGCCAACATAGTTGCAAAATACTGTCTAATTTCCAACTTGGTGAGGCTCGCTTCCAAAGAGCATTAATTGTAATTTGAGAGTCTCCTTTGATTTGTATTTTTTAACGCCATAGTGTTTGCAAGTTTGAAGCCCCAAAACAATTGCTTGTGCCTCTGTCTCATTGTTAGTGCCCCTTGAAAGTTTTTTTTTCCTCCCACACCCACCAGTTTCCCCAAATGATCTCTAATTATGCATCCAACTTCGAAGTTTCCTAGATTTCCCTTTGAAGCCTCGTCTATGTTGAGCTCTAGCCACCCCTCTGGAGGCGGGATCCACCTAGCATTCACTCACGGATTTGAAGCCAGAGAAACACAAGAAGCCCCATAAACGGGGGAATAATAATATATATTAATTATATATAATAATATATTATAATTATATATAATAAAGTAATAATATATAATTTAATATATATAATTATTAATTATCCGATAATGGGTAGAAACGGTAGCGAGTGACGTCAATGGTAATTATGGGAAGGACAGATGGAAGAAGGATGATATTGAAAGGTAATGGAGCATTCATTCATTTGTGAAGGTGGGAACGGGAGTTAAGAATTGTGAATATGGTGTGTTCTATAGTACGGTTGGCGGTGCTTGAGTGTTATATTTTTTAGCTCAGTTCGGAACTTCTGCACAAGTTCAATATGAACGTGCAGGATGTAGTTCGAGTTAAAAATGTTTGAGTTATTCTATTTTGTAATTCACTTTAGTGATAAAGTGATAAAGTGAAATCTTTTATTTAGTCAATTAAGTCTAATAAAGTGCCAAAGCACTAATGATTTAGACTTATCTTCCACGTCATCTCCTGTGTGAGATAAGGTTGCTTTCTTTCACTTTGTTTTTGAGAGACAAGAATGCTTTATTGGAAGATTAAATTTTTAGCTAAATAGTATAAAGGTAGAGGCAAGATAGAAAATGATTAACTCAATACAATGTAATATTTTCGTGCAGTTGTGTGTAACATCAGTTGTGGAGGTTGTTTGTAAGATTTTGAAGAAATGTGAAGCAAGTTACAGGTGTAAAATATTGTGTCTGGTGTTCTTCATTTCTGTTGTTGGATTTCAATGATTTGTATGTTTAATTCAATGTTATTGCAGCATTAAGAAGTTAATGCATCTGATTGAAATTCGAACATTGAGGACTATTGTTAGATGACACGGCATCCTCGGTTGTTGTTTGGTCTAGAAAAGCAAGAAAGGTTGAGAATCATAAAGGGAAGGAACATATTTTGGAGAAGAATGTGAAGAAACAGAAGGCACGAATTTTTGGTGAGGAGATGATAGTCAATTTTATGGCCTTTATAGAAAAAGAAATCAAAAACCCTGAGCTTAGACACTAGGTGGTGAGGATCTAGGAGCTTGCTAAGGACATGGATGGGGCACCATGTGTTGGGATTCAGTCCCCACTAACAAATTTATTACTTGATGTTAGGCATATGTTGAGGCAAAGGAGTGTATTTGATGCAGCTCAAACATTAAGTTGTGCTTCGTTGTTGTAAAGCGCCACAAGATCATATTTGTTACATGGCGACATAGAAGACGTGGTTCATTAATTTTAGGTATACTTTAATTGCCTTCTTGATTATTTACATGCTACTAAGATGCGACAACAATGCTTGCGACATGCAATGGAAGAGTTAGTGAAAGGGTTGAAGGTGCCCTTGCTTGTGGAGGCTATCCCGACCTTCTCAGAGTGTTGTGACAATGAAGATTCAAATGAGGTGGCAGTGGTGGCTCCACCTAGCAAGGTGGTCTCATGTGATAAATGTAAAGAAGTTATGGAGGGGTGCTTAGGGCCTGTGTAATTTTCCCTAGCCCCCATTTTAAGACTCGATAAACAGGTGTTTCTTCTCTCGGTTTTGTGCTAGGTGGGTTATGTTACTATATGCTATTGAGGTTATACAATTTTATGATGTTTTGGTTGTGGGTTTGTATAGCCTTGATCTATGATGTTACAGATTACTCTCGACTATTATGGTCAACTTCTCATTGGTTTGACAGCTAGTTTGTTCATAGACTATGGACCTAGTTGTTGTAATGACACCAACATTTGGGGTTTGATGCCCAATTTTGTTTCTTCGGCTCCTGGGCCTTCCAAGTTTATTAATAAAAAAATATAATATATAATTACATAGTTTATATTATTAATTTATTATATATAAATTATAATATATAATATATTTTTATTATATATTTAATCTATAAAATATATATAATTAATATATATTATTAAATATTTAAATATATATACCAGCCGTGCCTTGAACTTATTAATTGACCAATCTGCTGCAAATTTATTCAATATATCCACTTGCACAAAACAAGCTTCCTTCCCTTAAGAAAGGAGATTAAATGCCAAGTATGGTTCCTAACCAAGGAACTATACTACATAGTTGCATCCCACTCAAGAATGCTAAATGCCTCTCAAAAAAATTATGGATTGGAAGTAGAGGCGATGAAAACATGTGGATGCCCTTGGAACTGTGATCTCGTCCACCTAGCATTTGAAAGATCCCCAACCCAATCACCTATAGAATACAAAGTCTGTCTAGCCCAAAGTAAACCAAAAGCTGGAGAACTAGGAGGAGATTCCTCAACCTCAAAATAATGACTGGGAGCTTCTTCTACAGGGATTTTATAGAGGTTGAATGTTTAAACAGAAGCAGAGGCTGCTGGTCGAATGACTACAGCTTCTTAATAAGTTAATATTAAGCAAAAATTTGATTACAAGGCTTCTGATTGCAATATCCTTACTGTGTTCTGATTTTCTAGATCGCACTAAGCGCAGGAAAAGAGCATAGATAGCAAGAAAGACTCTTAGACTCTCTAACTTGTTATGTTCAAATGACTCTAATATAGTCAATTTCTTCCTTGGGGAAGACTAATAATAATTTAGTCTAAATTCAGCTCCATAACTGTAACTCTATGTTTAACAAAAGTTTTAAAAGTAGATCTATATACTATCGTATTCAACAAGCTAGGCCTGAGAGCAAAATTCTTATAAATATTATCTGGCTTAAGCATAGGAGGCTTATAAGTAGAAATAGAACCTATAATTGCTCCTTCTGTGCCTGTAATCTCATTTTCCGTCGGCTCGACATTTGGTAATTCGAAAAATCCTTCTGCTCAAGCTTGATTTACGAGCTCAACTCAGTCGATGTAACCAGTATTTTGTAAACCTTATTTACTTTCTCATTAAGCTTGTACTTTGTAAAAATCCTTGTGCTGAAGCCTGTAATCTCATTTAATGGCTTGATTTACTTTCTCATTAAGCTTGTATTTTGTAGTTTGTGATTGATTTGGAGGGTTCAAACTTTAAAGTTGAACCATGTAATAACACACTATATAGTGTGCACTATAAATAACAATTTCAAACTTAATGAGAAAGTCCATATTTCAAAAACTAGTGGTGTACCTTTCCTTTACTTTCTCTTTCTCACTCTCCATGCAACTAGGATGCCTATAAATATTTAAAAATCAGTTATTTCTCTTTTTTTGTAAATTTTCTGCATTTTTTGGATCCCCGAAATTATCCCGAAAAAATTGAAAATATCTCTCTTTTGGTTTGCCAAGATATTCTCGAGAAAGATATTTTGATTCTATGGTTAAGTGTTCTATCAGACTCAAGTAATAATTGTTTGGATAAGATCTCCTTATCTATAGAAAGATATTTATTTCAGTCTTTTGACTTCGTAAGGGGAATAAAGAGAGAATTTGTACTCATAGGCTCATAGCTCAAGTCTGCTTGATTAATGTTAAAAAATTAGAGAATATTGCTATAAAAGTTATCTCCACTTTTTGAGCCGTCTTCAATCGATTTTCTCTGTTTTAACTTCTATATGGAATATAACGAAGGAAGGGGCAAATGAAAGGTTCTCCATCTCTGAAGGGGTATGACTTGATTTTACGATTTTTATATAATTGCATTAATCATCAATAATGTAACTAAAAATTCATCTCAACCAATAGAATTTTCTCAAATTGTTTCTTCTTAAAAACCAGAAATGTCTTTTGGTAAAATGGCAGATGCGAAGAATAATAAAAGACCTTGAACAATAGTTACCAGGTTCAAACATTTGATTTGGTTCCGAATGGCAAAAGATTTTGGAAATCTGGACTTATCAAATAAAATTTCTTTAGGAATTGAAAAATACGAACCACATCAGACAAATTTGACCGGTCAAAAAAAATCAGATCCAGCAAGATTTGAACTTGATCTGATAACAGTGCCTTGAACATGTAAAGGATCTTCATGTACTATTTCTGCATTTTCCTTACCAAATTCATCTACATTAGGGTTACCAAATTCATCTACATTAGGGTTATTAACTTATTTATTAATGACTGATCCACTTGGATGAAATCACTCGTAAATACTCTAGCTCAACCTATTGATGGTAAAATATAATATCAGCTTGCGAATTTCAATTGGTTGAATCTCCTGCCCCATGTATTATTTCAAGACATTTTTTATATAAAAAACACCTCTTCAACGGGTCTTATTGCTATTGATTTGATGATCTTTATAGGATGCAGTCAGCAAGAATTAATTATTGGGGATAGACAGACTGGTAAGACAGCAGCGGCTACAGATATGATTGTCAATCTAAAAAAAACAGAATGTAATGTGCTTATGCCCCTATTGGCCAAAAAGCTTCTTCTGTAGCTTAGGTAGTTAATTTTTTAAGAAAAGGGTGCAATGGAGTGTAACGCTACATCCCATCACACATTCAGGCTTTGCTGGAGTGTGGATTGAATGCCCAAAACAAATAACAACAATTTCAACATACGATCATCTTTGACAATACTTCCCAAGGATTTTTTTTGCAAAACAGTCAGACAGCTCTATATCCTATATTTAAGAATAATACTTATTCATAGAGTGGAGATTATTTTTTCCTGGGAAGCATCCTGATAAGGGATATCCATAAAGATGAATATTATTAAACCATTGCCACATCATAGAACTGTTTGCTAAAAAGTATAGAACCTTGTCTCCCCACCTAAGGCCAGGCTACACACTGATTACAGAATCATCAGTGAGAAAGTATCCATGCCAGAGAGCAGAATTCAACTAAATGGCTTGAGTGTGAAATTCATCCTATACCATACCATCTTTGACCATCCTGTTTTGAAGCATAATGGGATGTGAATCTGAATTCTGAGATACCTCATGATCTGGAAGAATCTGACCTAATAATGGAATCCCCTCCTCTTATTGGAGAGGATGACAAGGACCTTGCAAAAAAACCTCAACGTCAATCCCTCATGATAAAAGAGAACAGTAAGAATATGCTACCAGATCTTATGCATAAGCTGCAACAAAGATAAGCAAAGGCACAGATGGGCAAGTTTGAGATTAAAAGGCTTAGTGGAGCTGTAAGCTTATTCTCAGCCTGCTGAAGGAAAGGTTTCCAGTTATCCATTTCAAGAGGGCAAAAGGCAACAAGCGTACCCAATTATTTAAATGCATAATTTTTTTTCCAGATGAGAAACACCATCTACTGTTTGAACTGTTTCTAATTGTGTGTGAAGAATTGCTTAAGTCCCTAAACACAACAGAATCCATTAAAGTTTTAGCATAATTAATGTTGGCAACTGATGCTAATTTTTTTTTACAGTACTAGATTCCAATATAAAGGTGTCATCTAGATATTGCGGGTGAAATTGCTAGCTCAAATCAAATAAACATGTTATGCCAAACATCTTATGAAGGCATCTACTGCAATGACATAAAGAGAAGGTGACACTAATGCAAGCTTTCTGTATATCTCGTTAAGAAACTTAGAAACAAAGAAACATGATGATTCTCCATCAACCAGAACAGATAAATTGATACTCTGGAGAAGAGCTGCAAACTATAACAGGCTACCGAATTGGGTTTCATTTTACTGCTATAAAGGATAACAAACAATGCATTTCAACCTTCTCTAGACCTAGTCTGTATCCAACTCCAGTGCCATAATTTGAAGCTGGGAAGGCCTTGATGATCACATTGATAGAATTAATTACTTTCCTACCCAGAACAAAGGAAGGCCAAAACTTGGAGACCCTAATTTCTATCGAAGGGCTAATTGGTTGGACAAATCATTTGCAATAATTTTGTACCTGGCATTGCATAAAGAGATAGGACATCAGTTAATAATCATTGTAAACAATCCTCCATTGGGATCCAGAGAAGAAAATGTTGAATTATTAATTTATTTGAACCAGGCAAAAGGCCTCTCTATTATTAATTTATTTGTTTCTAGGCCAAGTTTGATGGGATAAAAGACTACATGAGCCCAACAAGCACCTAATTAGCCCTTTGCTCTAGTTGGGTATGGACTTCGTTGAAAAGCCCTATCAAAATCAAGCTTCTTACAAACAATGTCTGGGACTATCCGCTGAATCCACTACCTCATAGAAGCTTCACTACTGGCCCCATTATTAAGAGAATAAAACCAAAACCTTGTTCCTCTACTATCTAATCACAAGGAAGAGGCATAACCTTGTCCTTAAAATATTGATCCCTGAATGCCAATTTCCATCTAGGTAGAGAATGACAATGCTAGTCTCCAAATGACAAAAAAGAAGAAAGAGATAAAGAAATTGAATATTGAACACAAAGCGAAGAATGTGCATTAGTCAATATGTAGCTTTTGATAGATATACCCACCAAGTGCAATATGTGCCAATACCATGAAATTGTTCGGATTGGCATGCAAAAGTAGCTAAAAGGACATCAAACTATATTGGAGAGAAGCCAAAGTCTGCAAAGCAAAAGAGTGTAACCTTCTATCTAGTAAAGAAGAACCACAAACATTGGAAGCAAAGAATGAAAAAATAACTGCTAAAAGCAAAGTGGTTCAAAACAACTTATATCAGCCTTTAGCAAATTGATGATGGATGAGAAGAACTGCACTCAAAATGTGTCTTCTCAATCAAATGGCAGTATGCGGTCTTTCCCTTAGTGCACTATAAGCTCTAAAGATAGCACGTCTCTAATATTAGATGTATGTACCACTAGATATTTAGACTAGAAAGAGGGGAAACAGTTTCAAGAGAAACTAAGATCTGCTACTTATACTGCTAGAAATGCCTTTGGTTGCACTAGGTTGGTCTTCCAAAAGGAAGAACACCAACCAGTTCAAAAGTAAAGGAAAAAGGATGCTGAAGAACTGTACTAATAACCATGAGAGAGAATGATCAAGACTTAGTGTATTACAAAGGCCCCAACTATCAATCTATTTATAACAAGTGATAGGTGGAAGTAAGAGATGGAATTAGCCATCAAATACAAAATTCAAAGCAAGATAAACACTAGGAACTATCCTTGGTAATTGTTATATTTTGTCCTTATCCTCGAAATTTTTAAAACAAAAGGCATGCATTTGGCTAGTTTCTAAGTCTTAAGGCCCCAGTAGGTGGTGTAATGCTAAGTTACCGGTCTTGGTACTGGTTCGGGTTCAGTTCGCGGGTTCGGTCAAAAAAAAATTTGGGTGTCGGTTCGTTTTGGGTTCGTCCATACAAAAACATATAAAAATCAGAAATATATTCATATTTGCAGCAGTAATTAAGTTCAAAATACCATAGCATCATGAATATGATCATATAATAAACAAAACCTCCATAGTATTAAAAACTAAAAACACTACAATGTCAATTAGTCAAACACAAATATCATACCTATGTGTATGTTGTCTCTACCTTGTATCTCCTTGTCACGTGTTGATGTAATGGCCCATGTCAAAAATATATTTTTAATGAAAGAAGTGGACATATTTCTGGTTAGTGGGTTCATTATGTGTTCTGATTTGTTTCTGATTTTATGATTTTCCTAATTTTTAGTTTCTGGTCTCTTTCTGATTTTTTCTGATCACGATTTTGGTAACATCAGGTTCAACAACATGCATTCTTGCTTGCACTCATTCCCCTGCATTTTTGTTGCTTCTGCATCCCACATCCACATAGATTTAAGAAAGAACTATTAATTTTTTTTTGTCTGAGAATGCACAGCTTACATCCATTGTCCTTAAACCAACATGGCAATTCTAAGAAATTTTGAATCCAAATAGTGTTTAAAATCAAGAGTTATTTAAAAGATTTTCAAGGTCTTGATGTTCAATTACTGAATATTACCAAGGAACTCAAAAGATTCCCAGTTACTAATACTCACTGTTCAATCATATGTTATGATGATGTGCAAGTTCTGTAGTTTAGCTAGTCAATATTAATGGGTTTTGATGCTCAGAACATGCCTAATTAAGCTTGCATTCTTTCAATGAATCTTCTATTATAAGAGTGATCATAGGGAAACAACGATGACAAACAAGACAAGCAAAATAAATAATAAATACTCATGTTCAATAGCAAATTCTGTCTGGGTTCTGAGCAAATTCTATCTGGGTTCTCCCGGGTTCGTCTCAGAAGAACCCACAGGGCATTTGAAGGACCCTGGCCAAATCCCCTGGAGGACCGGACCAAGACCAGGACCCGGTTCGAACCGAACCAGTACCCAGCAGTCCCCTGCAAAGAACCGGTAACATAGGTGTAATGTAATGTCCCGCTCTAAAGGAGACATTACAACTCCTATATTGAAAAGATATAAATTAATGGACATTATGAAAAAGATATCATGCCCCCAATATGAAAGATAGTTATTAAACAAAAGAATTAATTAGACAAAAAAAAACAGAAAAAGACAAAAGATAGAAAAAGGCAAAAAAAGTTTGAAAAAGAAAAATTAATTAATTAAACTTCAAAGAGGCAGCGGTTGTTATTTACCAAGAGATGTGTTCCCTCCAAAGGGCAGCAAACATTGGAGGAGGTGTGACTCTTTACCAAAGAAAGTATGAAAGGAAGAATAAATAAGAAAAGGAATAAGAAACAAGAAAGAGGAATATATCTGCAGCAAGACATAAATAAATATATCACAGCAGTACAAACATTAGACATCAGCAAAAGATATAAATATATATTACAGCAGAATAAATAATTGACATTGACAAGAGGAATGTATTGCAGCCATGGATCATAGACCTATCAATCCATCCAAGGAAGCAGAAATAAATAAAGAATATGAAATATTCCAAGTAAATATTACAGCAGATGTATATTAAAAGTTGTGACCCTTCTATAAAGGCAGCCACCTATGGAAGGTTGTGACTCTTTCCAATAAGAGATATAAAATAAGGAGGCAAGCAATCTTCATTGGAGAAAAGAAATATAAGAATCCATCAAAAGGAAATATATCAGCAGTAATATATATATCTGCTATACAACAAGTGTTAACAGCAAAAAAGGATATATTGCAATCCTTGAACTGAACTTGAAATCCATCAAGAGGTACACTGTATCAACCATCTAACAAATTCCTAAGCAATCCCTTTTGAATTTAGGGAGATGATCGCAGGTAGGAAGGATGGCCCTTCCAAGTTCGCAAGAGATGAGCGGTGGACTGACCCTTCTCATGCTCTTATCAAGTTAGGCCAAGAGGTGCATTAGGAGTTGTTAGGTGGACTGACCCCTTTCATGCTCTCGACAATATCATGCTCTTGGGCCGACCAGAGCTATTAGGTGGACTGACCCCTTTCTTACTCGTGGGGCTTGATCAAGGAGGGCAACCAGCCTCCAAGGTGGACTAGGAGTGGTTAGGTGGACTGACCCCTTTCAATATTGCTACTTGCAAGAGTTCCTAAAGAATTCACTATGTGATTAGCTTGAAGGATTATGTTACAATGTATTGAACTGAATATTGTTTATGCTATGATGTATTAATCTACATTGTTGAATATATTGATTTGAATACTAATTGCGATATGATGAATTGTATTGAATATTATCATGATTTAGTGATCTATAATGTCTCTAACGTTCAATTTGAGTAACTAGTCTTGTTGCAGGCATAGAAATCAGGAATAATCCAAAAAGGGACATTACATGTAACAGCATCGTGTGCTAAGAAACCACAGCATAATATGTCAGTGCACCAAGATGGCAAGGTATAGCAGATGCACACACTAATCTAACATGAGCTCTAAACTTAAAGAAAACTGGAATTTGATTTTCAAACCAGAAATGAAGGTTTGTGAAAGTAAATTTGACCTATATGACTTTAAGGAGAAATTTGGATTAAAAAGCTAATTAGAGATTGCTTTGACACACCACCAGACTATCTAATAAAATATGATTGTCCAAATAAGGTCCAATAATTGATCAAGATCTCACTCACACAATTTCATCATGACTATGTCTTAGAGTGGAGACCATCCTTAGCTTGGTGTTCTTGTGAATAAGCCCCATAACTTGGCATCAATACAAGAGAACCTTTTGACTTAGTCTCAAACTAGATGTAGGAACTTGCAATGTTACAGAAATGGTTAACGAGAAAGGAGATGAAGCCATAAAAAATAAATGAAGAAGAAAAAGTAGGTAAGAATTGGCAGGCACAATGTGGTAGATGATTGAGAAAGAAAAAAATGTATCTGTGAAATCATTTATACAAGCATAGGACAAGGAAAAAATGCTGCTTGGGAATTACTCCCATTTAACAATTCATTCTGAAAAAGGATAAATATACACATTTAATAATCCATTGCCATAAGATGCTTTTAATGCAAGGATATGACCGCAATCTATGTTTGTTAATGGTGATCTAGGGGGATATGTCCAATGGACATGTCTATTATTAATGTAATGTACTAATAACTATATCTATATTTATTTAAATATGTATTCTAAGGTATGCATTGAAAGAAGTGTTGAACGAATTGTTACTAATTTTGGACTTCAGGTTATAATGCCCTTACTAAAGATGAAGGCCTTTTGGAACTGGGTTCTGCAAAACCATTTTCTTGTCCTGATTTTTATATTTACATCAACTTAAGAATCGATCTATCTCTACAGCCTCTTAGTTTCCCTGCAAGTAATCCAGGGTATGGGTATAAGTGACCATCACCACTTTTACTTTTATCTCAATTTCTGGAGACTGATTGGTCTTGTGTGTTGGGATAGGTTCTGAGGGAAGTATCCTACTTCCTGCTAGAATTGTCCAACCTGCCCCCCTTAGCCCAGGAAATTCTCCTATAGAAAGTATCAGATCCTCTATTGGTCCTTTTACAGTGGTGGATGACAACCCTGCAGTTCTTCTATCTATATTGTTGATTCTGCTTCTGCTCCAGATGTTGAAATAGACATGTGAAAGCACTGGGTTAGAGCCCCCAGACTTCAGATTCAACATTGGCTTCCTTTTAATCCCTCCCTCCCTTCAGTTGCCCTCCCCTCACATGGCTATTTATAATCGTAACTGTATATTATGGCTTAGTTTTACATGATTCCAATTACCTTCTCTAATTTTGCTTTCATTGTTTTTTTCTTAATTTTTAGTTCTTGGTCCTTTTTTCAGCTCCTTGGGTTCCTTTTTAACCTAGAACTTTTTAACTGTATTTGGATGTATCACAAGTTCCATTGATCTACTCTTGTCACTCATGGAAATTGACATAATATCTCTCTTTCTTTGTTTCTTTATCAATCTTCTTCTAATTCTATTTATTGATATGATATATAAACTATTGGTTTGATGAAATACCAAATACTTGATTACAATTGTCTGATTAAAATGGTTTATGTGACAGTGGATGATGGTATACTTGCTGTTAAGTTATCTCATCAGTATGCTCCATAGAATCTGATGACCTTTTGGTTTACAGATAGAAAATTGCTTCCAGTTCCAACGCAGAAACTAAAAGGTTTTAGCTTGCTACCATTTTATCAATCTCATCATTTATATTGTTGAGAATGCATACAGAATAACGGTCATTTTCCCAAGGAATTAAGGCTAAGTGGGTTATTATAAAAGATTCGTAGATGAACAGAACTTAATCAAAGAGATCGTTTTAAGGGCAGTTCAACCCCAAGAAATGTCCACATTGAATTCCCTTTATGGTTCAACGTACCTTGCTTTTAATAACAAAAGAATGGTAAATACTTCAAGACTGTTGTATCCTCGATCAACAAAATCCCCCTGTTAAACATTCAAACATATTAAGTTAACATAAATGTGAATGACAAAGATGAAGCCAAAGCAACTAACAAAACATACTCATCTATTCTCGTTTTTCTTAGTATCCAACATAGTTTCATATATTGGGGATAACTTGCCATAAAAATATAGTTGGTTTCTGGAACATGACCCCCTGTCTTGAAAAGCTTCATTAAATCATGGAACTGGCCATGGATATCTCCACAAACAGTCACTGGACTATTCACAGGCTGCACATTTGATTCTTCCACAAGTATTTCTTTGACCTGAGTGATGTATAAACATAAAGATCGTATTCAGATATTAGATCCTGTAAAATAATTAGATATATTAAATACTTATGTATGTCAAAAACATGCAACAGAATTGGAGCTCACATGTTGTGGCCAAGGACCAAGTATTTTGACAAAGGATTATCAATGTTTTAAGAGCATGTTCACAAGTTACAAAGACCCTGCTGAGAAACAAGCTATAATTATTTTCTTATTAGTAGTTTCTGCCTCAACAAATAAAAACAAATTGATTATATGCCTACGTGGATCAAGTAATTACTCCCAGACTACATAAGGCATTACTGCAGGTAAACTTACTTAGATTGCAACTTCAAGAGTAAATAGTTCAACTTAACAGTTTTTCCTCCAAGTGATTCTATTAGGATGAAATCTGTGGAATGTTCACAACAATTTTGTGAACTAAAATCTATAGATAGATGAAAGTTGCTTCAACTTGGATAATTACTATGTTAAATGATTTCTTCGATCTGATATTTGTGAAGTTGCCATTAGAAAAAACTATGGATAATTAAATGTTGCTTCAGCTTGGATGATCACTAGGTTAAAGGATTTATTTGGTCTGGCACCTGTAACGTTGCTATTAGAGAAAAATTAGATAGTTGAATGATGCTTCAACTTGGATAATTATAAGGTTAAATGATTTCTTTGGTCTGATATCTCAACATTACTATTAGAGAAAAAGTAGATGGTTTGCTTTTACTTTAACTTGAATAATTATATGGTTAAAAGATTTCTTTGATCAGATATCTGCAAAAATTAAAGCCAAACATGGTGACATTACACCAGGTTTAGATTAATCATTTGAATTGTTTCTCAAACAATATGCTACTCCGTGGAATGTCCCCTGTAGCTCATAGCATTCCAGGTGGTTGGGATGTAACAAAGTGTCTATTTTGGCTGGGAAGGTCTGGCTGTACCTGAACAAAAGGTACATTCCACATATGATCAAGGGACCTTTTCCACATCCTAAGAATTCTGGGATGTCCTAAATGCAATCAGGATTTTATTTTTCATTAAGCAATAAACATTATGTAATGTCCCCTCTTCGAAATTAAACCGAGATAAAACCCAACGCCCATCATACATTTCCCATGGGTCTTGGAAATTCTGCACTAAGGGAATGGGCTTTGATTATTTTTAATTCAAATTGTTAATGATCTGAAGCAGATTTAACTCCACAAGGAGGAAGGAAGAAAATCTTTTGATTGAATTTTTGTATCAATCAATTACTTAGTAAGCAATCCAGATGCTCTGTTTTCACTGCAAAACAATGTCTACAGCCTGTGAGCATGATGGATCGGGTGTAGAAATATATGGTATAAACATGGCGCAGCAGATGTATTCTCCAAGCAAGTGCAATCCTCAATACAAGGAAACTGAAGGGTTAAATAATGTTATAAAATGAAATTATAATTAAAGTTTATTTTTAATAATATCAATCAAGGGGCATTTGAAGAGGTACGTCTTTTGCAGGAAAGCTCTATTTAAGAAAGGCCAAGCAAGGAGAAGGTGCATAAATTGATGAACAATTCTATTTTCTAATTTCTACTCCTTGATGGAGCATTGGACTTTGGTTCAATTTCACCTGAGAACGAAAACCCTCTAGGTCTGGAATTGGAGGACAAAAACCCACAATTCCTTGGAATGATTTCACATAGAAATCACCATTATGCAGAATTGATTGATTTTCTAGTTGATATCAATAAAGTCTTTGCGTTAATAACAGTTGCTGTTCATCAGCAAATCTGATTGTTATCTTTGAAGGGGACAAACCATGCCATATTGGGAAAGCAGTAATAATTCCAAGAATAATCACAGATCCAATATATTGGGCGAGTCATATATTAAGACCCTTGTGTGTAACATTTGTATTTGAGTCTTCAAGCCATAACTTTCTGCAAGAAGTAATCAGTCTATTTTATATCATGCTTTCTGCTGGTCACCATTGCTAAAGGTTTGTACCAGTTTTAATCGCGGCTTTCTTCTATAATAGCCGCTTCATATTTTGATGGTGTATAAAGGGAAGGAAATACATAAAGATCGCAGCAAAAGAGATTGTGGAATCAACTCTTATTTCTGACTGGATTTATATCATTTAGTGCTATTCCTTAATCTGCTGCTTCAGACTAGATGATTTATTATCCATAACTACTGTATACATAATTTCAGTATTGCAACTGGATAGCAATCAATAATATTTAATTAGTGAAGCTAACCCTGAGAAATTATTGAAGTAGATTAAAATTGGGTAACTATCATAAAATATTCCATCTGAAATATTAAAAAATTTGAACAGGATATTACACATTAGTTGCCAAGAAGATTGCCTAAATGTAACCAGCCTAAACCACTCCCCATAATTTGTTTGAAACTAATTCTAACCCAACCCATAAACGCAACAAAGAAGAGTCTTAAGTTCAAGAACGAGATGAGAAGATTAAGTTACATGTTTGAGAAGGAAAAGGACAGACTGGAAGAAAGCACCTATACCAGAAGATAACTAGTAAGAATCAGAGTAAAACATCCAACTTGAAGAGAGATGTCTCTTCTCTTCCTTTTTTTCCATACTAAGGATTTATTTTCGTTCTTTGTCCTTGCTCTTCAAACATCCATCAAAAAAACTTCAAAGGTAAGAAACTCAAATACTGGAAACCTATCTCCGGATCTGGGTCCAGTTTGTCCTTGGTTTGGGTTCGCAGTCCAGTCCGCTGTGGGTGTGCGCAGGGCACAAACTTTGGGCCCCGGATTCGCCAGGGGCCCATCAGAAAAACCCGCAGATCCAGGTCTAGTTCGTTCTCGAACAAGGCCAATCCAGGGTCCAAATCCCATGCTGAGATCAACACTTCTGTGAACCGCAGCTTCTTTTGTTTTTACTTCTGTTTTTCTTTTTTTTTTTTTTGTTTTTCTTTGCACTCTAATAGTTGTTTTTGTCATCACATTTCACAGAAAGAATAAATAAAACACGTTAACAGGGGGTAAAGTACAAATAGTGCCATTACAGTTAAAAAGCCAAGAAGAACGTCGTATGAAGGCCACCATTCCCTGAGGCTTCTCCTTCTTCTACTTACTTCTCCATGCAATGATGGGCAATGAGTATGTGCATAAAAATGATGGTATTTTGGTGGTGGTGTTATTATTGTTGGTGCTACTGTTATTTTAAGTTTGTATGCTGCTCTTTTACTTTTTCTTTTTTCCTTTTTTTAGTTTTGGGGATTTGTACAGCTGTTGGGGATTTTTATGGCTTGTCTTTTTACAGTAAGTCTTGGAGTATTACCTGCTGCATTTCTCAGTAAAAAGCAATAATAACTGGATTCACATTATTAAAAACAACACATGCTTTACTTTTACCACCCTTGAGGGTCCACCACATTCATATCATGAGTTCTATTTTTTCTTCTTTTGCAGTTCGCTAGATTTTATCCTAGGCACTCCCACCTAAGAGAGACATGAAACGGAGCTCTCCATGGGATCCACACAAAGGGGGTTACAGCTTTTAATATTGAGGTACATACGATCTTATAAAAAATTTATGGTTGTACTTGTTTTGTCTACTTATATTATATGTATGTTATGTGGTTATTAAACTTAATTTCTGTTTTTAGGCTAGAATATGTTTATATTTATAAGTTTCTTTTTTGTTTTGTTGTACAGACATACCCAAAACTTTCCCAACTCCCAAAACAAAATCTGCCATACCGGCATACCTGAACCAAAACCCAAACTGAAACCAGTAACTTAGCAGGAAACACTTAAGGCATTACAGCATAAGAAAACCAATCTTCAATGAGGCAACCATAAACCATAAGTATGATTTGGGCTTTACATTGATATCTGAACCTTTAATTTTACTGTATTTTCATTTTGACATTTTCACTACTAATAAGAAAATTGATAATTCAACCAATATAGTATGTTTAATTTGTCCTGCATTCCTATTTGGCATATTCAGTTATTATAAAAATGCAATAACTACACACTGAATAATATTTTATCTCTATATTTATAGGAAGAATCCTCTAACATTTCCAAAACGCATTCCCTCAACACCCCCAGCCAACCCTCCTACTTGCATTCCTGAATCTTGGGGTTAAAAACTAAAATGCTTTCTAATTATCCAAATGATTCCAACATAACTATGATCCTCAGTCAGATGGTACGGCATGAGTCAAAATCACCTTGGAAGTCATGCAAGAAAAAGTAAAATTGAAATGATTAAAAGATATGTACAAGAATCACGCATATAAACATCAAATGGTTTACATACAATCAAAAAGTCAAAACTCACTCAGGAGCTAGCTACCTAAATAAGTCTTGAAAAAGGTGAAGTTGATTTATCTGATATCTTGAAAAGGTGGGTATAGTCTCATATTTTTTATCAAAGCATGTAGGAGGCATGTATCTGGTCAGATAGAAACTGAATATAACAAGCAGCGTTGATAGATTGAGATAGGCTAAATGTTAGGAATGTAACACTCAACATCTAAGTGGTCACCTTACCAACATTTGATATTAGAGTTATAACAATATAAGTGATCACATGAACAAAAACTGACACTAGAGAGTTAAGTCGGGAGGGGTGGTTAAGGCATACCATTTACATATTAAAAAGAACCAGACTGTAAGGTGGAACAATGATTATGTAAGTGCATTCAATAAGGTGCTAAGCAAAAAGAACTTTAAAAATAGTGTCCTATTCAACACACAGACAAACCAGTCTAACTTATACAAGGCATCTGTATTCACCAGCCAATCCCTGGGTATGGTTGAGGGAAAGTGACCAAGTAAAGATGACTTTTCATACTCATCAATTACCACTATCGGTTTCAGGTGATGCCTCTTTGGTTAACTAATGCTCAGGTTTTTTTTCAAAGTACAATGAATCATATATTCCATCCTTACTTGAGGAAATTCATTCATATTTCCTCAGTGACAATCGAGTTTACTAAAAGTCCATGGAAGAGTATTACATGAGAATTGTTTCAGAACCAACTTGTAGTTAAACTCTCTGATTGCAGAGTCAAAGTGTGATTTTGCAAAAACTAAGCTTCTGTACCTAGGGCATATTATCAGTAAGGAGTGAGTAAAAGTTGTTCCAACAAAGATTCATCTCATCCTTGACTTGCCCACCCACAAGAACTGACTCAAGTGAGGGGCCCAAGTTTTCCAGGACTCTAGATAGCTATGGTATGAAATGCATTATAGGTTGTGATGGCACTGCTCACTGATTTAACCAAAACGGGACCAATTCAAATGGACAAAGCAAGCAGAGGCTGCATTTCAAACCATGAAGAAGGTAATGGCATTAACCCTTGTACTCATTGTCACAGATTTCCACAGCCATTTGTCAAAGAATGTGATGCACCAGCCATGGATGTAGGGGGATTTCTCATGCAAAATCAGTGACCAAATACCTTTTAAGAGCAGAAAACTCAATGATACGAAGATATTATGTATTTATGACAGGGAAACGTCGGTTCTTATACATGTGAAAAAAGTTAAGTAATACCTATTGGAATAGCACTTCAATCATCTGCACTGATTGCCAAAGCTTGAAGTATTTCTTATCCCAACAGACCTTCACAAAGCAACAAGCAAAGTCGGTAAGCAAGCTACAGGGATTTGACATTGAAATACATTATTCCTTCTCTCAAACACCTGAGATGTAAGCACTTTCTATAGCTAAACCAATATAGAAAGAAAAGATTGAGATATTAAAAGAATATGCCAGGCATGAAAAAGCTGCTGCTACTCTACTGAACAAAGACAATGCATGAAGAGGACACAAAATATTCATTTTCAGGTGAGATGATTTTCTACAACAACTCTATATATGGTGTCAGATTCTGGATTGAAAGAAAAGATTCTAAGTACCATTATGCCCAACACTGATGACATATTTTTCCAAAATCAATTACAACAATGAAGTTAATTCTTCTGGAAAGGACTCAAATCAGATGTTGAAAACTTTCTTGCATCATGTGAGACTTGCTACAGGAAGCCTGCTTCAACCATTAGTAATTACCACATTCCTGAAAAAAATGTGGTAATCCATCAAAATGAATGTTCTTACAAGATTAAAAAGAGAGACTAGGAAAAACTCGACTAAATATGCCCACTTTATTGCCATCAATTTCACTGACGACCTCACAACATGAGTTGTTCGTGCAGCATATATAGAGATTGCATGGGCTTACAAAGAACATTGTTCATGATAGAGATCCAAAATTCATGAGGATCTTTTCGAAAATTTTATTTAAACTTTTGGGAGCCACTATAAAACCAAGCACCATGAATCATCCTCAAAACTGATGGGAAAACAGATATTGCTAGTAAATGTCTAGATTGCTACTTATTATATTATGTTGTAAATCAACAAATGTCATGGCAAAGATAACTATACTTGGTAGGTAATGGGCACAATGCACACTTACATTAGAAGATCATTATTTAAAGCTCTTTACAAATAAAGAGAGACCTGTGTACCAACAATAAAAAATTTCCTTGAATAAAATCAGAAACAAAGAAACCAAAAAAACATCTAAAGAGTGTTTCAAGATAGGATGAAGGCTCTGCAAGACGAACACCATATTGAAATCGAGTTACAAGTTAGTGATAACGATTTCTTAAAGCTACAAATGCATATACAAATATTTCTTAGAGGGAAAGAAGTGCAAAAACATGGACCAAAGTACCACAGACCTTATAATGTACCAGAAAGAGTAGGACAAGTTGCATGCATTCTTGAACTTCCAGCAAGTGCCTGTGTACAAGATATTTTTCATGTCTCGTGTTTGAAAAAAGTAGAAAGACAAGGGGTTCAAATCTCAAAGCCCCTGCCACATGTCGATGATGGCAGGCATCTCACTTTATCCTTGAACAAGTTCTAACCGCAATAGATAAGAAACAGAGAAACAAAATATTGTTTGAGTACCTTATTCACTAGCGGAGGAAGCCACATGGGAGGACCCACAAAATATTCACCACCCAGCATTAAAACTGCTTTGTGACAAAACAATTCAAGGAGTAGGCAACTATTGGGATACCCATTATAAGTTAGAAGGCCAACTCACGTTCTAGGCAATGGATCAGCACAGCTTTTTAAGTGGTAGTTTAGTCCACTCAGTCTTTTGATAGGTTCAATGTATACATATTACAACCATACTGTAGGGTTTGGAAAGGATGAGATAAATTTGTTATCTTATGGTAAAGTCTTTAAAAAAATTGTTAAAGCCTATTGCAATGTCTGGTCATGTCTTTTGGAATCTTTTCTTTTTGACAGTCTTGAAGACTGAAACTCCAAATATTTGCTTTTAGAACTGACCTATGTTGGCAATCAAACCCTTTCGATAAATTGATAATTTGATGCTCTGCTTTTAGTATGTTTTGTCAATAGAACGGTTTATGTTTGGTCCACACTTTCTGTTTAGTACAGATATACTATTTACAAATGTCTGTTTCAGAGTTTCACAGTTTAAACTTTAAGCTATAAGCTTCCATTTTTCTGAATATATTATATCTCAACATTTTCATGTGTATCAGTTTCAGCAGTAAGTTCCAATTGTAAGTTTAGATTTTAATCTTTCTTTTCTTTTCAAGTTATAACTTCACTTTTCAGTCAGTTAATAGAAAGAGTCAATTTAGTCAATGTAGCTACAATCTGTTTTCTTGATGTGCAAGTACATCTATATTTTAATGTTTTAGTTTAGTTATGCCTCTTATGGACATAGATACACTACAGAAAGTCCATCTAAAAGCTAGCCCAGGATGGAACTACATGCGACACTACAGAAATGATGGAACTGTCAAGAGAGAACAAAGAGAAAGTAACTCCTAAATTGGTTTCTGTGAATGAGGGTTGTTAATGTCAGTTCCATGAAAAGATCCTGCTCCCATCATAGTTGTATCAAAGGCCTGAATGTTTAGTCACATACAAACCCAGTCCACTCCTTTTAACCATTTTGGAACATGTGCATTCTCAAAATTCTCAAACAAGCAAGATACAAGATGGAGTGTGGCTATCAAAAGTTAAGGTTTTCTTCAGGCATATGTGTGGCATTAAGCTCCTCCTGTTTGTGTTAGATGTTCCAGTACACATACATAGAGATAGAAGCTTGTGTTCAAGAAATGCAATCATTTATCCTCTTAATCACAGGTAACATGCATATTGGGAGTGCTTCCTCTTTGTAATAGTGGTAAGGCATTGGGGCTACCAAGCATCAGTCCACATGGCCCTATTAATCTAGGCTATTTTTCTGATGTTCTTCAATTTTGAATTTTGAATTCTCAACTCTAGCGACAAGGACAACTAGCTTTCTTCACCAGATATAGCTATCTTCCTTCTGTCTTTTTACATCGCTCTCATTGGGCATAAATGCTTTTATATATACTTTTCCGTTATTTCCTGTTAAATATGTTTTTTTGCTTTAGTGTCAAAAAAGAGGGTTTTTTTAAGGCAGATGCGTGTGTCATTAAGGTTGTCCTCTTGCAGATTTGTTGAGATGGTGGACATTTTATCAACTTGACATGTTTAAGTCCTGGTTTCTTCCTTTGATGTTAAGGATCCCTGGAAACATATTTTGGCATCATAAGAAATAGTAACCAAAACATGGGATATTTCTTGATGACAACTTTTTCCTCCATGTTACAGTACACATAGACAGAGATGCAATTTTGTGTACAAGAAATGTAGCCATGCATGTTCTTTGTCACAGGTAACAAACATGTAGTGAGTTTCTTCAATCATATACAAGTTTCTTTGAGCTTGAATGTTAGGAAAGCTTCTCCTTCTTAACAGTGGGAATGCTTTGTGGCCACCAAGCATCACCGAGCAAGGCCCTATCTGTCTAGTCTGTTCTTCAGATATTCTTCACCATTGAGTTTGAGTTCTCACCTCAAGAGACAAGGACAACCAGCTCTGTCCACTGGACATAGCTATCTTCCTTCCCAAATTTATATCACTATTGATTGGACATATATTATTTTCTACATTTTTCTACTATTGTATTTATTATGCATTTATTTTGCTTGTGGAGCTACCATCTGGTTTTGGTTCCTCCTGGTTTACATTTTTCTGAGCTATGTACCTCAGTACAATTGACCTGCTTAGGTCAATTGCGAACACTATTATAACTTCAAACTCAATTTCATTTTCAGTTATGCTACTATTTAACGTGCACCAGCTACTGAAGAACTTGACACTGCTCCATAGAAGAAACCCGCAAAACCAATTTAACAGTTGCTTTCCCAAGCACCATCATGGCCCATCAATATCAGCAACAGACACTTGAAAACCTGTTGCAAGATCTGAACCCTCTTTGCATAACTTTATTATATCATCCATTTTACTTCAAAAATCACAAGTCCTCTAGTTTCTGTTCTCCCGCCTCTGTAAACGCATAGAGAATTCACATCTACATTGTGATCCCACTTTACCATCCGCATGGCATGCATACTCCGTAAACATTTAACTCCCACTGAACTAGTGAGTCCTTATAGTGATGATTACAGGGTTGATTATCTTTAACTAATGATCAATTCACTCCCATCATGTCAGATTCTTCAAAGCTAAAAAGTTATGGTGCCAATAACCCGTGTAGGGATTGAGATTCTTAAAAGCAAAGAAACTAGGGTACTACATATGGGTGATGAAATGAAAGTAAATACCATATCTAAACATACCTGTTTTCCTTGGATATTAGAGTGAGAATTTTTGTTAGTCATAATTTTGATTCATGGGCAGATTCATGAAATGCCTTCTGCCCTGCCCAAATTCGAGTTTGATAGAAAATATCTGACTCTTATCCAGTTATCAAGCAATTGGCAACGCAACATTTGTAGATATCATTTTTCAGGAATAATTGCATGTAGAATTAGTATTTAATGCATTCCTTCAACAATCCATGTTTCGAACAATCTTATCTTCTATGATCAATCTCTTGGGGACTAGAGTAGCCCACTTAGTGGGCATTGCATAAGAGAATGCGAAGCAATGGGATCGAAATTAGCAAATCCAGCAATTGCATACGATAGTAAATTATCTATCTTTGCTTCACGGTTAATAAGAAGATCCCGCAAAAAAGGATTAAAAAAGGCAAAATCCATTTGGGGAAAAACCACGAGAGAGGTAAGGAACAAAACTCACATATTCACAGAGGAGTTTGAGCTGGTCTTCCATGAGATGCTGTCCTTCCTTAACCTTGACTATCCATTCATCCAGATCCATGGATCTTCACTGCTATTATTATTAATAATTTTAACAGTCGATGGATCTGCAAGAGGATTTTACGGGAGGCCTCAGAGACATGAGAATGGAAGAGCTTGCAATGTATGGATTCCAGGAGATGCCCAAAGCTTTTGCTTTCAGTTGGAAGGACCACTAAACTATTGTTGATACCTTTCCAAGGATATTTTTCACGGACCCACTTTATTTAAAGGCCATACATATTTGGGAAGTCATTTATTGGAGGGCTCATCTTTTTGAAGTGCCTACATTGACCAACATAACTGATGTACAGGATGGGTGTAGATGCTCCAACTGTTTGGAACGAATCAGTACCGTTTAGTGCTGAAGGTATATGAGATCCTTCAGTGTTCCACCTCTTTTTTTTTTTCTCCTTTTTTTTGGCAATAGTCAAGACGTCTTTAGGTTTTCGGATGTCATCCTCTGACTAACAGTAAAGGTTAGGCTATTTTGATTCTGTCATAGTAGGGGCCTAAAATTGACGGTCGGCCCTGCCTGTCAAGCAAATTTTTCATGACGGTTATTTATTCAAACTTGTCAATAAATACTAAGACACATTTTATTACTAGTATATTTATATTTAAAAAAATATATTTAAGTACATTGAGAAATATCTTCCAATTTTCTCTTAGTTTTTGGTTTTTGGTTTTTATTTTTTTTAATTTACATTTTGGTTTAAAATAAGCATTTTTGAGAGTGTAGGTTTAGTGGTTATGATACTCTATTTTAATAATCTCATGCATATAAATTTTATTTTTTATTTTTTAATTGAAATCTTATAAAATTACACAGAATCTTGGAATCTTTCAGCTCTTCAACTCTATTGTGATTGCTCTGCAGGTAATAAATTAAATTATATATAAGCTAAATACATATATTAGAATAATTTGATAAAAAATTTAACACTCTATGTAAAATCTCCCCTTTCATGTGATATGTGTTCTTAAAATTTTGATTGTATTTTACAATAAAAATAGCTAAATAAAGTAATATAGCCATCAAATTTAGGCCTTTGAAAGTAGTAGAAGTCAAAACATTTGAATTCAACATATGTGTAAATGTCTAAAGGAGTTTTTTTTAAGGGTGAAAAGTGTATTTTACCTTTTATTTTTTACTTTTTTATTTATTTTAGATTTATTTTGATCTTTTATTTTAGTATAATAGTTTAGTGTTTAAATAACATATTTTTGTGTGAGAGTTGGCATCTAACTTGTATTTAATTTGGTTTTGGATTGTTCAGATTTAACCTTCAAGTTTATTACTTATTTTCTAGCTCTAGACTATAGTTACATCCTTAAACTTAATTCATGATTGCACATGCAATTTTGAACTCTTTTCTTTTCTAAGTTCAAAATTAAATATGGAGTCAAGTTGAAAATACCTACTCTAAAAACTATTCTCTACTATAAAAAAAATCTAATACAAAAAGAAAAGAAATGGAACCCCACGCTTAAGAGATGAGATTATCCTAGATATGAAGTTGATTGTGATTGTTGACAAGATTTCCCTAAGGATCCAACTTGGCATCCTTCTCTTCCTCTATACTATGGACTTTCCTTTTCTATGGAAGAAAGGTGAAGAAGACCAAACATAAGAAGCAAAGGAAGTTGGTGCTAGAGACTAAAGAGTCTAAAAGTTGTTTTGGGCCATACTAATAGGAAATGGGTGAGTACAAGATCATCATGGACCAAAAAATGCTCTAATTGACAATGAAAATGCTAAAACGAACTTAAATAACTTCACGTTAAAAAATGAATGAATTAACCACACAATTTGAAAACAAGGTAGTAATTTGAACTTGTGACCTCTCTCTCTTTCAAGAGGGCAAGTTTTTCACCAACAGGCCAACTCAAGTTGTGTTTAAGTAAAGGACACATCAACAGGTGTGACACATATTTTTTAAATTTTTTAATACATAAATAATTATTTACAAGTTTTTACTTGACTTTTTAAAAATATTAAAAATAATTTTCTCGCTAACCTAATTGGGTCAAAAAATATATATCAAATTCAATTTTTTTAAACATATAGCCAATGAAGCATAGAATGTGATGCAATCTTTTAGATTTGGAAAAGGTTAAATAGTTTGAAAGTTATAAATCTTTTTCAATATGTATATCTATCAGAACTTTAGGCATCATATATGTAAAAAATTAATAATAATTACCTATTAAAATTATAATGAGACATATGATATATTTTTATAATCTTGATAGTTTCCTCTAAGAAGTTTTTTTTGTTTTATTAAATTTGGTTGCAGAAAATTATATAAGCTTCATGGACGAAGTCATGAAAAACTTCAAGATAACATTGAACAGGTGATTTTGCAAGCTTCTTTGGCAAGTTTTAGGACTCCCACTTTCCTAAATCCATGGCAATCCAAAGGCATTTTTGGATTAAATCCATATTTGAGTTAGAAATATTAACACTTTTTCCATCCAAATATAAATTTAAGTCTAAATATTAGTACTTTTTCATCCAATAGGTTTTTTTACCATTGCTACTATTTGGCCCATCATGATCTCATACTCACCCAAATATGGTTGATTAAAAAATCTTGTAGGTTGTATGGTTATGTCAGACAACACCAAATGCTATAGGAAACTTGCTAAAGCTTGGAATTTTATTATGACTTCACAAATAGAAACTATACCTATTGATGTTCATCAATGGTGAAAGGCAATTTCAAGGGTTTTTCCTAAATAAATTGCCAAAAGACTTGTTGTGATGTTCACAACACGCCCCATTTTACCTTATAGAAAAATGAGGACCCTGTTTGCTTTTGCTTTCTTATGGTTTGGTCTTGCTTGGTGGTAAAGGGAAAATGTATTTGGTACTTGAATTTCCTTGTATTTTTGTGGGATATTCAAGTTTTTTTTTGTGAAGATGCAGTGATTAAATAAATTTGTATCTCGTATACAAATTTCTTTGCATATGAAATCCTTTGTGTTATCTCGTCGTGACGTAGAAGGTTTTTTCACTTTTGCATATGTATCTTAAGTGCTTAAGCCAAAGTATACAAAGTCTGGCCTAAAGGTAAAGTTAAATCAAATTATGAAATAAAGTGAATGCATGTGTGCTCATATGTTTAACCATATTGTATCTTATATACAAATATAGAACTGGACACGATCTGAGAAGTTAAATGAAATGAAATATGTGTTGAGTTCGCGTTTGTATATATATGAATGCATGTATTGAAAATACAAAAAATGAAGGGTGCATACACAAATTAAAACATGATATTGGTTGGGTCGGTAAATCACTGAGTAGGTAATCATATTCATTATATTCAAAGAATTTATAGTTTGGGGAATGTCGCCCCTATCATTCAAATTACAAAATATTCACAAATGGAGATATTTGACCTTCTGTTTGTCTGATAAGTAGCATTTACAGGGTTTCCAAATTTTGACTAAAGTTTATCAGAGCTAGGGAAGCCTGTAAAAATCTCCAACCCTGACCAAGTTTGCAAATTGTGTCATCTAGGCATCATTTTGCACCGGGTCCAATCCATGGGAGAAGTGAAGGAAATTTTGCCCAACAGTCGCCCATTGATGGTGACGTCCTAGAACCAAATTGGACATATTCATCAAAAATGGTAGTCCTTGAACTACAACACCAGGAACATATATCAACACTATCTCTGAGGCACGTGGAATGCCACCTCCAAGCTCAGCCCCAATTACCATGTCTAGGTCTGTGACACGGTATTCTACCCTGAAGATATATTAGAAAAGCAGAAGTATTTCTACTTTGTTACCACTTAGGTCCAAAAGGGAGGCAAGGAACTGTGAAGCTATGTCTGAATTCACCCGGTACCTATCCTCATTGGTAAGGAAATCTCTACCTAAAATCATTTTTATTGCCTCCAATTCAAGAGGGTGAAGCCAAGGATCATCATGCTGCGTGATAAGTTTCCTTAGGCATGAGTCTGTAATAGAACCAAGAAAAACAATTTGCCTTCTGGCGCCACGAAGACAGATGGGGGTATCTATGATTGTTGCTGGCAGAATTTTAAGAATGAAATAAAATTCTTCATTATTGATGCTATTAAATAGAGCCGCATCTAATCAACCAAATAATCACCATTAATGAAGTTCGTGCGAGCTCGTCACCCCAGCACTGAGAAAATTAATTCGTATGTGCCAAAGGTCAAGTAGGATTAAATGCCTTAGATATGCTTTTATTTTATATTGATTTGAGTCATGATTTTGAATCTAGCATTAAATACGGGGCAAAGTACGGTCATTCATAATGGAAGGGTAAGAATTGAATCTGCGCATGTATATGATATACATGGTGATATCCATTGTGACATACATTGTGATATACAAAGAATTATATACAAGGATCTCGATGTAAGAAAGGTTTAAATATTGCATACAGCGGGTGGGGTCCACCTATGTATGATCGGGATGAACGCAATATACAAAAAATGATACAAAAGACTTAGATACAATTGCCAGACTTGAAATTAATTGCAATTTGTTTTATAAACCTGTTGGAGTCCGAGTTTGTATGTTTCGAGGATTGTATAAGATATGCATAAAGATATACAAAAATAAATATGCAAAAAGTAGAAAGGAAAGGTGCATATATACGAGATACAAAATTCAAAAGTGCATGGATTAACGTATACATAATTCAAAATATGAGTTGAACGGGAAGTAAAACACATATTGAATTGTATGCCTTAATTACGGTATTTAATGCACAACTAACACTGAAAACCTAAAATTAGAAGGAAATAAAAGGAAATTTGAGTATGTTAATTCTCACAATTGCATTCAAGGGGTAATTGCAGAGCGTTTTACATAGCTATGATAAGAGATTCAAAAAGGCGATTAGAAATTTAGGAACGATAGTCGTGTGGAAATTAAATGGTAAATCTTGTTAACTTAAAGTCAGCGGTTACAAAATATAGGTATGTTTCTGAAACCTCACTGGTATTTTACAGAATATGGTTACGGTAGTTTATACGATGATTACAGTTGAACAACAGAATGAGTTTAACTTAGATAATTAATGTAATTTGGTAGGGTAAAATCGTAAATTAGACATGGTGAGGAAATATATGCATGATTTAAATGAAAAGAGTCTAGGGTAAAAGTGAAACATTAGATATGCATGGTAAAAAAAACCCTAGAGAACGTAAAATGATTGTAAAAAGGAAATGTATATCTTTACAGGATGCTGTCGAAAGGGAAGAAAGTGGAGAAAGTGGCTGGAAAGGCTGAAAGTCCAAGGAAACCAGAACTAAGGAGGAATTTGTAGTCTGAGGTTATCCTACAAACATATATTGTATGCACAGGGCATTAGATACTGCGATTGGGGATTTCGATTCTGAAGAGACATTGAACAAAATCTGAGAACCTGGCGCATCTTTGGTGATGAAAAATATTTGGGATGCTGGGTTGTACAATGCTGCAGGTTTTCCTCAAGCAATGGAGGCTAGAGACCTAGTTATTGAGTGTTTACAGAAATATGATTTTAATTCTAGGAAGGTTAAGCATAATGGAGTGGTATTCGCAGACTTATCCATGGAAGGGATAACAGAGACATTTGGGTTAAGGACTACTGGGAAAATGAAAGAAGTGGATGTAGAGTTGTATGATGCAGATTTTAAGAAGGAAGAGTCAACATGTAAGAGTGCCATATTCTATGGTTGGTACACTTATGATAAGAAACCAAAGGCAGCTGCCAGAGTGTCTAAGAATCTATATAGGATAGATTTTAAAGAAGAAGTGTATATCATGATAACATTACTGAGTAGAGTAATGGGGTTGGAGGATGCGGCTTCATTTGAGTCGTGGATGTTTTCAATTAGACAATTCATTAGGGAAGAAACATGGTATGTACATTGGGCTATGGCAATCAATAATGCCATTTATGCACAGGCCTTAAGATTCAATAAACACAAGAAATTCTTCATGTCCTCATACATTATATACTCTTGTGCTGCCAAAATGCAACTAAATGGAATACCAAGGATTGGCACCCTAGGGAGTGGGCCAGGACAAACTATTGTAAATGAGCATTATCCAGACTTACAAGCGCAAAATGTGGGGAAGAACTAGATAAGGGTTAATGATGTATTCTCTATGTATTTGACAAGGATTTTGACAGAGGAGAAAGATCAAAGATTGTCTAAAGTAGCAAAGAATGCCATCACATGGCATAGTACTTGGTACATTCAATTTTCTACATTCACATTATTAGAACTGAAGGATTCAAGGGCAAACTATTTAGATTACCCAGGTATCCATCTGACAAAATAGTACTACTGGAATTCACAAGGCAAATACTTGATGGATACAAGATGTATAAAAATAAGTATAACAGGGGCAACCTCAAATTCCCCTTCGTGATAGGAAGGTATCAATGTTTTAATGAGGAGGTGGCTAAAACATTAGAAGCTAAATTAAATTGTATTATGGTCTTCTAATGTTTGATTTAGTCCAACCTGTTGACATAGATAATAAATTCAAACACCAACCTCACATTGAGGATTTTTGGGTGGATTGTGGTAATGAAATGGAAGTTAGGAAGAGATCTCATCAATGGTTAACTCTAGATTAGATGAAAACATTAGGAGGAGTTGAAGTGTCATAGGAAGTTGTGTATGATGATGAAAATACTTCGCATTTAGGGTATGACAGCACAAAGGAGGTTTTGACTGAACCTGATTGGAGTCAGCCTAAGGAAATATCATTGGAGAACGTTTCAAAGTCAGTATTGACGTATTCTGATATGTGGATAAAAGAAAGAATAGAGGAGTTAAAAACAAGAGGAGTGACAATCACTTATAAGAAAGGTAAGAAGAGGAGTTGAGAAAATGAGAAAGATTTTGATGTTTTTTGAAGAGAAAAAGACAAGTATTGGAAGCTAAAATAGCTGAAATTAACACTGGAGCCACAATAATGGATCCCTGTGCATTAGGGATAATAGCGACAATACCTGAGGGAATGTTTATACCTTCTAAAGGAGGGGCATCCACATCAAATGTAGTAGTTACAGAAGGACAAGGTCCAATACTAGCAGAGGTGATATCACAATCACCATCCACACCTGCAATGCCTGTGCAAATACCCCAGCAGAAACCTTTGGAGACCCTTACAGCTACAGAGCAAACTAAACAAGAGAAACAAAAGGGTTTATTAAAGTTAAACTAGAAATGGCTGAAGAAATGATGACAACCAAAGCATCTACTGCCCTACCATCCACTACAAAAAATGTAGAGATAGTAGATGTGGATCAAATTGAAGAGGTAGAGGGAGATGAAGAAAAAGGTGAAGCATAAGGCAATGAGGATAGCTTGGAAATGAGCAGTAGTGAGGAAGAAGAAGATAAACAAGAACCTAAGTCTCCTCTTCTTTCCAAGCAATCCATAAAGACTATTAAAATGATTGATCCTTTTGAGAACATGATATCAAAAGATCTTATGGAAGAAGTCAAGGAAGTGGCCCAAGAAATATTGAAGAATCAGGCTAATGAAGAAGAGAATATAAGTATGGGAAAGGCACAAGATGAGCAAGGAGAAGCTAATCAAAAGAGCGTGCCTACAGATGAGATGGAGGAACAAGGGGAGGATGAAAGACAAGATTCACCACAGGAAGGTCCTAATCCTGAGATACCTAAGGAGGAGGAGCAGAATATAGAAAATATTCAAGCTCCACAGTAGCAACCACCACAACAAGAACAAGAGCAAGAGCATGAAGAAGAGGAAATACTCACAAAGGGCCCTCATGAAGAGGTGTTGAATGAAGATGTTACAAATACAAATAAAGAGGTGCCTGCTTGGTTGGAATATGAGATAAAACAAGATGGAGAAGTTGAGGTGGCACCAATTGATATCAAAACTTTATTAGCTAGTGAAGTTGGGAGAAGAGGCAGGAGAAAGGCTAGAACGTGTCTGCCATAAAGAGAGATTCCTCTGGTGGAAGGACAGTGCAAATAGCAATTCCCCAGGTAAATAAGGATAAAGGAGAAATAAGTGTAGATGAATATAAGGTAATCAGTGTGGATTTAGTTCATGTAAACAAAGAACACCACATTGAGGAGCTGTAGGAAATGACGGAGTTCACTACTAGTAGGTTGAGAAAAGACCAACAGAAAATAAGAGTTTGAAAGGGCAAATTGCCCAATATGAGAAATTAATTCAAGGGATATTTGATCCCACGCAAAATATGTCAGAGTTAACTCTAGAGCTAACTATTCTTTCTAAAGAATAAGTAGAAGGAATAGAAAATAAGAAACATGAGGCTAATATGCTGGAGAGTTTTGTTAGCTCATTCATTCAGAAAGGAGAAGAAGTAATAAATATTGCTATCAGTAATTGGAATTTCACTTTGACAAAGAGAAATAATAGTGCACACATTTTGCAAAAGTGCCAAAATAGGATAAAACAAAACATGGATGAATTAAGGAAACTCAAGGCTTTGGAGGGACATACTCAAGCCCTGGTAAATGAAGGTATCATAACAATGCAGGTTGTATTTCAGGTCCCAAAAATAAAGATGGAGCTTAAGTATGAGGAGAGGGTATTGAGGCCATGTTTGTCCAATATACAGGAAATGGAAAATAATATTCAAATGTTGTTGAAGAAGCACGTGAAGATGGTGGAAGATCTAGTTAAGCATCCATGCCACTAGATTCAGGTATTCGATACAGATATAATGGTAAAAGAATTCAGAGATAATTTTCAGCCCTACATTGATGATCCTATAAATCATTTGGATGAAGAGGAGATGGAAAACATGATGAGAATAAGTGCTAAGATCAGGAAGTATCATAAAAGACGAGAAGATAGGCAGAGCAAGGCCCAGGCACTGAAGACAAGCATTGAAATGTAGAGATACACATGGGCTACATCTCAAAGGACTGGTCGTACTTCCATAGCTGCTCTAACTTCAAAGTTTACAAAATACATGAGCGACAATAACAAGGATGCGCAAATTGAAGAAGACAATGATAGTGAATAGGTTGTGTATTCGCTATTTGTTATGATTTTGTAACGGTAATTGGTCAAGTAAAGTCAAACATTTAAAAGATTCTAAAGGCATCTTTTGTGCTGAGGAATATTCTTTTAGATATTTTTGAAGTAACATTTAGCATTAGAATTTGAATTCAAACCATGGATGGTTTGTGACCCAGGAAGGGGATTTGAAGTCTATATAAGGGGCTTTAATATTTATATTTTGGTACACACGGCTGAGTTTGAAAAACATTGGGAATTTGCAAGAGAAGTAATTTGTGAAAATACTTTGAGCTTAGGGAATCGAAGTAGTAGTAGTTGCCTGTGTCTACAGTGGAGATAATGTGGAATGTCCTGTTTCTTGCTATATCTGGAAAATGTTTGTAAGTTTGTTTAGTTGTTGATATTTTCAAAGACTTTGAAGTTGAAATACATTGTAAATTTGAATGGCTTTCATATGTTACTGAATACAAACATCTAGAATTACTGTATCTATTTCTGAGTGTAATTAGATTCAGGTGTTCTTTGATATATTTCCTTTGATGATTGTAGTTCTATATGTTAATTTGTGATATTGCTCAGAAGAAACATATATGAATTTAACTCCTTTGAAGTATTGAAGCTAATCAGATTTGTACTCATGAGTAGCAGAAAAGTAGTTCTTACATAATCAAGCTTTCTAAACCTTAATATTTGTCTTTTTTTATCAACAGTTAAATAATTAGCATGCACGCTATCATCATAAGTGAATTGCTATTGATTCAGATAAATAATTGTGAATTTTAAAGATCTTTAGTAGTTTTCATAGAAATATAGAGCATGTTTATTGATATTCATGTAAATCTTTGTAAAAGAATGGTAAATACATGCAAAGAAACACTCATTTCAGTGTAATTTGATGTTATTTACATAAATTGAACAAGTCCAGTCATTACAAGACACTTAAGTCAAGTAAGGCCCCTTGAACAAACAACTTCACAATGAGTTGTTGACCTATCCAACACGATCAAGACCTGACCATATAGAAACTTGATATTAAGAATTCTTAGTGAATTCTTCATATCTTCCAAGACAGCTAAGGTTCTTTTGTGAATTTTAACTCTATTGTGCATGTGTAAAAACATTCATCAACAAGACTCTTCTAAAATATTTTTCTAAATTACAAATAAAGTTTGATCCATAATTAGCTAATTCAACTAAGAGTTCTCCTATTTTGGGTATAATCAAGGATGAATTGAAGTGGAGTTCTAGAGCCAAACTTAATGTGAAAATAACACATGCAAAAGAATCATAAGAAAAATAAAAGCTATAATCATCAAATTTGCTAGTAATACAATCATTAGGGAAATTTAGAATTTCTAGGGTAGTTGCATAATCAAAAAGGGGTGATCTATTTTAAAAGGGGCAATTCTATCATTGATCAAACAAAAGGTAATTTTTTTAAAAGGTGATGAAAGCACAAACACTTAGCAAATGACCAATAAGCATAAAATAAAAGGCAAGGGAGTCCTATGGGTTGACATAGTACTTCCATCAATTTTGGATTAGTTGAGAAAATGTTTTATTCATGCCACATGGATCATGTGCTAAGCCCAACAAGTCATCATCAAACTTGCCATGTATTCCTATTCATTTATAAGAATTTATAGAACCATGCATAAACTAAAATGTAATTAATAATTGTATACCCCCTTGATTTAGTGTGTACCATAAAGGGGTGCACACAAATGAAAGAGAGAAAAATGGGATAAAAAAGTGAGCATTAAGCTTTGGGTATAGAAAACAGAGCATAAGCATGATAAATTAAGTATGAAAAAGTGGGTATAAGTATGATAATATATTAATATAAAAAGCTAAGTATGAGCATGATTTATTGAGTGTAAGAATGATAATTTGAGTATATAAAATCTTAAGTATAAATATGTGTAAAGAAAATAAAAGAAAAACTAGATATGCATGTCTAAGACACTTACTTGTATGTGATCATTGTGGATGTAATATGAAGATGAATGATGCCCCCACATTTGCCCCTAATTGAAGCAATTATAAGTTATGTAATTTCCCAAAAGGAAATGACAACCTTGCCCCCAAGTGACAAGATCAAGTGAAACACAAAACAACATAAAACAACATGTGTAGTAAGAAATATAAAGAAAATTATATTAAATGGGAACTACAAGATATATGATATGCCCTTATCCCACAATGTGCATGGGGATATGTGTAGCTAACTTGTGGCTAGAATAACTATTAATTAAGTTATATAGTCTTTTATAGGTAGTTAGGTTGGCTAGGGTGGCATCCATCACATAAGTAATGTATATAATACGTAATAGTTACTTTATTATCACCATATTATGTATTCTATTTTTATTGAAAACTATAGGAAGTAGCCCCTTGAAGTGGCTTATTTTCAGAGGTTGTCCCTTGAAGTGGCTTATTAATATCAATTATTTATAGTATATTTCCTACGATATTCTTCTCTTGTGTAATTTATTTCATTACAAGTGGTCTAAGAGCATGATGTTGTTATCCAAAAGGCAAGATTCAAGACAATTTTTTAAATTAGGAGGTCAAATTGTGAAGCACATATCTCTTCCAATTTCATTATTTTTTTCTAATTTACAGGGTTGATCAAGGAAATGTTGATGCTATTATAGTCTAGATTTGAGATCATTTGAAGTAGTTTTGAAGGAGTTATTATGAAATTAGAGTTTTCACCAAATTCACTCAAAGGCTTCAAATTAGTTAATTTCTTGGACATCTTTTTAAGAAGTGAGATCTAGGATTATGTAAGTCATAGTAAAAATTTCTACTTATTTGTATTTGTTTGTATAAGTTATTGTAAAATTATTTTGGCCACACCATAGTGGGGTGTTTCAACAAGAGGCAAGGGTGGGAATCCAGACACTCCTAGGTAGACATGAGATAAAGATGATCTAGTAGTAGAGGATATGGACCCCATACACATTAAAGATACTATAAATGAATCAACCATCAAGATAAAGGAGGAAATATTATCAGTTGTGGTAGAGTATATGAAAGGGGTAGATAATGAAGATCTTGAGCTAGCATTTGAATAAATAGCTTCTCTCTAGGGTTTTAGATATTTTTAGTGAATGGATTCACAGCACAAGACTTGAGAAGAAAATGTGTCTTCTAAGAGACATGATGATTTTGGGTTTGATTCAGATCTAAAGAAAGACCATCAGTCAAATACTTCTATGAGTAGCTCTAAGGGCTACATGCCAAAGATGGATATGCACAAGTTTGATGGCAAGGGTCTTGTGATATGGCTATGCCAAATGGAGCAATTCTTTGATCTTCATCATATTACATGTGCCAACAAAAGGTTGTAATGGGAACATTATATTTAGAACCAACTCGATTCATTTGGTATCTTTGAGAATAAAAAGAAGGGATGCATTGTCACATGGTTTGTGTAGATTAGGGAAAATTGGGAAACATGCATGATTCATAAAATAGCAACCACAAAACTATCTAAATTCAAGCCACAAAGCCCTAATCCAACAATGAAGCACAAGATGAACATAGAAATCAAATGATAAAAGCAACAATATCTAAATTCCTATGCCAAAGTTGATTCTCCTCCATTGCTCTTCTCCATTTTGCTTTGACAACAAAATATCGAAGATGGTGATTATGGTTGGAATGTTGATTGCTCACTTCTGCAGCATAACAATGATAGACAAGAGGATCAAGAATGATTTGGACAGCATAATGATACTTGAAATTGGATCCCCCCAAATGGTTTGGGTGAGGCTTGAATTATAGGATATGAGGGATAAGGATTGATGGCTAGGATTAAAAAGTCAATTGTGTGATGTGGACGACTAAGATTAAATGACACAAGGAGTTGTAGTCATGTGACAAGTGTGCGAATAAGAATAGAAGTGGCCTAATTCAAAAACATATTTTATTTATGTGTTGGGTAGAATTTTACAAAGATCAAAACAAACAAGATCAAGATCCAACCCAAACTCAAGAAATCAAACCCAAAACGAAATAAAGACATGCAAACTAAATGATATCACCTGGGTTGGACGATTTCTTGTTTGATTGCTCACAATCTACAGCATGACGACTATAGAATGATGATTTGATGGGATTGAGATTGATAGAGGAAAATAGGTAGATGATGATGGATGATGGGGGTAAAATTTAGCAAAGTAACGGTGCTTGAAGATTCATCCATGCCAAATGGCATGAAAATGGATGCATTTATAGGAAAGATGAGAAAATGGAAGGATAAAACTTCCAATTTCGTGAGTGATAATTGAATTAGAAAGTTGCTATGCAACTTGGGAGAGAAAAATGGAAGGTGGATGAGTGATTTAGGAGATGGAATTAGTAAGGTGTAAGAGATGAGTTGAGAGGAAATTGAAAGGTAAAAGAGTTAAGTCGAGAGATAGTTAGAGTCATCTCGAGAGACAAAGATGGAAGGTGGGCTTAATAATTTAAATAATTTAATATTATTTAAATCATAAGAAAAGTGAGGATAAGAGTGATAAATAAAATAAAATAAAATATTTATTTAATTTAATTTAAGAGGAAAGTGGACTAAATAAATAAATATAATTTATTTATTTAATAATGTGAAGGATAGGATTAAATTAAATAAATGTTGGATTTATTTAATTTGTTAGAGGAAGATGCTAGATTAGGCGACGATATGGGTGCTTAGGGAAAAAATGCTACAAGATGCCTAACTGATGTAACGTTGTGACAAATGGGCATTTTTGGGTGTCTACATTTTGCCCCTCTTTGAGATGATGTTCGAGATAATGAGATTTGTATGGAGTAACATCATTTCAAAGAAGCTAAGATATGGATAAAGGAAAAAGATGACGATGCAAAGATAGGATGAGGATATACCCCCTCGAGAGGGATAAGAGGGTTGGACAAACACAGGTAGGCTCTTGAAAGGAAATGGATTGGTCAAAAAAGATAAGGAAATGGATAGAAGAAAAGGAAGGATGCGTTATGCTACAATGAAAGTGAGCAATCATATGTTATAGCACAAGACGTTATGCACCAGGGTATGAGGACCAAGGCAACGATGTGTCTCATGCCCCAGCATAATACAACCTTGTCTAGATACAAGATATGAATATTAGCCGGGAGTGATTCAGATGCAAAGGCAAGATAAAAATGATAACACGCACAAGCAAGCAAGCAAGCATGCACAAATGATACAAAAACAAACAAGGCATTGCCCCTGCCAAGCTATAAACCGATGATTAATTGTTGATTGATTGATGATGATGATAGTGTTGTCATGGCGGGGAATGATATCCCTAGATCAACACATGATGATTGATTGATGATGATAGTGTTGATTGATTGGGTTTACAACAAGAATAGGATCAAGACCAATGATTGAGATTGGATAATTTGGCAAGATTGATTAACTTGATTGGTATGGATAAAGGATTGATTTGTATTTGGATTTATTGATGATTTGGAAAAAGTGATGGAAGAAGAAGTGATTGAAGAATTGATTGATGAAGATTGATTGGAAGAATTGTTTTAAAATATTGATGAATTGATGAAGATAGATGAGAGAAGAAGATGATGAGAGAAGAAAGAGGAACATCGTATGTGCCTGAATCTGGGCACTTCCTTCGTACTCTAGACAGCCTACATACCCGTGTCCATGGGATCAAGGAACTTAACGATAGAGATGAGATGTAGTTCTGATTGGTGTTTTATTGATGGTGATGATGAAAGTGTATAGATTGATGTAATTGATTGATTGATTCGATTGATTGGGATTTTTGATGGATTGATTTTGATGATTGGATTTTGATGATTTGATGGAGTGGTTTGATTTGATTTTGATGATTTGAGTGACTGAAATGATTTGATTTGATTTTGAAGTGATGATTTGGTTGAAATGATATGATTGGATTGAGTTTAAGGAATGGATGAATTGATTGGTTGGATTTGAGGGATTGATTTGATTGATTGATTTTTGATTAAATGGTTGGAAGAATTGGCTTGGTGAATTGATTTGGCATGATTGTTTGGATTTTTGTTAGATTTTATGATTTTTTTGTATTTTTTGGGAATATTTAATTTTTATGTTTTTTTTAGGACATTTTACGATTTGGATTTTTTCAGGACATACGATTTTTTTGAATTTTTTCAGGACAATTTATGATTTTTTTGGGATATTTGGGATGATTTTTTTGGATTTTTTTAGGGCCTTTTCTAATTTTTATGGATTTTCTCAGGACTTTTTCTAATTTTTATGGATTTTTTTGATAATATTTTGATTTTTTTGGATTTTTAAATGTTTTGGGATGTCAATGGATTTTCAATTTGTACAACCTTTATGCGAAATGCTAATGACAAGGGAGAAAACCAAGTCTAGGTGCAAGAAAGGATATAGGATGGATTAGGATGAATGGATAAAAGGATGGGCAGTAAGGGATGGAAAGGAAGACTCATGATAAATGATTGGATAAGAGGATAGGCGACATCAGATGTATGCATAAGAGAGCTAGGATGTGATCTCAAAGACTATGTCGCATAGGAAATAACATGCCCCATTCTAGATAATATGCTTAGGATTTTTCATGACAAGGCTCAGGATGATAGGATAGTGATAGGATTGGGCTTATGACAATGGGATGATGATAGGACGACATGATTGATTGGTTTGAAAAGGATGGAGTACATCAAGAGATAACCAAAGCATGTTTTAATAATTTGCCCTCAATCTTTATCAAGATCAAGAAGAGGAAGGATGAATGGACTCAGTAGGATAGGTATATGTATGTGGATGTAATGGATAAGGATGGTAAGACAGAAAATGATAGGATGGAAAATGATAAGGTGGGTGAGACAATGTGCCCCCAAGTGTAGGTGACATAGAAGATCAACTTACGCATGATGCATGTTTGCCAGGTTTTCATCATGGTACTTATCCAGGGTGCCTGTTTGCCAGGTTTTCACCGTTGGACGAAGGTATTTCTCTTTAATTTTTTTCTTTCTTTTTTTTTTATTTTTGACTTTTTAATTTAATTTTTGACTTTTTTGACAGGGATAGGAGGATATGGACGAAAGGGACTCAAGCGTCTAGCTCCATGAAAGGTGATAGTCTTGCTAGATGGATGTCGTTGCATGGACCATGTCAAGTGTGCTCATAGATGTTGGTAAGGGATGACATGAAAGATGGATTAGGTAGATGGTGGATTATGAAAGGTGCGATAGTGGATCATGATGTGGATTATGTAGGGAAGATAATGGATTATGATGTGGATTATGAAGGGAAATAGTGGATTATGGATCATGTGGGACTTATGGATGGAGGGCTTATGCAAAAGCATGGACCATAGGAAGGTGATGTGGAAGATATGTGAGGCCCACCCTCATGTGACTGGATTGGTTACACTGGTAGCCCATGTTGTTTGCTTCACCCTTGTGAGGCCTACTTTCCTCACTCCCTTGTTTTTGTTGCTTTCATCGCATTTTAGCTTGATGACATTTACACAGTTGGGACTATTGATCTCGATATGTAGACTTTTTGGACTCTATCCCTATATTTTGATTAGATTAGATTAGTATGTTATGGTATGACTATATCCTAATTTTGATTTCCACTTATGCTTATATGACTTATGATATGCATTTTGATGCCATTAGAGATATTGTTGTTAGATTTAGTAAATGGAATTATTATGCGAGTTTGAGCTTGAGTTCATATTTAGAATGCAGTAAAATGATATATATGATTAATGATGTTATGTGATTTATTAATGTTTTAAATGATTATGCGATATCGTGAGTGTATGTACTTACTTGCTTCGGCTATGATATACATGTTGGATTAATCTGTTTGTTCAATTGCACAAGTGATGTTCCATGCTACAGAAAATTGGAGATCATCCCACACATTTTATGAATCCCGTGTTGAGTCGATCTAGTTCCAAGAGGAACCAAGATCAACCGTGTTATGCTTGATGAATTTTTCGTAATGTTGTGTATGGTGTCTTTTAGGCTAGGTCTACCTATTTTCAGTGATTTTATATTGGTGTTGTAAAGGTGTAATGTTTAATTATTTTCATTTTTGAGTTTTTATTTTTGTGACCCCTTTTCATGTGATTTTACTCACCCTAAGGTGCTCAAAATGGGTTAAAAGTGACCCTGGGTTGTACCCGTAGGGTCTAGGGACCATTTGAGCTTGTCTAACCCTAGGATAACTCTCATTTGGTCACTTAAACTTCACCCTGAAGTAAAGTGACGAAAATAAGAGTTTGGGAAGGAGTGGAAAGTTGGGTCAAACACTCAACCTTATCCACACCTCATTCCAAGCATTTGGGGTACCTTGTTTGAAGGCTTGGGGAGTCTTCAAGACCCCTAATTGTGGAGGACCCAACTCCAAGGCTTTCTCACATTGGTGAGAGTACCTTGGGGTTTTGTGGGCTTTCATGGGAGGATAGGATTGGGGTACTGGTTGTACTCACACCCTTTTTGGGCTCCACCTTTCTCTCCCACATCTATGAGAGAGCACAAGTGGAGGGGGCAAGACTTGGTGGAATAGGAGGGTGACATGTGTCACCCCCACATCCCATGAAGCTTGCAAGTGGATGTGAGGAGGAAGGACCTTCTCATTCCTCAAGGTTCATGAAGAGAGCCTATTTTACTCCCTCTTGAAGAGAGGGAGAGGGTTCTAGATTTTTTTTTTTTTACATCTTTTATTTTGATTGAGGTTTTGGGGAGAGTTAGAGAGTTTTGGAGGCACATTTTTGGAGGAAGGACTTGGAGGTGGAGTTGGAAGGCTCTACTTCAACTATCTTCCATTGTTGGACATATCAAGGTAGGATTCAAGGCTTGAAGCCTTTCCTTATACATTTACCTTATTTGTGTGTTTGTAATGTGATTGTTTTACATTTTTCAAAGGGGTTTAGAGGTGAGAAATAATGTTAGTAGTTTTATTTAATTGAAATCTATTTTATTTCCTTATTTAAATGTTTTTTGATTTATTGGGTTAAATAGGTTTAAATTATTTAATTTAAATTCTTTTATTTCTATATTTAAATGCTTTTTGATTTATTGGGTTAAGTGGGTTTAAATTATTTAATGTAAATCCTTTTATTTCCATATTTAAATATTTTTTTGATTTATTGTGTTAAGTGGGTTTAAATTATTTAATTTAAATTCTTTTATTTCCTTATTTAAATCTTTTTTTAATTTATTGGGTTAAGTGGGTTTAATTTATTTAATTTCAATCATTTAATTTCCTTATTTAATTGTTTTTTTATTAAGTGGAAAATAATGCTAGAAAATTATTTATTTTACCCTTTTAAATTTATTTTGAGCTAGTGTTTAGCTTTAAGGGGATTTTTTAATTAATTGTTTACTTGGAGATTGTAAATAAATTATTTAATTTTATCACCCTTGTCTAACTTAGTAATGTTGAAGTAAAATTTGGGTATGCATTTATTTAAATTTAATTTAATTTTGTTTTCTTCCTTAAATGGTTTAACTAGGGAATTATTTTTATATTATTTTCCCACTTTTAACGATGAGGCGTTATGCTGCCAGATTTTTCTAGGCTTCTAGGAAAGTTAAATAAATGATTTATTTATGTGTTATTGCTTTACTTTTATTGTTTTATGCATTTGATTATGTTTCCAATGTAATTAATTAATCTTCTTATGCTATAGTTTTAGGGATTAGATTTCGACACATGTCTAAATCCCTCCACCTCATTTGGGTTAAATCTAGGGTTAGTTCCTGGTTGGGAACTTGACCCTCTTAGTGACGCTTTTCACGTCACAAAACCCCCTTAGTAGACCTTCATCTCGCAGGGGTTGCAAAAGGTATTCGCATTACCCCGATGCTCGAATGGCATGTTTGCGCCTTTGTGTGTATGCCACCGAGCACGTTGATGCATGCGAGGGGGTTTCTAGGGATGCGTGGAAAAGTTTTTGGTATTTCGTGTCATGACCACATGACAAATGTGGACATGACTTATGTGTTATGAGTTGTAACCACATGGGAAATGTGGGCATGACATTTGGTATCAGAGCCCATGTTTCAAACATTGGGATCTTTGGGTGTGTATTATTACCAAGTTGGACCGGTAGTAGATCGTGCATACTTGCGTTGCATGTCTAACTCTAGATTGTGAAGCAACGAGTTGTAAGACACCTTACATGGGAATAGCTTGTTTTTCTCTCAATTTTTGCTTCCACCAAACCCCAGGTATGAATTGGTGTTGTAGGTACTTGGGAAGTGTGTTCTTGATGAATAGAGTGACCCAAGGACCACGCAGGTCCTGAATTTGGAAGTTGGTCAACACCTTGACCTAGTGCTATCTTAAGAGAAGGGTATTGGTTGGGTTTTGCTAAGTGTTTGCTCTATCTTAGCCTCGCTCCTTGTCCTAGTGTTGGTGCATTTCGATCCTTCTTTAGGGGTCGTGACAACTTATGGTAAGTGCACCCTTAGACCAGTGTTATTATGATAAAGTTCTATTCCTATGGCTACTTGGTAAGTTGGCCTAAAGAATGTTGAGATGTGTTTGTCCTACCTTGTAAGAGGAATGAAATGTTTTGAGTGGTACACTATCTTTGACAAAGGCTCATGTACCCTAATCATTTATTGGATCCACCTGGGGACGTCTAGTTAATCTTTGTATCTTGGGGTAAGATGTGCCTTGCTTAAATGACCTTTCTAGTTGGGATGCGACGAAGTTGGGGACCTTTAGTTGTCCTTCACCTTGTTGTAGGATTAAGTAATCCTAATGAGTGGTGGTCACTCCAAGAGTGAATAGTTTGGTATATTCTCTTATAAGGGTCACTTGGCACCCTCATTTGGAGGATGGTGATGTGGATGTTAAAAGAGTTTGGCATGTAAAGCCTTTATGACTAATTTCTTGGGTTTTACTTCTTGGGTTATAATGAAAGGTTGAGTAGTGGCTTGAGGACCACTTCATGATTATAGGTCTTGTGACATTGTTGTGCCACACTAAGTAAATCACCTTGTATCATGTTGGTGTCTAATGGCCAACTGGGCTATGTGTTGCCCACACATTAATTTGTAATGTGCTTTGTGCATTAAGTATAATTACCTCGTTGGTTGATGGTTTAAAGGTGGTGTTTGTGCGAGAGGTTGAAGCATTTTATGATAGTCAAGGAGTAGGATCTAGTGGCAAGTGTGATTTCGTATCTGCTATTAAATAGTAATCTAAATTGCACCTTGATCTCTCCCTTGCTGCCTAATTTCACTGAAAATTGCTTACCTTTTTGTCGTGACAAGGTGACGAGTTCCCCTTGGGATTTACGTAGACCTTGGTGCTTGGAAGGCTATAGTGAAGCCTTGTGATGGGTTGTAATAAAGAAAGTTAAGAATGAGCTATGGTTGTCTTGTCGGATTAAAGTGGAAACCCTCTAAGTGGTACCTTCTTGAACTTTTAGATGTTAGATTCTGGGGACTCTTGAGGTGAGCCCTTGTGCAACTGATTACATGATTCCTCGAAGGAAATCCTAATGGTTATAAATATATTAATTTTATGAATTGCAATAAGTCTAAGTGTTGAGTTGAATAAGGAATCACACACCTTGCTTTAGGGTAATGGATGTTGGGATTGTAAGGATGTGATGGGAGATTAAGTCCATTTTGAGGGTAATAGTGAGTTGGTTGTGATACCTTTTGGGTGTTAGTGGTTAGGTGTTGTGATCGACTCGTATGATCGACATAGATGCATCCGAGGGGTTGTTTTCAGGTGATATAAGGCCTTGTCTTGAACTTGAGAGAAGTTTGTCAGGTGCCTTGGAAAATTATTAGAATTTTGGAAGTCGATAATTTCAATTGGATTTCAGTAGTATCCATGAAGATGTGGTTGTGTGTTCCTTACTAGGAAGCACGAAGGAACCCACTTTGAAGGTGACTCTTGGGATACATGACTTTTGGCAATCTTTTCCAAGCATGTCCTAGGTTGTTTGGAAGTTGTGGGTGTGTGTGTAGTTGGGGTGTTTCATGACCTGGGTCAAGAGTGTGACCACTATCCCTCTCCTCTCGTTTGTTACTATGTTATATACATATAATGTTGTAATGTGTAATTTTGGTTAAATTGTTGAAGTTGATTATCTACTTATTGATGAAATCCTATTGTTTTCAAAACCAACAGTTTTGAGTCTATTTATTTGGGCTACTTAGCCAATTTATTTTCTTGTAGTCCTCTTACATCAAGGACTTGTTTTATTGTACGTCAATTTAAATTTGTAATGTTGAATTTGGCACCACTTTTGATATTGACTTATCTTTTAAATTTGAATAATCTTTTGGATCTTAATTCTGTTGAATTTATTCATTAAACTTATTAAGACTTATCTTTTGTAAGCTTTTACTTTGAGGATCTTGTTATTGTCAGTATTGTTGGTACCTGTGTAGTGTTGTGAACTATGTAACCTATGCTACCCATAAGGGGTGCTTGGTGAGAGAAAGATGGAAATAGTCGGTCTTGGCTGACGTTGTAAGCTTGAATTTGTTGGTGGATTGCTAGTGGTGGTTTGACCTTGTGTCATGTTGAGAAGTGTTTTGGTGCTATCCCATTTTGGGAGGCTGAGTCTTTATGATTTGAGAATGGGTGCTAGTAAGGTTCAAAGGAGTGGATAGGTTGGAAAACCTTTATATCCTTCCATTGTTGTGTGGATCTACTATCCACATGAAATTGGCTCCCTTATTTTAAGGGATTGTGTGATTGCCATGATCGATTAGAAGTTGGACCTGTGAGTTTTGTAGTGGTATAGGTGTTTAGCTATGTCCCTTGATGCTAGGGACGATTGGTCATGTTTGGTTCGTACTTGTTCTGTAAGTTTGATCTAGGCAGTCTAGTGGGGACCTATAGATCAATGGGGCAGCTAAGACTTTAGAGTCTCGTAATGTATTCTTAGAATCTTGTGTGTGTAGCTTAACATCAGCGATAAGTTGGGTTGATGCAAGACTGACACTTGAATGTTGGTTTTTGGACTAGTTGGTTGGCCCAGCTTCCTTTTGGTTGCTCTTCACTAGTTAGGTTTCTAGAGGTATAAGAGAGGCTTGGGGTATGAGTTAGTTAAGTTAGTGTTGAAGGCCTCTCGTGATGATAACCTTCTGGGTAGTCCCCACCTTGCTTGACCTTGAATTCTTGGTGATCTATCCTTGGGCATCTAATGCTCTTATGTCTTCTTAGGCTTGTAAAGTGTTGGAGTAGGTGTTGTGCTAGGTTCTTGACCCCTCCTGGTCAGAGGAGGGTATCCTTGATATTATTGCCATGCTTTTACTTATTAAGTTCTTTTGGTTCCTCACTTTTATGTCGTAATCAATCTGAGTCCAATGCCATTTAGGATTGGCTTGTAGGTGGGTTACTCTACAATACTTTCGTGTTAACTTCCAGGAGGAAGTTTAACTCTAGGGGAGGAGGATGTGAGGCCCACCCTTGTGCGACTGTATTGGTTGCACTAGTAGCCCATGTTGTTTGCTTCGCCCTTCTGAGGCCTACTTTCCTCACTCCCTTGTGTTTTTTGCTTTCATCACATTTCAGTTTGATGACATTTAGACAGTTGGGACTGTTGATCCCATTATGCAGACTTTCTGGACTCTATCCCTATATTTTGATTTGATTTGATTAGTATGTTATGGTGTGACTATATCCTGATTTTAATTTCCACTGATGCGTATATGACTTATGATATGCATTTTGATGCCATTAGAGATATTATTGTTAGATTTAGTAAATGGAATTATTATGCGAGTTTGAGCTTGAGTTCATATTTAGAATGCAGTAAAATGATATATATGATTAAGGATGTTATGTGATTTATTAATATTTTAAATGATTATGCGATATCATGAGTGTATATATTTACTTGCTTCGGCTATGATATATATGTTGGATTAATCTGTTTGTTCAAGTGCGTAGGTGATGTTCCATGCCATGGAAAATCAGAGATCATCCCACATATTTTGTGAATCTCGTGTTGAGTTGATCTAGTTCCAAGAGGAACCAAGATCAACTGTGTTATGCTTGATAAATTTTTTGTAATGTTGTGTATGGTGTCTTTTAGGCTAGGTCTACCTATTTTCAGTGATTTTATATTGGTGTTGTAAAGCTATAATGTTTAATTGTTGTTATTTTTGAGTTTTTATTTTTGTGACCCCTTTTCATGTGATTTTACTCACCTTAAGTTGCTCAAAATGGGTTAAAAGTGACCCTAGGTTGTACCCCTAGGGTCTAGGGACCATTTGAGCTTGTCTAACCCTAGGATAACTCTTATTTGGTCACTTAAACTTCACCCTGAAGTAAAGTGACGAAAATGAAAGTTTGGGAAGGAGTGGAAGGTTGGGTCAAACACTTAACCTTATCCACACCTCATTCCAAGCATTAGGGTACCTTGTTTGAAGGCTTGGGGAGTCTTCAAGACCCCTAATTGTGGAGGACCCAACTCCAAGGCTTTCTCACATTGGTGAGAGTACCTTGGGGTTTTGTGGGCTTTCATGGGAGGATAGGATTGGGGCACTTGTTGTACTCACACCCTTTTTGGGCTCCACCTTTCTCTCCCACGTGTGTGAGAGAGCACAAGTGGAGGGGGCAAGACTTGGTGGAATAGGAGGGTGACATGTGTCACCCCCACATTCCATGAAGCTTGCAAGTGGATGTGAGGAGGAAGGAGAAGGTGACATGTGTCACCTTCTCATTCCTCAAGGCTCATGAAGAGAGCCTATTTTACTCCCTCTTGAAGAGAGGGAGAGGGTTCTGGATTTTTTTTTTACATCTTTTATTTTGATTGAGGTTTTGGGGAGAGTTGGAGAGTTTTGGAGGCACATTTTTGGAGGAAGGACTTGGAGGTGGAGTTGGAAGGCTCTACTTCAACTATCTTCCATTGTTGGGCATATCAAGGTAGGATTCAAGGCTTGAAGCCTTTCCTTATACATTTACCTTATTTGTGTGTTTGTAATGTGGTTGTTTTGCATTTTTCAAAGGGGTTTAGAGGTGAGAAATAATGTTAGTAGTTTTATTTAATTTAAATCCATTTTATTTACTTATTTAAATGCTTTTTAATTTATTGGGTTAAATAGGTTTAAATTATTTAATTTAAATCCTTTTATCTCCATATTTAAATGTTTTTTGATTTATTGGGTTAAGTGGGTTTAAATTATTTAATGTAAATCCTTTTATTTCCATATTTAAATTTTTTTGATTTATTGCGTTAAGTGGGTTTAAATTATTTAATTTAAATTCTTTTATTTCCTTATTTAAATATTTTTTATTTATTTATTGGGTTAAGTGGGTTTAATTTATTTAATTTAAATCATTTTATTTCCTTATTTAAATTTTTTTTATTAAGTGGGAAATAATGTTAGAAAATTATTTATTTTACCCTTTTAAATTTATTTTGAGCTAGTGTTTAGCTTTAAGGAGATTTTTTAATTAATTGTTTACTTGGAGATTGTAAAAAAATTATTTAATTTTATCACCCTTGTCTAACTTAGTAATGTTGAAGTAAAATTTGGGTATGTGTTTATTTAAATTTAATTTATTTTTGTTTTCTTCCTTAAATGGTTTTTCTTTTTAATAAAAGGGGTAAAAACTTTATTGAAATTTAGAAAAGAGCATTACAAAACATCAAAGGGCCAAGGCCCTTGGAATCCATAAGAAACAACCATACAAAGCATGAAACAACACCATCCTTCACCAATACCATTCCCATGCTCGGCAAGAATCCTCTCCAAGTCATGTCGGAGCTCATGAGGAACCTGCTCCCACTCATCAATCTTCTAGCCATCTAAATGCTCAGAAGCCCACTTAGCCAAACAATCAGCTGCCCTATTCCACCCCCTTGGAATATGGACAAAAGACACCTTCTCCATCAAAGAACTTATCTATAGAATTTGTTGCACCATCATAGCCAACTGCCAACTAACATCAGATACCTTTTGTTTATTCAGCAAATTAATCAAAACCTGTGAATCAGACTCACAGATAACCTTGTGCCATCCCAAAGCATAAGCCCTCTCCAAAGCATAGAGGATCGCCAAACCTTCCATAAGGTTGATAGTCTGTAATCTTTCATGAATAGAAAAGAAAAAAACCACCGATCCCAAAAATCCCTGCCAGCCCCACCAATCCCAGCAGGGCCAGGATTGCACCTTGAAGAACCCTCAGTATTGATCTTGAGAATGCCAGCTGGAGTGGGTAGCCAACTCCCCACCCTTTGAACTTTCTTTTTCACTCGCCTTCCTCTCCCGACACAAGCAGAAGCTGGAGACAACCCCTGAATACCCAATCTATCCACCAGCTCAGCATCCCCTTTCTCCAAAGGGAACACCACATCACACTTAGCTTCCACTGTCTCCCAAATCATACCCATAATTTTATGCCAAACTTGTTGAATCAACAGCGTCTCACCTCGAAATATTCTTCGATTCCGTTCCAACCAAATCTGCCATAGTATGAAGGAAGGCCCAACATACCACACATCTTGCAAGAAAGAGGCCACAGAAGGAGGTCTGCCCAGACTACTCCAAAAATCCACCAGGGAGGAAGCATGAACACAGGGGCTTTTCCAAACTTCCCACCAAAAATGCCAAAGCTGCAAAGTCAAGGGACAACAGAAAAACAAGTGAGAGGAGTCCTCTCCACATCCACACAAAACACACATAGAAGGATCCTGAAAACCCCGCTTCTGAATATTATCCCATGTCAAGCACCTATTCCAAGCCAAAGTCCAAATAAAGCAGTTACACTTCGGCCAAGAAAGCTTATTCCACACTTTCTTCCACCAGTGAACCTCCACCCCATCCAGTCGGTGAGATAACAACACCTGATATCCAAACGCAACAATATAGACACCCTTAGGATTAGGAGACCAAGAAAGAACATCCCCTTCCTAGAGGGAGCTACAACGTCTACAAGAAAGGATACTATGAATCTCAACACAATCCTCCTCCATACCAACAACATGCCACTCATCAGGATTCTTCCATCTCGCCACCACCAACTACCCATGAGAAGATAAGGACTTGAAGTCACTCACCCTTGACCATCCAGCCTCACAGAACCTCTGGCACAGAATCACCAAATTAGGAAACTGAGAAACAATGGGAGGAAAACCATCCCAAGAATCAGACCAAAAATGAGCTTTCATCCCTCTTTTACAAATCCAAAATAAGCCATCCTTGACCAGAGCAGCCCCTTTCTTGAGTGTACTCCAAATCACCGAGCCTTTTCCCACCAGGGGATAACGAGGAATATCAATCTGAGGGATCCCTGGGAAGTATTTTTGTGTTAATATCTTGGCCTAGATCCCATCCTGCTCCACACACCACCGCCAATACAATTTAGCAGCCAACGCCATCCCTGACAATGACGACTGCCTTAACCCAAGGCCACCAAACTGCTTCAGGCTACAAACAATGTCCCATCTGACAAGGCTCCATTTAGAGGACAATAAGCTACCAGCCCATAAAAACTATCTTGCTATGGAATCCAATTCCCTAACAAAACCCAAAGGGGCCACCTGAATCATACATCTATAAATGGGGAGGGCCTGCACCACAGACTTGAGCAACTGAACACGACCTGCAAAGGACAACCAACGATGGGTCCAATGGTTAACTTTCACATGAAATTTATCCAGAATATTCTGCCAAGAATCCATGGGTATTCTTCCAACAGAGATGGGAATACCAAGATAGGTCAAAGGGAGAACCCCAGTTTGAAATCTCAAGATATGAGCAATTCGCCTTTGAATGGAACCCAGAGTATTGAAGAAAAAGATGGAAGACTTATCTTCATTAATCAATTGGCCTGAAGCTACAAGATAAACATCCAACACATTGCACAAATTTGAAGCTTCCCTAATTGTAGCCATACCCATCAAAGCAGTGTCATCTACAAACTGCAAGTGAGGCTATGGAGGTAAACCACCTCCCCACCCCCACCCCTGAATGAAACCTAACTCCACATTCCTTCTTATCAAACATCCTAGACCTTCAACAAGAAGAAGAAACAAGTAAGGAGAGAGGGGGTCACCGTGCCGCAAACCCTGAGAGGCACCAAAAAGCTCAGAGTGCTCACCATTTATTAACACAGAGAAGGAGACCGAAGTAACACAACTCATAACCCAATAAATCCACTCATCCCCAAAACCAAAAGCACCAAGAACCTTCCAAAGCAAGGACCATTGAACTCTGTCATAAGCCTTAGCCATATCAAGCTTGATGAACATCACCTTATCTTTGGAACTGGCCATAGAGTGAATGGTTTTAGTTGCGATAACAACCCCATCCAGAATCTGTCGTCCGGCCACAAAACCACTCTGTTCCTCAGAGATCAACACTTTAAGCCACTTTTTCAACCTATCAGCAATCAATTTAGAGATAATTTTATAAATCACATTGCAAAGAGAGATAGGATGAAATTGACTTAACCTATCCGCCCCATCACACTTTGGGATGAGAGCAAGGATGGTAGAATTCAAAGCCCGTAACATCTGTTTATTCTTTCGAGACTCCTAAACAACCGCCAATAAGTCCAACTTGATAATCTCCTAGAATTCTTGAAAGAACTCAATCGGGAAACCATCAAGTCCAGGAGCTTTCCCCCTCTTCATTTGAAACACAATCCCCTCTAGCTCCTCAATCGAAATATCACTCTTAAGATGCTCATTCATCTCCCTAGATACCAAAGAAGGGATACAAGAAAGAACCTGAGCTTCTCTTCCTTAAATGGTTTAACTAGGGAATTATTTTTATATTATTTTCCCATTTTTAACGATGAGGTGTTATGCTGCCAGATTTTTCTAGGCTTCTAGGAAAGTTAAATAAATGATTTATTTATGCGTTATTGCTTTAGTTTTATTGTTTTATGCATTTGATTATGTTTCCAATGTAATTAATTAATCTCCTTATGCTATAGTTTTAGGGATTGGATTTTGACACATGTCTAAATCCCTCCACCTCATTTGGGTTAAATCTAGGGTTAGTTCTTGGTCAGGAACTCGACCCTCTTAGTGATGCTTTCCGCGTCGCAAAACCCCCTTAGTAGACCTTCATCTCATAAGGGTTGCGAAAGGTATTCACATTACTCCAATGCTCGAATGGCATGTTTGTACCTTTGTGTGTATGCCATCAAGCATGCTGATGTGTGCGAGGGGGTTTCTAGGGATGTGTGGAAAAGTTTTTGGTATTTCGTGTCATGACCACATGACAAATGTGGACATGACTCATGTGTTGTGAGTTGTAACCACATGGGAAATGTGGGCATGACAAGATATGTAGGATAATAAATGAAAGGTGGGGAGATGGAGGTATGTGGAAATGTTGTGGGATGGAAGGGAACCATGACCAATGGTTGTACACATCATGATAAACATTGAAGCTTTTGGTTGGATGGTTGTGTAGGAAGCAATGGTGTTGTTCACTTAGGAGATGGGCGACGAAGTACTTTTGGTACCCACATGGACTTAGTATTTTTATGATTTTCACTTTTCACGTGGGATGGAATATGAGATTCTTGAATGGAGTGGGAAGGTGAGGTGAGAGTGGAGGATTGGGATTATGGAGAGGTGGATGCCTCATTAGACTTGATGGCTTTTTGCTTAGGGACCCATACCATTTGTCTTTTAGACTTTGCTTGTGGAGGTATGGGTTCGAATATGTGCAACTTTAGAGATGGACTTGAAGTAATAGCTGCATGCTTGGGTACCCACACCTTTTTCAGATTTGCTTTGAGGTGGGTGGGTGTATGCAACTTTCGAGATGGATGTTTCTTTGATTCTTTTCTTTTGTACCCTAAGGCATTATAATTTGTAGGATTTTGTACCTTATAGGTAGAGCCATCAAAATTGTGGTTTTTGAATCCCATGGGTATGGTGGAAGTGGGGTTGGTGGAAGCTCCATGTTTAGACAATGTGTGCATTTGTTGGCCATGATTAGGGTTTTTAGAGTATTTATGGATGACAGGAATGTTAGGTGTTGGAAGTAGTGGTGGTAAATTCGATGGCGGGATATTAGGAGTTGGAAGCAATGGAGGTAAATTAGATGGTGGAAGGTGAACAATCACATGCTTTTGATATTTATAGGATGATGGAGGTGGAATGACGACATATGTTTTTGAAGTGTGATGGGATTTACGATGGAAGGTGGTGGACTTAGGTGGATGGAGGAATTACCAACATTGTTAGATTGTTGACCTTGAGTTGTGTATCCAAGGCCAAATGAGCATGGAGGGACCTTGACATGGATGGGCTCCAAAATGCCTTGTTCAAGAAGGCCTAAGCCTTTACCTTGATAGTTCATGTTTTGAAGCATGCGATCGATAATGGGACTAGGTGTATGTGGAACACTAGACATGAGTTCCTTATTGGGTGGAGAAGGTGAGATGGTAGACAAAGGTTGTTCTGTTCCTAGGGAGGAACATTCATGAATGAGGGTGGATAAACTAGTAGGATATGATGGTGGATTTGAAATAAGGTCGATGGTGGGTGATGTAGGATCATTAAGATTTTGCTTTTCATTTTGCTCATTAAGATCTAGGATATTGATTTGATCTTCTATGCTTATGTGTTCTTGGGAGGCATATGTCTCATCATGATAGGTAGATGTATGTAGATCATGGATGGGGCTAGATGGAGAATAGACAAGAGCAATTTGGATATATTGCTCATGGATGATCATGGGAGTAGGGATAGGTGGAGTGGTAACCTCTTGATCATGAATTGCATAAAGTTTGGCTAAGAGGGTCATCATGGTTTTCATAATCATATATAAAATCTTGATTATAAATGTGAGCATAAAAAGGATTAATTTAGCTATGAATGTGATACATTTGCTCATGAATAGGGTTACGATCGTAGCTAATATCTTGATCGCATAAAATATATAGGTCATGGATAGTTTGAACTTAGAGATTCTTTGACCTTGATTTAGATGAAGTCTTGGTGTTTCCACATGCGTTGGATTATACTCTTGACATAGCTCTTGGATTACTTGGATGAAAGGGGATGACTCTTGGATGAGATTTTGCTAATAACATGAGGGTATGATAGGTCTTGATGTGGACTCATGGGAGAAGTCTTTTCAATAAGCTCAATGGTTTGTGGGCCATATGGTGGAGTTGGAGGAATAAGAAAGGTATTGGGAGAATCTGTGATAGGCTTATGAATGGGACTTTGATGACATGACAATGATTTATTCCTTGCTAATAGCCAATGGATCACATCCTCTGCAAGTGTATGGGTGGATGGATAATAGAGGGGATGGATGATGATAGTGGATGGTATTATAGGCTTAGAAGTAGGATTTGGATTGGATGGAGGGATAGTGAGGCCAGATGGATTAAGATTGGATGGAGGAATGTTAGGGTTGGATGGAGGGATAGGAGGATTGGATGGATTAGGATTAGGATCAGATGGAGGTGCCAAGATAGGACTAGATGGATCAGATGGTTGGTGGGTCAATAGACTAGGAATGAGATCACATGATGGTGTCAAAATGGGACTAGTAAGCTCATGTGTTGGCATGTGATTAGATGGTGATGGAGGATATTCGTGTGATGCTTGCTCTAGGTTGGTGTCTCCCTTGCCAAAGACTATTAAGTATTGTGGCATAGGCTAACTTAAGGATACTTGGTTTATGTACAAAAAGTCATTTAGACTTGAGTCAAAGCTTATTAGGTCTTGTAGCTCAGGTGGACTTAAGTCTATTAGGTCTTGTTGCAAAAGTGGACTTGGGTTCACTTGATTTATGTACAAAGAGCCACTCAAATTTGCATGTTCATGTTGTGGGGGCCACTGATAGTCTTGTGAATGGGTTTGATGAAGAGATGAAATGGTATGATGTATAGGTAAAAGATCTTGGGGTATGGGTTGTTGAGGATAATGGTAGATATTGGAAGAAGTAGGGTATGGTGATGTGGCATTGTTATGGGAAACTATAGGATAAGGTGATGTGACATTGTTATGGGAAGATATAGGATAAGGTGACGTAAAAGTGATTTGAAATGTAGACAAATTAGATTAATAAGGAATAAGACAAGGTGATGTGGAATTGTTATGATAAATGGATGGATTAGATTGGTGTGAAACAGAAGGAGATGCCACATAGGAATGAGGTGGAATTGGTTGGTGTTGATTGGATAAGGGGTGATGATGTAATTGTTGGGTCTATGATTGGCAAATGGCTATGAGGTGTTGGGCCTGTGCTATGAGATGTTGCATGTGAGGTGATTGGCCTGCTTGAAGTTGAAGTTGTTGAATTATGCAATGGACCCTCTGAATCATTTGTTGGCTTAGAGGTTTTGGTGCTTGGTGAAGGATGTGAACGATCTCTTGCACTATGTCCTCTAAGGTTGGCATGGTGTAACTTTTGGTGGATGTTTGATTAGGGTTATGATAAAGACTTTGAATGATTAGGATGTGATTGCTTGGGGTGGATTGATCAGATTGATAGGATGATGGGATGTTGTGATTGGATGAAGTGTAATGATTGGGAAATGTGTTATGACAAGCAGGTTAAGGATGATGTGGCAATATCAAACACAAGATCTCACATGAACATGCACGCATGCCAAACACAATGATCAATGTGTATACCCTAGGCTAGACAATGACAGTATCTATTGGGTTCCCACTTGGTTTTACCCAGCCGCATCTACTTATGGTGTATAGCTCCAGGAACTTGGGGCAGGGCTCCCCCTTATAGTGCACTCACTTCTCAGGCACACCAAGTTCAGGGTCCTCAAGATGCGCAGATCTTGAGGTACCTTTCTATCTCTGCCATAAGCCATGGAAATGTGGGACGGTTATCAGAGCTTCCTCCTGTACAACAGATAGGGGTTTTTGGCTACTACAGAGAGGTTTCTAGTTAGGGTTTCCATTCGGGTGGCTATACATGCGGCGATTCACTTTGTTAAGGAGGCTTTCCAGCCTGCAGATGTTAGTCTCTATACTATTTTGGGGGAAACATTTGTCAGTATAGCAGGACAATACCCATCGTTTGTGACTTTCGACACAAACACGTTATTTATATAGCGGCTTGGAATGGATTAGCTTTAGCCCATTTTTGCTTGGGTCGTACCCCTTCTCACAATGGGAAGGCAGACCCTCTAGAGTTAGCAACAGTTTCTCTTGCACCCTAGATCCATTGGATAGGTAGGGGGAGAAGATACTTCTATTCCTAAATCAGGGTACAATCAATCAAAGCAAGCAAGCCCAAGAAATGAAAAGCAGACACATTGCAAACATATTGTTCATTTTAAAACACCAAAACTAAGTGTGCCTATTCAAGTGGTAAAATTGTTTATGTCTTGGACCGATCAAGGCTGCAAAATATATGTTAATATGTTTTCATCCTCCATTCTTTGCCACACGTGTTTTTGACAGGCTGCATAGATAGATTATTAGTTTCCAAAAAAAGAAATCTGTTAAAAAGATGGAATAAATGATCTTATACAGAAAAACAAAGTGCATAAATAGAAAATTCAGATGATTCTATGCAATTTAAAACAAAATCGTTAAATTTGGATGTGTTTTTCTCAAGTTATGTGCATTTTAAGTTTGAAAGAAGGATGAACTTTGATAGAGAAATTACCTACCGAAATGATGAAATTACCTACCAAAACCTTCACAACTCCAAAATTCACCTTGTTATCTTTTCGACAAATATTTGGTTGCAAAAATCCGTTCCCGTATGCTCTTGTATGGCCAAAAGAAAAAAGTACCCCCCTTATGGCATGTTTGAGAGGATAGGGTTGACTTAGTTGACTTTGTTTGACTTTTTTTTAAAAAGTTTTTGATGGTTTAGAGAATTTTTCTCTGTCACACGTGCCTGGTTACAATTTTTATGTTGACGGTTGAAAATGAAGCCTTACACCCCTTTTTAAAAAAAAATTAAGATTCAAACCCTAAAGTTCTAGACTTAAGCCCTAAAGCTAACGTCAAAAGGGTTTAAATAAACTAAAACTTTAAGACTAAATTTAAATGCTAGAAATTTTAATGTAGGTCAGTGAAAAGGTGAAGGCGACTGAGTGAATAGTTGGCTTATTTGGGTAGCAACCAGGTTTTAAGCTTAATGGCGACCAGGAGTCTATGAGTGGAGGCGTTAACTAAGAGGTTCAAAGTGGGGTCAGCTGCAGATCAAAGGATACCGACAAGAAATGCCGACAGGAAGTTGAAGGGAATGGTGGAGGATTAGGGTTAATACTTGGGGTCAGCAGATAGGATGCGTTTGAATGGTCGACAGAGTAGTCAACAGAACTGTCGATGGTGAAGCAACAACCCATGGACAAACATATTAAGTCTAAGATGCTAACAGCGACCGAGAGACAGGATGAAGGTTGAAGTTTTAAGGAGGAGGTCGATTGTTGGGATGAAGGTGGCAACAAAGAATTAACTAGCAATGACTAGGTAAGTTAGCAACGATTGAGGAATACAACGATGATAGGCAGATAACGATGAGGGAGATTGAATGGTGGACGGTAGTTTGGAGTGGTCGATAGACCTGGTCAGAGAGAACACAGGTGGCAGGGAAGATCTTAGTCCACTATGGTTTAGGAGATGCCGACTGTCAAAGAGACCATGGTTTGAGGGGGGCTGCGAAGAGGTCGATGGGAGTCAAAAGGTGGTCGACAGAAAACTGCATGTATGCACAGTAGGTCAACAAGAAGGGGAGGGATTGACAGAGTGTTTTTTTGCAGACAACCCAGAAAATTATGAGAAAAAACATACAAGATCAAACAAACTTGCTACCCCAAAGACCTTAAATGCCTCCTAGATACCTCATAGTAGATCTGTGTTGTACGGATCCGTACAGTACGACTGCAAGGTTAATTTTTTTTCAATTTTTTACAAGAAATTTTTGTAGTGACAAAGTATATGCAAATTTATAGTCCAGGAGCTTGGAAGTGGCCTCCCAGACATGATGACACTATCTGTTTTTGTCTCTAAGACTCCATGTGACAAATTTCTTGCAAAACTTGACAACAAGGGTTAAAAGGCACAAATTTTTATACTAAAAACTTACGAAAACTAATGATTCGGTCCCACCGGGCGTGCCAGAATGTAAACTAAATGGCCCCACAGTGGGTGCCATTTTGTGTTGGGTAGAATTTTATAAAGATCAAAACAAACAAGATCAAGATCCAACCCAAAATCAAGAAATCAAACCTAAAACGAAATAAAGACATGCAAACTAAATGATATCACCTGGGTTGGACAATTTCTTGTTTGATTGCTCACAATCTGCAACATGATGATGATAGAATGATGATTTGATGGGATTGAGATTGATAGAGGAAAATAGGTAGATGATGATGTATGATGGGGGTAAAATTTGGCAGAGTAACGGTGCTTGAAGATTCATCCATGCCAAATGGCATGAAAATGGATGCATTTATAGGCAAGATGAGAAAATGGAAGGATAAAACTTCCAATTTCGTGAGTGATAATTGAATTAGAAAGTTTCTATGCAACTTGGGAGAGAAAAATGGAAGGTGGATGGGTGATTTGGGAGATGGAACTAGTAAGGTGTAAGAGATGAGTTGAGAGGAAATTGGAAGCTAAAAGAGTTAACTCGAGAGATAGTTAGAGTCATCTCAAGAGAGAAAGATGGAAGGTGGGCTTAATAATTTAAATAATTTCATATTATTTAAATCATAAGAAAAGTGAGGATAAGAGTGATAAATAAAATAAAATATTTATTTAATTTAATTTAAGAGGAAAGTGGACTAAATAAATAAATATAATTTATTTATTTAGTAATGTGAAGGATAGGATTAAATTAAATAAATGTTGGATTTATTTAATTTGTTAGAGGAAGATGCTAGATTAGGCGACGATATGGGTGCTTAGGGCAAAAATGATACAAGATGCCTAACTGATGTAACGTTGTGACAAGTGGACATTTTTGGGTGTCTACAATTTAAATTAGTTGGTAGTGTGAAAAGCATTAAATAAAAGCTGTAGTATGACACATAATTCAAATAAAAAATTACTTAAATTATGAGAGAGAGACAAGTGTTTTGATGAGGATAAAGGTGAGGGATAATTTAAATAAATATTTTATTTATTTAAATTGGAGGAAAGGTGGGATTAATTAAATAAATAAGATTTGTTTAATTAATTGGATAATGGGATAAAAATGGATTTGGATGGTAATTAGTTAAATAAATATGATTTATTTAACTAATTAGGTGATGAAAGGGATTATGTAAGGGTCCTAGGACAAAATGTCATAAGATGTCTCAAGTAATGTATCGACAAGGTGATGTTGTAAGACATGGACAATTTTAGGTGTCTACAATTTGTTTTTCAAGAAGAACTCACAACACATTATGACAATAGTCTTATAGACAACTACTTTAGCTAGATCACCAAATTAAAGAAAATAGGTGCTAGTGAAGAATAAAGAGAAGAAGAAGAAAAGGAAGTTCAGTAAGAGGAGGAGGAGAAAGAGGAGGAGGAGATGTACCCAAGACAATAATAACTTACCATGCATTATCACTATTTGGAGAAATTTCAGAGGGTCTACCACCTAATACAAATCGATATTAGGCCATTCAACTAGTTCTCAGGAACCATACACCATCTAGATAACCTCTTCTTTGAAGTTACGCCAAAATATTTGAGTAATGAAAGAACATATATAACACCAACAAGTAGCACTCTATAGTCTCAGAGAAAATTGTGAAGAAAAATAATAGAAAGACACAACGAGTTGATCAACACAAATAGAATTATAAGAGCTTGATGAGGAGGTAAAATATTTTGGAATCTAAGGTAATATTTGAAGCATGCATTAAGAGGTTATGGATGGGGATGATTATAAAGTATTTGATCAAGTGGAAGAATCTGGTTAGTGAAGACGCAACATGAGAAGATGAAGCATTCGTTCAGAAGCATCCAAATTTCATCAACATTATGGACAATGTTGGTTTTAAGGAGAGTGGCATACACATAGTGAGCATGAGGATGTGTAGTCAAATTGTGGCTAGAATGACCCTTAATTAAGCTATATAGTCATTTATATAGTCTTATATAGGTATTTAGGTGAGTTTGGGTGGAATCTATGGCATATATAGGAGGTAGTGGTTAGTTTATTATCATCATATTGTGTATTCTATTCTTATTGAATACTATTAGAGGTTTCCCCCTTAAAGTAGCTTAACTTTGGAGGTTGCCCCCTCAAAGTTGCTTATTAAAGTATCAATTATTTACAACATTTTTCTTATTATATTCTTCTCTTGTGCATGTTACTTCATTACAATATATCACCTAAACCTTTCTCCTCAATGATGCCATCCTCTTTTATACTATGAACTTGGCAAGTGAAGTAGAATAGAACATTATCTCTCCAAATGAATAAAATTATCATGTAATGATGGTAATTTTAATTTAGTCTTTGGAAAAATCACCTTTGATTACTTTTGAGATGTATCTATAGATGTTGTGTTTGTAATCTTTTCCTATTTCCAATCTCAATGTTATATACCTTTGTTTCTAATGTAAGCATACCAACATATATTTGTTGATTATGTTTACTTGTATGTATATCTTGCCTTGATTTTCAACATGTGTGCCATATGATGTGTTAGATGTAAATGTAATGTTGTCTACACAACCAATAGTTGTCTTATCACTATCCTTGGAAGGATCCTCCTTTTCATAATGAGGTACTAAAGAAATATGTCCATAACAATCAATACAGTCAACTTGTATCATATGCTTATCCATAAAATCCTATATTTTATGTTTGAGTGTAATGTATCTACCTATAATATATCCATGTATTTGATGGTAGCCACAAAAATAATTAACATTAATGCATATGTGGAGGGTTTTGCAAACTAGTAAACTTCCTTTTTTCTTTGCTTGTGACTAAATGATGTGCTCATGATGAATACCATTAATATAATGTGTAGCCTCATGGTCATGTGATTGCTCAAGTTGGATAGTAATAAGTATATGGAACAACATGATAATCATGTACAATAGATAATACCTCATAAGAATGTATACAATAGTTCATAGAGGAGTTAGTGAAATCAACCAAAACTATAGTATCATAGTCAATTGATGGTAAAAGATTAGTATCATCATGTAAACACTTAATAGAGTTAAAAGTGAAATGTTCTATGAAAGCATATACAATGATCTATCATCTATCAATCATTGAACTATAAGAAGCACGATGTGAATTAAATAATAATAAAGATTCATAATTTACTAAAATTTCTTTAAATTATGTTTGTATTAGAATCATATTATCATCGACATGTACTTATTATAGAGGAAAAAATGGTATTGACATCTAAATGTACACCTCTATAATATCCACTTCTATCACCACTAAATGCATTAGTCAATCAATCTTTAATAATATGAACCATAGAAAAAACATGGACCATATTCGTAATATGATCTTTACAATTAATCTCTGCAATTTTCTGTTGGGGGCAACACATATTTACAAATTGGACAAAAATTTGAGTATGTCAACCACTTGAATATACACTTACCATGGTAAATATGATCACATGCCATCTTCTTGGCTAAATCACCCCCAAGCATGCACTCCTGACAGATACAACACATACCCATATCACACTAATCTTTGATATCAACTATCACTAACTTCTCCACAATAGACTTTGTTGCAGGAACTCTACAAGCTCGCATGTTAACCATTCTTTGATTTTGATCAGCTAGCATGTTAACAATTCTTTCAAAATCTGCATCATCCTCTGTATAGTCTTCCATACTGTTGATGTGTTTTTTATGCACATGCAAACTCAGAATTAAATACCAAGTATTCTATCCTCTCTTGAATAAAGTCTCTCAAAGGCTAAACTATGTGATCCAATGAGACAACTCCAAGGTTCATGATATGTCAGGTTTTAACTTGCAAATTGGATATACTCAGTAGTATTGATGTGATATTGTTGTTCCTCACAAAGGGACTTACGCTGAATTGACTCCTTGCTCCACTCTTAAATATGTTATTCTCCTTGTTATGAAATGGAACCATTTCAAACTGACTATGAAAAGAAAATGCAAAAGAGAAAGGGTTTAGAAAACTATTCTAAGGACAATGATATAATGAAATATGCCAAGATAGACAAACTCCTCATGAAACTAGACTTCGCTTCGCCATGAGAACCAACAACTACATGAAGTCGGTGCAATCTTCTAAGGAAACTTAAGGATTTTCATGTTGCGAATCTCCATTCAAACACCCATTGCTGGCGCAGCTTGAATGAGTATCCACAACTGAACTAAAGCAAACGTGGTTCAGGCTAACTTTGCAAAATGACTTATCATCGACAAATCATAAAAAATATGAACCATTAAAGAATTCATCAAGTATCTCCACCTATAAACATTACATCAATGAACTTCTAATCTAATTCTACTCTACTTGGAAACATATTTCCATCATAGTCAAGAATTTGAAACCATGCTAACATTCCATCACCACACAAATCACCATGAGAACCAACAATGAGTTTGTATTGATTTTGGAAATGTATTTTTTACAACAACTTCATATGTCTCTTCAATGACTTCAAAGAGTCTCCTCTAATCTACTTCTACTTTAACAACATCTACTCCTACTCTTCTATCTTGATCTCTCTCTTTTACAAATGAGAGAAGTGATCCCTTTTATAGACTTCAAAATTACATGAACAACTAGGATTGATTTGAGAATCAATGGCCAAGATTGAGACAACAAGGTAGTTTGTTATGAAAATTACTATTTTTAGAACATTGAATGTAGACGGATGATGTAGCAGACTGTGATTGGATCAATGTTGTGCACATGCCACCTCAACATTGAGCAAACCAGTTTGATTTTCTTTGTGTTCATATTGCTCAGAATGTTTTCCCAAATTTTATCATCTTTTGTAGTAGTCTTCGAGTCTTCAAATTTTCACCTTTGGAACTTAGCCTCTTCAAACTTGCGACTTGGGAATTTTGAACTTCTTCATGTTGTCTTTCATGCAATTGTACTTTTGAATGTAATTCATGGATTGCTTGATGAACTTGCTCATTTCTCTTGTTCTTGTGCAAATGATGATCTTGATGTATGAGTTTTGGTGTTGGATCTTGATCATCTAGAACAAGTCTCTTTAATGTGACAATGATGTCCACCCTCCTCAAGCAACTCTCCTCCATATTTGAACTTTCCCATGTGCCAGCTCTTGGCATTCTTCTTTGCATTCATTATTCACCTGTATAAGAAACACCTTAAGTTAATAAATTGGAGTGATACTTGATAAATAAGCAAATAGTGATAAATTTCACCACCTAATGCATATAGGATAAATTAAATATGTAATTTTAAATCACCTCGCCCTATTACAAGAGAAGTCGATAATGCAAATTTTGTAAAAAAGAAAACTCGACTGACTTCTTGACAACCCCAATCGACAGACTCAACTCTGAATCACCTTTTCCTTGCATCACAATGACCTATTTCTTAGCAATCTAGCAGAGGGCTTTCAACATCAAATTTGTGTATGCTTGAACAACTTGCGAGCCTCAAAGACTCCTTTAAGCCAGGGCAGACAATTTGTATAATGGTGCACTCTATCGAAACTACAGATTGTAAACTCTTTGCACAAACACATCTGAGCGAACCCTTATGTGTTTTAAAGTGAGATGAAATTTATGAAATGTAACCCGTCTTAAATAAGCACTCAGACAGCCTCCTGAGCTTTAATGCATGAAGCTAAAACGATACAAGGCAATCTTTAAATATTCAATTAGGTTGATTTTGTGTTGTTTATGTAGAAAATGTGAGATTCTTTAGATATGCCTCATGAGTGAGTCCCTTGATTTCCAACGTAAACTATAAAGGATATGCATGCCTGAACAAACCTTTCGATGGTCTATAAATAGCATGTGTAGTGTAACAGTGGTATAAATGTGTGCCTATGGAATAACAAGCAGAGGATTTGGTGCCCTATGAATATTCTAAAAGATTTACATTATGCAGATCAATCACCGTTATGCACTTAGGCGAGCCTCTTTCATGTTTTTTGTATGACTCTTGAATTTTCATTTCTTGCACATTGATCAATGACAATCGCCTGGGGCAGTCATTCTAAATGTCTATGCAAAGATTAAGTTTTGAACTTTGCATATTAATCACCAACCTGCGCATAGGCGGACCCACTGAACCATTTCACATGAGTTGAAGAACATGGTTTGCAAGATGAATAGAAAATGCACTTGGCAGACATTTTAGACGTGCCAGCATAATTTAAAACTTTACAATATGCACTCTAGTCACCATTAAATATTTAAGTGGACCTTTTCCTATGGTTTGCATAATGTTTGAAATTTCACTTCGTGTATACTAGCCTTTGAAGTGTGCTTGAGTGGTCTTTTTGGGTAAGCTTGTATATCGTTGTAACTTTACAAATTGCAAACCTCTCATATATGTGTGGCTTGGTGGCAATTTTAGACTTGTTCATATAACACCACAGTGTGAATTGCAAAGTCACTTTATCAATGCGCTTAGGTGGATGGTTTTGGATGCTATGCATATGCTTGAAGATGTAAATGCAAACACTTTTTCAAAGTGCACCTAGAGCGGGCACTTTTAGCTACCACGTATAATTTGAAAATTTACCCTTTGTAAATACCTGATATATATGCGTGACTTAGACGAGCCTTACATAAGTTTGAAACTATGAATTGCAATGTCATTACGTATATGCACCAAGGCAGATTTTTTAAGCCAATACGTATGAGCTTTGAAAATGTGAAATGCAAACTAAGGGTGAAGGCAGAATCTTTGTTACTCTATGCGAAATATACAAGCACCTGAGCTGAGCAGATAATTTGGCACACTTGGCATAATCCAAGATTTACGTTATACAAATCTATCAAGAGTTTGCATTCAGAGTGGAGATTTGGGACCCACACGCATGACCTGGATGATAAGAATTGCAAGATTAAGTTAAATGCGTGGCTAAGTGGTCATCTGAAAGCCTAATGCATATTAGGAAATTCTACTCTTTGCACACCAACTATCAATTTGCACTAATGCGGACCTTTTGGGATGCCATGAATGATTTGAAATTACACAACTTGCAAGGTGACTTTATTGTGCGCTTAGACAAAGGTTTGAAAGTGCTCAGCATAACTTGAAATCTCACCCTTTATATTGACTAACACTTTGCACTTCGAGAGGACCCTTCAAATTGCTAAGTAAAGTTGGACAAGGGACAACTGCCAAAACCAAGCAACTCAAGACAAAAAATCAAAAAGAGGGGGTCCCCATCAGCGATGGGGCGATGTGTGATTAGGTCACAACACATAGCAATGAAAAACTAGCCATTGTGGGCATGCTCACTTTCATATTCAACTGGATCCCCACTACGATGATAAAATGTACAACGCCAGTGTAATCTAATTCTACCATTTTCCACCGATTGGAATATGTTTTCCCAGTAAAAGCTGCGGCTTGAAATCCTTATAGTTATAGGAATATCATTCACACAACCCAATGTCAAATGTAGAGGAAGAATATTCTATCTTCTCTCTCTCATATCTTCTTCATTTATAGTTAAGTACTCATTGTTATTCTAGTCCATTACATGCCTGTCAAAGGGAAAGAGTAAGTTGAGACATATGATAATACAATCTCTACCACAGTAGATTTGTTTAACTAAAGCACTTCTGTTATCTCTTACATAAGCCTCGTAAACCATGTCAATGGATGTCCCATCTCTCTGGTTTACATTTGTTATGTTGGGAACTCCTATTTCTACTATATATTTGATCACTTGAAAGAATAATAGTCCGCTAAATTCTTGGTTGAATGATCCTTCATTAAATGATTTCACTCATGGCTTAAATTTGACAGTTGTATAGCTGTATTTAGGTATTTTTGCTGTAAAATACAATCAAAATTTTAAAAAGACCGTCTCATATGAAAGGAGAGATTTTGAACAAACTATCAAAATTTATATAGGATTATGTTGATATATATATTTGGTTTTTAAAAAATTTACCTATATTAAGATGTGTCATAATATTTTAAAGGCAACATTGAATACATAACTGTCATAAAAAAATTGCTTGACAAGCAAGGTCGACTATCAAATTTAAGCCTTGATTTCACTCTTAACGTTCGCAATTGTCTTCTACTAATGTGGCCACTTTCATCGCATCGGCATCCGGAATCAACCACATACCTTCCATAGTAGCAGCAAGGGAATTCCACACTTTGATGATGCCCTTCTTCCATTTTGGAAATGTTAAATAACTAGTATATTTATATTTAAAAAATTATATCTAAAGTATATCTCTTTTCCATAGTTTATTTGAAAAAGAAATTTGAAAAAATAAAAAATAAAAACCAAAAAAGAAATTGGAAAAAATAAAAAATAAAAACTAAAAAAGAAATTGGAAAAAAAAAAAATTGAAAATAAGAAACTCACAAAAACTATCTAACCAAAAAAGAAATTGGAAAAAATAAAAAATAAAAACCCAAAAAAGAAATTGGAAAAAATAAAAACTAAAAACTAAAAAAGAAATTGGAAAAAATAAAAATCAAAAAAGAAATTGAAAAATAAGAAAATCACAAAAACTATGGAACAAAAAAAGAAATTGGAACCAATGATCTTCAAATGAAAATAAGTTTCCTTTTTGGAATTTTAATTTTTTTTTTTCTATAAATTTAGGCAGAAAAAATGAGTGCTCTCATCCCCATCCCGATGTGAACTATTAATTGAAGACGAGAGAGGAGTTTCCATTATTATCTCAGTTTATGTAATCGTTTGTGTCAATAGGTGTGTTGTTCTCTTAGAGAGGGACAACGCTTTCTCATGTAGTGAATTTTAACCTAAGTTAGTAAACATGTCGAAAAAAACAAAATTAGTATCCACCTAGATAATTATAGTTATTTATAAAATAATTATGCTGAGGCTTCCTAGCATGAAGGGGTTGTGTTGTGATGCTCACAACACGCCCCATTTTACTTCTTAGCAAAATGAGGACCCCTACTGTGGCTTTGGTTTTAGCTGGTGTGTGGGTCTGCTTGGTAGTAAAAGGGAAAAGGAGGTGAATGTTACAAACCTTGTTAAAAATAAAGGAAAAGAGCATTAAGTACCAGAGCAGAATAGAGGTGAATTCCTGGTCAAAAATAAGTAAGGGTTACTTTTTGAGCCATTTTAAAATTCTCAATATTTTGCAAGATATGTGTGTTTTTTGGTAAATGCACTATAGGAGGGTTTGTATGTTGCATATACAAAGGCATTTGTATGTCGGGTCATTGTATGAGTTGCATAGAAGAGATATTGGGTCTATTACATCATTGTACTTGTATGCATTTTTGTAATGCTTTATCCTTACATAAAAGTCGGACCTGACAGAGTTCAGAGTTAAAATGAATAGTCATTTAGGTCCGTCAGATGTATCTTAAGTGTTTGTATGTTTGAAAAAAGGAAACATACAAGTTGATATATGACATCATATGCATATCGTGGAACCGAAAGGGATATAAAATGAGGTTTTATTGTCGTATGTTTCAGGCTTTGTATGTGTATGTTTCGGATACATACATTGTGGTGTACATACAACGCGGAACTCAAAGGAAGTTAAAGTTTGGTATAAATAATGCATCATACCTTAGTGTATATCGAAAGATGCATTTCACTTTATATATAAAGGCGGAACTGAAGAGTAAATGAACTGTGGTTTATAAAAATGGGAAGTCCGAAATAGGAGATGCAATTGAGTTTGTATGTATCGGACCTTGTATCTAGGAGGTTGATACAAGTATTGTTGTAGCATGGAAATACAAGTGACGAATAAGATGGGTCTCGCCGCTTGCATATCGAGCTTGTATAATAACTATGTATATCTTCGATATACATGCCGATATACAAGAAAAGACACAGGTAAGAGATACAAACCGGATGCGAAAAGGAAGTTAAATACGGGAAAGTCTTTGTATGTTTGCACCGCTTGTATGTTTATGATATACATATTTGAGATACAAAGAAATAAAAGACATCGCAAGAGATAAAGGTAAAAGAGAGGGTTTGTATAGGGGGTTTGTATATGCGCTTATACACGATAACATACAAAAGGCGATATACAAAGCAAAGATACATGTGTGAAAAAGAGGAAAGGAAGGGAACGTTAGTTTGATTCTTTGCATATATGTTTGTATGTTTAAAAAGAAACATACAAAGAAAACATACAAAGAAACATACAAAGAAAAGATGCAAAGAAAACACGATGTATGTAGAAATGAACTAATGGTAAAAAGTTTAAAAAATGCAAACACTAAAATAGAAGACCGAACTTTTGGCGCATTAATTGCTATAATTAATGCCAATCTAACACTCAAAAGGAGTAAAATTTAATGAGAATTAGGGCAAATTCAACATATTTTGCTTTCAGATTTGCATTGCTAAGAGTTAAAATTGCATAAGAAAGAGTTGTTACAGTGATTCAAATAGAACTCATCAGAGCGAAGGAATTACGGTAGCTGGACGAAAGTAAAACGGTAAAAGTAAGTCAACGACTGAAGTCAAGTAGTCAAAGAAATACATGTATTTATCTCAAAGCACCATTACATTTCAAATGGTAAAATACGTGTTAATTTCAGTAATTTTGTTGTAAAATGTAGGCATTTGTCAAATTATTGTTTTAATTGTTAATTAATGGGGTCGAGTTTAATCAATTTAAAAGTCAAAATAGAAAGGAGAATCAGATGAGGGTAAAATGGTAAAAAAGAGAAATTCGTAGTAAAACCCTAGATAGGAAAGTAAAACAAAAGTTAAAAGGCTGCATTTTCTACAGGATGGCCCCTAAACAGAAAAAGGTAGATACAGGGGGCGAGGTGAAAAAAGAAAGAAAACCCTGTAAAGAGATAGAAAAGGAAGAATTACCAGTGCACAGAGGATATCCATCACTAATCAGTATGAGTGGAGTGGGAACGGATACAAGTATAGGAAATTATGATGTAGAGGATGTTTTACAAAAGATCACAGCTGTAGATGCTTCACCAGATATGAAGTGTATATGGGAGAGCGGGTTGTATAGAGCTGCAGGTTTCCCACTGGCTATGGAGGCTAGAGATTTGTGTTTAGATTGTGTAGCTCTATATGATGCATCAACCAGAACGATAATGCTTTATGACAGACTCATTGCTGATTTATCCACATAAGGTATTGCAAGGACATTTGGTTTAGAAATTAACGAGAAAATGACAGACATTGACATTGATCAATACAATGAGGATTTTCAAATCAATGAAAGGGAGTGCAAAGGTAAAATATTCCACAATTGGTACAGCCCAGAAAATAAACCCAAAGTTGTAGCCAGGGTGCATAAGAATTTAATGAGAATATACTTCAAAGAAGAAATCCATTTGATGATCACTATGTTGAGTAGGTTGGTAGGACTGAGAGATGCCACCAAATGGGAACCATGGATGTTCACTGTTATTGAGTTCATCAGAGCAGGAGGGAAAGACCAAGGAAAGATTCACTTGGCTAAAGCAATCAGTACAACTATATGGAAACAAGCCATGTTTAGAAAGCAAAAGATGATGCCCTTTTATTTATCTTCATACTTGTTATATTCCCGTGCAACAGAGATTAGACCTTACATACATGGAATAGAAAGGGTTGGGACCTTAGGAAGTGGTCCAGGACAGAAATTGGTGTATGAACACTACCCTGATCTGCAAGAGGAGAATGCATTGAAGAAATATGCTTTGGTTAATGATGTGTTTTATACCTACATGGTTAGAATTCTGAGAGAGGAACTGGATAAAAGATTGTCTAAAGATGCAGAAGATGCAATTGGATTGCATAGTTCTTGGTTCATTCAATTTGAACATTTTCCTTACATAAGGACTGAGGGATTTGAATGAAAGCCCTTTATGCTACCTCGGTATCTCTCTGATAAATTGATTGTTTTGGAATTTTCAACGCATAATTTGAATGCCTTTACAATGTATAAGAGGAAGTTTAGTAGAGGTAATCTAAAGTTGCCTTGGGCTATTGGCAGGAGCTCCTGTTACAGTGAGGAGGTTGCAGGGTATTCAGAGCAAGAATTAAGATACTATGGATTTGAGGAATTTGATTTAGCTAGAAAGTTTGATCGTTTTCATAGGATCCAGAACACAATAGACAAAAAGTATAAGCATTAGATACATATCGAGGATTTCTGGTCTGATTGTAAGAATGATAAAGAAGTGAGAAAAAGAGCCCATAAAAGATTAACAATTGAACAAATGAGAACCATGGGTGACATATATGTTCCTCCAGAAGTTCAAGAGGATGGTAAACTATTGCATCACAGTTATGCAGAGGCAAGGTTGTCTCCTATTACAGAGCCTGATTGGTCACAGCCTTGGAATAAATCTCTGGACATATTGTCCAAACCAGTTATTTTATTTTCAAAAAATTGGTTGAAAGACAGAATTGAAGAAATCAAGGTTAAAGGGAGAGAGGTTACATATCCTAAAAAAAGGAGGAAGAGGAAACAAGAACCTAGTGAAGATCTCTAGTGTTTTTATGAGAAAAAGAGAAAAATTGTAGAGGCTAGAATTCTGGAGAAGGATAAGAGTGCTACTCTAATGGATCCCTATGCATTGGGAATAATAGTAGCAGTGTCATCAAGTACCTTTGTAGATGTAAAGTCACTAAGTCATGAGGTTAGTGCAGAGGAAGCACAGACTTCCAAAAAGGTAGAAGGACAAGAAGTCAGAAGGGCAATCCCAATAAGCTTGGCAAAAGGTGAGACTTCTAAAACAAGTGAGGTAGTGGGAGCACAACAAGTAGGTGAAAAGTTGAGCAGTATACCTAGTGCTTCCACTTTATCAGAAAAGAGCAAGGCATACATTCAAGTAAAGACAGAATTGGTTAGAGAGAGGCTACAAGGGTCACAATCACATGAAGCCAAGCAAACCATTGAGACTGTGCATATTGTATATGATAGTAGTGAGAGTGAGGAAAGGGGAATGTATACTGGGAAAGAGATTGAAATAGAAGAGGGGTCTAGTGATTTCCTAAGTGAAGAGAAAGAACAAAGTACTTAGGCTAAAATGGAAATAGGACAAGGCCCAAAGCATGAAGAAGAAAGAGTATAGGAAGAAGAAGGAGCAGTGGATCCATTTGGTACCCTAGTCCCTCTAGAAATCATTAAAGATGTGCAAGAGGAGGCACATAAAATTGAAGAAGCTAAGAAAGAAGAGACACTTGAGGAGATAATCATAGAAAAACATGCTCAAGCAGAAGAAGAGACAAAAGATGGTACTTTAGGTGTAGATGTCTTGACTATGTTGAATATGTATGATGAACAAAGCGAGGAAGAGAAAAATACAGAAACTAGACAGGAAGAAGGAAAATAAGTAAAGGAAGATGATACAGAGGTAGATTCACCCGTACATATAGAACAGGTACAAATAGAGGATATAGATAAAACAAAAGATGTAACCAAGAGGCCTGAAGGGGAGGCACAAATAGAAGGTATTGAAAAAGGTAAAACTGAAGAAATAGCAGAAAATATAAACATGCCTAATATAGAGCAAATACATGTGGAGGAGGACCAGGAAGATGAACTATCAAAAGGAGAAGGTCCTGAGGAGGAGGTTGAAGATGGAGGAGACACAGAAATAGAGGAAGAAGAAAATGAGGTTGAGTCCAAACAACAGGACAATCCCATGGTCCAAGAAGAAGCACCTCAAGAACAACAACCTCCACTTCAACAACAAATCCCACAACAACAACAACAAGAGCAAGGGGAAACAGAAGGACCTCATGAAGAGGTAATTGATGAAGTTAACAATGCAGAAGGCACCAAAGAAATTCCTACATGGTTAGGAAGAGAGGTAAGAAAGGAAAAGAAAGAGGTACAATTGATACCAATTGACATTAAAAGCTTGTTAGGTAATAAAACACCAGGAAAAGAAAAGATAAAGGCCAGAATGATGTTAGCTATCCAAAGAGATTCATATGGATCTAGGATGCTGAACTTGGCTATACCTCAAAAGGAGAAGGCAAAAGGTGAAATAACCTTAGAAGAATATAAGGTACTAAATTTTGACCTTGGACATACTACAAGGGAGCAGCACATCTCGGAATGGGAGGATATGCACCAAGTGACAATAGAGCTGTTGAGGAAAGATAAAGACAAGCAAGAATATCTGAAGGGACACATTGTCCAGCTGCAACAATTTATTAAAGGGATATTTGATCCCAGTATAACAGTCCCAGAACTGCCCAGTGATATAACAATTATATCCAAAGAAGAAATAAGGGACATGGAAAATAAAAAGCTCAAGGCTAAGATTTTTGATGAATGGTTTAAAGATTTTATGCAAGAAGGTGAGAAAATAATAAAATAGGCTGTGAAAGGCTGGGAAGTGGTTGCAGGAGAAAAGAATAAATGTAATATACTTGTGCATAATTGTCAATTTAGAAAGGAAGAATGCAGGTCTGAACTAGTACAATTGATAGAAATAGAAGAAAGAACAGAGGAGTTAATCAATGAAGGAGTAATTACCCCTTCACTAGCAGGTCAAGTGCCACAAGAGAGATTAGAACTCAAATTTGAGGAGGATAATCTCAAAAAATGTATAACAGTTGCCCAAGATTTAGAGGAAAAAGCAGATGAAATGATTAGAAAGCACAAGAAGATAATAGAAAGGCTCTTAGAACATGAATACATGGACATGCCAGCATATGGATTAGAAAGAGCTTTAATAGAATTTAATGCCATTTTTGCACCATGCATGGAAAATTCGGATGCATATTTGAGTAAACCAATGATGGATTCATTAATGGAAGATATCGCTAAAATGAGGAAGTACAAGAAAAGAAACAAGGATTCACAAAGCAGAAAAAAGAAATTAAAAGAAGGAGTTGCACTGCAAGAATTTATATGGACAAAAAGTCCAGGAGGGGATCGCACTTTTGTAGAAGGTGTGATAAGTAATTTCAAAACATACCTAAAGGAGTAAAAAAAGGGTAAAGGGGAGCAATAGTTTTGAGAAAGGTCAAATAAAGAGTATCAGCGTGAGAAGTTAAAGAAAAGGGGAATCTTATTTTTGAAAAGATTCCAATAGCATCCTTTGAGAGAAAGAAAAGATGCAATTTAGATATTTTGGCAGACAGTTAGAGATGAATGTGTACCATTGATCAATAATGGAGGAATCTCAACCGTAGATGAAGTTTGTAGCCGTAGCAATAAGAATTTTCAAAATCTATATAAGGAGATTTGCTACTTGTACATTAATTACACAGGGATTTTGAGAGAATAGCTGGCAATTGTAGTTGTTTGAATAGTTTGATAGAAAAAATATTTAGTTTAGAGGTCACCTGTGTCTGCATTAAGGAATGCATGGAGCATCTAGCTTCCTTACTATATCTGTAGGATGTTTTGTAATTTTTCTGTAAGTTGATTAATGAAGCAAAGAGCCATCAATACATTGTAAATCATATGTGACTGTATATTTTGAATACAAATACATCTGGAATTCTACGTCTACTTTAGAGTGTTTTCTGGCTCTTGTTTGTGTTTGAAATATTATCTCTTCAAAAGCTTGCAATCTTGAATGTATGTTCATGAAAATACTCAGGGCTTACATTTAAAGGTTTAGTTTGTGGATTTAATTAGGTTTGTTGTACTGTTTACAATGTGAATAATAGAGCATTTAGACCTTGTAGTAGAATGAAGTTCAATTTAAATTTCTCTAACTTTTCCAAAACATTTGAAGTACTTAACTTAAACGTAGAAATTTAAAGGAGATTGTCTGATATTTGAAGGAAACATGAACAATTGAGTTAATATTTGACAATTTTCATAATATTTGAAAAGGAAAAGCTTGTGTTGATATAAATCATTTAAAGCTTTGTGATACAGTAAAAAATTTATGCAAAGAAATGAATAAAACATTGATATTTGTGATATTTTGCATAATTAGAGTCCAGTAAGTCATCAATCACCTTGAATCAAGTAAGGCCCCTTGCATATTACAGTTTCACATTAACCTACTGAATTGTCCATAAGGTCAAGACCTGACCGTACAGAAACTTGGGATTAAGTAATATTAACTGATTTCTTCATATCTTTCAAGACAGTTAGGTTCATTTTGTGAATTTTAACTTTTGTTATGAATGTGTAAAAACAATCATCAACAGGTTGAAAGCTCATAAATTTAAAAAAATTAAATAAAATTCAAAAAAATCAAAAAAACATGTAAATAAAATTCAATTAATATTATAATTAGGGCAATAATATTATATAAATATTATTTAATTAATATTTTATTACTCTTAGGTTATTTTATTTACTTAAGAGTTATTTTTTTTTACTTTAGAGCTATTTAAGGATTATTTTATTTCATTTATTATAGGCCCCTTTTAATTTTGACTTAAGGATACAATGTAGCTCTTAGGTATTTGTAAGGGATAAGAGTGGACACCTTTACTTTTGTCTTCTCATTTTTCATTTTAGTATTTCATTTATTTGGTATATTAATTAATTTTAATTTTGAAATTATTTTTACATAATTTTATTTAGATTGTTTTAAAATATAATTAATTTAATTTTTTAATTTTTTAAAAGACTACGTTATATTTATAATTTTGTCTTTTGATTATGTTGTATTTCTATCGTAGTTCTCTCAATTTGAATTTGATTTTTTTGTTTCTAAGTTGACTTTTTTTCTAATTATATTATTATTTTATCAATTTGCATAATGAATGTTTTAAATTGTGTATCTAGGATTTGTATTTAAGAACACTATTATATGTCATTTAGGATCATTGATTATCAGGAAAAAGATCATATGAACACTCTATCACAATCCCATCAATCTTAACTATGTAAGTATTCTACATATTTTCTTGACATATTTTCAATATTTGCACATCATCTATAGGGCATAAATGCTAGCAAAGAAGTCAACACTCTTCTCTATAGGTATGGCGTTCTAAAGGTGCTTTTTCAGAGTAATCATGTTTTTAGATGCAAGTACAAGCATAGGAGAGAAGATCTTATAGGTCAACAATAGCAAAGGATAAAACCAAACCAGTTAGACTAAGTTGCATAGGCAACCTAGTTCTAGGACCAAATTGTGTACACAAATTTGTCTCAAAAAATAAGACTCTCAAAATACTGTCAAGATCACATGTTACATTCTAATGAGGAAGAATAATCTTACAATTATGATGCCTAAACTGAGAGTATTGAAAATCAAAAGAAATATATGATTATTGATAAATTGAAATCTTTGTGCACAATCAATTAGATACTAGATTAATGATGATATGCGGATTTCATTTTATTTTGATGCTCTTAGTAGTAAGATACTTCTCACTAAATAAGATGACATTGATGCATTTAAGGATATAGGAAAAATCAAGTGAGTTACCACATAATCCATTGGCCTATGACACACTAGAGCATATCCTTTATCAATGGGACTTATAGTTCCTAAATTTACAATGTAGATTGTAAAGGTGATCCCTTGAATCACATGTATACTTTTAACACAACATTTTTGAATTACTTTTATGATGAACTTGAATGGTAGTTATATTATTTCTATAAATCCTAAGAGGTTATATACTCAATTAGTTTTACTACTTACCTCATGATTAAATTCTTGGTGAATTAGCCACTGATATCATTGATCACTTCCAACATAGTATTATAAACTTAAAGTAACATTTGCCAAATTAGTACTATGGAAGAAAGTATAGTAGCCACCCAAATGGTGACTCTTGCCTTGTCTTGATCAATTTGATATTGTAGCATGATTAATAGGCTTGTTCTCATGCATTGAATAGTTGAATTAGATCTTATTTGGAAAGATATTATTATTCATGAATTAATCATTGAGTTGTGTTATCAAAATTAAATGAGATCATCTATTGTATCATGTCCTTGCTTAGTTATGTTGCATGGAAATTTATGATTTAAATAATGTTTTAATAGCATGTTAGAGTAGGCTTGTTAGCCATATAAATAGAAGTAATCTTTAGTTGATCTTTGTAATGATGAATCTTGGTGTTTTGAGTTTAAAACAATTGGATCCTACTATTTGGGCTTTGTCATCCATGTCATTTCATGGTAATACATGAATGTTTTTATTTGAGTAAGTATTTTCTTGCCATCTTAGAAGGGATTTATCGTGTTTGGGAAATCTTGATTATGGGATGTATAGGCTTAATTTTGTTATGAAGTTGTCATGCTTTGAACATTTCTATGATTATGGAGTGGAATCATTAGTTTATGTTTTACATTCAACTCTTGGTAAGAGTTAAGTCCTACCATTTATTCTTGTATTGTGCATGAGGTAAATGGGTATGCTGGTGAATAGTAACATTTTTTGGTTAAAATAAATCCTTTGATTTATGCATGTTGTTAAACCTAGAGTGCAAATAAATATTTGTTTCAAACCATTTCTAGTTAGCACTTGGTTTAAGGTTGTTATAACTTGTTTTGTGTTTAGCATGCTATAGAAGTGTTCAACCTAGCTCCACCCTTGTCTTGGCTTGTGTGACCTCATTTGTTACTTTGAGGTTCCTTGAAAGTAATCTACTCCATTGTTTTGGAATATGTGCCTTTGTGTGAAAGAATATAGTAGATAGTTCGATAGGTTGAGGCTTTGTATCTCCTAATTTACCTACCTCTTGAGGGGGTAATCCATGATGTAGTCATAGTAGGAGAGTCTAAGAAGGATTGTCCAACTGTGTAGTCCACAATGTAAACTCAGCCACAAATTACCATAATACAATATAACACTTAAAAAGGTAATTTTACTAAAAGATAGTTTATTCAATTGCTACTAAATCATTAACATAGATTTTTTCCACAATGGGCCTTCTTACATGGTAGGCAATAACCATTTGATTATAGTAAGATTATCAAAAAATACACAAATTCTACTTTCTCTAGAACACCACTTCTAGACCCATTATTAGTAACCACCTAGTGAATTCCAATCTAATTACAACATACTTGCTGCAAGACTACAAAATGACTTGACATAAGTAATTAACATCTATACCTCCTAGCTACATGCACTACTAGATACCTTCAAATTGTATACCCCATCATATCTCCAATTACCACACTCTAACACTTAGGTCTCACTCCCTCACTTCTGAACTTACCTTCAGCACTACTACTTCCTTTTGATCTTCTTTGTTTGCCTTCTTCTGATTCAAGATTTCTTATTTATATTGCCCTTAGGCTTTCCACATGATCTACATAAGCCTTAAGTTGGTGCAAAGCTTGAAACCACATGAAACATGTTGTTGAATGCATTATAACAAACTTACAAGCTACAATGGTCTAATGGTGGAGACTATCCACATGACATAACTCAAGCCTTTACAATGGTCATCAAGATGTCCTTAAAATATTCTCCCTTGGTGACAACCCAAAATAACCTTCCGTAGATAGAAATAGTTTCCACAACTCACACTATCAACCATAGATGACTTGTGAACCAACTTACCAATCGTCCACTTATCTAATCAACCTCAAATTTAAACTAAAGAAAAATAAACCACTTTCCAAACTACCATCACAACCACAAAAGTTAATTCCTGAATGTGGTGAATTGCGCTCACTTTTACTACCATAGATTGCTAACTAACTTACAAATACAAAATAAGCCACCAATTTTGCTCCTTAGATATGATACCTTATTCTCAAGATGCCTATGGATGAACTTTCATCAAAATCCTAGGGTAAATAAAAAAATTGAGTCCCTCATTTTCTAAGGTAGTCTACCATTCCTACCTATAGATTCTACTTTGTTGGTTCTTTAACTCATTTTTTCCCACCTCCTCAAGTATGCTTTAAGTGATCCAATCTGGGTGCTACTTTCTCCCATGCTATTTATCACTCAGTTCCACCAATCATCTTTCACTCTATTTGTCCTTGGTTGGTACTTAGTCATAGGTCACTTGCCCTTGTACTCCACAACTAGTCCCTCACATTTGGTGAACCCTTTCCTGATCACCACATAACCTTAAACTATTCTTCCCTCAGATGCACTCTCATCCACACAAACCATCGTCCTCTTGTTCTCCTATCCTGTCCTCTGAACTACTTCTTTTATAGTATTTGTAGTGCTTCCATTCATTCTAGCAATGCCACACATGTTTGGAATCAATGCATATTTTCCCTCCCAAATGCACACATCAATATTATTGCAACACTTTTATTTGATTTTCCTTATTAGCATTAGTTTGTGCTTTTGTCCATCCTTCCAGATCAAGTATGTGTTATCCTTCCCATCATACATTGCATCTTTTTCAAATTTCCATAGTCTTCCCAACATAAGATGGCACATGTCCATTAGCATAGTGTCACATAACACCTCATCATAGTACACCCCTATGTTGAACCTCACCCAACATTATTCCTCCACCAAAATCTAGTCTCCCTACTACAACCATCCTATCTGGTATGGTCACAAATATTGCATCCTTCTTAGCCCCAACTTTTCAACCATCTCCATAGACACCAAATCGACTATGATGCCACTATCTACCACCACCTTATAGAAAAAAAATTAAATAATTGGAAATATGAGATTTAAACCAATAGATAATAAATGATGTAAAAGTGAAATTCAAACAAAATTAATTACGATTAAGACAACCTTATAAATTCATAAGGCCTTTCTAAAATTAAATACTATAACAGAAAAATAAAATTTAATTTAACAACTATGAAGGTTTCCAACATTCAAATTTAAATGCAATATCGTAATTAATAAAATTAATTACGATAATTTCCTTTCAAAATTTTATTGAAATGTCCTCCATAAATTTAATCCCATTCAAAATTTAATATATGAAATTAAATTCTGAACTATTAACTTTAACTACTATAATTAATTTAAGCTTTTTGGTAAAGGTTGCTATAATTAAATAATTTAAAAGTAACGACTATTAAATTAAAAAAATAAAATAATAGACATTTCCACACATTTAATCACAATCTAATTTAATCACTTCTCTAAAATTAAACCTTTACAAGTAGCTCCAATAAGACTAGTTCTCTTAACAAAGATTAATTAACTCCAAAACCACATTAATGGTCACTAAGTCATTAGGGAAACTCTAAAACCCTAAGACTCAAGCTTATGAAGACATGTATCCCTCTCATTCCTCATTCACTTTAAAAATACAATTGAAGGAAGAGGAAGGGAGGAATGGAAAGAAAGCAAAGATTCCATAGATGAAATATTTCCTCTTTAATTTAATTTCTTTCAATTTTCTATCTATTTTGTATTTTGTTTACTAACTTGCTATTAATTCTATGACTCTCTTTTGATCTTATTTTTATTTATCTATTGTATATATAACACACAAACTATTTTCTTTTATTCTTTACATGATAAAAATCTACGAGTGCAATATTTTATTTATTTATTTTAAAAGAAATAGAATACCGAACTATATATATATATATTGATATATAAACCCTGGTTAGGGACTAGGACCCATCAAAAAGAGGGCCGAGCTTGTAATTTTGTAACATCTTCCCTAAGAACTAATTACTACTCCTAAACTTACATAATCCATGTACACGAAATAACATCATCCCCATTAACAGGGATGAAAAAACCACCCCTCCAGAGCACAATTACTTGTGATGAGAGTGTAACTGCATATTATGAGCTACAGATAACTTATTTTTGTGCTACACCACTATCCACATGTCATTTGTATCTTTGACCTCAGAGGCCACACCCTCCAAGGGAGGAGGAGCGACAACAGTGGTAGAGACTAAAGGAGACTATGGAATCCTATTCAGAGAACCAACAGGCTCAAGTGACTTCATCTTAGATCCTAGACCACAATCGCCCTCACAGTACATTGAGAGGAATCCAAATTTTAACCCTTTAAAAAAGTAGAACCAGACTCCAGCCTGTTTGACTCAAGCACATTTGACTCAGAAAAAGGGGACTTACTACTATTCTCCACCAAAGATGGGGCATAAGCCTCCTTGTCCACTGAGTAATGGATGGGAGAAGCATCTTTCCACTAGGAGGCTAGACCAAATAGCTTCTGTTTGGAGCAATTAACTACCAAATGTCCAGTATCAGAACACCTGCGATAGTGGAAGGGTAAACCTTCATAATCCAAACATTGTTTCCAGCATCAACTTGAGGTTTTTAGAGTAATTTTAGCTAGTAATTATTTAGAAATATCTATGTCAACTAGAATGCGAGTATACCTGGTATGTATGAACATAGAGGAGCCTTCATCCACCGCCAAGAATTTCCCCACTTGATTCCCAATTGCAACAAAACAAGTCTCCACCCAAAAATGGAGCGGGAGATTTGGGAGACGCACCCATGTAGGAGCAACCGAAAAATATTCTGTAAGAGGGTTGAAGGTAAGGTGCCATGGCTTCAACATGAGCAAATGCTCCCCCAAACACCATTGATAATCACAGAGGATAATATTTTTATCCTCGACACTATCGAAGGTAATAATGAAAAAACCACGAGCGCAGGGGTAAATCTCTACACTTCCTTTCAAAATTGAACTCCACATTTCCTTGATCTATTTATGAAGACTAGCAAGGTTGGGCTAGAGCTTCAAAAATCTACCTATTAGGCCATTCTCTGCAAAAAAAACTTCATTCTCAACAATTTCTTTTTCTGTTGCTTCATCAAATTCTAAAATCAATGGCATTCTAGAGCATGGCAAAGGTTTGGTATTGAAGCCCTTGTTGCCGCAAGCTAGACCATCCGCAATGGAGGGCCGAACCCTGTCCTCAATCGAATTGAAGGCCCTCACATTTCTAGGAAGGGTATCCATATTGTCCCGATGTCTCCCTCTCGGAATAAGTTTATCACCCATCTCATTTTAGTATTCCCCTGTAAGTGTCTGAGCTCAAACACACCACCCCAATTTTCAAAGAATTATCTCTTGTTGAAGGAAGAGACCACATCTAGCACAATCAACTGTAAGTGAGGGTCCACCACCCTCTTCATGGTGATTCATATCAGGCCTTTGTGGCCATGGGCTAAAGTAAATTAGGCCAAGAACCTCTCAAGAAAGAAGTGGTCATGGAGGTGAAGACCCGTAGGGACTCATGGATCAATGATTTGAACTAGAGCCCGCAAGGTGACCTCGTTCTGGAATGTGAACATTCATCGAATATGTACCAAGACATCATTGGTGTCACATGAGCAACTATAGCCATGAACCAGTGTGAAAGCCATGGCGAGATAAATAATTTTTAGCTCATTATAACCATCAATGTTGAACTGGAAGGGAACATAGAGTTTTATAATCTTAGGTTGAAGAAAGAAATAAATTCAACATTGAATGTAGAGTCCTATCTGAGTGCATTTACTGGAATGAATGATGACTATGCGCCTCTGATTCAAAATTTTAAATGTGTCAGAAGTGTTGCTTTGGTGAGCTAGCTTGGGAAGATGATGATGCCACATGTGTGGGAGGGACGATCTCATAATTGATTGCCTTGAAGTTGGCATGGGAAGGTAGAGGTAGTAAATGAAGAAATTGCTTGTGCTTCTTTTTAGAGAAATAGAGAGAAAACTTGAGTGCGTTCAGGAATACAGGACAATTACCAATTGGCACCAGTGTGGGTGCTAACAAGAGTAGGCTGGAAAGGCCATGATCCAATAGGTTGAGAATTAGGGGTTGGCAAAGGCATTACCTCCACGTACCCTAGCTAGGATATCTTGAATGGTGAACTTCTCAGTTGGGGGTGGTGGTCCCTTGTTTCTTGAGATGGACAAGGCCATGGATTTTGTAGTTTCCAATCCGGTCTGAGTTACTATTCTTGAATTTAGATGCGGAGCTTGACCTGTGGTATACCAATTGAAGTAGCTTGGGAGCAAGATGCTTTTGGATGTGGACCAGCTTCATAAGAGCAAGTGGGATCTTCAAAAACTTTTAGGGCAAGAGAACTGACATCAGGTTCTGTCTTAGGAGGAGGTGGTGGGATAGGAATATGTCCATCCAAATCAGATATGAGGTGGGATGAGCCATCTTGAGCAGGTGGAGAAATGTCACAATTTGACTTAACTATATGGGGTTCTGCCTTGGTATCATTTTAGGGGCAATTATTGCCTGTGTGTCTATGACTGTCACAAGAGGGGTAGAAGACTTTGATTTCCTTGATCTCCAATGATTGAGTCCATGCCTTTTGAGCATGGCACAGGGTGATCTTTGAAGGGAATCTTTGGATAGTCGCAACTTGGACATGTGCATATAGGTATGAGTCCTGTTCTAGTGTTTCTAAATCCATATTGATCAGAGGGCCTAATGAGCAACCAATCTTTCTTAAGCAACTCTCTGACCAAAACTCAAGAGGCAGATTGTAGAGGCAAAGCCATTTGGGGCTGTCATATGGCTCATAAGCATTTGGGTTAAAAAGAGGAGACCACTGGTAGATATAAAGTAGAATATTACCACAACTCCAGGAGTTAACTTTAAGGATTGAGTCTCTGTCTGCTTCAAAAAGAAAAATGACGTTAAAAAACCCTTTTGGCAAAAATTTTAGTGCGCAAGTGGATTTCTAGGATCTTTCAACCCAGTCTTTAATGTGATTTTTGCTCAATTTCGGTCCTATGAAGAGACAAATAACCATGGTTTTCTTGAACATATCAGTATCTTCTTCGCACTCTTGTGTTAAATTGATAATTAGGCATGGATGACAACCTCTGTTCTCCATCCTAAAAATTCACAGAGCTAGGAAATCTAATTCCATCAATTATGTGTATATATGCATATATAATATATATTTAAATTTAATAAAAATAAAAAATATGATATGTAAGGAAAAATAAACATAGGGGTTTTATTTTGATATGGACTATTTTTTAAATATAGTGAAGCATTTCAAAAAGTTGAAGGGATACCCCCCAAAGGGGGTTGACACCGTGTGTGGTATCAAGACCCCATAGCGGGTCCATGACACCCCACAAGGGGCCAAGACCCATTGGGGAGGTGGGCCTTCTATGGTGGTGGCGCCGCCATCATCCCGTAGGGCTCATAGCCATAGGCACTGCACTTAAAAAAAAAGCCTTTTTTTCTCTTGTGTTTAATACTCCAATTTAAAATAAAACAACAAATCATTAAAATATTTAATTCATATATTTATGACTATAAATTCATATATATATAATATAGAATAATCTGTTTCAATGAAACATATACTTTTTGCAAGAAAAATATAATCCTTTATTTGAAATAATAAATGACCAAGATACATCAAGGTTCCAAAAACTTTCAAGGTACAATATAAAACAATTTTACACAATCATTCTCCTCATAGAATGAGTTGTTACAACTCAAGTAACTCATAAACGAGGACAAAGCAAGCTAACCCATTTTAAAGGACATTTTTCTCTTTCACTTCATGAAACTTGTAAAACCATTTAAACACAACAAGGTCAATATAGCTAGCTCACCTCCCAACTATTTGGCTTGCTCACAAGCCCAACCTTAAGCTGGGAGGCCTTCAAGGAAACAAAGGTAGCACATACGAGGTGTTGGTTTTCCTTCTGAATCAGCAGAGGGTTTGCCAGTTCCAATACACAGGCAGATTCAGCCAACTAAAATAGGAGGTTGCGTGAGCTGCCTCCCCTTCACTTCTAGTTCTACCGCACCAAGGGGGGGATCCCTATAGCTAAAGATTTGACATTTGACTCACCCTATGACAGAAAGATTTAGCTTTACAACAACAAGCAGAATACTCTCATGTATGGACCAAGATTTGAATGATAGATCACAAGTTTGGCAACTTTCTTGGACATATCTAACTGGGTTAGGATGAGAGTATGCAGGGGTCCTAATCCTACTCCTATAGACTAACAGGTTGGAAATATGGAATGATTTGAATTTATGTTTTGGATGCAAGATAGGGGGTTTTGGATCATAACTACTACACAAGAAGCAGACTGGTGCCTATCTCAGGGCAAGGAGTCAACTAGACATATACAAGAGAATGGCTTGCAACTAGCATTCAAGTTTCAAGGGGTTAGGACTGGCATTTGCCTTACAAACACCACCCAAGGATAAGTATTTAACTGTCTCTGCTTACAAATATCCTTGCTGACATAAAATCTTCTCCATACTCAACCTAAAACAATTTAATCCACTTCTTGAATAGAAGTTAGAGTTAAGCATGTGATACATAAATCTATACCCCAGAATCTGAGAAACCCTTAGCAACCAGATTCAAAAGAAGAAAATGCATATAACAAATGGAGACAGACAGATAAACACATGCAATAATGCATTTTTCATATAAAATGATATAAAACTAAACATATGTACAAGATGCACTCAAATGCAACTCATAAACTCCAATAGAGATCAAACAACCAAGAAAATACTGTCTTTCGTTATTTCCCCCCCATAAAAAAAGCCCAAGTCTTCAACAACCTAAAATGAGTAACATAGTTTGCATTTTATAGCAAACTGTGTACTCAACAATAATTACACAACACTTCAAAATTTCTGCCAGATACAATGCACCAAGAATGGCGCCCAAATTAATTAATGCAGCAACGAGAAATAGAAGAAAGAGCAGGTGAACTCGGGATGTGAGCCGCCGACTGAGGATTTTCTATTAAAATTTGGTAGCTAGCTAGTCAATCATCGACCCATACCTCTGAATTTCACCATTAATGCCAACCCACCTGCAGCCTTGGTTCGCGCGTTCTAAAGTTCCTTCTGCTTGAAATGCAGCTGCAACATATAGAAATTCTGCCCTTGGTGAAAATTTGAATCGGGGCCATCGATTTTCCCTCCTTCCACTCAGATCTGCAGCTCAAAATCATGTTGACTTGTCGTCAACCAATGGAAATATGCCACGCAGATGCCTTTTGCTACTTTGACTTTTCCATTGCATACATTTGCCCTTTCTGCCTGAACCACTGTTTTTAAAAAACCTTGTATATGTAAAAAGCATATACATGCAACAACCCCTGGACACGTGGCAGCTTGCGATTTGTCTGCAGTCACTGTGCACCTCATCTCCTTATTGATCATCGGGATGACCCAAAAAGGGTCGGTCGATACGCGTGGTCCTACCGATGATCCAATGCATCTTCTTTTGCCTTTGAAATTTGTATATGCAATCACATATACATGCAATCACCATATACAAGCATGGACCCCAAACTGATTACTTGCTGCGTTTGATTTCTCCATCGCGTCCAAGAATGTATGTGCTCCTTATATATGCAAACATACAACGTGCATATACATAAAAGTGTTTAACATACAAGGCAGACCCCAAATCTGTATAGAACAAATCAAAATTCTACTCGAGTCTGGCTTGTATCACCTTTTGCATCTTTCTATTTTGTATATTGCATACATACAATGCAATATACATTGCCGCATATTTCAAATTTTATGAAATAGATTGGGACCATTTTCAAATCCGGGCACTGTATCTCATCCCTTTGTATATTGGCATATACAAATGCCATATACATGCAAGCCGCGAATGCCAGCGCTAAATTTGCCAAATTTGACTTTTAAGTTGGGTCTAGCTTGCATCTTTGGAATGCATGTTCCGCTTGTATGTGCGATCGGTGGGTCCCACTATTTGTATCTTTTCCCTTTGCATGTTTCGATTGTATGTTGGGAATATACAAACCCAACATACAATGCACGGACACCACCTACTTTACAAATGCAATTAACTATCTTGCCGCGTCCACCTTGCACTTGTTCATTTGTATATTTCCTCTTGTATATCGGACATACATTCAACTTTGCATGTCGACCCTTGCACATTTCTTCTTTGCATATAGCAAATGTATACTGCATATACATTCTACCTTGTATGTGAGGCGGACCCCACCACATGTATCTCTGCTTTGTATGTTGCCAAATATACAAGACCCCTTATCTCTTTTTTCAATGTATATGCATCGGCCGATGCATCTTTCCGTTGTATGTGGTGAATGTATATTGCACTTGCATCTCACACATACAAACCCCCCTTTCACTGTAACGAATGCATGTCGGCTATGTACATTTCCTCTTGTATGTTGGCTTGCATCTCTGCAATGTATATTTCCCTTGCACATTTCCAATGTATCTTTCTGTTGTATGTCTGAACATGCAACATGAAATATACATGCAACCCGATATACAAGCATGGAATATGCTCAGAATCTATGATAGATTCCTCAATGTATATGCACCTTTTTTAAGCCCGATATGCATACAAAATGTATACAACCATTTTTTCACCATTTTGAAAGGCCGATTGAAAATTCTGACTTGCCAATGCGCATTTGACCTGCATGTATATACAAACAACCTTGTATATACAAAGTGACATGCATACTATAGATTTTTTGCAATTTTCCTACTGAGAAGGTCAAAAGACCTAGGAGTTTTTATATTTTTATGAAGGTGCCTGTGAATTCAAATACTCAAAACCCAAACTTGTAGCAGGCACCAACATTGGCTCTGTCTGGGGATGCATGCCTCTTGCAGGCATGGCGAGAACCTCAGAACTTTGGGATGTAGACCAGTCCCTTATCCATTGGGCTACATAGTTAAACTTGCACCAACCTGCATCATAAAACACACTTCTTAAAAATTACTTGGTGGCCCAGGGCCACCAAAAAGGAAAAACTAGAATTTTCCTTTGTCGAACACTTGATTTTCTTTTGATTTCTTCAAATAAAGCATGAAAGCATTTAATCACTTGCAGCACCCAGCATTGCAATTGATTGTGCTGCTACCCATTTCTCTTTCCTTGACAAATCTACAACTAGATTCATCAGCATGCATTATCATCAGCTGTAGAATGTCATCATCATATGAGTCACTGATGTTGCTTGGGAAAATAACAGACTCACATGAAACAAATGAATCCACATCAGAATTTTGCCCTTCTTCAAAAAATAAGAGCTCCTCTGTATTAAACAAACAATATTCAGGCACAAGCAACATCTCATAATCATATTCATTTTTATAATCACTTAGATATTCATCATCATTGTGCTCAGCAATTTTATCATTAAGGTCCACCTAGAATGTCTCAAAAGAAGGCAGAAATAATTCAAAATGCAGCCCTTCACTCAAAGCTTTGTAGTCACCCGTGCAACCAACACTATCCCCATCTATATCAGCATGAACATCTGCAAGCTGTTCATTCACATCTGAATAGCAGCTCTAATTTTCCTCTTCACCAATGTACTGATAATCAAAAGCAAAAGTTTCAACCTTTGCATTGTGAAGAAGGTCTGGATCTTGAAGGAAACACTCATACTTAGCATCCATATATATTTCATCATCTGAAAGGCTCACATATGCATCTGAATGCTGACAATCACTAACATATTCACTGCTGTCCCTTGAATTAGTATATTCTATATTCACAATGAAGCTCTGCATATCCACCTTGCACAAATAATCAGGAATAACTGGGATATGCCTATTGCTGTAGGACACAACTTCATGTATATCTTTCATTTCATCATTTGAAGGGCATTTTGTGTCTGCAGGCTTCTCTTCTAGAGGCTGATAACAATCTCTGTCTTCACCATTATAGGACGTGCCTACATTTTCTATAACATTTTCTTCATGTTTATGCATCACATCATGACTGCACCCATTGTTTTGAAATATATTTCCCTCTACAACATCATCTCTCAATGAACATACTGGGAAAGGTGAAATATACTCACTTTGAAAATTGTTTTGAAAACTTGCAGCCATGAAACCTACTGGCATTCCATGTTTCTGATTATTTTCAATATCCATAGCAAATTTGAAAGCCTGGTGAAGTGTAGCTGGTTCTTTATCTCTCAATAAATAATTCATTTTTTTTATCAAATGCAGCCAAATAAATTGTCAAGCACAATGCATTATTAGGTCTCATATATTTAGGGATCTACTTGAGCAACTTAACAAATCTAAGATTAAAGGCTCAAACTAGTTCATCATTTTCCTTTTTGATATTCATGAAATGTATGATCAATGAGGCTAAATCAAAATTTTCACCAAACTGCTCTAGGAATGCAATTTCTAAATCTATCCATGAAGAAACTGAACACACAAGTAGGTCTAAAAACCAGACCCTAGCATCATCCTCTAATGATTGAACAAAGAGTCCCATTACTACATCTTCAACCTCAACTTCATAATCTTCTATCAAATTACAAAAAAATTGCAGATATTTGTTTGCAGACTTAGAATTTGATCCATTATATTTAGGCAAACATTTTCTAATCTTATTGGGAATAACATTTGGGTAACCATATATTCCTTTGAAATTTAAGGTTTTATACCTTTGAATAAAAAATGGTCTTCTTTGAGAGCACAACCAGGATTGCTTCTCTATATTCATCATTGTTTGAATCAAAAGATGAATACCTGGAAATATGTTGTACCATTGATAGGTTCAATCAACAGAGTCGCCACCTCTCACAGAGAGGACAGAATATCAACAAGGCACTTTTGTTTTCTGGATTCATCACGCCAGCAGAGCACCACATGGTTTTGCTGCAACAACTTCACTGGAAACTAGATTTTCCAGCCCTTAAATTATTCGACTCTCCCCAGTAGAAATATAGCACCCTTACAATCCCCAACAGAGTTGCCATTTTGTTGGTTTTCCTTTCGTATCAGCAGAGGGTTTGCCAGTTCCAATGCACAGGTAGATTCGGCCAACTAATACAGGAGGTTTCGTGAGCTGCCTCCCCTTCACTTCTGGTTCTGCTGCACCAAGGGGGGGATCCCTATAGCTAAAGATTTGACATTTGACTCACCCTATGACAGAAAGATTTAGCTTTACAACAACAAGCAGAATACTCTCATGTATGGACCAAGATTTGAATGATAGATCACAAGTTTGACAACTTTCTTGGACATATCTAACTGGTTTAGGATGAGAGTATGCAGGGGTCCTAATCCTACTCCTACAGACTAACAGGTTGGAAATATGGAATGATTTGAATTTATGTTTTGGATTTAAGACAAGGGGTTTTGGATCATAACTACTACACAAGAAGCAGACTGGTGCCTATCTCAGGGCAAGGAGTCAACTAGACGTATACAAGAGAATGGCTTGCAACTGGCATTCAAGTTTTAAGGGGTTAGGACTGACATTTGCCTTACAAACACCACCCAAGGATAAATATTTAACTGTCTCTGCTTACAAATATCCTTGCTGACATACAATCTTCTCCATACTCAACCTAAAACAATTTAATCCACTCCTTGAATGGAAGGTAGAGATTAAGCATGTGATATAGAAATCTATACCCCAGAATTTGAGAAACCCTTAGCAACCAGATTCAAAAGAAGAAAATGCATACAACAAATGGAGATAGACAGATAAACACATGCAATAATGCATTTTTCATATAAAATGACATAAAACTGAACATATGTACAAGATGCACTCAAATGCAACTCATAAACTCCAACAGAGATAAAACAACCAAGAAAATGCTCTGTCTTTAGTTATTTTCCCCAAAAAAAAAAGCCCAAGTCTTCAACAACCTAAAATGAGTAACATAGTTTACATTTTATAGCAAACTGTGTACTTAGCAATAATTACACGACACTTCAAAATTTTTGCCAGATACAATGCACCAAGAATGGCGCCCAAATCAATTAATGCAGCAGCAAGAAACATAAGAAAGAGCAGGTGAACTTGGGATGTGAGCTGTCGACTGAGGATTTTCTATTAAAATTTGGTAGCTATCCAGTCAATCATCGACCCATACCTCTGAATTTTGCAATTAATGCCAACCCACCTGTAGCCTTGGTTCGCGCGTTCTGAAGTTCCTTCTGCTTGAAATGCTGCTGCAAGATATAGAAATTCTACCCCTGGTGAAAATTTGAATCGGGGCCATCGATTTTCCCTCCTTCCGCTGAGATCTGCGGCTCAAAATCATGTTGACTAGTCGTCAACCAATGGAAATATGCCACGCAAATGCCTTTTGCTACTTTGACTTTTCCATCATAGCATACATTTGCCCTTTCCGCCTGAACTGTCTTTTTTAAAAAACCTTTTATATGCAAAAAGCATATACATGCAACAACCCCTGGACACGTGGCAACTTGCGATTTGTCCGCAGTCGCTGTGCACCTCATCTCCTTATCGGCCATCGGGATGACCCAAGAAGGGTCAGCCGATACATGTGGTCCTACCAATGATCTAATGCATATTCTTTTGCCTTTGAAATTTGTATATGCAATTGCCAGATACAAGCATGGACCCCAAACTGATTACTTGTTGCGTTTGATTTCTCCATTGCATTCAGGAATGTATGTGCTCCTTGTATATGCAAACATACAACGTGCATATACATACAATTGTTTAACATACAAGGTAGACCCCAAATCTGTATAGAACAACTCGAAATTTTACTCAGGTCCGGCTTGTATCACCTTTTGCATGTTTCCATTTTGTATATTGCATACATACAATGCAATATACATGTCGTGGATTTCAAATTTTATGAAATAGATTGGGACTGTTTTCAAATCTGGGCCCTGTATCTCATCCCTTTGTATATCGGCATATACAAATGCCATATACATGCAAGCCACGGACGCTAGCCCTGAATTTGCCACATTTGACTTTTAAGTCAAGTCCGGCTTGCATCTTTGGAATGCATGTTCCGCTTGTATGTGCGATCGGTGTGTCCCACTGTTTGTATCTTTTCCCTTTGCATGTTTTGATTGTATGTTGGGAACATACAAACCCAACATACAATGCGCGGACACCGCCTGCTTTACAAATGCAATTGACTATCTTGCCGCGTCCACCTTGCACTTGTTCATTTGTATATTTCCTCTTGTATATCGAACATACATTCGACTTTGCATGTCGACCCTTGCACATTTCTTCTTTGCATATAGTGAATATATATTGCATATAAATTCTGCCTTGTATGTGAGGCAGACCCCACCACATGTATCTCTACTTTGTATGTTGCCAAATATACAAGAGCCCTTATCTCTTTTTTCAATGTATATGCATCGGCTGATGCATCTTTCTGTTGTATGTGGCAAATGTATACTGCACTTGCATCTCGCACATACAAACCCCCCTTTCATTGTAACGAATGCATGTCGGCCACGTACATTTCCTCTTGTATGTTGGCTTGCATCTCTGCAATGTATATTTCCCTTGCACATTTCCAATGTATCTTTCTGTTGTATGTCTGAACATGCAACATGAAATATACATGCAACCCGATATACAAGCAGGGACTATGCTTAGAATCTGCGATAGATTCCTCAATGTATATGCACCTTTTTTAAGCTCGATATGCATACAAAATGCATACTACCATTTTTTCACCATTTTCAAAGGCCGATTGAAAATTCTAACTCGCCAATGCACATTTGACCTGCATGTATATACAAATAGCCTTGTATATACAAAGTGACATGCATACAATAGATTTTTTGCAATTTTTCTACTGAGAAGGCCGAAAGACCTAGGATTTTTTTGATTTTTATGAAGGTGCCTGTGAATTCAAATACTCAAAACCCAAACTTGCAGCAGGCACCAACACGAGGGAAGAAACTTCATTTTACAACACAAGACACTAAAAACACATCACCTAACAAAACCCAGGGGATTTAAATATACAAGAATCTATATCAAGATCCAAAATAGGTGGAGAAGATGGGACTCTCCAACAAGGGGAAAGTAAATAGATACAATAGCTCTTCCTTAAAACAAGTATTTCCATCCTCCATAAGATTTATCAACTCTTAGTTCCTTCACATACTCATCTCAAGAAATGTATAAAACAACTTTACACAATCATCTCCTCATAGAATGAGTTGTTACATTCTCCTCTTAGTTCCTCCACATATGCATCTCAAGGAACATATAAAACAACTTTAAGGGAAGCTCTTTTTTGTGGAGATAAGTTATGAAACCCTAGTAAAGTTTCCTAGTGTTCATGAGTTTGTCATCATTAAATTTATAGTCAAATGTAGTTGTATTTATGTATTGAGTTGTTTTAATAGTTAGTACAAAGGGTTTGAGTATTATTGTTTCATTATCATTCACCTTAGACTTAGTGTATTCTTTTATCTCATTAATTTTTATTCAAATAGGATGTTTGTATCTCATATTTGGTATAATATGAAATTAGTTTCCTTGGTATTCAAGTTATCACATATTTTCATGGTTGACTAATTTAAATCCATATCATATACATTAATTGTATTATTGTTCATATGGACACTTGATAAGTTTGAAGGGTTTTGGGAAGTCTAAGAAGTCATAGTGCATTGGTTTGGAGTGCACCCCACAACTCTATGCCATGTGAAAAGCAACCCATGTGTGTTCAAATGCATTTGTATTTCCACATTTATGGATGGTATGGGCTCCTTGTGATTTTTGGATGCTTTCCAATTGTCACTCTCTAATTAGGTGAGAGATGATGACATCAAATCCTATTTTATACCCTCTCTTTTTCTTAGGTTAGGGAGCTCTTGGAAAAGATTCCCAATTGGTCTTTTTGTCTTTCCTCATCCACTTGAAGGTAGGCATCTTCACTTTAGTAAATTAAATCGATAAAATATTTTCTTAAATGCTTCAATGTTTGGGAGAAAATAATGATTTTATTTTGCATTCTTGAGTTGTTAGATATGGTGTTTAATTCTTGATTAAAATATTAATGAAACCTTAAGTTTTTTTTATTTAAAGAAAATAATTATGGATGCATTTGTAGATTGTATGCATGAGAATGATCTTGTGTTATGATTTTGTTCTTGTGTGAGCAATTTAAATAAGAGGAGAGAACTTGGGAGATCCTCCTCTTGGAAAATTTGAATATTTCTAAAACAAGATTTCTCCAACATAAATATACATCCATGAAATGAATTGGACAAAATAAAATAACCAATTTAAATGTCAATTGAATCAAGGTTAAATTTCTTGAATAAAATTAAGCATCATATATAGTTAAATAGATAGATTTATAAGTTATAATATTAAATCTTGTTGAGATTAAAATGATAAATTCAACTTTGAACTCATAAATTACATTGAACTTAACTTGAGAAAATGGGAGGAACTTATTAATTTATAAATTTTAAAGAAGGATTTATTTGATTTTATTATTGAAACTTTTAATACATGTCTTAATACATACAATTATCAAATATACATTGTAATTATCAATAATAATTTATATCAAAACTCTATTAAGTCATTAAGTCAAATATTCAAATAGTCAAATATATCAACATTCATGTTAAATTTTCAAATTCCATTACAATATAAATGGACCAAATATATAAATGTCAATCTATCAAATATATCAAACATAAACATGTCCATACATAGATGCATAAATGTCCATACATGTCAAATATAAACATAAACATAAACATAAATGTCCATATCTAAAACATAAATGTTCATCTCTTAAATGTAAACTAGCTAGTTTGATCCTCATCTCGACTCCTAGTCGAGTGACCCTCAAAGTGAGAATCCTACTCTAATAGATGCATAGAGCCATATACATACATACAAACATGAGATATTTAAATATATGATCTTCAATTTGATAATTATCTCACATGTCCATTGCTGTCAAGTGAAGAGTGCATGCATACACACTCTGCACTCAAACTAGGAGTAACACTTATTGCCTTGAGCTACATATGCATGTAAACAGGAAAAAACAATTTCAAATATAATTTAATTGTGTAGGAATTCAAGCATATGATTAAATTTTATAGTGTAAATTTACCTTAAAATCTTAAAAATTATATACATGTGTCATTGTACGAAGAGGAATATTTCTCTCTCTAGAAATGATGGAGTCCAATAACTCATCTAAAGATCTCTCATCCAATAGCCATAACAATGATGTGTGAAATAGATTGTGAAGGTGAGATGTCATTGATCTTGAAGAAAACATCTCTACAAAACCCATACCCCGTACAAGCTACTTGAATGAATCAAACAATGCCATAGGCTGAGCCTATGGAGTAGAAAAATGATTAGTAGATGGTAATGCTACTACAATATGCGACTCTTATGGCCCACTAGAGAATCTAACATGACACTACAATTCATGTGCTAGACTCTCAGAATTTGCAAGGCTACAATCCACATATGAACTAAGACTTGAGAAAGGGATACCTAGTTGTGATGATATCACCTGATTTGCCATCATCAAGTCCTCAAAATAAAACATGCCAACCTATGAATCTGACCATCATCTATAATGTGATCAAGATCCTCTAGAGAGGAGATTCCAATAACATGATAGGGATCTAAGTGAGTATATGATCTATGTGGATGCCTCATTAGTACTATCCCATGTGATATGAAGATATCATCTGAGTTTGCACAACAATCTCATCAGTACTATCAAATGCTTCCCTTTGGGAAGAAATGACCACATGATCATCGACATCATTGAGGGATAGAGAGATCATAGGAATCCTCTCACTAATCAAGCTCCTATAAGAAAGAGTCTTCCGATCTACACGATGATATGCATCCCTATCACATACCCTACCATGCCCCTACCCCAAATATGGAGGTAAATCTAAATAACCGATGTTGAGGCCTGAATGAACTTCAATGTACAACTATTGTGCAAAATATAATGTCATTTGATCATTATTAGATTATCAACCATGGGAAGAAAGAAATATAGGATAAATCAATAGTGTCATACGAGGGCACATGCACCTAGTCACCTGATACGCTGGTGCAGGAGCACCAAGGAGACCATAAGGATTTATGTCTTGTCTTCATGTTGTTCACGTTGTCTTGTTGATTCAATAAGGTCTTGAAGACCATTTTCATGCATTGTAATAAGGGCCATTGCATATGGATGCCATGTTGATGTTAATAGTGTAGGTGGGGTAGTCATAAGTTTCTCATGATTGTAGCCTTTTATGGCATGTAGGAGGTAGTCATGGGTTGAATGCCTTGTCAAAGGCTTGTTACTCTTGGAAAAATAGTCTAAGCATCCCAAACAGGGACAATACACTTGTAAACATAGTACAAATCCATGTCATTAAGTGTCAAATGCTGACAAAACAGGGCAGCGATGGTTGAGGAGTAGTTATATACCTTCCCATCGACCAAAACTATCTTCCAAGAGTTCTATCAAGATGTATACAAGATTAAAAAGCCTTGAACATGATCATTGCAATGTAGAGGAGAGTTGGAAGTGAATGGAGGAGTTAATAAAGAAGTTACAACAATTTTCTGCCCATTTTTCTGGTAAATCTGCTGCTACAGGCCGTACTGTCCTGCTGTATGGACAAGTTACTGTACTTGGTCATGATCATTTGAAAGAGGGGTGAGTCTACTATCTAATGCTTTTAGTTTGAAGGTTTGAAACAATTGTATTGAAAAGTTATAGGTGTTTTCCTGAAAGTGGGTGTAGAACCCTCATCTAGGGTTTTGTTCACAAATTTCTTGGTTTCAACCATTCCACTAATGTAGACCTATAGGAAACCAGTGGAATGGATAGGGTAGAGTTTATTTCAATGCTTTCCATGAGTTTTGGTGGCAGGGAATTGGAGTTGATGAAGTTCTTATGAAGAAACCTAACATCCTCATGTGTTAGGTGTTGCATAGAAGCCTAGTGAGGGAACAATATAAGACCAATCAGTTGCAGTCCATTTTGGAGACCCAAAACCTAATAAATCCTTAGTTTTATCATGCCCCTAAGATGTCTAAATGATTAGTTGAGCACTATGATCAAAATTGAGGGTGGTTGCTTCACAAAATAGGGCTAATTGGGGCTCTAGGCTACTAGGAGGGGTTATAGGTTAGACCATATTGTCTAAAACAACCCATACCCAATTTGGGATATGTTGTAGGGAATCCAAAAGGGTATCTTAGGATTGTCTAACATTTGAGTTTGCAGACCTGTGTCAAAAGTTATTGTTGACTGTTGCTTTTTCAAGGGCTACAAGGATTCCATTAGGTTTGTGAAGGAAGTCATAAGCCCAAACTTGCTAAACCTTAACCAATGGTCTGGGTGGGTCCCATGGTATGTCAAACAAGCCTTTACATGATGGTTTTAGAGAAACTAACTGCTATTCCCACTTTTACATGATGATCCATGAATTTGGTTCTTGAATGTCAAGGAGAAAGTCTTGTCAAATGGTGGAATCCTCAACCTATCCTAAGTCCTCTACATCATAGTGGTATCAGAGCCATAAAAGGTTCTTTTTTTGGTTGTGTGTAAGGCCTGGTATATGTCAGCAAAGGAGAGTGAAGGAGAGGCTAGCAACATGCCTCCAAAAGGGATGACCACTGAGGTGGTTAAGAAGTTCAAGGAGATGGAAGAGAAGATTAAGAGTGGAGTCAAGGAAGCACTCCAAGTAGAGTTGAAGTTACTGAGGATAGGGAAGAGGATAGATGAAGGTTTTGATGAAGAAGAAGAAAAAGAGGAGGAAGAAGAAGAGCAAGAAGAGGTAGAGGTACCTACAGATCAGAAACATTTCCTTGAAGCCATCAAGGCAATTGGCAAAGATTCTTCAGAGGCTCGGATGGAGATTCTAATGTTTAGTGGCAAGATGAATGCTGATGAAGTAATGGAGTGGATTGAGGCCCTAAATAACTACTTTGAATACAAAGAAGTTCCTAAGAACAAGAGGGTGAAGTTTGCAAAAACTAAACTCAAAGGTGCTGCCCTCACATGGTGGAATTACACCCAAGGTGAGAGGGTAAAGAATGGGAAGAGCATGATCTCTTCATGGAGCAGAATGTTGGAGAGGATCAAGTCCCAATTCCTTCCATCAAACTATGAGGTGCAGATCTATAAGAAGATGCAAAATCTCAAACAAAGAGATTTGGATGTGGCCACCTACACCGAGGAGATTCACAAGTTCTCTCTTCATTGTGGATATATGGAGGATGAAAAAGGTAAAGTGGCAAGGTATCTAAATGCTTTGAAGTTTAGTATACAAGATGAAATCAGTATACTAACCCCTGAAACCATAGACAAATGCTTTCAAATGGCATTGAGGGCTGAAGAGAAGTTGAATAGGAAAGGTGAGCAGCAAAATAGAGGAAGAGGTGGTAGAAATTTCAGAGGTAGGGGCAGTTTTGGAGGCATAAATTAGTTTCAAAGAAGTCAAGGGGAATCTAGTTCCCAAGAACAAAGTGGATAATCAGGTTCTAGAGGAGGCTTTAGAGGAAGGAGACCCAATGGAAGGGGTAGATTTGGTGGACCAGGGAGAGGTCCTAATGTCTTCATAGGAAGGTGCTACAATTGCAACCAAGTGGGATATCTAGCCTTCAAATGTCTTGAAAAGCAAGCCTTAAGCTCTCATGGAGGAGAGAGAAGGAACCAGTTGATCTAAGAGGAAGATTTCCAAAGTGTTAACTCTCCAATTGGAAGTGCAGCCCCAGTCCATGAAGGAGAAAGTTTGATGATGAGGAGAACCATGTTGAAGGTGCCTCAAACACAAGAACCCCCTCAAAGGAAGACATTGTTCAGGACAACATGCAAGGCCTATGGTAAGATTTGCAAGGTAATTGTTGATTCAGGTTCAACTAAAAATTTAGTTTCCATTGCGATGGTAGACAAGTTGAAATTGAAAAGACTTCCTCATGTTAGTCCTTATAAAGTGTCATGGTTGAATAAGGGGCAACAAGTTTTGGTAGATGAACAATCTTGGGTAGAATTTGAGATAGGGGAGTACAAGGACAAGATTTTGTGTCATATAATTCCCATGGATGCTTATCATTTTCTGTTAGGACATGCATGCCAATATGATGATCAATCCCAACATGATGGTAAAACTAACTCCATCATAACCAAGAATGGTAGGAAGTATAGAATGGATCCATTGCCAGATGAGAATGTAGAGAAGAGTGTTGGGTCAGGTGTCATGATTGTGAGTGGTAAAGAGTTTCTAGACACCCTTAAGAAGGAAGGAACCCAAGGGTATGCTCTAATTTTGAAGCCTAAAAATAGTCCTAATTTGCATGGTCCTAGAGAGGAAGAGGTTCCCAAGGAGGTGCAACAATTGTTAGAGAAGTATAAAGGTATCATGGTAGAGGAGATGCCTAATGAATTACCACCTATTAGGGACATAAGCCATCAAATTGATTTCATACTAGGGTCTACTTTTCCAAATAAAGCATCCTACAAGATGACACCTTCTTAAAATGAAGAGATTGCCAAGCAAGTGCAAGAATTGTTGGATAAGGGATTGGTAAGAAAGAGCCTTAGCCCATGTGCTGTCCCAATAGTCCTAGCCCCTAAAAAGGATGGTAAATGGAGGTTGTGTATGGATTCTAGAGCTATTAACAAGATTACTATAAGATATAGGTTCACTATGCCAAGGATTGAGGACCTAATGGACTATTTGGGAGGGGCTAGATACTTTTCCAAGATTGATCTTAAGAGTGGGTATCATCAAATTAGGATAAAGCAAGGGGTTGAATGGAAGACAACATTCAAAACAAATGAGGGTCTTTATGAGTGGTTGGTGATGCCATTTGGCCTATCCAATGCCCCAAGTACTTTTATGCATCTCATGAATGAAGTGTTGCAAGATTTCATTGGCAAATTTGTTGTGGTATACTTGGATGACATTCTTGTTTTTAGCAGGACTAAGGAAGAGAATTTGCAACATTTGGATTAGGTTTTGAAGAAATTGCATGATGAGCAATTGATGATCAACATGGAGAAGAGTGTCATCATGAAGGAAGAACTCACCGATCTTGGTTTTGTCATCTCCCAAGGCAATTTGAAGATGGATCCAATAAAGGTAGAGGCCATTTTGTCATGGCCAACTCCTAAAACAATAGGTGATGTAAAAAGTTTTCATGGTTTGGCAACATTCTATAGGAAGTTTATAAGGGGTTTTAGTCATATTTGTACACCTATTTTAGATACCATCAAAGGGGGGCAGAAATGTAAGTTTTCTTGGACAAAGGTAGCCAATGAGTCTTTTGAAATTCTGAAACAAAAAGTAGCACAACAGCCCATTCTTGTTTTGCCTGACTTTAACAAGTTGTTTGTGGTGGAATGTGATGCTAGTAACCTTGCTATAGGGGCTATCCTAAGTCAAGAAGGCATACCAGTTGCTTTCTTTAGTGAAAAATTGAATGATGCTAAGAGAAAGTATTCTACTTATGACTTGGAGTTGTATGCAATGGTGCAAGCTTTAAAAAAATGGAGGCACTATCTCTTGCCTAAAGAATTCATTGTTTATACTGACAATCATGCACTTAGTTTTCTGAATTCACAGGGGAAACTCAATCACATGTATATGAAATGGGTTGAATAACTCCAAGCATACACTTTTTCCATCAAACACAAGAAGGGGCAGGCCAATAAAGTGGCAGATGCATTGAGTAGAAGGGTGTGTATGGTTCAAGAAATTCAGTTGCAAAGTGTGGGAATTGATACTCTCAAACATATGTACTAGGATGATGAGGATTTCAAGGAGGTATACGAAGTTTGTTCACAGTTTTCAGACTCTTATCATTCTAATTTTTCTAAGTTTTTGTTGTAGCAGGGGTTGTTGTTCAAAGATAGCCAATTATGTGTTCCTAGGTGTTCCATGAGGGAGAACATCATAAAGGAAAAACATTGTGGTGGACTAGGTCACTTTGGGCTGGACAAAACATTGGATCAGGTGAAAAAGTTTTATTTTTGGCCTAAAATACAATCAGACATCAGAAAATTTGTTGAATGTTGTAGTATTTGTCAAAGAGCAAAGGGAACTTCATCTACTGCTAGTCTATATCAGCCACTTCCTATTCCTCATAGGCCATGGGAAAGTATTAGCATGGATTTTTTTTTGGGTCTTCCTAGGACTCAAAGAGGCTTTGATAGCATATTTGTTGTGGTGGATAGATTCAGTAAGATGACTCATTTCTTGCCATGTAAATGCACTAATGATGCTTCACACATTGCTGGTTTGTTCTTCAAAGAAATTGTTGGAATCCATGGTTTGCCTCTTAACATTGTGACTGACAGGGATCCAAAGTTTGTAGGCCACTTTTGGAGTACTTTGTGGAAGAAGTTGGACACTTAGTTGTCATTCACTTCAGCCTATCACCCTCCGACTGATGGCCAAACTGAGGTAGTGAATAGGTCTTTGGGAAATCTCCTTAGATGTCTTACAAAGAAGCATGGAGAGGCATGAGATATGATCATCCCTCAAGATGAATTTGCTTACAATGACTCCACCAATAGAAGCACAGGAAGGAGTCCATTTGAGATTTTTTATGGTGTTCACCCAATAGGTATTCTTGAATTGAGAGATCTCCATGGATTGGAGAGGAAGAGTGCTCAAGGTGAAGACTTTGCATTGACTATGAAGGACTTCCATGATAATGTAAGAGAAACTCTTCAAAGGAACAATGAGAAATACAAGGAGAAAGCCAAAGAGAGAAGGAGAGATGTGCAATATAAGGTTAGGGATTTGGTCATGGCACATTTGAAGAAGGAGAGACTTCTAAAGGGGCAACCAACCAAACTCCTCATGAAGAAGATAGGTCCTTGCTAGATTGTGCACAAATTTGGGCCTAATGCCTATGAGATTGAGCTTCCTCAAGGCTTGGAAATTTCTCCCATCTTCAATGTTGCTGACTTGTTTCCATACAAGGGTGATAATGTTGCAGGTCTTGATGCAACCCAAGAAGATGAAGATTGGATAAAAGATCTACCTCTCAGCCAACCATTGAAGTTGGAATGCATTCTTGATACCAAGGTCATCAAAAGGACTAGAAAGAAGACCTACAAGCAGTTCCTTGTCAAATGGAGTGGCTTACCCATTGAAGATGCCACTTGGATGAGTGAAGAAGACATCTTGAAGCATGGTGTCACAGTTGCTGATCTACTTCCTCAAGAGACTTGAGTTCTTTCCCACCCGGGGAGTATGGTGCAAGAGCACCAAGGAGACCATAAGGATTTATGTCTTGTCTTCATGTTGTTCATGTTGTCTTGTTGATTCAATAAGGTCTTGAAGACCATTTTCATGCATTGTAATAAGGGCCATTGCAAATGGATGCCATGTTGATGTCAATAGTGTAGGTGGGGCAGTCATAAGTTTCTCATGATTGTAGCCTTTTATGGCATGTAGGAGGTAGTCATGGGTTGAATGCTTTGTCAAAGGCTTGTCACTCTTGGAAAAATAGTCTAAGCATCCCAAACAGGGACAATACACTTGTAAACATAATACAAATCCATGTCAATAAGTGTTAAATGCTGACAAAACAGGGTAGCGATGGTTGAGGAGTAGTTATATACCTTCCCATCGACCAAAAATGTCTTCCAAGAGGTTTGTCAAGATGTATGTAGGCTTAAAAGGCCTTGAACATGATCATTGCAATGTAGAGGAGAGTTGGAAGTGATTGGAGGAGTTAATAAACAAGTTACAACAGTTTTCTGCCCATTTTTCTGGTAAATCTGCTGCTACAGGCCATACTATCCTGCTGTACGGATGAGTTACTATACTTGGTCATGATCATATGAAAGAGGGGTGAGTCTACTATCTAATGCTTTTGGTTTGAAAGTTTGAAACAATTGTATTGAAAAATTATAGGCATTTTCCTGAAAGTGGGTGTAGAACCCTCATCTAGGGTTTTGTTCACAAATTTCTTGGTTTCAACCATTCCACTGATGTAGACCTGTAGGAAATTAGTGGAATGGATAGGGCAGAGTTTATTTCAATGCTTTCCATGAGTTTTGGTGGCAGGGAATTGGAGTTGATGAAGTTCTTATGAAGAAACCTAACATCCTCATGTGTTAGGTGTTGCATAGAAGCCTAGTGAGGGAACAATATAAGACCAATCAGTTGTAGTCCATTTTGGAGACCCAAAACCTAAGAAATCCTTAGTTTTATCATGCCCCTAAGATGTCTAAATGATTGGTTGAGCACTGTGATCAAAATTGAGGGTGGTTGCTTCACAAAATAGGGCTAATTGGGGCTCTAGGCTACTAGGAGGGGTTATAGGTTAGACCATATTGTCCAAAACAACCCATACCCAATTTGGGAAATGTTGTAGGGAATCCAAAAGGGTATCTTAGGATTGTCTAACTTTGAGTTTGCAGACCTGTGTCAAAAGTTATTGCCAATTGTTACTTTTTCAAGGGCTACAAGGATTCCATTAGGTTTGTGAAGGAAGTCATAAGCCCAAACTTGCTAAACCTTAACCAATAGTCTGGGTGGGTCCCATGGTATGCCAAACAAGCCTTTACATGCAGGTTTTAGAGAAACTAACTGCTGTTCCCACTTTTACATGATGATACATGAATTTGGTTCTTGAATGTCAAGGAGAAAGTCTTGTCAAATGGTGGAATCCTCAACCTATCCTAAGTCCTCTACATCATATGACCTAACACTAGTTTTGGAAGCATATTGAGGAAAATAATCTCTTTTAACAATTATTTGGGTACATTTACTTGTTTTGTACTCAAAGAAACATCACTAGACATATTTTTTCATATTTGGGTGAGAATATCTACTAAAGTCTCACCAAAATAAGCACTAACACCTCCTATAGAACATCTAATGCAAACTAAACTTTCCAGTATCTTCTCACAGTTTGATCTATACACCCCCATGGTTTGTGGGTCCTCTAAAATTAATTGCAATATACTAATTTTCCTATCTATATGTCCAAGAAGATTATCCATGTTTGTGCTACATAAAATTAAATTATTTACAATTTAAAATTACATGCATATATACTTTTGTTCAATATTAGTTTTATCAACCAATAATGTGTAGAGAGACATACTCATGTGTTCAACAATGTCAATCCTATTGATCAATAATTAATTGGAAGGCTAAATCTCATCACACAAGCTCTCAATATCATAATAATCGACACTTCATTTTAGTAGTGGGGAATCAACTTCAACACTCTAAATCCATGCTTGAGAAAAGATCATACCTATGTAAATAGTCAAAAACATTATCTCATGAAAATTTTAAATTATCAACATAAATTATAAAACTATATGAACATAATATATATCTAACTTATGAAAATTCAAGGAATATAAAACACTTACAAGAGTGTACATGAACTAAATACTAAATTTCTTGTTCTAAAAATAACACATTCTTATTTACAAAACAACTTATATTCAACTTTAAATGATCATAATGTTTTGGTCATAATATTTTACATTTCACATGACAATTTACCAGGTATTTATCATACTCACCTTTTACATTTGTCATAGGACAAACATATAATTATTTAGATGAGCACCTTATTTTATAAATGACTCACTTATAGTGGATAGTTATGATATTTTATATATAAAGTAAAAAATTATTTATTACACTAATTAATGAATTTTTATTTATGATTTTTTATATGACATTCATAAGTTCTCATGTGTTCATGTGAGGGACCATATTGATTAATATTTGGTCATTTTTTGATTTTATGTGGAATAATTATTGACAATATATAGTATAAATATGTTCAAAACTAAATCCTATAGACATGAGTACTATATCAACAATAGTACCACACTTAATTACTTGATCCTATTGTTGATATAGTACTCATGTGGTTATTATTAATATAAATATTACAGATAACAAGATTCATGGTTACCTTTCATGAAGTTGCTTCTACCATTATTTCACATGATATGGTTAAGACTAGTGATACTATTCCTTCTATATATGTCATGATGTTCTTATTCATATGGCCTATATATCACAATGTCCTACTTTTCATGCTAGGCCATCTTTATCTACTCTCATACCTACTTTTCATACATTTACTACATCACATACTTGAAATACACCTAAGGGGTATGATGTAATTGATCAACTTACAAATACTTGCTAAGATCTCTTTGGGACCTAATGTTTTCATCTAAACTCTCTAGACATGTATTGAAAGAAGCTCTCAAACTAAGATAATAGTACCATTTTATGTAATTCTTTATGAGGTTAGCATTATCTTTATACTAATTCACCAAGAAAGATTTAAGATTTCTTTTACATTTCATGAATTACCTCCTCCCCAGTTTGTTCAAGAGCATGTACCATTATACATCATAGTTAAATATGGTGACATTCAAATAAAAGAAGCTCTATTTGACAAAAAAATTGGATTAAATACTTGTAACAAGCCTTTTGGATATCCTTAAGATTGATTTTAGTAGCTTTCCAAAATCCAAGGCCATGATAAAGGATTTGATAATATGGTCCAAGTTTCTCTATGTTAAATCACTCTACCCATCATTTTAGGCCTCTTCACACTTGAACTACAATATTTCATGTGATTCCTTGCACTTTGGTATATAACATCCTCTTAAGTCATCCATGGATACATGCTATCATGGGTGTTGTACTCTCAACACTTCATCAAAATTTAAAGTTCGTTAACAATAATAAGTGACATGACATGTCATGAAAGTTGATGGTAACTCCTATCAATTTTTCCATGTTATAGAAACTTGTAAAATATTGTAGTATCCTCTAATCGATTTACCACACCTTCTTCATTCAAAGAAAACATTCCTCTCTCATTCGCACCTCATGCTAATCTTGAGGATGATTAGGGATCCTTAGATTTCATGACACCATGTAAGGAATAATATGACAGTTGATAGACATTCTACTATTACTCCTATTGGCAATAAATGAAGAGGGATATCGGTTCAGAGATCTGGTCCTTAGTCAAGTCTTTGTAGTCAGTTTATATCCCAGTCAAGTAATTAGAGATTGATAGAAAAACACAAAGAATAATAGAAATAGAGTATCATATACTAAGATACCAAAGAATTATCTAGTACCAACAGATCTCCATATATATATATAATCAAACATCATACATCCATCCTCTGACAGGTCTAAGTCTCTGCCTCATCTATCTTACATACATGCTTGATTAGGCTTCTATGTCTCTTCTATATCATCATACTATCTCCTATCTCATCATATGCTTCTTACTTGCTTCTCCTAACCTGCTTATCTTATCCTACTTATAAACTATATTTATTACATACAGGAGTGTGTCATTTAGCATCTTCTGTTAAATTCTGGCCTTCACATAATGTATGTGCCAACTTACAATAAGCTCTTCTTCATGCCCTACATCCTACTGACATCATGCCCCCTTCAAAATTATGTCTTATCCTCAAGACTTGCAAAATCAACTGCTAGGTAGGATGATCTTGTAAATTCTTTTCAGCTGTGCCAAACTGCTATCCCATTATTTCTTGGCCTTATACAACATAATTATTTGTCCTTCTATATTAACACATGTGTCCTTTGCATCTCCTATAGTTGCCAGTATCTATATTGGTTGTGTAGTCTGTTTAGCTTTTGCAAAATTGCCGGTCAAGTTAGCTAGTCTAAGGTTGACCACTTCGCTTAACTTTTTTATTTGACTCCTTATTTGGTCTCTCTAGACCTGGAGATGTTGATATTGGTTGTGGGCTACTCTACTTTCACCCTTATTACTCCATCCTTATCAGTGAGAGGATCATATTGGGCTGCCACTTTTGTTATTTGTAACTCTAGAGCATCCATTTGATCTTTTATTACTTTGGTTGACTATGGCTATTGTAAACAAAACATGTAAACAATGTTTTCTTCCATAATACCCTGTTGAATGCTCTTTATGTATGTCTCCAATTGTGTATGTGCCTTGGCGCACTTATTTGTCATCTCTGCCAACCTTTTCTTATTGAGTTGCTCTGTTATTTTCTTTTGTGTCAATTGTTTCAATTGCTCCAACAAGGGTAAAGTAGTATCTCTTGGTGTCTCCGACATCTCCTTTGCTAATGTATTCACTGCCTCCTAAAGCAACTCACTTCCCTCTACATGTTTCAAAATCTCTGCTCTTGCTGAGGAGTGGAAGACATATCCTAACTATAGCTTTTGTAAGAGAGATATTTCAGCTAGATTCACTTGCCCCTCTATAACTGGTAACTGTAGAAATTATGGAGTTACTATAGGGGTTATCTATTTTTTCTACTCCAAAAACTCCTTAATGGATTCAATTGAAGAAGAAGAGGCTTCTAGATTATCAACTTGATCTTATCCTCTTTGCTCTTCTTTATTTTCCTCTCTTCCTTCTTTATTATTCAGATTCTATGTTTGTGGGATTTCTTGTTGCTGTTATGTATTCCTGTCCTTCATCCTTGTGTTCTCCAGAGGAGGTGCTCCTTGTGTAGGAATTTCTAACTAACTTTTCTCCTGACTTGCCTCTATTGTGTGTTGTCCTCCTACTAGTATCTCAGTGTTGTGCGGAGGTGATGGTGCCGGTTGTTGTTCTTGTTGTTTGATCAATTGATATATCTTTGCTATCACTTCTTTAGTTTCTTTTGTATTTTCTCATTTTCCTTTTTATTCTCACCCATGATTGTGTCCACTCTCTATTTTCTTCTCAACTCCATGGCTTGTAGCTATGTTAATTGATTCTTCTCCTCTTGTGACAATGTGTCACTGAGATTATTAATGGCATTCTGCCTTATTTATTCCTCCAATTGGAGTGCCTTATTCCTTCTTTGTCTCAATGCTTATATCAAGCTCTCTAGAAATCCATCCATTATCTCATCTATTGTCTTTTCTTTGTCCCTTATATATTATATCATTGCTTGAACTATTATTTACTTATTATCCTTAGATGAATCATCATATAAATTAGTAGTTTATTTCAACATACCTAGACTTTCCATGGCATGAAGCAGTGCATCCAATTTGTAGAGCTTCTGTGCCAATTCCTCTACTTGTTGTTCTGCTAGTTCTTCTTTTGGTGTCTGTTGTCCTTGTTTCCTTCTCTTCAATTTTGATTCTTGTTCTTACCCTCTTCTTTAGATTCAATCACCTCTAGTATTTCTTGGGTTTTCTTTCTTTTTGCTTGCCACTTCTACCGGGGAGCCTTCTTTTGTGTATTCTTCTTCATTTCTAACAATACTTCTAATGTTGTCCTCCCTCCAAATGATATTGTTGATGATGATGGCACCTGAGATGTAGTTCTTTCTAATCTTTTTATTGGTAGAGCCTCCTTTCTAGGTAGTGGAGTTGATGTAGAAGGTTTTAGAACTAATGTAGTTCCCTTTTTTGGAACTCTCCACTGTTTGTGTAACTTATCTATATTCTTCTCCAGATGTTCTGCTGAATGCTTTTTATGTTTCTTATCCATTACTTATCTGTAATGCCAAATATTTCCGCACTTGTATCCTTGGGTTTTCTCAGTAGATTTTATGCATAAGTATTTACCTCTATTGTAGTTATCTCATAGTGCAATTTGGGTACCCATGCTGTTCTAGGCTCAATTGCTTCTATATAAGTGAAGTCCTTATCCACCAAAAAGGTAATGTGGTTTATGTATTGCTTCACAACTCCATAAGTGATTCTTTCTCTTGCCCTCATCTCTTCTTGTAGTGTTTTGAAGAAACCCTAATATATGGAATTGTATGCTTTTTTTCCCTAAATTGAGCTATATGCCTTTTGACTTCTAACCCTATCAGTATGTTTTGTTGCTAGTGTTTCCCCTTTAACCCTGGTAATTCATTCAAGAAATAAAATATCAGGCAAAGAATCAAAGTACCATACCGAAAGTTGTAATTAGAATCCTTGATCTTCTGTAGGTTCTCCAATAGCTGTTGTCACATTACCTCACATAGATCAAAATCCTTGCCTTCCTTCACCATTTGATAGGCGGTATGAATAATAGTGGCAGTGGCCGAACCCTCTCGGTTGGCATAGTACACTTTGTAAATAATGCCCATTGTGGCATATCTGACTCCATGGTTTATTATATACTTCACATGAATATTCCTTCCATCTATTGTTCCTCCAATCAATTCCCTTGTGCTTGATTAGTTCTGATGGCCTTCATCGATGGTAAGGGTCCCACGACACTTAACCCTATCATTGCCCTAATGGCCTCCTTCATAATTTTTTATGGCTTGTCTAATTATATAAATTCATCATGAATTCATATTAGGATGATTCTTACCCATTCATGTACATCTATGAAGTCAGGATAATCCTTCCACACATTCAATTTTTTTGCTAGTATAATTACATATTTGGGTAGATATCCTGTCTCCCATCAATGTGTCCATTAAATCCTCAAATTTTATGTGGTCAGTCTCGACTAAGGTATTATGAATATACTTTCTTACATCCTCTGTATAAACCATATCTATCAGTACCTGTGAGAATGCACCATCTTCGTCCACTTCTAGGGCTTTTCATGGATATTTCTTGAACTTCAACCTTGGCTTGTGTGCAATATCAATTAGCTCAGGGGTAGCCATTGTATCTTTCTACTTATCTGTGATGTTGCCCTCTTTATTTCTTTGTTCGCCGCTGTATTTTCTCTCCGTGCTCAAAATTTGCCAAAGTGTGAAATGCAAAGTGAGGTTTGTAGTGTCTGACTAGGGTTAAATACCCCTCCTTTTTGCCCTAAGATTTCTTTCTTTCTTTCATTTCTTTTCTTTTATTATCTTATATCCTTACTTTTTGTATTTTTGAGTTATGACCCTTGTTAATAGTTAGTCTATAATACACTATGGTACAATAGCGAAATCTCTCTGTAATTAGTTTCTTTCTTCCAGATATTTATGATATGGTGGTTTAGTATCAGAAAGAACCTCCCCACATTATTTTCCTTGTATCTTTTCCATTTTATTCTTCCTCTTTTCTTGTGACTATCTTATTTGTATCTTTGGGAACTCATTCATCTTGGTATGTTGATTTCTTTGCTTCTTTTGCTTCATTCTATGAAATTTCTAAGATATAGCCTCCTTGACCTTCCTAAATGTGTTGCAAGTGATCTCTACAATCAGTTTTGATGAAATGCAGAGAAAATATGTCTTCCTCACTACTTCTAACCATGAATATGCTCTAGTACCCAACCATTTTCCATGTTTTTAGTTCTAGTTCTTCTCTCAACCAAGCTTCTAGAACTTCCTCACTATCTATGTTGCAGTGATCATCCTCTATCTCTATTTCTCCTTTAGAGTTGGACTCTTCTATTGTTTCTTCTGCATCCAACATTTAAATTATGTAGATATTCTTGGAATCCTTTGTTGAATACAAGGAATACTAAGAGGGGGGGGTGGTGAATCAATATTCCACAAAACCACTTCTTAACATGTTCATTAATCCAATTACCAAAATTAATAATATGGAAGCAGAATAAACATGAGAATAGAAACCATAAAGACATAACACATAGACACCAAGATTCGTGAAAAACCTAAAAAGGGAAAAACCATGGTGAGTGTTAGTTCACAATATATTATGACAACAATACTAGGTTACATAAGGCTCATTGCCATGGGGCTCACTGCCCAAAGAAATGCTCACTACAGGTGGACTCACTATCCACAAAGAAAGAAGGGTAGAAGAGAGAAGGAAATTGGTTCACTACTAGTGGTGAACTGTTACAAATGCATCTACCACATGCTGGAGTATAGTTCAATTTAAAGCTCAATACACAGATTCAAAGGTCTTCATTATTTCTGCCCTACTTTTTTTCTCTGCTATATATACTCTATTTTCTACCCTTATTGTCCTTGTTTGCTCTACAAACTCCCTTAAATCATGCACACATCAAATTCACACTATATCAACTATTGTTATATGGATCCTAATCAGACTTAGAGGTTAAATTTTCCCCACTTTTATCGGCACAGTCTCCCCTCATATTATTTAACGAGGGTTTGGGGGCAGTGCCCCCAAGATGGGGTCAAGGGCAGCATCCCTTGCGGGGTCCAGGGGTAGTGATACAAGGTGGGGTCGAGGGGCAGTGCCCTCGTGGGGCTTGGGGGTAGTGCCCCTAAAACCTCAAACATTTTTTATTATTTTATAAAGGTGTCAGGAGTTATTTTTTCTATTGGGTCACATAAAAAAATCGTATTTTGTAACCAACATAAGGCTTGATAAAAGTGGCTAAGGGTTAGGGTTTCCATTGAGATATTGTATTGTAGCATTTGCAGCGATATTGAGTTGCAAGGATTGCTGGTTGTAATTGGTTTGATTTGCTGGATAATAATATTAGACTCTCTGTTGGTGGATGTAGACTGAGTTTGGGTGAACCACGTTAAAACTTGCCTCTCACTGTTATTATTTCTGTGAATTTTCATTCGTCTATTTAATCTTTATTTGCATTTAATTGATATCTTCTGCATGCAATTCCTAACAAGTGCTATCAGAGTGGGTTGTGTTCAATTATCATCTATAGGAAGGTCTCACGGTTGAGTGGGAGTCTCACATTTGAGTGGGAACAATGGTAAATGAGGGTAAATTGAAGGTAGATAAATTCAATGGGTAGAACTATCAGTTATGGAAGATGCAGAAGGAGGATTATCTCCATCAGAAGGATTTATGGAGGCCATTGGAAGGAATAGCCAAGAAACCGGGAATAATGACTAATGAGGATTGGAATCTTCTAGATAGAAAGGCACTAGGAACCATTCAGTTGTGCCTAGAACCATCTGTGGCATTCAATATAATAGAAGCAAAGACAATAGATGGTTTGATCAAAGATTTAGCTAAATTGTATATGAAAAACCTCAGCCTCAAATAAGGTATTTCTCATGAAGCATTTGTTTAATCTGAAAATGATTGAAGGTGGATCTGTGACAGATCATTTAAATGAGTTTAATATGGTTATCAGTTAGTTAACTTCTGTAAAAGTAAGTTTTGATGAAGAGGTGAGGGCTCTATTGATATTATGTTCTTTTCTAGAAAGCTAGAATATCTTGGTAATGGTTGTACATAACTCTATCTCTGGTTCAAATATTTTGAAATTTGATGATGTTGTTGGTGTTATCCTTAGTGAGGAAATGCGACGGAAAAGCTCAAGAGGGTCCACATCAGGTAGTGTTTTGAATGTAGAAAGTAGGGGCAGATCAAAGGAGAGAGGAAAAGGTTCTGGAGGTCATGGGAAGTCACGAGGAAAATCAAAGGGCAAGAGGTCCCAATCTAGAGGATAGAAGGATTGTTGGTATTGTGGGAAACCAGGTCAACTGAAGAAAGATTGCTAGTCTTGGAAGAATAAAGGAGACAAACAAGAAGGCAATAAGGAGGCAAATGTGGTAAGTAATAAATCTAAAGATGATGCTTTGATTCTTTCCCTAGATAATGCTGATGATTCATGGGTTTTAGATTCAGGGGCCTCATTTCATGCTATGCCCCATAGAAGTTATTTTCTTGATTATGTCCAAGGGGATTTTGGGCTGGTTTATCTGGGAGATAACGAACCTTGTCAGATTGTTGAAAAGGGAAAAATCAAGATTAAGTTGTAGAATGGGAATCATTGGCTACTACAAGAGGTAAGGCACGTTCCAAGGCTGAGTAGGAATTTAATTTTAGTAGGGCAGCTAGCTGATGAAGATTGCATTGTTACATTTACTGATAAAAATTGGAAGGTTTCAAGAGGTGCCTTACTAGTAGCAAAAGGTGTGAAAGTAGGCACCTTATATCTTTGTACAGGTCATACTGTTCCTTCTACTTTAGTTGTTGCACAGAAAAAACAAACACGTTCAGGAACAGTTGCTGTAGGTTCATAGGAAGAGATTGAAACAATTGGTGTAGTTTCTGAGACAACACTGTGGCATAACAGACTTGAGCATATGACTGAAAAAGGTATCAAGGTACTTCATTCTAAGAAAGTTTTACCAGGTCTAAAATGTATTAATATGAATTTTTGTGAAAGTTGTATGTATGACAAACAAAAGATAGTTATTTTTCTCAAGGATGGGAAGCAAAAGAAAGATGAAAAATTGGAGCTTGTGCATACAGATGTATGGGGACCGGCTTAGGTGTCATCTCTCGGTATTATATTACATTCATAGATGATGCAACTAGGAAGGTTTGGATTTATTTCCTCAGGCATAAATTTGATGTATTTGAAACATTTAAGAGGTGGAGAAGCTTGGTTGAGAATGAGACAAGGGGTAAGTGCAAGAAGATGGGGGGCCAAAAAGGGGTCTTAAGTGGCCACTTTTTTTCTAAAATTAGGAAATGCTAGCCTTGGATGAGAAATTAAACATAGTTACACTCAAAATTTGGAGATGCAACCAAAATAATGTTTGTAGTGCTCCGAGTCTACTTTTTAAACTACTATTTTTTTTGAAAATGGTATAGATTAAGGGGTTCAAAAGAGGGAGCCACATAAATTGGTGTTGTTTCTATTGAAAAAACATAACATAGCATGTTTTGTGGCTCCCTCAAAAGGTTAACTTTTTTTTGGTATTTTTAAAATTGCTTTGGTGAAAAATTAGCTAACAGCATATAGTTTTTGCTCGATTTTTCTGATAATTTTTTGATGAATATTTGATTTTTTACTAATTTTCAAAGTGGACATATCCTAAAAAATAGAATTTTGGCCGTGCTACCCCTATAAATTTTGAAAACTAATTGAAAATTATTTTTTCTTTTTTTTAATATGTGTAGAATGGAGTCTAGTTTCTAATTATGTAATTTTTTTGAAATTTCAATGAATGGTTAATTTACAATGAAAAAAAGACCAAACAGTGGTTTTTTCCCAAAATCGGACACACAAACAAAAAAAATTAAAGATGAAAGGCTTAACATTGTCAAAATGTGAAAAAATTACATCGTTAAATAGCTAAGAGAAAGCCTAACATTACCCAGGTGTTCGATTTGTTTGACCTTGAAACACGTGCAAATCTAAGGGTTAGCATGAACAAAATTATGTGAAATCTTGTAGAATTTGCAAAAACACGTTTGTGGATGTTGAAAAGGCACTCCAAGCCTTTGGATTGGAAATCTAAAGCAAATCCCAAGCCCAAGGCTTGAGATTCCCAAAGCACAATATAACGCGAGCGCGAATCCCAAGCCCAAGGCTTGAGATTCCCAAAGCACAATATAACGTGAGTGCGTTATAACGCGAGTGCGTTATGTTGTGCTTTTTTTGCTTTTTTGTATGTTTGTCGGTGTTTTCCCAGTTTGACACAATGCGAGCACGTTATAATGCGCTCGTGTTATGTCTTCCTTTGAATGAGATATGTTCAACTTTCATAAGTATGTTTCATGGATGTTTATATCTATTCTTGTAGGTATGTATGCATGTACATGTATGAATGCTTGTATGTATGTACATGTATGCATGCTTGTATGTATGCATCTTTGTATGTATGTATGTTTGTATGTATGTATGTATGTATGTATATATGTAAGTGTTTTGGGTTTAGTGTATATAAGGACCTAAGCCTGTATAGTTTTGAGGGTTGAGGGTTGAGGGCTTAGGGCTTAAGTAATAGGTAGAGGGTAGAGGGTAGAGATTAGAGGGTTGAGGGTTACAGTTAGGGTTAATATTTAGGTTGTTGAGTGTATAAGATTAAGTGTGTAAGGCGCAAGGATTAGGGTTTAGGGTTTACGATATGGATTGAGGGTATATAAGGCATAGGGTGACTTGGGTTGAGAGCACGTATGGTTTATGTTTAATTTAAGTATAGGGTTGAGGCACAATATTCAAGGTTTAGGATATAAGGGTGAGGTTATATGGTCTAGGGATGAAGGTTTGAGGGTGTAGGCTTCAGGTTTAAGGTATAGGCTTGATGATTGAGGGATTAGGGCTTAAGTATATTGTTGAGGGTATAGGGTTGAGGGTTTAGGGATAGGTTTTAGGGTTTAAGGGTTGAGGGATAGGGTTTAAGGTTTAGGGGTAATGGATTAGGGTTTATGAATAGGGATAGCATTTAGGGTTTAGGGATGAGGGATTAGGGTTGAGGGTTGAGGGTTGAGGGATTAAGGTTTAAGGTATAACTTGCTGAGGGTTGAGTGTTTAGGGATAGGGTTTAGGGTTTAGGGTTGAGGGATTAGGGTTTAGAGTTGAAGGATTAGGGTTTAAGGAATAGTGTTGAGGGTTGAGGGTTTAGGGATAGGGTTTAGGGTTGAGGGATTAGGGTTTAGGGTTGATGGATTAGGGTTTAAGGAATAGTGTTAAGGATTGAGGGTTTAGGGTTGAGGGATTAGGGTTTAGGGTTGACGGATTAGGGTTTAATGTTGAGAGTTGAGGGTTTAGGGATAGGGTTGATGGTTAAGGGATTAGGGTTAAAGTAGAGTGTTGAGGGTAGAGGGATTAGGGATAGCGTTTAGGGTTGAAGGTTTAACAATTGAGGGTTGACGCTTTAGGGCTGAGGGTTAAGGGATTGGGGTTTAAGATATAGGGTTGAGCGTCGAGGGTTTATGGATAGGTTTTAGAGTTTAAGTTTTAAGGGTTAAGGGTTGAGGGATAGGGTTTAGGGTTTAGGGATAAGGAATTAGGGTTTAAGGTATAGTGTCGAGGGTTGAGGGTTTAGGAATAGGGATAGCGTTTAGGGTTTAGGGATGAGGGATTAGGGTTGAGGTTTGAGGGATTAGGGTTGAGGGTTGAGGGATTAGGGTTTAAGGTATAGTATCGAGGGTTGAGGGTTTAGTGATAGGGTTTAGGGTTGAGGGTTGAGGGATTGGGTTTTAGGGTTGATGGATTAGGGTTTAAGGTATAGTGTTGAGGGTTGAGGGTTTAGGGATAGAGTTTAGGGTTGACGGATTAGGGTTTAGGGTTGACAGATTAGCGTTTAATGTCAAGGTTAGGGTTAGAGTGTCGAGGGTAGAGGGATTAGGGATAGGGTTTAGGGTTGAAGGTTTAACGATTGAGGGTTGAGGCTTTAGGGATGAGGGTTTAAGGCTTAAGAAATAGTGTCGAGTGTTGAGGGTGTAGGGATAGGGTTTAAGTTTTAAGGGTTAAGGGTTGAGGGATAGAGATTGGGTTTAAGGTATAGTGTTGAGGGTTGATGGTTTAGGGATAGGGTTTAGGTTTGAGGGATTAGGGTTTAGGGTTGATGAATTAGGGTTTAATGTTGAGAGTTGAGGGTTGAGGGTTGAGGGTTTAGGGATAGGGTTGATGGTTAAGGAATTAGGGTTAAATTAGAGTGTCGAGGGTAGAGGGATTAGGGATAGGGTTTAGGGTTGAGGCTTTAGGGATGAGGGTTAAGGGATTAGGGTTTAAGATATAGTGTCAAGTGTCAAGGGTGTAGGGATAGGTTTTAGGGTTCAAGTTTTAAGGGTTAAGGGTTGAGGGATAGTATCGAGCCCATTGAGGGTTTAGGAATAGGGATAGTGTTTAGGGTTGAGGGTTGATGGATTAGGGTTGAGGGTTGATGGATTAGGGATTAGGGATAGGGTTTAGGGTTTAGGGTTGAGGGATTAGGGTTTAAGGTATAGTGTTGAGGGTTTAGGTATAGGGTTTAGGGTTAAGGGATTAGAGTTAGGGGTTGAGGGATTAGGGTTTGACGTTGAGGGTTAAGGTTCGAGGGTTTAGGGATAGGGTTGAGGGTCAAGGGATTAGGGTTAAAGTAGAGTGTCGAGGGTATAAGGATTAGGGATAGGGTTGGAGGGTTTAGGGATAAGGGATTAGGATTTAAGGATAAGGGATTAGGGTTTAAGGTATAATATCAAGCCCATTGAGGGTTTAGGAATAGGGATAGCATTTAGGGTTTAGGGATGAGGGATTAGAGTTGAGGGTTGATGGATTAGGGTTGAGGGTTGAGGGATTAGGGCTTAGGGATGGGGTTTAGGGTTTAGGGTTGAGGGATTAGGGTTTAAGGTATAGTGTTGAGGGTTTACAGATAGGGTTTAGGGTTGAGGGATTAGAGTTAAGGGTTGAGGGGTTAGGGTTTGACATTGAGGGTTGAGAGTTTAGGGATAGGGTTGAGGGTCGAGGGATTAGAGTTAAGGGTTGAGGGATTAGGGATAGGGTTGAGGGTCAAGGGATTAGGGTTAAAGTAGAGTGTCAAGGGTATAAGGATTAGGGATAGGGTTGGAGGGTTTAGGGATAAGGGATTAGGGTTTAAGGTATAGTATCAAGCCCATCGAGGGTTTAGGAATAGGGATAGTGTTTAGGGTTTAGGGATGAGCGATTAGAGTTGAGGGTTGATGGATTAGGGTTTAGGGTTGAGGGATTAGGGTTTAAGGTATAGTGTTGAGGGTTTAGGGTTGAGGGATTAGAGCTAAGGGTTCAAGTTTTAAGGGTTAAGGGTTGAGGGATAGTATCGAGCCCGTTGAGGGTTTAGGAATAGGGATATTGTTTAGGGTTGAGGGTTGATGGATTAGGATTGAGGGTTGATGGATTAGGGCTTAGGTATAGGGTTTAGGGTTTAGGGTTGAGGGATTAGGGTTTAAGGTATAGTGTTGAGGGTTTAGGGATAGGGTTTAGGGTTGAGGGATTAGAGTTAAGGGTTGAGGGATTAGGGTTTGATGTTCAGGGTTGAGGGTTGAGGTTTTAGGGTTGAGGGTTTAGGGATAGGGTTGAGAGTTGAGGGATTAGGGTTTGAAGTTGAGGGTTAAGGGTTGAGGTTTAAGGGTCGAGGGTTTAGGGACAGGGTTGAGGGTCGAGGGATTAGAGTTAAAGTAGAGTTTCGAGGGTATAAGGATTAGGGATAGGGTTGGAGGATTTAGGGATAAGGGATTAGGGATTAGGGTTTAAGGTATAGTGTTGAGGGTTTAGGGTTGAGGGATTAGAGTGAAGGGTTAAGGGATTAGGATTTGACATTGAGGGTTGAGGTTTTAGGGTTTAGGGTTTAGGGATAGGGTTGATGGTTGAGGGATTAGAGTTAAGGGTTGAGGGATTAGGGTTTGACATTGAGGGTTGAGGGTTGAGGTTCAAGGGTTGAGGGTTTAGGGATAGGGTTGAGGGTCGAGGGAATAGGGTTAAAGTTGAGTGTCAAGGGTATAAGGATTAGGGATAGGGTTGGAGGGTTTAGGGATAAGGGATTAGGGTTTAAGCTATAGTATCGAGCCTGTTGAGGGTTTAGGAATAGAGATAGCGTTTAGGGTTTAGGGATGAGGGATTAGAGTTGAGGGTTAAGGGATTATGGTTGAGGGTTGAGGGATTAGGGTTTAGGGATAAGGTTTAGGGTTTAGGGTTGAGGGATTAGGGTTTAAGGTATAGTGTTGAGGGTTTAGGGTTGAGGGATTAGAGTGAAGGGTTGAGGGATTAGGATTTGATGTTGAGGGTTGAGGTTGAGGTTTTAGGGTTTAGAGTTTAGGGATAGGGTTGAGGGTCGAGGGATTAGAGTTAAGGGTTCAGGGATTAGGGTTTGACATTGAGGGTTGAGTGTTGAAGTTTGAGGGTTGAGGGTCAAGGGATTAGGGTTAAAGTAGAGTGTCGAGGGTATAAGGATTAGGGATATGGTTGGAGGGTTTAGGGATAAGGGATTAGGGTTTAAGGTATAGTATCAAGCCCGTTGAGGGTTTAGGAATAGGGATAGCATTTAGGGTTTAGGGATGAGGGATTAGAATTGAGGGTTGAGGGTTAAGGGATCAGGGTTTAAGGTATAGTGTTGAGGGTTTAGGGTTGAGGGATTAGGATTTGACGTTGAGGGTTGAGGCGAGATATTGTAAAGGTGCTATCAAAGGTGAGATAGGCACAAATATTTATGGATCAATCTATAGCAGGAGAAAATGCAAGCGCGTTATAATGCGCTTACATTTTTTTCTGCTATAGAAATGTTAAAAAAACATTGACCCCCATGACCCAGGCCCACATGCTCTATTTTTCATGCTGATTATGCACATATTCTAACAAAAAAGAAGTGCTTTCATGCTGTTGGGAAGTTCACATGCACATTTTACACATTCTACCACCTTTGCATGATCTTTCCACCACCTTTTCTACTTTTCCAACTTGAGAAGGAGGAAATAACGTAGTTTTCACACCAAATTTGATATATATCTATTCAAGTTTCAATTTTTTTAGTGTTGCAATGTTAATTGTGATTCAATTTTAGGAATTTAACATTATAGATTGGTTAATAGTATTGTTGTTACTAATTATATTTGAGTATTATTCAATTTAACATTGAAAAGGAAGCAAGTGGTGAAAAACTCAAATTGTTGGGGAGTTTGATGCAAGAAGAAGAAAACACTACATAATTGGGTACTCTCTCCATTTTTTAGGTATGTCAAGTCTTTACATGAATGTTCTTTACATTTTCCTTAATTCTATTTGAATTATTTTATCATGCTTTATCATACATGTTTAAAATAGACACATTCCCAATCAAGAAAGTAGCCTACAATCTCACATGATGCCATGTAGATTTTCTACACTTGGGCTCTTTAATAATTATGTGTAATAAATAGACCTTAACATACCATGATGTCAAACTATACAAGAATAAATCCTTAGAACATAATAAAAATACAATCCCACTATTATCTTGTCATATTAACAAGTTAAAATACAAATGAATAGGTGCCAAGATCATACAAGTATGCACATGACATGATGATTTGTATGCACATATCTTGGGCTAAGACATTCCTTATGCACCTATTCATGATGATTTGTACATGCACATGACATAACAATAGTTCAAAATTTCCTAATTGTCCTTTGTTAGCACATGATGGTGGTTACCTTGATCGACTATATACCATTCAATACCCTAAATTATAGAGATTAGTCTAATGATTTTTATGACAATCCTAGGTATGTGATGCAGAGGTAGGGTTCAACTCAATCCAAAGGGCTCATACCAATAGTTTCTTCAAATTTCATAAGCTTTCCTCTCAAGCAATCTCCCTATACAAAGGCACAAAGAGTGTCTTCAATACTTCAAAACCTAACAAGGCTACTAGAGGTCTTCTTACCCCTTAGGAACTTATACACAACCATTCTAAACCCTTACTCAAGTCTACACTCTTCAATTGTTGTCTATGCCTTCACAAGCCACCCAAATCCTAGTATCCCTAGTACCAACAAAACACCTTCTCAATTCCAAATCCTAGTAGCACTAGTAACAACAAACATGTCAAATTGGGTCTGCCTCAACCTTTTCAAGCATGAAGTCCCATGCACTCTTCACTTGTGGCCTCAATAGGTGACTCTCCTTTGACCTTATCCTCATCTAGGACTGAAGTGAACTTTGTACCATAATGCTTTGTATGGCTACAATAACATTGTGCAATAATGCTTTGTATGGCTGCAATAATTTGCTTTGTATGCTTTGTACCTATTTTGGTTGAGTGACATTTACTCTTTTACATGATGATTATATGTACATTTACTATGAAGGGTTGAATGACATATATTTTAGTTATTTGTATAGATTCATTTCTTAGGAACTAATATTGGTCTCTTTATCATGCTATAGACAAATTCTCTGTCATGTCGAGGAAACAATCAAGAATTAAACCAACACAGGAAGAGATAGAATCTAAGAATGCAAAGAAAGTAGCGGTTATGAGGGAACTTCGTGAGAAGAGGAAATTGGACATGATAAATGAAGACATGCCAATTGAAGAGGAACCACAACCATCACAAAGAGATATGGTATTGGCGGCACAAAGAGAATGAATGCAAAAATTTTGTGCTATGAGAGATTTGAATACCATAGTTGGAGACACGTCCTCTACCACAAGTCAACATGTAGGGACACCATCTACCGCATCTCAAGTTGAGAGTACATCATCATTCACATGTGATGAAGGAGGTACACCATCATTCCCACCTCAACCTTAAGGTATGTCATCTATTCCATCTTCGATTGAAGGTATGCCATCTAGCCCATCTAATTTAAATATTGATGAAATTCCTAATGTTGAGATGAATTTACCTAACTTAACACCACCTAGAATTTTTCATAGAAAGCCAAAGTATTTGATTGATATTGATGAGAATATTTTGCAGCCAATGGAAGGTAAGATTCCAAAACGCACTTGTAGAAGATATGCTCATAAGATTTGGAGATTGTTCTTTGAAAAGTTAAATGAGACTATAAGATGTCAACTATTCATTAAATGATACGAAGTATAAATTATAGATCCATCATGAAGATTCTTGGGTTGAGAACATCAGAGGCTTCAAGTGAAAAATCTATTGTCAAGAATCTAATGAGTGCATATGAGAGTGTGGGTAACACCTCACGCACAAAATATAGTAATACAACATGGCCTATGATTACATTGACTATAGTAAGTAGTCAAACAAGGAAAGCTTGTCTCATTAGAAAGACGAGTCAAGAATTGAGAATTAATAGGAAAACTTTATCAAGAGCTATTGGAAGATGCCAAAGAATTGAGGACACTAATGCCAATGAATTATGGGCATTCTCAGGGAGACTACCAAGAAAAGATAAACCAATTGTTGAAGCATTGAGATCACTAATTGAAGACTTTTGGAAGAATTACACAAAGGTATCTCTAAATCAAAGGGATGTGGTAAGAAGGAGAATCGGTAGTAGGAACTGTGAGCCACATCCAAAGCATTTTTTGAATGAGACTCAAACATAGTTTTATGGTAAATTTCTAGAGAAGTATCCTCAATTTAAAATTTGTTAAAGATATTTTGAAATGATAAAACCTTTCTATGTCAAGATAAATCACACACACACTACTTGTTGTAGATTACATATTGAATTTTCTAACCATTTTGATGTTTATAGGTCTATATGTTTAGATTTGCATACTAATAATGTTTTGCAGGGTTGTGGCATATGTGCCCCACCAACATCTTCAAGAGACTTCATATCAAGAATTTAATGTGAAAGAGAGGAAGGTCAAATATTCTACAAGAAATTATACTTGGATGGCACATGTCATCGTTGCTGTGGCTTGCAACGTTTGCCAATATGTGAAAATATGGAAAGAACACATGCGGTTGGAAACGAACTAGTAGAGTTGGGCAAGTATAAAACAGTGGCATACAATACAAAATATGGTAAAGAAGCAAAGATGTGTGAATAGGTTATTGAAAAGATTCTAGTGTATTAGTTTATGCCTATATTTTGTGACAACATAGTGTATGAGTATGCAAGACATGCCCATAGAGCTCAATGGTTAGACTTACAATTCAAGTTATGCAAGGACACATTTCCAATTGGTAGCATTGTTTCAATTGTCGACTTTGCAGAGAACTATAGTCTACAGCCACAGCGTGAGGTGCAATCACAATATTACAACTCTACACATGTTTCTATATTTGTGCACATCGCATTCATTCATGTGAATGATAGTACAGAGGATGATAGAAAGATCATAAGGGAGTATAATTTCTATATCAGTGATGATCATATGCATTCTACGGAGTTCGTGCAAGGTTGCTTTCAGGTGTTCTACAATGATTTGGCTAGAAGGGGCATATTATTTAGTCAACATATCATATGGTTGGATAACTATGCATCATAATTCAAGAACTCGCAGAATTTCTATTGGCTGAGTAGGAGGCATAATTTTATAGATATTCAACATCTGTGGAACTTTTGTGAGGCCGGGCATGGAAAGGGGGAGCATGATGGTGCAAGAGCATGTATGAAAAGAGCCATAGCATGAGAAGAGTTAAAGTATAAAGACAATGCAAAGTTGACAAATGCAAAATTGATCATCGAGTGGTGTAATGCTTCCATGGGTCCAGGTAATGAAGGTAAGTCTTTAGTTCATAGATTTTTTGGTTGATAGATGATACTAACATTGCACCATATGAGGACTGTTCTACACTGAAAGGATCAAGTGAGATGCACTCTTTCAGAAGCTCAATTGTAGGTTCATGGAGTATCCATACGTGAAAGATTTTATGCTTTTTTTCTTCCTGTACAATTCAAGCCTGGGATGAGTGTTAGTCAAAGGAGTGGGTTGACGAATGGCAGTTAAGTTATCTTAGCCCACTTGACACGTATCGACCCCCAATAGCACTAGAACTAACACAGATGGAATCATCAGTTGATTTTGACCACATATCAGATCTAGTTCAACCAGGTAATATATCTATTTGCATAGTTTTTCAAATTCCTAATGTCATCTTACTTTGTAGTGTTTTTGTAATGTTGACTAATTTCATCTAATTTGCTACACATATCAATGTAGGGCACGTATATGTAGTTATTGCAGATGAAGATAATGAATAGGGAACGGATTATTACTTATGTCGTTGTGTTGAGGCCAAAAAGAAATTAGAGGCCCCAGTTACGGATGGAGAAAACATCGAATACCCTACAGGCTCAGTGGTTATTACTGGAACATGGCTTAGAAGGTACCCACATAAGAGTGTTAATGTTTGGCTGTTTCAGGACTTTGACACACATCGGAAGATTCTTCATTACTCGAACCTTGTTGTGGCATCCAATGTTTATTTGATACAGTATTAGGCTAGACCTTTGAACAAGACCTTATGGAAGGTGCGTGAGTCTGACCATGAAGCCATACTTGATACAATAAAGAGTAGGGCAGACCCAGATGGTTCATTGGATTAATTTGTAAGTATTCACATTGATTTTGTAAAGTCATGTTACATTGAGTTGTAAGTATGCACATTAATTTGTAAGGTTTGTCTTTTTTTATTTGCTGCTACATTTTTACACATATACACATTTTTACATCATCATGTTATGCTTCATGGGGTTAGACCTAAGTGATGGATGAAGTTGATCCTGAGAATAATGTATAAAATCTAGGTAATGTATAAAATATAGGTGTCTCTAGGTGTCTTGGTTTCTAACTAGATAATAGGTGTCTCTAATTGTGTCTTAGGTATATACGATATGTCAACTAGGTAGATAGAGACTAGAAAAAAGGTATTTAATCTAATCTAGGTGTCTTAGGTAGATACTATATATAAAAGACCTGTCTAGAGACTAGAATAAGGTATAATCTAGAATGATCTACATGTCTTCCAGGTAGGTGTCTTCTATAATTTAATCTAGGTGTCTTAGGTAGGTACTATATGTCAACTAGGTCTACCATAATAGGTGTCTTAGGTAGAACTATAATCTAGGTGTCTAGTTGACTTAGGTCTAGACTATGATAAGGTATAAAGACTAGGTGTCTTAGGTCTACTATGTCTATAAAATCTAGATGTACATACTATACAATAGGTGTCTTAGGTGTCCTACGTCTACTAGACTACATGTGTCTTAGGTATTAGGTGAGGCCACATGAGCTTCCACCTTCACATGGTTGGCCTTGTCAGTATAGAATATTTATATTTCTTGAAGCTAATTTTCTTAATAGGAAAACTTTATCGACTTGAGTTGCACTAATGGTGCAGGGGCACCCAAGTTGTCATGCCTCCAAGAGGGGTCAAAAAATAAAATTTTGTTGTAATTGTGTCAATTGTATGTAATAAGGTCTTCTAAGACCATTTAATTTATTTTTGAGTCACTTTGAGTCATTTGGGGTCAGTTTGAGTCTTTGAGTCCTGTTGCAAAAAAGTGTCAATGTTGTTAAGTTGCACAAAGCAACTTTTGTATTTTTGTTGTCCTACTCCTAATGTGACCAAACTGATAGTTCCAACATGTCTGGATGGGTACGTTTAGGCTAGGCATGGTCCTATTTTTCACCCAAACATGTCGAAACAGTCTGAGCTACATTGTACTGACGATATCCTTGAAGAGTCCAAAGTGCAAAAAGGCAACAATCTTTGACGAGATGTTACTCAAAATCTTGTCACTTAGAAACATTCCGTCTAAGGAAACATGATCATGTAGAGTCCCTCTACAATAACCTCTCTCGGTTTTTTATATCTCTGAGGCGTTTGCCCATGGTGAAAGGTTTTCTGCTACCCTAAAAATCATCAGAAGGAGGCAGTGTAAAGTTGCAAAGGGGTGTAACTTTTGTCATGCTCTTGATGTGACCAAACTGACTATTCCAACATGTCTGGATGGGTACATTTACCCTAGGCATCATCCTATTTTTCACCCAAATACGTTGAAACAGTCCGAGCTACATTGTACCAACGATATCCCTAAAGAGTCCAAAGTCAAAAAATGTAGCAATCTTTGACAAGATGTTACTAAAAAATTGTGTCACTTAGAAACATTCTGTCTAAGGCAATGCAATCATGTAGGGTTCCTCTACAATAACCTCTCTTAGTTTTTTATATCTCTGAGGTGTTTGCCCATGGTGAAAGGTTTTCTGCTACCCCAAAAATTGTCAGAAGGAGGTAGTGTAAAGTTGCAAAGGGGTGTAACTTTCATCTTTCTCTTGATGCGACCAAACTGATTATTCCAATGTGTCTAGATAGGTACATTTACGGTAGGCATGGTCCTGCTTGTCACCCAAACATGCTAAAACATTCTGAGCTACATTGTACCGACGATATCCCTGAAGAGTCTAAAGTGCAAAAAGACAACAATCTTTGATGAGATGTTACTTGAAAACCGTGTCACTTAGAAACATTCCATCTATAGCAACACGATCATGTAGAATCCCTCTACAATAACCTCTCTCAGTTTTTTATATCTCTGAGGCGTTTGCCCATGGTGAAAGGTTTTCTGCTGCCCCAAAAATTATCAGAAGGAGGTAGTGTAAAGTTGCAAAGGGGTGTAACTTTCGTCCTGCTCCTGATGCGACCAAACTAACTATTCCAATGCATCTAGATGGGTACATTTACACTAGGCATGGTCCTATTTTTCATCCAAACATGTCGAAACAGTCTGAGCTACATTGTACCGATGATATCCCTAAAGAGTCCAAAGTGCAAAAAGGCAGCAATCTTTGATGAGATGTTACTCAAAAACTGTGTCACTTAGAAACATTCTGTCTGAGGCAACGTGATCATGTAGAGTCCCTCTACAATAACCTCTCTCAATTTTTTATATCTTTAAGGCGTTTTCCCATAGTGCAAGGTTTTTTTCTGCCCCAAAAATTGTTAGGAGGAGGCAGTGTAAAGTTACAAAGGGGTGTAACTTTCGTCCTGCTCCTGATGCGACCAAACTGACAGTTCCAATGCATCGAGATGGGTACTTTTAGGCTAGACATGGTCCTTTTTTGCACCTAAACATGTCAAAATAGTCTGAGCTACATTGTACCAGTGATATCCCTAAAGAGTCCAAAGTGCAAAAAGGTAGCAATCTTTGACGAGTTGTTACTCAGAAACCGTGTTACTTAGATACATTTCATTTGAGGCAACGCAATCATGTAGGGTTCCTCTACAATAGCCTCTCTCAATTTTTTATATCTCTGAGGCATTTGCCCGTGGTGAAAAGTTTTCTGCTGCCCCAAAAATCGTCAGAAGGAGGCAGTGTAAAGTTGCAAAGGGGTGTAACTTTGTTCTTCTCCTTGTGTGGCCAAAATGATAGTTCCAACACATCTAGATGGGTAGGTTTAAGCTAGGTATGGTCTTGTTTTGTGCCCAAACATGCCGAAACAGTCTGAGCTATATTGTACCGGCGATATCCCTGAAGAGTCTAAAGTGCAAAAAGATAGTAATCTTTGATGAGCTATTTTTCAGAAACTGTGTCACTTAGATACATTCCATCTGAGGCAAAGTGATCATGTAGGGTCCCTCTACAATAACCTCTCTCAGTTTTTATATCTATGAGGCGTTTGCCCGTGGTGAAAGTTTTTCTGCTGCCCCAAAAATCGTCAGAAGGAGGCAGTGTAAAGTTGCAAATGGGTGTAACTTTTGTTCTTCTCCTCATGTGGCCAAACTGACAGTTTCAACACGTCTGGATGGGTATGTTTAGGCTAGGTATGGTCATGTTTTGCACCCAAACATGCCAAAATAGTCTGAGCTACATTGTACCAGTGATATCCCTAAAGAGTCTAAAGTGCAAAAATGCAACAATCTTTGACAAGTTGTTACTCATAAACCGTGTTACTTAGATACATTTTGTCTAAGGTAACATGATCACATAGGGTCTCACTACAATAACCTCTCTCAATTTTTTATATCTCTGAGGTGTTTGCTCACGGTGAAAGTTTTTCTGCTGCCCCAAAAAATGTCAAAAGGAGGCAGTGTAAAGTTGCAAAGGGGTGTAACTTTTGTTCTTCTTCTCATGCGGCCAAACTGACAATTCCAACAGGTCTAGATGGGTACATTTAGGATAGGCATGGTCCTGTTTCACACCCAAACATGCAGAAATAGTCTGAGCTACAAACACTAACTAATCTTCAATCTTCAAACACTACAAATACCATGATATCTTGCATAAAGCTATCTTTTAGCCTTTTATAAAGGCATGTCCATGAAATTAAACTGCATAGAGATGATTGTTTGTATTCCAAATTCCTTTTAAATATTGACTTTCCAATCCTTTATCCCATCCTCATATCAATTAAATACGACCTTTGATTATGATATGGCACTCAAGCTTATGAGAGTTTACCAGAGACGCTGGTTAAGTTAGGTTGAAGGGCCAGTGAACTAATGACTTAAAGACCCTTTAGTAGGTTGATTTAAGTGATAGTAACTTCTGATTATAAGTCAATATTAAATTAAAACAAAAGTGCACTTTACACATGACAGGCAATTGAGGGTTTTAAAGTCTTAAGAAAAGTAGATTCTTTTTAGGGTTTAATGCCCAATATGCAAACCCTAACTATCAATAAGATTATGATTATGAAAGTTTGTGTCTTCTATAACTTCTTATTGCATGAGAAAAACTACATCCACCATGAATATGAACCTTTCAAGATAGACCTTATCATGAAAACCATATTCACAACAAAACCTTGCATGAACAAAACCACATCCACCATGAACATGAACCTTGCATCATATGAACCATGTTTGTCTTGTGCAACATCAACATGAATTGAGAGACCTTATCATGAAAACCATATTCACAATATCATGCACCTTATGACCATCACCTACCTTGATTCACTGTATCACCTTATCAACATCATGGCATCAACCTTGACATTAATGACAAACAACCTTGACCCTTTGACTTCAATGACAACCTTGAACCTTGATTGTTGATGACTTCTAGAAGCCTATAACCCAATGTTATGTTGCATACTAAAATTAGGTAAGACTCAATGTAATCTCATAACCTCACCTTATATGCAAGAGGAATTATATTTAATAACCATAATGGTCATCAGGTGCTCATAAGCATATGATTTTGACTATCTTATTCAAAACAACAAAGACACTCTTTGCATCCCTATATGGTATAATAAAAAGAAATTAAGAAATATTTTCAATTGACCAACTCATAAAGAATATGGATCAGCATACTCATTTGAATATTTTCAATTGAGCAACTCATAAAGAATATGAATATTTTCTGTTCAACATGATGATTAATTTTTATTTTAAATACAGCTTTTATCTTTTAGTTCCAAAATGAGGTTTAGGTGATACTTGAATAATAATAGCTGGATTATTGGATCAACAAACATCCTATGTAATACAATTGGACTTTAAATATTTGAAGTAGCCATCTACAAATATCCATTCAAGCATGGATGTATAATGCAAGTATGGATGCCATCAATAAAAAAGATTTGTATTAACCAAATATCCATATAGGCATACATCAATATCTATTGATATAAGTATAACATATATACAAAATAGCCATATAGGCTTACAAGAATGCCATATAGGCATATAATGTGAACTATATGCAATACAAAATATATGTCCACAAATGCCATATAGGCATACAACAAAGGAACACAATAAAAAGTCATTCCCCTCTGGTTGGTGAAGAGAATAGATCATGGGTAGCCTTTGATCTTCTAGGGGATGGAGACATGTATGTGGGTTGTCTACTACGAACTCGAGGGCTTCTCCTCCTATTTAGTTCTTCATGCATCTGTAGCTGTTACAATAAAAAGTATAGACATTAATATATAGAAATTACATGTTATAAAAATAAAACATTTAACAAAATAATCACTTACCACTACCATATAATCTGACTCCTCACTTGCCTTGGTAGCAGGATTAAGTTGTGGTGATGTCATGTCCTATAGAAACCATCCAGATAGAAATTAAACTTCAAATCAATAATCTTTTAATTTTTCAAAAATAAACAACTATAATAATGAATGTAAATTGAAATTTACTAATCTGCCTCATACCCCTATCAATGGCATGGAGCTATGAATCATAGAGGTCACACCGTGCTCCATTTCCCTATGAACATCAGGAGGTGTCTCCGTAGCCTGCATCATCTGGAAATAAAACAACATTATTTAATTACGAAAATTATAATAGTGATGCAAATCATGGCTCCTAACATACACACACGTTCACCTAAACATGAAAGTACACACAATAAAGCACACAAGTCACATACAAAAATCTAGTAAATACAATTCATTCATTAAACTATTTATTTTATTACCTCCATGAACCTTTGAAGTCCACCACTGCTGGCAGGTGTTGCCATTAAATCTCTAATATTAATCTATTCAACATCCAAAATCAGATATTAGAATACCATTCATATAACGATGCTATTCACATGTAATATTTATAATTGTTTACTAGTTACATACTCCGACAGTAGATGATGTAGTGTAATATGCAGGTGGAGAACCACTGAAAACTGCATCAACGCTATGATCCTAAAATTTTATTAAAATCATCAAACTAAATTAGTTAATCTTGCATTTTAAAAATAAAATTTAATAAAGTAAATTCAATGAACTTGCTAAGATTTACCTGAGTATCAAGCCCGAAAGTCTCACTCAGGAGGGCATCTGTCATCACCATCTGCTTAGCTGTAGATGTAGCCTACACACCTGCGTCATGACTATCCGTGGGATCATAACCACATGCTGACCCGCAAGTCTGACAAGTATGGGGTGGTACCATACTCGAACTCTCCCACGGCCCATGCTGTGTTGTAGGACTAGCATGCTGTAAGATACTCTGGGTCAAGGCACTAATGGACTAAAGTGCCTCGATCTCAACACTCTCCTTCACAATGGAATGTATAGAAATGTGCTCATGGGCTGGTCTGGCGAGTGCTCATCTCACTGACTGTTGTGGGTCAACACGTGCCCCTGGTCTATCTTATGCTAACCCCCTACCTCTACCCTAGAACTCCCACATATCAAAATAATTTGGCACTTTATTTTTGACAAACTCACAGTAGAGTTTCCTCAAAAAGTATTGTGGGACCTCATTATTTTTGCATGGAGGATGGTCAAAAACCATCCACCACCTCTGCGCAAAATTGTCCCTTATCGCTTGGTTGTTACACCAATGGATAGGGAACCTCTAGCATGTAAGGGGTAGAGATTCATTTGTTTGTGGGTCTGTGAAAATAGAACACAAGTTGAGTTTTCTAATTGTTCCTTTTTCACTTGTTCATATGATAATTTGTCAACATAATACTCTTTAAATTCTCTCCTCTTTTATGTCCAACTAGTGATTTGCTTACTTATTGAATCTACATTTGATAACATAGATTCAAGGGATTGAGCAAGCACGGATCTATGGAAGGTTGAAGTTGTAGGTTCTTTCAACCTTGCAATTATGTCCTTAATTTGTTTCTTATTATTTTCAATTTGCCCCATTCGATTTTCTTGTGTTATAGGGGCATATTCAAGAATAAATGGGGTTATTTGTGGTTGGGGTTCTTCTTCAGCAGGTATTTGTTGTTCATTTGCTCGAGGATTTTATGGATTTTTAGGAGGAGGAGGAGGTGCATTATCAACTCTTGTAAATTTAAGAAATTTACATCAAAAACTATTTTAATCTACTTATTTAGCAACAAATTCACACAAGAAAGCAATAAAACTTACTTCTTTGATTTCCCCAATGTCGTGGCAGCATTTTGATGATGAATCAGTGAGAAATAGCTGACGATTGGACCTCAAATAATGTGAGTGCGCTCCTTTCTTTTTTCAAGCCGTGGGTTTCTTGCAATTTGCTGTGAAATAATGAAATAGAACGTTGCTTTTTTTTAATATAAAGCAGCACATAACGCACTTGCATTATAACGTGAGCGTGTTATAACATGAGCGCGTCATAATGTGAGCACGTTATGGCTTGGTGTAGGCTCAGCAACACCAAGCCATAATGCGAGAGCGTTATAATGTGCTCGCGTTATTACTAATTTTTTTAAAAGTTGGCCACTTTTTGCCCCCCCCAACTTTTTGCATCCACCCTAAGTAAAAGATTAAAATGTTTCAGATTTGATAATGGTGGTGAGTATTGTAGCAAAGAATTTGAGGATTATTGTTCCTTTAATGAAATTCGTAGGCAAAAAATAGTTCCAGGGACTCCACAGGAGATTGGAGTGGCTAAGCGCATGAATAGGACAATAATGGAGTGTGCAAGGAGCATGAGATTGCATGTTGGGCTGCCTTTAAACATGTGGGTAGAGGCTGTCAATACCATTGTATATTTAATTAAAAGAAGTCCTTCAGTTCCTTTGGGCTGTGGTATTCCAAAGGATGCATCGACAGGTAAGAAGGTGAGTTATTCTTTTTTCAAAACCTTTAGATGTGAAGCATTTTCACATGTAGATTTTGAAAATAGAACAAAGATGGATGCAAAATCAACAAAGTGTATCTTCATTGGTTATGACATTGATGAATTTGATTATAGGCTTTGAGATGTTGAAAATCAAAAAATTGTGAGAAGTAGGGATGTTGTATTCAATGAGAAGGTGTTATACAAATATCAGTTGTAGCAGCATGAGAATAAAGAAAAAGATTATGTGGTACTGGATGATACTCCAGATAATGATGTTTCAGTGGTTCCTCATGCTTTGCAACAACAACAAGAAATACCACAAACTCCAGTGAATGTTAGATGGTCAACAAGGCTAAGTAGACCTCCTGAAAGGTTTTCTCCTTCTTTGTATTCTATTTTGTTAATAGATGTTGGTGAACCAGAAGGGTATGATGAAGCTATGCAGGTAGATACACATGTTCAGTGGGAGCATGCAATGAAAGAAGAAATGGACTCCTTGCTGAAAAATTAAACTTGGGAATTATGTAAGTTATCTGCATGTAAAAATGCTTTACCAAACAAATGGGTTTATAAGCTAAAAGAGGAAGATGGAGGTAAGAAAAGATTTAAAGCCAAGTTAGTTGTAAAAGGATTTGCACAGAAAAAAAGGTATTGGTTTTGATGGGATTTTTTCTCTGGTTGTTAAGATGACTTCTATTAATACTATTTAAGTATTGTGGCTGCTGAAGATTTACATTTGAAATAGCTAGATGTAAAACTGCCTTTCTCCATGGTGATTTGGAAGAGGAGATATATATGGAACAACCCCAAGGATTTGAAGTCAAAGGTAAGGAGAAACTAGTGTGCAGATTGAAGAAGAGTTTGTATGGCTTGAAACAAGCACCTCGGCAATCACATTTAAAATTTGATATTTTTATGGCTAAGTAAGGCTATAGCCGGTGTAATTTTGACCATTGTGTTTATTTAATGAGGTTGGATAATGACAACTACATTATTTTATGTTTATATGTTTATGACATGCTTGTAGCAGGGTCTAACATGGATCACATAAGTGAGTTAAAACAACAGTTAGCACAATCATTTGCTATGAAGGATTTGGGGCCAACAAAACAAATCCTTGGTATGAAAATTTGTAGAGATAGGAAGAACAGAAAATTGACTCTATCTTAGGCTGATTATGTTGAAAAGGTGTTGCAGAGATTCCATATGGAGAATGCAAAAGCTGGCAGCACACCTTTGCCTAGTCATTTGAAATTGACTAAGGAGATGTGTCCAAAGACACAAGAGGAGGAAGACAAAATGTCTAAGGTACCATATGCTTCAGCTGTAGGAAGTTTAATGTATGCCATGGTATGCACAAGACCATATATTGCACATTCTGTAGGAGTCGTAAGCAGGTATATGAGTCATCTCAGATTAGATCATTGAAATACGGTAAAATGGATTCTCTGATATTTGATAGGTACATCCAATAAACACTTTTGTTTTGGGGGCTCTAATACTGATTTAGTAGGTTATGTAGACTCAGATTTGGTAGGGGATATTGATACCAGGTGGAGTAGTACAGGTTATGTCTTTACTGTAGGTGGGACAGTGGTGAGTTGGATCTCCAGGTTGTAAAAGGTGGTTGCTTTATCTGCCATGAAGGCAGAGTATGTAGCTGCAATAGAGATAAGCGAGGAGATGATATGGCTGTAATCTTTCATGGAAGAATTAGGCAAACAACAGGCTAACAATTATTTATTTATGGACAAGCAAAGTGCCATATATCTTGCAAAGAATTCTACCTTGCATTCAGAGACCAAACACATACATTTGAGGTATGACTTCATTCGATTGGTGTTGGATGATGGATAGTTAAGGCTAGAAAAGATACATACAAATGAAAATCCAGCTGATATGGTTACAAAGGTAGTGACAAGGGAGAAGCTAAGCTCCTCTTCAACTTCGGTTGGTCTTCAAGACTGAAAACAAAAAAATTAGAACAACAGAGTCCAAGGTGTTTATTTCCAGTGGGAGCTACAGGGTTAGTGGTGTTATGATCAGTCTCCAAGTGGGAGATTGTTGTTATATGGAGCCTAATTAGACTCAGAGGTTAAATTTTCCCCACTTTTATTGGTGCAGTTTGCCCCTAAATTATTTAACGGGGGTTTGGGGGCAGCGCCCCTGGCGTGCTCCCTATCGTGATACAGGGTGACATCGAGGGGCAGCTCCCTCACGGAGGCTCGGGGTTAGCGCTCCAAAAACCTCAAATATTTTTTATTATTTTATAAAGGCGTTGGGAGTTATTTTTTCTATTGGCTGGCATTAAAAAACCCTATTTTGTAACCGACATAAGGCTTGATAAAAGAAACTAAGGGTTAGGGTTTCCATTAAGATATTGTATTGTAGAATTTGCAGTGGTATTGAGTTGCAAGGATTGCTATTTGTAATCAGTTTGATTTGCTGGATAATAATATTGGACTCTCTGTTGGTGGATGTAACCCGAGTTTTGGTGAACCACGTTAAAACTTATCTCTCGCTGTTATTATTTCTGTAAATTTTCATTCCTTTGTTTAATATTTATTTGCATTTAATTGATATCTTCTGCATACAATTCTTAACATCAACACTTATTTGTACCTCCAACACTGAAATCCATTGAGTATATGTATCCGCAACAAGATTTATCTAATGATTAGGTTGGCAAGCCAAACATGAAATGTGTATACAAATGTTATACCTTGCCAGCTTGATCTTTTGCACAAACAACAATGCAGACCCAAATAAACATACAATAGTCTTCGTATATGTTAGGACTAAGCATTCAACCACTTAGATTGATTGTTCAAACAATATATCTTCATCGCATATAGATCTAACATGTCTGTTAGCTTCTCCCTTAAGTACACACTTGACTAGTTCAACTGTCACATCATAACTTCCAATGCGGACCATATGAGACTCTAAAAATCATATCCAATATCCATTATATCTCACTTCTCATACCTTTAGAACCATAGAACATAGTATTCAACTATAGACAAATGCAGATCTCTGAACTGTCACTCAGTCACTATGAAACATTGTCAGACTATAAGATGATAAAGAACAACTTGTAGAAAGTGATCAAAGGAACTTTAGAAGCTATAACTATGGATTTATGTAGTCATAATAAGTATCTTTGTTGCCTCAAAACTGCAAGACAAAATATGTAATAGTGGAGGAATGCAGACCCTTTTACTTTGGTACTATGCACTATTCCTGTCTTAACTCTGTTCACATGAACCTAGACATTTCACCATATGACTTTCAGAGGAAGTCATAACTTGAACACTGGAACATGTGATCACCAAATATCTATGAACAACATACCTGAACCACATGTAATGATCTTCAACTGCAGACGCATGCTGACCCAATCTCTGTCACTCTATAGCTTTCCCATACTTAGCCATTTTGACTAAGTTAGTCTTCCAGACCTTTGATAAACCTTGTTTCCATCAATGACAGTGTTCTATCAGCAGTGTCTCTTGACTATGTTGCCAACAATCTCCCCCTTTGGCATTGATGGTAACACTTAGTGAAAAATGCTTGTCTGCTCCCCTTACTATATACACCCTATTTTCTTCTTCCCTTGATATGTTTGGCCATTTTTCACTGGATCTTCTTCTCCCTCTTTACATCAATGGTAAAGGTGTAAGTAGCAAAATTGTGTCAAAACTCCAAAACTATCATACTCTACCGCATATGTACAAATACAATCTTTAGCTTGATTAGTTAGTTGTAGGAGGTAGAATATCGTTATAAATGGTCTTTATTAGAGCTAACTCTTCTTCCCATCCATTCTTTTCACTTTCCAAAATTTGAATGTGACCATTTATCAAAAAGACTAATTTTTCTACCTTCTGTACATCTCAGGGTGTGTTAATTACTGTTTTTGCTTTCAAAGCTTCTTTTGCCAGATTAGTCATTGAATCTATTTTGGGACTTATCAAACCTCTTAATTGACACAACCTATTTTTAACTTCTTCCCTCTTTTTCATCAGATTGCTTAAGTCATTGTGGATGTTAACAACTTGTATCTCTTTACTATTTATTGATTCAACTGCCAAATCATATGACTTAGAGATATTTGACAATTGGAGTTCCAGATCCTTGATTTTTTCTTCTAACTCCTTAGTAACATATGGCCATGATAAGCAAAATTTATATCTATCATATGATTCCTTAATGGCCTTCTCTATACCTTTGATACTATTGTCTAGATAAATTTTATCATTATCCACCATGGTCATTAACTCAGCTAACCTTTTCTCATTATATTCTTTTCTAACTTATTTTTGTAGACTTTGCGAATGACTCAAAATGATAACTTACAGATTTGATTAGGCCTTTGAGTTGATCTATTGGTGGTAGTGATGTGTCTTTTTGGTATGAAGGCATTAGCTTTTCTAGGATGTCGGATGCTTCATCAACGAGTTCACTATCCTGCATGTGTGACTTTAGCATCTCTTCCTATGCCTTTGCTTGAACAATTGACACTAGTTTGAATTTTTGTACAGGAGACATTGAGGCCAAATTGATTGGTCCTTGTAGAAGCTTAGACTCATCTAGTTCCTTGATAGAATCAACTGGGGCAGTAGCAGTGTCTGTTGTCATTTCTTCAGACACTTCATCCTCTTTGTTCTGTTCAGGAGGTTCTAGGTCCATATTTTCTTATTGATCAAAATTTTCTCCCAGTGCAGGGCTCTTCTCAGCTTGATCAAGTTCTTGATCATCAACTTTGATCTACTCATCAATCTTCTCCTTGTTTGCTTGATCATCAGTTTATCGATCTGGAGGAGGACTTGTTTCAATTTGGTCCTTTTTAATAGTGTCTAGGTCACCAGTAGCAGGGGCTTAATCTTCCTTTTCTTTCATCTCTTCATCATTTTTGTCTAGCCCTTGGTCCATGCTAACATCCGAAATAGGTGTGTCATCTCCAACATTTGTTTCTTCATTATCATATATGGTTGGGAGATGAAATTACTTCAACACTCTTACAGTGATCTCCCCAATTTCTTTGACTACTTTCTCAATGTCATATGCCATTAGAGTGTTCATTCTCTTCTTTGTTCTGAATTCTTTATGAAGCACTTTGGAGATTTTTGCTTTTACTTCTGGGGTGATTTCAGGACATAGCTTTATCAGTGTATGCTCTCTAAGCTCAATGTCCTTGGCCATAACAACTTCTTTTCTTGTAGACATTATGCTTCCCAAACTATCTAGAAGATAAGAAATTATCTCAATAATTTTTTTTTTGTATATGTCTAGGTACTTGACAACAACAGTCTCAATGATACTTTTATTTGCATCATCATAGTCATCATACAGTTGGGCAATAGGTTTTAGATTGCCATCAATCGTAATGACCTTGAATACATCCTCTAGGGTTATTGTAGCCTATACTTTTACAGGTTCTACTTTCTTTTGCTTCTTTCTTCCTTTTCCCTTTCTGGAGGATTTTCCTTGATCAGTACCAAAGGCTTCTGCTGATTTAACCTTCATCTTTTTAATCTCTTCATTAGATGTTGTTTCCTCCTCATCAACTCCTATACTTACATGCACTCTTTTTGCTTTTGTCTTCATTCTTTTCTGACTTGTTGTAGGGGCTTCCACACTTGCATAAGGTGTGGGAGTGGAGGATACAAATGTAGTTTCTGCAGAGGTTGAACCTCTAGTTCTTCTTTTTGTCACTGTTGGGTTCTCTAGTTTTATCTTAGGCTCTTCCGGAGCCATAATCGGTTCACTTTCCTTCTTTTATTTTGTTGCCCTATCTACTTGAGCTTTTGCTCTTGCTTCAGATATTTGTTCTTTTGTGAATCCCTGACTTTGTACATATTCTTTAGCTATTTTTCTTGCCTTCTAAATTTTAGGCATTCTCTGTTCAATATGGACTTTTGTTGACAGCTCCTCATAGGTTCCAAATCTTTCTTCTTTGGGGTCCTTGGGTTTACTCAACATGTGTTGGGCATAATTGTCTAGTATTTTTCCATCTACTTCATATCCCATTGGCATGATCCAGACTGTTCTAGGCTCAACAACCTCCATCATACATTGGTCTTTTGTGACAATGAAGCATATGTCATTTTTGTATTTGTCCACAATTCCCTTAGGAATCCTTTCCCTAGACTACATAACTCTTTAAAAACTCTTGAAATAGCCCCGTAGGGATGTGGTTTGTTCCTCATAGCTTCCTATGTTGTTTAGATGATCCCTAATATTTACTGTAACTGATTGATTGTTAAACCAGAACAAGTTTTTCATTCTTGGTAATTCTTGCATGAAGTAAGAATAAGCAAATGATCAGGTTACCAAATTTTAAAGGGTATTTGTTCTCCTTTGACTTCTTTAGGTTCTCCATTAGCTATTGTCGTAGTAATTCATAGAGGTCATAGTCTACAGTTTCCTTAATCATCTGATAGGTAGTGTATATAACAATACTTGAGACAGAGTTTTCCCGGTTGGAGAAATAGATCTTATACCTGATCACCATTGAGGCAAACCTTACTACATGGTCTATAATGTCATTTACAGTTAATGCCCTCTTGTCAAATTGGGCTCTGGTTTCTTCTGTCATGGTGTTATTCTTCACAACTTTTAACAGGGGCACGCTACCAGTAGAATTTAATCCTATCACAACCCTAATCACATCCTTGGTGATCTTGAAAGGCTTTTCAAGCCACATGAACTCATCATGAATCCTGCTCACCACATACCAGACCCATCCATCTTCTGCAAATGTAGGGTAATCTTTGTACTGAATGAATTTCTTTTATTCCAATGCCTTGTATTCTTCCTTCAATTCAAATTGGTCACCACTTAGATGTTTTAGGTATAGATATGTGAATTTAGTGTCACCATGTTCTTCTAGGGCAACATGAATGCAAGCCCTAACATCGTCTACGTGCATTACACCATATGGTATACCCAAAATGCACCCATTTGATCGACTTCTATTCATTTGAAGGGATGTTTCTTGAAATTTGGCCGAGCTCGCTCAGTGATATCAACAACTTGTGGGGTTTCCATTTTTGCAAAGATTTAAACAAATTCACAATAGGGTTTCAACTAGAAATACCTTTTTCTATCGAGCTAGGGTTTTCTTTACTTGAATCACTCTATGTCACTTTAAATCTCTAGAGATCATTGAAATCACTTGGAGTTAACCTTAAGTCTCTCTTAGACACTTGATAGCTTGAATGCAAAGTGAATTGTATGTTGAATGAGCTCCTTTTTAACCCTTGTTATGAAAACCTAAGTTGTCATAAATAATTGTTCACAAAAAGCTGTCAAAGTCTTTTTTGTAGAATACAGTCGATTAGGATTGCTCCATAATGCTCTGCATTTGAACTTTTTCTACTAGGATTTCTTACAAAAGATCTCTCATATAAAGATTTTTATCATGCTTTTGTGCCAAATCCCAACACTAACTATCTGGCTGGGGGATTTGGATTTTCAATACAGCTCCCACTGAGCCAGAGCTCCCAATTTACTTCTCAGAGGAAGTATCTGAAGTAGAACCTGGTGCGGATCCATTCTTGATCTTATTCACATCCTTTTTAATCTAGACCTTGCTCATTTCTTTTTTAATTTCTACTAGATCAACCTTATTCTTTCCTTTATCTTCTCTTTTCTCTATTTTCCTCTTTTCTGCAAGAGAATCTCTTTTCTCATTCTTGCTTATGCAGAATCTTGCAATATTTCCAATTACAATTGTAGCATACCACATTCCTTTGTCCTTAATTCCTTCTATTGATTAGATTCATTCTTGATCTACACTGATTAGCCATATGCCCAAATCTATTGCATGTAAAACACTTTCCATTGAAGGATTAAGTATTCCTTGCATTGTAAAAACCATTTCTTATCAGACTTCTGCATTCATTTGATCTATGACCAATTTTCTTGCAATTGAAACATTGACCAGGGAAAGATGAAACATTTTGATTTATTCTACACCTGCACTGAGTAGCCATATGACCATACTAATTGCATTTAAAACAATAGCCATTGAAAGATGGGTACCTTTGAGCATTTGTTTGCTTGACCGGAGGTCTCCTAGGTCTTCTTCTCTAATTCTAGAACTGGTTACCTTTGTTTTTATTCAAGGTTTTCTTGACCTGATTTAGAGCTTTCTCCTTTTTCAAATCCCAAAACTTTCTTGTCATTTGAACTCTTTTGACTTTCAATCAACTCCTCAAGCTTGGCAGAGCTTATTTTAAAAATTTCTTTATAACTGTTAGCTACTTCCAAATCAAATTTTAAAAGTAACACATCTTTTCCTAACTTTTCACATTCCTCAAACTTATCCTTTACAACTTGATTTAGATGCTTTTCAATCTCCTCTCTCTTCAACTTCCAATGTTAATTTGTTTAGGGTTTCATGTGCTTCATTCAATTTGTCACTTAACTCCTTGTTCTTCTCTTTAAACTTCTTGACTTGCTCCTTTAGCTTTAGAATGCATTCATCAGCTTCTTGGACATTAGCCTTTAGATCCCTGATTTCTGCTTCAGATTTTTCAATATCTTCAAGAGCTACTTTTAATTCATCATTGCTCTTATATGAACAATTCCAAAATTTGATACTACCTAGATGAAAAGCTTTTGGAGAAGATAGATATATTCTTGTTACCATGTGTATACTTTCCGGATCTGAACTTCAAGCTGTTAAACTTCTTTCAAGGAACCTTGCTTTGATACCAATTGTTGAATACGAGGAATATTGAGAAGGGGGGTGAATCAATATTCCAAAAAACCACTTCTTAACATGTTCATTAATCCAATTACCAAAATTAATAATATGGAAGTAGAATAAACATGATAACAATAACCATAAAGACATAGCACATAGACACCAAGATTTTTACATGGAAAACCCAAAAAGGGAAAAACCACGGTGAGTGTTAGCTCACAATATATTATGATAACAATACCAAATTACATAAGGCTCACTGCCATGGGCCTCACTACCGAAAGAAATGCTCACTGCAGGTGGACTCAGTGTCCAAGTGGACTCACTATCCACAAAGAAAGAAGGGTAGAAGAGAGAAGGAAATTGGCTCACTGCTAGTGGTGAATTGTTACAAATGCATCTACCACATGCTAGAGTACAGTTCCATTGAAAGCTCAATACACATATTCAAAGGTCTTCATTATTTCTACCCTACTTTTTTGCTCTGCTACATTTACTCTGTTTTATGCCCTTATTGTCCTTTTTTGCTCTGGAAATTGCCTTAAATCATGCATACATCAAATTCACACTATATCAACACTTATCCATACCTCCAACACTAAAATCCATCGAGTATATATATCCGCAACAAGATTTATCTCATAATTAGGTTGGCAAGCCAAACATGAAACATGTATACAAATGTTATACCTTGTCGGCTTGATCTTGTGCACAAACAACAATGCGGACCCAAACAAACATACAATAGTCTTCATATATGTTGGGACCAATCATTTAACCACTTGGATTGATTGTTCAAATAATATATCTTCACCGCATATAGATCTAACATGTTTGTTAGCTTATCCCTTAAGTACACACTTGACCAATTCAATTTTCACATCATACTTCCAATGCGGACCATATGAGACTCTAAAAATCACATCCAATATCCATTATAGCTCACTTGTCATACCTTTAGAACTACAAAACATAGTATTCAACTATAGACAAATGCGGATCTTCGAACTGTCACTCAGTCACTGTGAAACATTGTTAGATTGTAAGCTGATAAAGAACAACTTCTAGAAAGTGATCAAACAAACTTTAGAATCTATAACTCTAGATTTAGGTAGTCATAATAAGTATCTTTGTTGCCTCAGAACCGTAAGACAAAATATGTAATAGCGGAGGAATGTGAACCCTTTTACTTTGGTACTGTGCACTATTCCTGTCTTAACTCTGTTCACTTGGACTTAGACATTTCACCATATGACTTTCAAAGGAAGTCAGAACTTGAACACTGGAACATGTGATCACCAAATATCTATGAACAACATAGCTGGACCACATATAATGATATTCAACTGCGGAGGCATATTGACCCAATCTGTATCAGTTTGTAGCTTGCCCATACTTAGCCATTTTGACTAAGTCTTCTAGACCTTTGCCAAACCTTCTTGCCATCAATGACAACATTCTATCAACAGTGTCTCTTGACTATGTTGCCAACATCCTTATCACTATCTTCTGTCTGATTGACTTCTTCTATGTATGCTTCTTCCATTGATGAACCCAAAGGAATATTGACAATTTTGTTATCATAGCAAATGAAAGCTCTTATTTCCAGGAGTCTATGACACCATTTGCATCTACAAACCATCTCAAACCTAAAAGTGCATTGAAAGGTCCCCCCTGATCCTTCATGACTACAACAATAAAATCTAAGATTTGTTTTACCCCCATTAGGTTAACTTCTACTTGTTCCCATGTTCCTATTATCTGCATATTGGATCCATCTACCAAGATTATATTGTAATTTGTCTCTATTAGTTTAGGTCTTACTAACTATCCCCAAAGATTCTTTGTCAACATGTTGACATTTGCTCCACATCTATCATGACACTCCGACATTTTTTGTGATTTATATGAACATCAACCATAAGTGGCTTTGTCTTCCATGATCTATCTGTCCTTCTCATCCTTTGGAGTTGACTCTTTTGACCTTGCTCCTTATTCCAATATTTAGAAAATTGCTTAAGTTTCTGAATGTGTTTGTGGTGTTGTGTCAATTGGGCTAACTGCTTGAGAGCTTCTACTTCTTCTTTGGTGAAAAAATGATTGTATTATTTCTCCTTGTCTTGCTCCTTCCTTATTATTTTTTGGCTTCCTTCACAACTTTCTCATGTTGTTTCTTAGTAAGTACAAATTCTTCTTCCTCCTCACTATCTTCCTCTTCTGTCTCAATGGTGTAATGTCTTCTGGTATTCATTCCTTATCTCGTTAGTACTATAGCTTTCTCCTTCATTCTTCTTCTATCTTTTCCGATATGTTTTGACTTCTCTAGTAATACTCTTCCTCTTCTGTAGATTCAATTGAAGATGTGTCTGTTTCCTCCCTACTGTTCTTCTAGCAAGTTCTTGCTCCTTGACCCTTGGGTGAAAGTTCAAAGTTGTGTCACACTTTTATAAAGGAAACGACCAATGCTGATCCAACATAATTTGAACTTGAATCACTACAAAGTGACATATACGTTTTGAATTTTAAAATGATGTGAACTAATAAAATACATATTTTTTAGTGTATTTTATGTTTGTTATTATTAAAAATATTTAAAAAATTATTTAAATGTAGTATTTTATAAAATTGACACTATAATTTAGTTTTCTGATAAAATGCTGAAAAATAAGGATGAATGGGATGTCACACTTTATATAGTAAATTTTATTTATTTTCATTCTATTTTTTTGTGTATTTATAACTCAAAACTTTAGTGCATGGATTAGTTTTTTCCCCATTTTATAAATATATATTTTTAAATAAATCTTAGAAGTTGAGTGTAATGAAAACATAACTGTTTCAATAGGACACCAACTTTTGTATTAAATATTTATCCAAAATAGGAAATAAATTATATCATCTCAACATAGAATCTTTCCTCTAGTGCATCATATTTTTTTTCAAAATTTTTTGATAAAATTTACTATTTTTTCTTGAGAGGACAATCAACATCATATTTTGGTGTTGATGACCTACTTTTAGTAAAAATAAAAAATAAAATACAAACACTAGTTGAAATGTTTACAAATTTATATTTTTACAAATTAGGCTTATAGATCTACAAAAGGGTATTTTTAGGTTCTTTTAAAATGACTATTTGGAGTTGTTAGAACTTGAAGTTTTTCAAATAATTTCATTTTTTTGGTAAATTAGCCCCAAAGTGATGCTACATTTGTTTTTAGTGGATGGTTCCAATTGGAAAAGTTGTGGCCTAGATCTAATTTAGTTAGAATGAATCTAGATAGAACATATGTTTCACCAAAATTAACTTTTAGTTAGAAATACTTAAATTCATTTATGCTGATGAGTTGGCCAAAAGTGTGATACAACTTTGAACTTTTACCCCCTTAGGTTCCCTTCTTATGATCCTAGCTCCTTTTTGTGTATTCAAGTTCTATAATTCATTACTCTTAGATTGTGGTGTTGCATTCCAAAAGTACTTTTTTGCTTTATCACAAGAAAATAGGTCATACTATGTACTACTACATAATGAACATTGTGTTTTTCTTTCGCCACAACATTCATAAGTAAAGTGTCCTATCTTACCACATTTAAAACATGTGGCATCCTCTCTCCTTCTTTAACCTCTTCCATAGCCTCCGCCTCCTCTGTAGTCTCCAAACTACTCCCTATCATCATTATTGTATCTAATCCCATATGATGGACCACTAGAGTTTAAATTTTGTATTGCATTGACATTCCTCTAGTTTCTCCAATTTGGTTGCTTGTAGCCTTGATCATATGAGTTGATTTTTTCTATGCTATTCACATATGTCATGTTGTTTCTCTCCACCGAGTTTGTGTTGTTTCAACTATATGATGTTTCATCTTCTTCATCTGCAAATTCTCTTTTCCTCCTAAAGTTCTATGAAGGACAATCTAGTGTTTCATGGTCATCCCATTCTCCGCATAATCTACAATATACTGTAATTATTCTTTTTATTGTTGCTTTGATGTTTGCTTTTATTGAAATAGTTTGCCTTTCACCTTTTATTCTAGGGCATTTATTTCTCAAGTGACCTTCCCTTGTATAGTATGAGCACCAAACATTAGGTCTTTGCTTCTGTGTATTCTCCTCCTGCTTGGCCAAGATCTCCTATCTCAGCTTTAATTTCTCTAATTCTAATTTCAACTTCTCCATTTCTAGGTTTTCCTTCATCTTGTCTTGTCTACGCCAGGATTGAGACTCTATCTGGTAGGCTAGTGTCACTGCTTCTGCATATGTTTCAAATGTTCTTCCATCCATGACAGATCTTATTTTAGGGCTTATTCTGGAAATGAATCATTCTATCTTTTGTTGAACTTAGTTAGTGTTTCCTCCAACTTCCTAGTTGTCTCCTTGAATCTTTTATCAAAGTCCTTTATTGATTCTTTATCCAATTGAATCAAATCTCTCATCTTACTGGTCCCTTTTGTGGGAAAATATGGAACTCCAAAATTCCCTAAAAATAGTTTCTTGATTTCATCCCATTCCTTATCACTATTTGGACATGTCTTTCTATACCACTTCAATGATTCATTCCACAAGTTGCCTATGAAGTCAAACAACTTGATTTCATCCCTTGTTACCCCATTCTGGTTTAAGATAGTCTTCAAAAAAAAATGTGCTCTACTGCTTTAGTAGTATCCTTCTCAAATATTGGTAACTTGATAGGAGTATCTATGATTGGTCTTCTTAATGTCTCCAATAATTTGTGGTAGGTTTCTTCTGGTCAGCTCTTCTGGTTGGGCTGTCTTCTATCAACTCAGGTTGTTCTTTCTCTTCCCTTATTTCTGTGTAGTTGGATATCAAAGTACTCTTCTCCTAAAACTTCTACAAAATTGTACTTCGGATCTCTTCTTATATGTATGCTTCCTTGTTTGCTTGAATGTCTTCCTCCTCGCTTAAAAAATTTCTTTCTTTATATGGAACTCGAGGCGACTAATGGCTAAGGGGTTGTGTCTCTTCAAATTAGGGGATACTCTTCTATTTTTGAATGACATCATGTTGACATTTAGTGACGATTGAAATAACCTTATAAAGTCTTTGAAACTCCTCTCAATGTTTACTGCATCTTCTCTTGTTCCTCTTATCTTCTTTATGCTTTAAAAAATTAGCTCCTCTATATATTCCTCATCCATATTCAAATTTTTTGGTGTTAATTTAGGTTTTCTAGTAGTCTACGGTATAAACCCTAGTTCACCTCTTTCTTTCTTTTTCCTTCCAATTTCCTCTTCGGTAGCACCCATAGTGGCATGCTCAGTAGCATCCTTTTTGATGTGCTCTATTTTGTTATCCTTCTAATATCCATTCTCTAGTAGCACCCACATTGGCATGCTCAACAACATCCTCCATGATGCATTTGTCTTCTTCTTCCCTTTTGGCAGCATCCTTCATGATTTGCTTAACGAATTATTCCTCCTTTCCTTCTGCAACTTTTGTTGTCCTCTCTTTTCTAATCTCTTGTGCCCTTTCTATCCTTCTGCAGTAATGTTTCTATCATTCCTAAATTTGCTTCAATCTTTCTTCCTTGCTTATTTTCATTTTGGTTCTAATATCTTCACCGATCTCTCTTTTCTTCCGCTTCTCCCCTTTTGCTATGGGTTTTCTTGATTTGGTGTTCCATTAGTCCTTTTATATCCCATGGTATCCTTGTTTGAAGAGTTACATCATTTGAAAGATCCTTGTAGATGCTACCCCTTTTCCACTTGCTATCCCCTTAAGTGCCTTCCCCCTCTCACAGAGGTAGGAACTTAAAGAGATCTAGATTTGTTTGCAATTTGAAAATTTTCTCCACCAACCTAGTCTTCTCGTCTTTCAAGAACTCTGTGCTACTTCTTTGAATGTTTTTCCCCTTCAATCTTTAACTACCTTCTTCTAGGATCCGAGTGGCAACATAACCAAATGCTGGCAAGAAATAGGGAGGGATACTAGTCTAGAGATATGGTCCTTAGTCAAGTCTTTTTAGTCAGTTTATACCTTGGTCAAGTAGTTAGAGATTGATAGAAAAACACAAAGAATAATAGAAATAAAGTATCATATACTAAGACATCATAGAATTATCTGGTACCAACAAATCTCCACATATATATAAAAACAACAATCAAACATCATACATCCATCCTCTGGTAGGTCTAAGTCTCTGCCTCATCCATTTTACATACATGCTTGATCAGACTTCTATGTCTCTTCTATATCATCATAATATCTCCTATCTCATCATATGCTTCTTACTTTCTTCTCCTATCTTGCTTATCTTATCCTACTTATATACAATATCAATTACATATAAGGGTGTGTCCTTTAGCATCTTTTGTCAGCTTCTAGCCTTTGCATAATGTATACACCAACTTCTGGTTGTCTCTGCTCCATGCCCTGCATCCTGCTAACAACTCCTTTACACATGGAGCTTGCTACACATTAACAACCACCTTTGGCATTTAATCAAGATACTTCTCACAATGAAGGTGTCTCTACTCATGGTTCCCAAACTATTGTTGACCTAATTCTTGAGTTATCATCTTCTACACTAACTAGTAAATATGCTAAAGCATTTTATATCTTATAGAAATTGGGATATAATAGAAAAGGCTTAGATTTAAAACAAGGAATAGTAGAACCAATTCAATCAAAATAAAAGAAATACACCAAGGGTATAGATTATTTTCCTTACAAGTTAAAGATAAATATTCAAAAGAATCACCAAAAATAATCTTTTAATCGACATGCATGGTCAATCATGGTATAAATTTAAAACTAATGCATCCCAAATTAACTTATAATGCATTGTTTTAAGATGCTACTCTCCATTTATAGATAATTTCACTAATAATGAGGTATTTATTGAATATATAGAGTACTTTGTGTTCAAATATTGGGTCATTTGTGTAGGATAAAAGTTTAGAGATAACAAGATTCATGGTTACAAAAAGGTATTGAGATCATTAAGGTTTCATATATGTTAAATATTTTAAATATGTATATGATGTTGTTCTAACAAGTATTTTTTTGGTTCAACTATTGGGGATTTCATGATAAAGTTTGGGTTGAATCTTTTCATTTTAAGGACACTTCTCACTAGATTGTTGATGTGGCAAGTTGTGTGATGAGTCATGCCTCCAAACCTTAGTTGTAGATAGATATAAGTGCATATTAAATTTTTTAAAAATGGAGGTCCTATGATATTCTATGCAACCACTACATGGTTGTAAAGTTAGCTACTATAGACATTTTAAAATATACATTTCTAATTTAGAAATTAGGGTTTCAAATAGATATTCTACATGGTTTATAATTTAGAAATTAGGGTTTCAAATAGACATTTTAGGGTTTAAAATTTATAACTTATAGTTTCACATCCATACATTTTGGGGTTTTAATAAACATTTTAGGATTTCTAAATAGATGATTTAGGGTTTACTTTTAGAAATTTTAGGGAATAAACATTTAGTAAATTTAGCATTTACCATATTACAAATTTTTAATTACTCTAAATGAAGTTAAAATACATCAGTAAAGTAGTCTAGTTTTCACAAATACTTGGTAAAAATTGGAAAAGTTATGACTTAAAATTGGCCTACTACACATGCATATTAGCAACAGCTCCTTGGAGACCTTTGTGTTTGTCCCCAAAATGAGTGCAACCCAAAACTTTAAAACATTCCTAAATCACCTAGGCTAGGGATTGTTGTTAGGGTGATAGGAAGAGGTTTATCAATAAGTTAAGGGGGATTTTGGCCAACTACAGGAGTGGGTAAACTCCTCTGCTCTTTGAACTCGGCTTAAACTCTAGAGGGATATTCCAAGGGGTATACCTAAGTAGGTATTAACATCAAAACCAAATGAACAACTAAAAATGTTAACCATATCCAAATCACTTTCTTAGCCCCAAATTTGTCACTAAACTAAGAACAACTGGTTGTTATAAAACCCCTATATAGCTGATTCAACTGTGCAAATGTACATGCATAGGAAAGATGGTTTTTCCCCCTAAAGCACATGTGAATGATTTATTTGATTTAAAATGGTGATTGATCCCTCTCTAATATGGACCGGTGCCTACTCCATTGGGCAATTGAGTCATAAGAAATAATGAGGGAAGAAAGGACTAAACCAACATCAATAGAAAACTAAAATGTATTCACATACATTTCTCATATTATACTTCATACATTGGACATACTTAAGTATCCAGAACCAAACTATAATGACCCACTTGCAACAAATAAATGACCCAACACAAAGCATGTATTGACTTGAATGCTGTCAAACATTATCAAATTTCTATTACAATCACACCAATAAATGTGGTGAAGGAGAAATATATAACTATGATTATTCATTCCCCTAAATCATTACAAATAGCCATGCATACATACCAATGCACAAAATATACATTACAATTCATTCCTACACTACATCAAACACATTCCTCCATTCATTACCCTAACTGGCTTGATTTGAAGCCCTAAAATAATCTTTAGACACTGTAGAATAGGAAATTGGCTCAGTGACCAACCCTGAGAATGTCTTTGAAACATGTATTTATAGCAATCAGCTCATACTGTGTAGCTTTTGGATGTTGGAAAATTGGGTCAATAAGCAACCGTGCTGTATTAAATGTGGCCCATGACCTCCTATTAGAAAACCTGATGTAAAGGCACTAGAATAGTTTGAGGATTTCAATGCTTGACAAGGTTTTCTTCACACTCTAAAACCAAATTCAAGGATCAACTTGCAAAAGTGGAAACAACAGTTAACATCTTTGAAACCATCATGGAAAGGTTGGTTTGACATGCCATGGGACCCATCCAGACCATTGGCAAAGGCTAAACAAACTTGGTTTTGGTACTTCCTTCTTTAGGCCACTAAACTCCTTGTAGCCCTTGAAACATGAACAATCAGAAATAACTCTTGACATAGGTCTGTAAAATTAAATCTTAGACAATCTTAAGATACCCATTTAGATTCCCTACAACATATCCCAAATTGGGTATGGGTTGTTTTGGACAATATAGCCTAACCTATAACCCCTTCTAGTAGCCTAGAGCTCCAATTAGCCCTATTTTTTGAAGCAACCACCCTCAAATTTGATTATAATGCTTAGCCAATCATTTAAGCATCTTAAGGGCATGAAAAACTAAGGATTCTTTAGGTTTTGGGTCCCCAAAATGGACTGCAACTGATTGGTCCTATGTTGTTTCCTTACCAAGCTTCTACCTAACACATGAGGATGTTAGGTTTCTCCAACAAAACCTCCCTCTTCTCAGATCTCCTGCCCATATCTCATTATGACACATGAAAACAAACAACAACAAGTCCATTCCACTGATTAGCGGTGAATCAAACCAGTGGAATGGAGAGTAAAATCATTGTTTCTGTCAGAAACCCTAGGTTAGGTTTTGGTAATCAGTTTTTAGAAAAGTGCAAAGAATTCAAACACATATATGTTTCAAGACTTCTAACCACTTGCAACAAGGACTTAACTCATACCTCTAACATTACACAAGCACTTACCTTATGACATTTCCGTACAGAGCAGTACCACGACAGGAACAACGAAAAAACATAGAAATTTGGTAGAAAACTAAGATTTCTCTACTTATTCCTCCTTCCAACTTACTCTCTTCTCTCCTCTACATTGTAATGATCATGTTCAAGGCTATATAAACCTATAGACACCTTGACAGACCTCTTGGAGATAGTTTTGGTTGATGGGAAGGTTCATAACTACTCTTCAACCATCGAACTGCCCTGTTCTATTTTGAAACTGCAACTAGTTACATGTTTTAACATAGGCATCAGTGGTTTTGAGGCTTGACAATGCCTTCAAACATCTTTACAATGAAAGTAAACTTTTGACAAGGTCTAACACTCTTTAACACATGCCAAAAAGGCTTACAATGTGTGATAATGTATGACTGTCCCTATTACAATATATGACTCTATGACTGGATCTTGTGGACATAGTCCTTATTACAAGCATGGAGAATGGTTTTTTAAAACCTTATTCATCACAAACAAAACATGAACAAAACATGAACAAGTCTCCTTGATGCCCCTGCACCATACTCCTGGGGTGGGAAAGAACTCAAGTCTCTTGAGGAATCAGATCAGCAACTGTGACACCATGCTTCAAGATGTCTTCTTCACTCATCCAAGTGGCATCTTCAATGGGTAAGCCACTCCACTTGACAAGGAACTATTTGTAGGTCTTCTTTCTAGTCCTTTTGATGACCTTGGTATCAAGAATGCATTCCAACTTCAATGGTTGGCTGGGAGGTAGATCCTTTATCCAATCTTCATCTTCTTGGGCTGCATTAAGACTTGCAACATTATCACCCTTGTATGGAAACAAGTCAGCAACATTGAAGATGGGAGAAATTGTCAAGCCTTGAGGAAGCTCAATCTCATAGGCATTGGACCCAAACTTGTGCACAATCTGGCATGAACCTATCTTCTTCATGAGGAGTTTGGTTGGCTTCCCTTTTGGAAGTCTCTCCTTCTTCAAATGTGCCATGACCAAATCCCTGACCTTATATTGCACATCTCTCGTTCTCTCATTGGCCTTCTCCTTGTACTTCTCATTGTTCCTTTGAAGAGTTTCTCTTACATTATCATGGATGTCCTTCATGGCCAATGCAAAGCCTTCACCTTGAGCACTTTTACTCTCTAATCCATGTAGATCTCTTAATTCAAGAATGCCTCTTGGGTGAATCCCATAGACAACCTCAAATGGACTCCTTCCTGTGCTTCTATTGGTAGAGTCATTATAAGCAAATTCTGCTTGAGGGATGATCATATCCCATGCTTCTCCATGCTGCATTGTGAGACACCTAAGAAGATTTCCCAAGGACCTATTCACTACCTTAGTTTGGCCATCAGTCTGAGGGTGATAGGCTGAAGTGAATAACAACTGAGTGCCCAACTTCTTCCACAAGGTATGCCAAAAGTGGCCTACAAACTTTAGATCCCTGTCAGTCACAATGTTAAGAGGCAAACCATGGATTCTAACAATTTCTTTGAAGAACAAACCAACAATGTGTGAAGCATCATTAGTGCATTTACATGGCAAGAAATGAGCCATCTTATTGAATCTATCCACCACAAAAAATATGCTATCAAAACCTCTTTGAGTCCTAGGAAGACCCAAGACAAAATCCATGCTAATACTTTCCCATGGCCTATGAGGAATAGGAAGTGGCTGATATAGACCAACATTAGATGAAGTTCCCTTTGCTCTTTGACAAATACTACAACATTCAACAAATTTTCTGATATCTGATTGCATTTTAGGCCAAAAATAAAACCTTTTCACCTGATCCAATGTTTTGTCCAGCCCAAAGTGACCTCCTAGTCCACCACAATGTTTCTCCTTTATGATGTTCTCCCTCATGGAACACCTAGGAACACATAATTAGTTGCCTTTGAACAACAACCCCTGCTGCAACAAAAACTCAGAAAAATCAGAATGATAAGAGTCTAAAAACTATGAACAAACTTCGTATACCTCCTTGAAATCTTCATCATCCTGATACATATGTTTGAGAGCATCAATCGCCACACTTTGAAACTAAATTTCTTGAACCATACACACCCTTCTAGTCAATGCATCTGCCACTTTGTTGGCCTACCCCTTCTTGTGTTTGATGGAAAAAGTGTATGCTTGGAGTTGTTCAACCCATTTCATATGCATGTGATTGAGTTTCTCCTGTGAATTCAGAAAACTAAGTGCATGGTTATCAGTATAAACAATGAATTCTTTAGGTAAGAGATAGTGCCTCCATTTTTTCAAAGCTTGTACCATTGCATACAATTCCAAGTCATAAGTAGAATACTTTCTCCTCACATCATTCAATTTTTCACTAAAGAAAGCAACTAGCCTTCCTTCTTGACTTAGGACAGCCCCTATAGCAAGGTTACTAGCATCACATTCCACCACAAACAACTTGTTAAAGTTGGGCAAAACAAGAATGAGTTGTTGTGCTACTTTTTGTTTCAGAATTTCAAAAGAATCATTGGCTGCCTTTGTCCAAGAAAACTTACATTTCTGCCCCCCTTTGATGGTATCCAAGATAGGTGCACAAATATGGCTAAAACCCCTTATAAACTTCCTATAAAATGTTGCCAAACCATGAAATTTTTTTACATCACCTGCTGTTTTAGGAGTTGGCCATGACAAAATGGCCTCTACCTTTGTTGGATCCATCTTCAAATTGCCTTGGGAGATGACAAAACCAAGATAGGTGAGTTCTTCCTTCATGAAGACACTCTTTTCCATGTTAATCATCAATTGTTCATCATGTAACTTCTTCAAAAACCTGATCCAAATGTTGCAAATGCTCTTCCTTGGTCTTGCTGAAAACAAGAATGTCATCAAGGTACACCACAACAAATTTGCCAATAAAATCCTTCAACACTTCATTCATGAGACACATAAAAGTACTTGGGGCATTAGATAGACCAAATGGCATCACCAACCAATCATAAAGACCCTCATTTGTTTTGAATGCTGTCATCCATTCATCCCCTTGCTTTATCCTAATTTGATGATACCCACCCTTAAGATCAATCTTATAAAAGTATCTAGCCCCTCCCAAATAGTCCATTAAGTCCCCAATCCTTGGCATAGGAAACCTATATCTTATAGTAATCTTGTTAATGGATCTAGAATCCATACACAACCTCCATTTACCATCCTTTTTAGGGGCTAGGATTGTTGGGATAGGACATGGGCTAAGGCTCTTCCTCACCAAACCTTTATCCAACAATTCCTGCACCTGCTTGGCAATCTCTTCATTCTAAGAAGGTGCCATCTTATAGGCTGCTTTGTTTGGCAAAGTAGACCTTGGTATGAAATCAATTTGATGGCTTATTTCCCTAATAGGTGGCAACTAATTAGGCATTTCCTCTACCATGATACCCTTATACTTCTCTAACAATTGCTGCACCTCCTTAGGAACCTCTTCCTTACTAGGACTATGCAAAATAGGGCTGCTTGTGGGCTTCAAGATCAAAGCATACTCTTGGGTTCCTTCTTCCTTAAGGGTGTTAAGAAACTCTTTACCAATCACAATCATGACACTTGACCCAACACTCTTCTCTACATTCTCATCAGGTAATGGAACCATTCTATACTTCCTACCATTCTTGGTTATGATGAAAGAGTTAGACTTACCATCATGTTGGGATTGAACATCATATTGCCATGGATGTCCTAACAACAAACGACAAGCATCCATGGGAATTATATAACACAAAATCTTGTCCTTATATTCTCCTATCTTAAATTCTACCCAAGATTGTTCATCTACCAAAACTTGTTGCCCCTTATTCAACCATGATACTTTATAAGGACTAACATGAGGAAGTCTTTTCAATTTCAACTTGTCTACCATTTCAATGGAAACCAAATTTTCAATTGAACCTAAATCAACAATTACCTTGCAAATCTTACCATAGGCCTTGCATGTTGTCCGAAACAATGTCTTCCTTTGAGGGGGTTCTTGAGTTTGAGACACCTTTAGCATGGTTCTCATCATCATCAAACTTTCTCCTTCATGGACTGGGGCTGCACTTCCAATTAGAGAGTTAACACTTTGGCAATCTTCCTCTTGGATCAACTGGTTCCTTCTCTCTCCTCCATGAGAGATTGAGGCTTGTTTCTCAAGACATTTGAAGGTTGGATGCCCCACTTGGTTGCAATTGTAGCACCTCCTTGTGAAGACATTAGGACCTCTCCCTGGTCCACCAAATCTATCCCTTCCATTGGGTCTCCTTCCTCTAAATCCTCCTCTAGAACCTAATTCTCCACCTTGTTCTTGGGAACTAGATTCCCCCTGATTCCTTTGGGACTAATTTCTGCCTCCAAAACTACCCCTACCTCTGAAATTTCTGCCAACTCTTCCTCTATTTTGTTGCTCACTTTTCATCTTCAACTTCTCTTCAGCCCTCAATGCCATTTGAAAGCATTTGTCCGTGGTTTCAGGGGTTAGTATGCTGATTTCATCTTGGATATTAAACCTAAATCCATTTAAATACCTTGCCACTTTACCTTTTTCATCCTCCATGTATCCACAATGAAGAGAGAACTTGTGAAACTCCTCGGTGTAGGTGGCCACATCCAAATCTCTTTGCTTGAGATTTTGCATCTTCTTGTAGATCTGCACCTCATAGTCTACTAGAAGGAATTGGGACTTGATCCTCTCCAACATTCTGCTCCATGAGGAGATAATGCTCGTCCCATTCTTTACCCTCTCACCTTGGGTGTAATTCCACCACGTAAGGGCAACACCTTTGAGTTTAGTTTTTGCAAACTTCACCCTCTTGTTCTTAGGGATTTCTTTGTATTCAAAGTAGTTATTTAGGGCCTCAATCCACTCCATAACTTTATCAGCATTCATCTTGCCACTAAACATTGGAATCTCCATCCGAGCCTCTGAAGAATCTTTGCCAATTGCCCTGATGGCTTCAAGGAAATGTTTTTGATCTGCAGGTACATCTACCTCTTCTTAATCTTCTTCTTCCTCCTCTTTTTCTTCTTCTTCATCAAAACCTTCATCTATCCTCTTCCCTATCCTCAATGCCTTCAATTCTGCTCCGAGTGTTTCCTTGACTCCATTTTTGATCTTTTCTTCCATCTCCTTGAACTTCTTAACCACCTCAGTGGTCATCCCTTTTGGAGGCATGTTGCTAGCCTCTCCTTCACTCTCCTCTGTTGACATATACTAGGTCTTACACAACCAACAACATAACCTTTTATGGCTCTGATACCACTATGATGTAAAGGCACTAGAATAGTTTGAGGATTTCAATGCTTGACAAGGTTTTCTTCACACTCTAAAACCAAATTCAAGGATCAACTTGCAAAAGAGGGAACAAAAGTTAACATCTTTGAAACCATCATTGAAAGGTTGGTTTGACATGCCATGGGACCCATCCAGACCATTGAAAAAGGCTAAACAAACTTGGTTTTGGTACTTCCTTCTTTAGGCCACTAAACTCCTTGTAGCCCTTGAAATAGGAACAGTCAGAAATAACTTTTGACACAGGTCTGTAAAATCAAATATTAGACAATCCTAAGATACGCATTTAGATTCCCTACAACATATCCCAAATTGGGTATGGGTTGTTTTGGACAATATAGCCTAACCTATAACCCCTCCTAGTAGCCTAGAGCCCCAATTAGCCCTATTTTGTGAAGCAACCACCCTCAAATTTGATTATAATGCTTAGCCAATCATTTGAGCATCTTAAGGGCATGGCAAAACTAAGGATTCTTTAGGTTTTGGGTCCCCAAAATGGACTACAACTGATTGGTCCTATGTTGTTTCCTTACTAAGCTTCTACCTAACACATGAGGATGTTAGGTTTCTCCAACAAAACCTCCCTCTTCTCAGATCCCCGGCCCATGTCTCATTATGAAACATGAAAACAAACAACAACAAGTCCATTCCACTAATCAGGGGTGAATCAAACCAATGGAATGGAGAGTAAAAGCATATTTTCTGTCAGAAACCCTAGGTTAGGTTTTGGTAATCAATTTTTAGAAAAGTGCAGAGAATTCAAACACATATATGTTTCAAGACTTCTAACCACTTGCAATAAGGACTTAACGCATACCTCTAACATTGCACAAGCACTTGCCTTATGACGTTTCCGTACAGAGCAGTACCATGACAGGAACAACGAAAAAACACAGAAATTTAGCAGAAAACTGAGATTTCTCTACTTATTCCTCCTTCCAACTTACTATCTTCTCTCCTCTACATTGTAATGATCACGTTCAAGGCTATATAAACTTGTAGACACCTTGACAGACCTCTTGGAGATAGTTTTAGTCAATGGGAAGGTTCATAACTACTCTTCAACCATCGAACTACCTTGTTCTATTTTGAAACTACAACTAGTTACATGTTTTAACATAGGCATTGGTGGTTTTGAGGCTTGACAATGCCTTCAAACACTTTTACAATGTAAGTAAACTTTTGACAAGGTCCAACACTCTTTGACACATCCCAAAAAGGCTTATAATGTGTGATAATGTATGACTATCCCTATTACAATATATGACTCTATGACTGCATCTTGTGGACATAGTCCTTATTACAAGCATGGAGAATGGTTTTTCAAAACCTTATTCATCACAAACAAAACATGAACAAAACATGAACAAGTCTCCTTGGTGCCCCTGCACCAAAACTAATAGAAATTTTGGGTGTGCATGCCTTGCATACTGATTTTGTTTCCTTGAGGTACTGCAAAAAACATAGATATTGAAACACTGCATCTTCACATTAAATTTGGGGAACATGTGCACAGACAACAGACACTGTATCGACCATCAACAAGGTACCCCTCTACACAAAATAAGCTTCTAGGCACACAACTACTACCTTCCAGTGATTTTGTTTCCTTGAGGTACCACAGAAAACATAGATACTGAAACACTGCATCTTCACATTAAATTTGGGGTACATGCGCATAGACAACAGGCACTATCTAGACCGTCAACAAAGTACCCCTCTGCACAAAATAAGCTTCTAGGTACACAACTTTTTATTCCTTCTTCTCAGAAAATATACATACAACAATCTTCTCTACTTCTGTGTCCCCTCTTCTTCTCTCCCTCTTTGTCTATGTCTATTAATGAACACAGACCGACTATATAGACTCATGTCAGCAGTTACATAAGTTGGAAGGCGAATTGCCCTACAATGACTTCTACCATTCGGTTACACTCATTTAGCTTAGTTACAATCTTTAATGACACGTATACAGACTCAATGTTATGCTGTTACTTGACCAAGTATGACTCAATATGGCGCTAAGGCCTTACAACATGACACTTTGGACAGAACAGAATATGCATGGAATCCTCCTGATTCTTAGGTCTCAAGGTGCTCCTGCACCATACAACCAACCAACAAAGATTTCCAAGTCCCTTGGAAATGTATCTGCAAAACAAAACTACCTTTTCCTACATCTCTATCTGGCTTCATCTTTAACTCTGACTATTCAGCTTCAGGCTTCAAATCTTCACATCAATGGAATAGTGACCAACCAACCAACAATGGCAAACTACCATCAACATTTCAGAGCATCTTTAGGCTCCTTCTAGTCCTAGCAATGGAGTACTCTCAGACTGATCAAGCTTCAGCGACTACAACACAATTCTCAATCAGATGTCCATCCTACACACTGCTACAGACCTATTCCTCTCGTCCAACAGTAGATTCTGGAGATGCACTACCACTCTCTCTTGCAGTGGCTTCACTATGCACCCTCTTCTAGCTAAATCTCTATTGGTGAATGGTCTTGATAGTCCTCATCATCATCTGCCCACACCCTACAAGAATCCTATTCCTCCTCGCAACTAGATGGCACGAGCATCTGCAACAGTCTAGCAACTACTGTCAGCCTTCAAAATACTTTCTATGATCTCTATTTTCAAAATGGTCACCAACCAAATGTTTTCTTTCAACTCTTCATCTGCCTTCTTAGTGACAGAAAGTGAATACACAATTGCCTAGACCTTTCACCAGCTCTGATACCAATTTGATGCAGAGCGCACAGTGGAAGCGGTTAACAGATCAACAAACTTGATCGGTGAGAGAGTGACTTATGTCTTGGCGATCTATTCTTTTCGGCCAAACATACCCCATCAGCCACCTTGCAACTTCTCTGTCTGATCTCTCAACTCTCCCTGATAGCCCAACTCCACTTTGTCTTCAGAGAGACTTCTTCTATCGGCGGCGTCTTCTAATCTCCTACCGATACCCCGATGGTGGTTACGTTCCCACTCGCCTTAACCGTGGCGGCTAGTCGTGACCTTTTTGGCAAGACTTTGATCATCGGCGAACTCCTTATTTGTTCTCCCGATATACCGATATACCAACTTAGTATATGCTTGGCTTGACTTGCTATTACCGGTGGACCAAAGTTTCTTTACCCTGATTTTACAGTTACAGCCGGTCACCGTTTGTATTCGACGAAAGATACATTCTCAACATACATTTGCGATATGCATTCACAATGTACATTCGGTGAAACGATACGAAACTTACACCGATGCACCGATGAACTAACCCATCAGTAACACTTCTGTCTTATCACCCTGATATGCCACGATCAACAGGATCACCACTGTCGGCTCAACATCACATTATCTACCCGATGGTGTTGTCACTCTGATATAACTCGCAAACATCAAACAACTTATACAGAAACAACAAAAACTCAACAGAATGGAAAATGATCTACTCCTAAGGAAGTCATTCCACTGATTTTGAAGAAATCTCAACTAGTGGAATGCTTCCGATCTACATCTCTGCAATTAAACCAAAACAAAACTTTTTATTCCTTCTTAGAAAATATACATAAAACAATCTTCTCTGCCTCTGTGTCTCCTCTTCTTCTCTCCCTCTCTGTCTATGTCTGTTAACGAACATAGATCGACTATATAGACTCATGTCGGCAGTTACATAAGTTGGAAAGCAAATCACCCTACAACCACTTCTGCCATTCAGTTACACTCATTCAATTCGGTTACAATCTTTAATGACACGTATACAGACTCAACATTATGTCGTTACTCGGCCAAGTATGACTCAATATGGCGCTAGGGCCTTACAACATGACACTTTGGACAGAATAGAATATGCATGGAATCCTCCTAATTCTTAGGTCTCGAGGTGCTCCTACACCAAGTGCCCCCAAAACCTCACACGATTTTTTATTATTTTATAAAGGTGTCAGGAGTTATTTTTCTATTGGCTGACATAAAAAACTCTATTTTTTAATTGACATAAGTCTTGATAAAAATGGCTAAGGGTTAGGGTTTCCATTTATATTGTATTGTAGCATTTTGCAACGGTATTGAGTTGCAAGGATTGCTGGTTGTAATTAGTTTGATTTACTGGATAATAATATTGGACTCTTTGTTGGTGGATGTAGCTCAGGTTTGGGTGAACCACGTTAAAACTTGTCTCTCACTATTATTATTTCTATGTATTTTCATTCCTCTGTTTAATCTTTATTTGCATTTAATTGATATCCTCTACTGGCTAACCCTAACAAGTGGTATTAGAGCGGGTTGTGTTTGATTATTGTTTGCAGGAAGGTCTCACGGTTGAGTGGGAGTAATGGCATACGAGGGTAAATTGAAGGTAGATAGATTCAATGGGCGGAACTATTAGTTATGGAAGATGCAGATGGAGGATTATCTCTATCAGAAGGATTTATGGAGACGATTGGAAGGAATAGCCAAGAAATCGGTAACAATGACATATGAGGATTGGAATATTCTAGATAGAAAGACATTGGGAACCATTCAGTTGTGCCTGGCACCATTTGTGGCATTCAATATAATAGAAGCAATGACAACAAGTGAACTGATTAAAGCTTTGGCTAAATTGTATGAAAAACCCTCAGCCTCAAATAAGGTATTTCTCATGAAACATTTGTTTAATCTGAAAATGATTGAAGGTGGATCTGTGACAGATCATTTAAATGAGTTTAATATGATTACCAGTCAGTTAACTTCTGTAAAAGTGAAATTTGATAAAGAGGTGAGGCCTCTCTTGATATTATGTTCTTTGTTAGAAAGATGGAATAGCTTGGTAATGGCTGTAAGTAACTCTATCTTTGGTTCAAACACTTTGAAATTTGATGATGTTGTTGGTGTTATCCTTAGTGAGAAAATGTGACGGAAAAGCTCAAGAGGGTCCATATCAAGTAGTGTTTTGAATGCAGAAAGTAGGGGTAGATCAAAGGAGAGAGAAAAAGGTTCTAGAGGTCATGGGAAGTCACGAGGAAAATCAAAGGACAAGAAAGCCCAATCCAGAGGACAGAAGGATTGCTGGTACTGTGGGAAACCAGGTCATCTAAAGAAAGATTTCTAGTCTTAGAAGAATAAAGAAGGAGACAAACAAGAAGGCAATAAGGAGGCAAATGTGGTAAGTAATAAATATGAAGATGATGATTTGATTCTTTCCCTAGATAATGCTGATGATTCATAGGTTTTAGATTAAGGGGCCTCATTTCATGCTATGCACCATAGAAGTTATTTTCTTGATTATGTCCAAGGGAATTTTGGGCTGGTTTATTTGGGAGATAACAAACCTTGTCAGATTGTTGGAAAGGGAAGAATCAAGATTAAGTTGCAGAATGAGAATCATTGGCTACTACAAGAGGTAAGGTATTTTCCAAGGATGAGTAGGAATTTATTTTCAGTAGGGCAGCTAGCTGATGAAGGTTGCATTGTTACATTTACTGATAAAAATTGGAAGGTTTCAATAGGTGCCTTAATAGTAGAAAAAGGTGTGAAAGTAGGCACTTTATATCTTTGTACAGGTCATATTGTTCCTTCTACTTTAGTTGTTGTAGAGAAAAACCAAACAGGTTTAGGGACAGTTGCTATGGGTTTGTAGGAAGAGACTGAAACAATTGCTGTAGGTTATGAGACAACACTGTGGCATAACAGACTTAGGCATATGAGTGAAAAAGGTATGAAGGTACTTCATTCTAAGAAAGTTTTACCAGGTTTGAAATGTATTAATATGGATTTCTGTGAAAGTTGTGTATATGGCAAACAAAAGAGAGTCAGTTTTCTCAAGGATGGGAAGCAAAAGAAAGATGAAAAGTTGGAGCTTGTGCATATAGATGTATGGGGACCGGCTCAGGTATCTTCTCTCAGTGGCTCTTGATATTATGTTACATTCATAGATGATGCAACTAGGAAGGTTTGGATTTATTTCCTTAGGTAGAAATCTGATGTATTTGAAACATTTAAGAAATGGAGAAGCTTGGTTGAAAATGAGACAGGTAAAAGATTAAAATGTCTGAGATCTGATAATGGTGGTGAGTATTACAACAAAGAATTTGAGGATTATTGTTCTTTTAATGGATTTGTAGGCAGAAAATGGTTCCAGGGACTCCACAGGAGAATGGAGTGGTTGAGCACATGAATAGGACAATAATGGAGCGTGTAAGGAGCATGTGATTGCATGCTGGGCTGCCTTTAAACATGTGGGCAGAGGTTGTCAATAGCAATGTATATTTAATTAATAGAGGCCCTTCAGTTCCTTTGGGTTGTGGTATTCTAGAGGAAGCATGGATGGGTAAGAAGGTGAGTTATTCTTTTCTCAAAACCTTCGGATGTGAAGCATTTGCACATGTAGATTCTGAAATAGAACCAAGCTAGATGCAAAATAAAAAAAGTGTACCTTTGTTGGATATGGCATTGATGAATTTAGTTATAGGCTTTGGGATTTTGAAAATCAAAAAATTGTGAGCAGCAGGGATGTTGTATTCAATGAGAAGGTGTTGTACAAAGATCAGCTGCAGCAGCATGAGAAGAAAGAAAAGGATTATGTGGTGCTGGATGATACTCTAGTGAATGTTAGATGGTCAACAAGGCTAAGTAGACCTCCTGAAAGGTTTTCTCCCTCTTTGTATTCTATTTTGTTAACAGATGCTGGTGAACCAGAAGGGTATGATGAAGCTATGCAATTGGATACAAAGGTTCAGTGGGAGCTTGCAATGAAAGAAGAAATGGACTCCTTGCTAAAAAATCAGACTTGAGAATTATGTAAGTTGCCTGCAGGGAAAAAGGCTTTACCAAACAAATGGGTTTATAGGTTGAAAGAGGAAGAGGGAGGTAAGAAAATATTTAAAGCTAGGTTAGTTGTAAAAGGATTTTCATAGAAAAAGGGCATTGATTTTGATGAGATTTTTTCTCTGGGTGTTAAGATGACTTCTATTCGTATTGTTTTAAGTAGTGTGGTTGCTGAAGATTTGCATTTGGAACAACTAGATGTGAAAACTACCTTTCTCCATGGTGTTTTGGAGGAAGAGATATATATGGAACAACCATAGGGATTTGAGGTCAAAGGTAAGGACAAATTGGTGTGCAGATTGAAGAAGAGTTTGTATGGCCTGAAACAAGCACCTCAGCAATGGTATTTAAAATTTGATAGTTTTATGGATGAGCAAGGCTACAACCAATGTCTGACCAAGGCTACAACCAATGTCTGACCATTGTGTTTATTTTAAGAGGTTGGATAATGACAACTACATTTTTTTATGTTTCTATGTTGATGACATGCTTGTAGCAGAGTCTAACATGGATCACATAAGAGAGTTAAAACAACAGTTAGTACAATCATTTCCTATGAAGGATTTGGGGGTAGAAAAATAAATCCTTGGTATGAAAATTTGTAGAGATAGGAAGAACATAAAATTGAATCTATCTTAGGCTGATTATGTTGAAAAGGTGTTGCAGAGATTCCATATGGAGAATGCAAAAGCTATCAGCACACCTTTGCCTAGCCATTTGAAATTGACTAAGGAGTTGTGTCCTAAGACACAAGAGGAGGAAGAAAAAATGTCCAAGGTACCATATATTCAACTGTAGGAAGTTTAATGTATGCTATGGTATGCATTAGACCGGATATTGCACATGCTGTAGGAGTCGTAAGTAGGTATATGAGTCATCCCAGATTGGAGCATTGGAATGCGGTAAAATAGATTCTTAGATATTTGAGAGGTACATCCAATAAACACTTATGTTTTTGGGGATTTAATACTAATTTAGCAGGTTATGTAGATTCATATTTGGCAGGAGATATTGATACCAGATGGAGTACTACATGTTATGTCTTTATTGTAGGTGGGACATCGGTGAGTTGTTGGTAGGTGGCGACTGATCAGGAAAGTACTGTACACTAGCCATGTATCCTTGCCGGGGTTCGGGGGCGGTAGCCCCCGAGAAATTTTTTTTTTAGGGCCGACTTAAAAAATCCTTTTTTTTATGACTGACATAAGAAAACCCTAATTTTTGTAACCGACAAAAAGGCTTGATAAAAAGCGGCCAAGGGTTAGGGTTTGAGTATTGTATTGTAGCATTTGCAGTGGTATTGAGTTGCAGGGATTGCTGATTGCAATCGGTTTGATTTACTGGATAATAATATTGGACTCTCTGTTTGGTGGATGTAGCCCGAGTTTGGGTGAACCACGTTAAATCTTGTCTCTCGCTGTTATTAATTCTGTGTATTTCCATTTCTCTGTTTAATCTTTATTTGCATTTAATTGATATCTTCTGCCGGCTAACCCTAACATGAGTTGGATCTCTAGGTTGAAAAAGGTGGTTACTTTATCCACCATGGAGGCAAAGAATGTAGCTAAAATAGAGGCAAGAAAGGAGATGATATGGCTGCAATCTTTCATAGAAGAATTAGGCAAACAATAGGCTAATAGTTATTTGGTTATAGACAGCTAGAGTACCATACATCTTGCAAAGAATTCTGCCTTACATTTAAAGACCAAACACATACAGATAAGGTATCACTTCATCTGGTCGGTATTGGATGATGGACAGTTACGGATGGAAAAGATCCATACAGATGAAAATCTAGTGGATATGTTTACAAAGGCATTAACAAGGGAGAAGCTAAGCTCCTCTTCAACTTTAGTTGGTCTTCAAGACTGAAAAAACCAATAAAATCAGAATAGTAGAGTCCAGGGTGCTTATTTCCAGTAGGAGCTATAGGGTCAATGGTGTTATGATCAGTCTCCAAGTGGAAGATGATATGGTGTGGAGTCTGATCAGTCTCCAAGTGGGAGATTGTTGTTATATGGAGCCTAATCAGACTCAGAGGTTAAATTTACCCCACTTTTATTGGTGTGGTTTCCCCCTAAATTATTTAACCGGGTCAAGGGGCAGCGCCCCTTGCAGGGGTTTGGGGGTAGTGCCCCTTACGGGGGTTTGGGGGTAGTGCCCCCAAGATGAGGTCAAGGGGAAGCACCCCTTGTGTGGTCCAGGGGCAACGCCCCTGGCGTGCTCCCTGTTGCGATATTGGGCAGGCTCGGGGGCAGCACCCCCGAAACCTCACATGATTTTTTATTATTTTATAAAGGCATTGGGAGTTATTTTTCTATTGGCTAACATAAAAAACCCTATTTTGTAACTGACATAAGTCTTGATAAAAATGGCTAAGGGTTAGGGTTTTCGTTGATATTGTATTGTAGCATTTTGCAGCGGTATTGAGTTTCAAGGATTACTAGTTGTAATTGGTTTGATTTACTAGATAATAATATTGGACTCTCTATTGGTGGATGTAGCCTAGGTTTGGGTGAACCACGTTAAAACTTGTCTCTCACTTTATTATTTCTGTGTATTTTCATTCCTTTATTTAATCTTTATTTGCATTTAATTGATATCTTCTGCCGGCTAACCCTAACATCTTTAATTTGCCAAACCTTCACTATCACCTTAGTCAACAAAAGTCACCCATCACAAACCATCTTCTCTTTATTCTCTTGTCAACCACTTTTACCTTTTCGAAACCAACAGGCTTTTTGCCTTTATCAACAAGTCTTCATTTTGCCTTGGTTATCTTTTGCAGTTTTTTACCTCTTTACTCTGTCAGTAAATTTGCCTTATCGACAAACTTGCAAAAATCCAAAGTTTTAGCAAGTTTGGCCTTCCGTTGATTCATTGATAAAGCACTTTGTCTTACTCATTTTAAGATTTATCAACAACTTTCCCATTTTCTAAACTTTGACTTTTCTCCACCCTAGCCCCTTTATCGACAAAGTTGGGAAAACATGAACTTTCCCAGCTTTGCCATTTTTCTTCTTTGTCAGATATTTTACACTTTATCGAAACACACCCCTTTCCTTTACTTTTCTTTCCATTTTTTCCTCCTTATTTGCCTCATCTTTACTTCGCGTCGGCCTATCAACAAAATCCTAAAAAGGCAAACCATAGTCAGTGAAATTAGTGGTTCACAAACCAATCGATTCACCAATAAGACTTGGTTTGTTACCTTTTGCCTCCGCCTTTGCCCTTTTTGCTTTATTCGTGCTTCCCTTGTCTGGTGGATCTCTCTTTCGTAGGTGAAGTCATATGTCGGTGAACTTGTTGGATTGCAAACGAACACTTTCGTCGATAAAGACACTTTGATTCCTTTGTTTTATATTTTTCTTCTACTAATGAAACACATGCCTTCCTTCATCCTCTATCAATGAATACTATTGTCGGTGAACTGGCAAAAATTTAAACTTGCAAACAAGTTCACAAGTTCAGGAATTTGCTGATTTGTTAACAAAGGGCAAAACTGAACAAAATTTTTCTAAGGGAATAAAACCATAAGGCACTGGGGGCTTTACTAGAATTTTTTAGAAGTGAACCCATGTAAAATATTTTAGATTGGATATAATTGATGAGTTTTGAGTTCAAAGGTGAAACTTGGAAAAAAAGATGGATTTTCTGGGATTTTTTGGGGTAAAATGAAGCATTTTAGGAACTAGGTTTTTTGGGCACCAACACTGGCTCTAGTTGGGGAAGTGTGAAAAATTTGTCATAGCAAGAACCTCAGAATATCTTTGGGTAGAAAAAAAAAAAAAAAATGTACAGGGGAAATAATAGAAATGTATTTACAAAACCCATACAGGAAAACACACAATCATAAACATGAAGTCACAAAAGTAAAGTTGACTGTGATCAAAACAATGGGACACTACAGGCTAACCCTATAGAAAAATGATGAAACCACTTGCCCTTATCAAAGACAAGTTGAATGAAGGAGTTGATCTCCCTCAAACAAAATTTGCATATCTCACCTAGCTGTAACAACTAAAAACTGTCCCCAACATGTGCTAATATGCAACATATGCTTGTGGAGCCAAGGTCAACTTCATTAATGAAATCATTACTGCATGGAAACCATTAAAGATAGGTACTTGACCTATTCACATCCATATCATGCTTGTTCTCAGCAACAAGGGGTGAGAAACAAAATTTTAGGTTAGCAACAAAATAAATAAATGAAGACAAATCTCCATTATCATGTGCCATGCTATCATACTTGCTGACCTCTTCATACAAATTGAGGGAAAAAGAAAACACCTCCAATTCAGATGGTAAAGAAAATTGTGCCTAAATGCACTGTTGATCCACAAGAGAAGGCACTTCAACTTGTAGAAGAACCTGTAAAGATTCCATCTCAGTCATATCTTCAAGTTGGGTTGTAACATGTTGAAACTTAGGCATAAACATGCCTCACTGCTCATTCACATAAATGTCTTCTACAAAGGACTCAACCTCTACAACAACACCAACACATTCAAGAGCTAACAAGTTTTCCATATCAAAGTGGAAGCATTCATATTCACTGGTAACACCATCAAGCTCTTGAACAAAATTTTCATGTGCTGCTACAAATTTCAACATCTGAATCATAAGCATGACTTAGGCGACAATTCAAAACATTAACACATAAATCAACATGATGAGACACCTCAAATGAAGAACCATGTTCTTCTAATTGTCTCACTATTTCACACTCACTCTAGCAATCTTCTGTGTCACATTCACTACTGCAAATAGACTGATGACACATATCTTCTTCCACATTCATTTTTATATCAGTTCCTTGTGGTTGAGATGAAACACATTTTGCATGAGGAAGACAAAATACCTTGCATGACACAAATAGGTTCTCATATGCATCCACATGATCACCATCTTCAAAATCTAGGGCAAGCTCTTCATATTGAAACTCCATGGCTGCACCAACAACTGTCTCTGATTGGCTATCATCAAGTGCAACCACCTCTACATCATCCTCGTGCAAGAAAACATCAACTGCTTCATCGCAAATATGAACAACGTAGGGCAATGCATCAAACAAGAAACAAGTTCCTTGCTCACTATCTATTTCACTTATTTGTGTACACATTTCATAATCAACCTTACAAGTTGATTCAAATTGCTGCTCACTCATGTACACAACATCGTCATTATTCACTGGGCCACATACCTCGACATTAGGCTGGAAGTCACCATTGTTTTCATCATTTTCACTCTCACTTGATGAGATATCCAGCCAAAGGTAGGTGCATATACTATCCTCATCATCTACATCTCTATCATATGGTGCACCATCTTCCACTTCTACCCTCCTACACACAATCATCACTTGATATTATGTCTGGATCACATGAAGCATCCACATCCCTGCTGACCTCAACAACTTGTTCACTACCAACCATCTTTGCATCTGAGGATAGAGATTTTGCAATCATATACCTCTTAGCTTTGTCAACATATTAAATGAATAGGTATGCCTATTGCATACTCAATAAACTAAACCCTTCCCGTATAGAAACTGGGCTTAAGGTACCATCATAAGCACTCAAATACATGTCAATACAAATAGGAGGATCAAGTCTAAAATTACTTGGGATGTGAGATAGGGAAGCCATTAATCTGTGGATGAGCTCCATGCTAGACTCTCCTTCCCACCTTCAAATATCTTCTAGTCCTTGGATAAGAAATACATGGTCTAAATTCTTTACAAAATCTTTGAATGCATCCATCAACTAGTCCCATGAAGCAAAATGTTGGTCAGGGAAACTAACCAGCCACTTCCATGCTACTCTACATAGAGATATAACAAAAATATCATCCACATATCTTCATCTTCAAACTAGAACTCATCCATGAAGTTTGAAAATGCCTCAATGTGTTCCTTCCCATCATAAACATCTTACCCGTCAAATAAAGGTATCTGATAATAGATCTCTTTGGGCACGGACTGCTTCTCATAACTAACCCATGAGAGGTCCAGCTATCTGTATGTGTTTTGATTTGCAATAGGAGGAGTCTGAAGAAGAGAGCAAATGGGAAAAGCAGAAGGGGGACTAGACTACATCCTAGACTCTAGTGGCCTAATCTGATTTTTTGTTTCTTCTTCTTGCTATATTAATGACTCCAACAATTGTTTGGTCTTTTCAATTTCATACCGTTGAACTACTAAGTTGCTATGATTTTGCATGGGTGCATATAGGTTTTGGTTTGTATAACATGCAGAGCCATGACTGGAATATGTATTTCTAGTATGTTCATGGGAATCCACTCCAATATAATTTATAGGGTGTTATTGATGCAGGAGCATCCAGTGGTGTAAGGGCAATCTTGCATCACCCCAAAAAAGATGTGTTTCAAAATTGTTGATGTTCTTTCTATTTATTTTCAAAATTTGTGGTTCTGGTTCTATAATCGCTTGAATAATGATGTAGAACTTTCAGTTTTTCCACACTGTTAAAAATAGCAACCTGCTATTTTTAGAAAGTTTGCATTTGGACATGGATTGAAATAAAAATTTATAGGAAGCTTCGTAACTAAAAAATAAGACCTTTGGCGAAGTAATCACACAAAGATCATTTGTGAGCTGAAAGATATTAAAGTTTTTGTTTCTTAAAAAACACCTAAAAATTATTCAAACTCAAGTACGAGGCACTAAATGGCCCTGTACATGCCCAAAAAATAACTTTTAGCACGTAGAGCACTTCGTGAGATTTCTGACGCATAAAATGGTTCATCAATCAGACACCAGGATCAAAAGTTATGGCTCTCGGAAGTTGACCTATTTTTGGAGGGAGATGCAAATTTTGAAATTAGGTTGTTGGCCACCAAAAAGGCTATTAATGACCATTTTTGGGAACCCTGGGCAGTAGTAGAGTTAAGGGGGGGAAGTGTAGAGTCAATAATAGGGAGGAAAATAGAAACCCTAGTAGATTTGGGGACACAGATGGCAAATGATTTCAGAGTTTGGTGAGAGGAAGCTGTAATGTGTTGCAACCTGTGGAGGGTTGATTCCTCTGATTGTATTTGAGCTTCTGTAATGTAATAAGTTGTCCAAATCAATAAAGAAAGTTCTATTTTCTATGTGTAATTTCTATTGTTGTGTGTTTTATGATTTACCCCCTTCATCAATTGGTATTAGATAAAGGGTTCCTAAGTGTGTAGACAGATCGCCGACCATGAGGCAGTTTGCACTAGGACCTGAGGTTGTGGGTTTGTTGTGAAGATAAATATGCCTCTACGAAGAAATCATATTAGGAGAAATGCTTTGATAGATGAGGGTTTTAGAGCCCTGCAAAGATAAATCAATGCATTGCAAGAGGAGATGCAAAGAGGGTTTGAGTCAAGAATAAGAGAAGAAAGTGAGGATGAAGCGGAAGAGGAGCTATCTGAGGAAGAACAAGAAGCTGCAGGAGCACCTGTAGAAGTTAGGTTGTTGAGGGCCATTTCAAAGATTGGAAAGAGGCCCAGGATCGAAGTTTCTACATATTTTGGATATTTTAATCTAGAATAGCTTATTGATTGGATCAATGACATGGAGGAGTATTTCGAGTATGAAGATGTGGAAGACCCAGATTGGGTCAAGTTTGCAAAAACAAAGTTGAAGGGCCACACCAGTATTTCTTGGAAGGAGGTCTAATTAGAGAGGAACATAAGAGGAAAAGGAAAGATCACTAGATGGGATTAGATAGTGGAGAAACTAAAGAAGCAGTTCATTCTTGTGGACTATGAGATGGAGTTGCTGAAGAAGCTGCAAGGACTAAAGCAAGGTAACAAGTCTGTTAAGGAGTATACAGAAGAGTTTTATAAAATTACTATTAGGATAGGCCATGTAGAGCCCAACAAGGAGAAGGTAGCCCGTTACATTAATGGGTTGAGGTTAAGTATTCAAGAGGAGCTGAGCCTAGTCAGAATGACCACCATAGAAGATGCATACTAGTTTTCCCTAAAGGTGGAAGAGAAGCTGAATAAAAGGTTCGATAGCAGGCAAAGGGGAAGAGGTCAAGGCGGAAGGACTGGTGGAAGACCCTATGGAGGCTGTAATGAAGATCAAAAGAAAAGTGAAGAAGCTGGCACTAGTTGAAATCAAAGAAGGGATAATGCCTACCGCCCTCGTGACTAGAATAATGGTGAGCAACAACGAAGAGGAAGATGTAGAGCTGGGCAAGGACCCAGAAGATGAGGTTTCAGAGGAACTTGTTTCCAATGTGGAGAAGAAGGGCATCGAGCATATGAGTGTCCACAACATCAAGGTAGGATGAATAGAAGACCTTAAGGTAATGCACGAGTTGCACATGTAGATGAAGATGCACAATATGAGCACTCTGAAGATGTTGAAAGGGGAGAAACCCTAGTTGTCAGAAGAACTTTGTTGAATGAGGAGAAAGAAACCAATCAGAGGAAGAGTCTATTAGACTTAGGGCACACAACCGAGAGGGGGGGTGAATCAGTTGTGCAAATTTTTTTCCAATTTACACACTTAAAACTTCTTGGTGATTAGCAGTAAATTAAACATGAAACATAATGCACTCAAATCAAAAGTAGAAACTCATCAACACATAAGACACCAAGATTTTGACATGGAAAACCCGGTTAAGGGAAAAACCACAGGGTGATTAACCCAAGATTGTATTCTCTGTTAGAAGAATAGAAAGAACAAAATGGCACATGCCAATTAGGGCTCACTGCCCGAGCACACTACTCACAAGAGGCTCACTGCCTACAAGAGACACACTGTCTACAAGGAAATAAGTATCACCTTCATGAACTGGAGAATAGCATCTTCACCATACTTGAATCAGTTCCATTTAAGCCCAATACTTCTACTCTGCCTTTCGCACTCCTCCTCGCTACCACACACTCATCACTGCAAGACACCATCTAGAATGACTTCACAATCCCTTATTTATACAAGGCATCAACTTAGGAACAATCATCTAAGTCGGCAAACACTTATAGATCATCCGAAAAATGTGTAATACATCCGGTCATCCAGTCTGAAGAAGAACACCAATATCCGGTGGTTATTCTTCAAATGCAAACTCTAACTTCAATGCGGACCCCCAACATGAACTGGACATGATCCAACGATCATCATAACCTTCCCTAAATCACCAAGAACACCCGCACTTCATCTGCCTACTGGAATTCTTCTTTCCTTCATCCAGAGCTTCAAGAACACAGTCACAAAGGAATAGGCTCTTCCAGACCTTCAAATCATGAACCAATCTAGTTGACACTTCATAGGGACGTCCTCAACACTCCCTCAAATCTGTAAAATAGGATAATGCATTTCTGGATCTCACCGGACCTATCTGTGACACTCTGTCACCTCTGAACCCCTACCAGAACTGGTTCTACTTGAGTGACCATAACTTCTTTAGATCTTCATACGGACCTCTGAAAACTTGACTGGAGCATCTCAAGACTTATATCTACAAACCCTTTAAACCGTATCCTTTGATCCTCAACCTATTATGGACTTTTACCTTCTTGTCATCACTGTTCTTCACTGTCCCTGATTGAGACTAATTTTCTCAATATCCTCAGCACATAGCTCATCCAATCCTTCTCATTAATGCAACATGAGTATGTTGACATCAATGACAACACCGGTTAGACCCATACTTGCAACAATCTCCCCCTTTGTCATTGATGGCAACATATGATGTGAAAACACATCAAGACAAGAACTTCCCCTTACTGTCACAACTCCCCCTAACAGCAACAACTTATTCACATGTCTTCTCTTCCTTTACTACTCCCCCTTTGATCAGCAACCACTTATTTTTCACATGTCTTCTCTCCCCCTTTGACATTAATGGGAAAGGGCTCATACTTGCAACTCCAATACTTTAGAATCATACCTGTTGCTCCCCCTGAGTAGCAGCTCCCATCAATCTGGATCACAAGATATGACTGTGATATCCACTAGACTGATGCACCTTAGTTCATCATCGGAGGGGCAATAACCCCTAACTTCTCCCTGAGATATTCAAAAGAGTCCCTGGGAAGAGGTTTAGTAAAGATATCTGCAATCTGATTCTTGGAGGGCACAAACTCCAGTCTAACTTCATCCTTGTTCACTTGTTCTCTCAGAAAGTGAAATTTGATAGATATATGCTTGGTCTTAGAATGCAACACCAGATTCTTAGAAATATTTATTGCACTTGAATTATCACATAAGATTGTGATAGGCTCCTCATACTCTACTTTGATATCTCTTAACATCTGCTTCATCCACAAAACTTGAGTGCAACTACCTGCTGTTGCAATGTATTCTGCTTCAGTTGTAGACATAGATATTGCCTCTTGTTTCTTGCTTAGCCAAGAAACCAATCTCTTTCCCAAAAAGAATGCTCCACCACTGGTACTCTTCCGGTCATCCACATCTCCTGCCTAATCTGCATTTGTATATGCATGAAGAGAGAAATCATGATCTCTAGGATACCACAAACCATACTCAACTGTTCCTTTTAGATACCTAAAAATCCTTTTGATTGCCATGACATGAGATTCTCTGGGATCAGCCTGGAATCTAGCAACAAGACCAACAGCCTGCATTATATCTAGTCTGGTTTGAGTGAGATACAACAATCCTCCAATCATTGATCTGTACTTTGTCTGGTCTACCTTAGGAGAGTCATCATGTTTGCTCAACTTACATCTGGTTGCCATGGGAGTATTCATTGGCTTTGAATCTTCCATCCCAAATTTCCTCAACAATTCTTTCACATATTTGGTCTGAGAATTGAAGATTCCTTTCTTTGTTTGAGTAATTTGCAGACCCAAGAAGAAATTCATTTCACCAAGCATTGACATCTCAAACTCACTTTTCATTTGATTTGCAAAAGTTTTACACATACTATCTCTTCCTCCAAAGATGATATCATCAACAAATACTTCAACAATCAAGATGTTTTCATGATCAATTTTGAAATATAAGTTACTGTTAGCAGTACCTTTGTTGAAACCAATCTTCAAAAGATGTTTGTCCAATCTTTCATACTAGGCTCTTGGGGCTTGCTTTAGTCCATACAGTGCCTTCTTCAACTTGTAGACCATATCACCATGCTCAGATAATTGAAATCCATCCGATTGTTCAATGTACACTTCTTCTAAGTCACCATTCAAGAAAGCAGACTTGACATCCATCTGATACACCTTGAAATCTTTGAAGGCAGCAAATGCAAGAAATAGTCTGACTGCTTCAATTCTTGCCATCGGAGTAAAAGTTTCTTCAAAATCAATTCCTTCTATTTGAGAGTAGCCCTTGCAGACCAATCTAGCTTTATTTCTGATTACTTCACCAACTTCAATTAGTTTGTTCCGGAATACCCATTTGGTTCCAATCACATTCTTGTTTCTAGGTCTGGGAACAAGATCCCAAGTGCGATTTTTCTCAATTTGCATCAACTCTTCCTCCATTGCTTTGGTCCAGTTTTCATCATTGCAGGCTTCATTTATTATCTTAGGTTTAATCTTTGAAATTAGACAATATTCATCTAAATTTTGAGCAATTTTTCTTCTAGTTTGCACACCTTTGCTTTTGTCACCTATGATCTGATCTTCAGAGTGGTTCAGTCTTACATACTTTGGAACTTTGGGAGTTTCTTGCACTTCTGCTTCTTGATCAGGCCCATTCAGACCTATCTCTTCTTCCTGATTTACCAGAAAAGTTTGAATTTGACTTTTAGAAGAGAATTGAACTCCTTGAACCAGAACACCATTTTGATCATCTTCATCATATTCATAAAACCTTGAGGGTTTCTCTATTCCCTCATCAACCTTCACATTTGTACTTTCTATCATCTTTCTTAGTCTCTTGTTATAACACCGGTATGCTTTGCTTTGGGTAGAGTAACCCAAGAATATTCCTTCATCACTTCTAGCATCAAACTTGCCTAGATCTTCATCTCTTTTGATGTAACATTTGCTACCAAAGACTCTAAAATATCTTACAGTAGGAGTAATGCCACACCAGAGTTGATAAGGGGTCTTACTGGTATTGCTTCTGATTTGAACTCGATTGAGAGTATAGACTGTAGTGCTGACAACTTCTCTCCAATAGATATGAGGAACATTAGCTTCCATCATCATGGTCCTAGAAGCTTCCTGTATGGTCCGATTCTTTCTTTCCACTACTCCATTCTGCTGTGGAGTCCTAGGAGCAGATAACTGTCTCTTTATTCCATGTTTCTCACAGAACTCTATGAACTCACCAGATGTGAATTCTCCACCTCTATCAGACCTCAGACATTTCAACTTCAATCCCGTTTCATTCTCTACCATAGCCTTGAATATTTTGAATTTCTCAAAAGCTTCTGATTTCTCTTTCAGAAAAGTTACCCACATCATCTGGGAATAGTCATCTATTAGCAACATGAAGTATCTATCACCTTGAATACTCCTGGTTCTTGTCGGACCACAAAGATCAGTGTGAACTAAGTCCAATAATCTGGTAGAAGACAGTTCCTTGCTTTTGAATGTGACTCTGCTCAGCTTACCCAACTGACATTCCTTGCACAAGCTATTAGTAGGTTTCACCAATTTTGGAAGATCTCTTATAGCATGAGTATTGCTTATCTTGGTGATATTATCAAAATTCACATGACACATCCTTCTATGCCATAACCAACTCTGATCAACTTGAACAAATAAGCAGCTTCTACCAGTACCAATCAAGTGGAAGATATTACCTTTAGTTTGAGCACCGGATGCAATCTCTGTTCCAGAACTTTCAAAGATTTTGTATTTTCCATCCTTGAATCGAAGATCATAGCCTTTGTCCACCAATTGTCCAACACTGAGAAGATTGTGCTTCAAACCTTCAACATACAGTACATTACCAGTTTTGTTTCTTCCATCAAAAGAAATAGTTCCTCTTCCTTTGATTCTACCAGCAGAATTATCACCAAACTTCACCACTCCTCCTTCATACCTTTCCAAATCTATGAACTTATTTTTGTCACCTGTCATATGGTAAGAGCAACCACTGTCAATGACCCAATCATCCTTTTCTTCAACTTGGGTAGCCAAAGTTCTTTCTACAACTTTATGATTGATAGATACAGAGGATATTGGTTCTTCTTCCTTGATGGCAATGAACACCCATTCACTTCTGGATTTATTTCCTATCTCTGATTCATCATCTGTTACTCCTTCATTATCATCTTCTTCATGAACATAGTAACAATTCTTTTGGAACCTTGATCTGTTAGGATTTGCCTTTGAAAATCTTTCCAGACATCTTGAGGCAAAATGACCAATCTTATTGCAGTTAAAACACTTAAAATGCAATTTTCCTTCATACTTACTGGATCCTCTTGGCAGTCTCTTTGTAATGAGGGATTCAAGTTGAGTAGTTTCTACTTCTTCTTCTTCCAGGTCTTTTCTTGCTTTCTCATACCATGATAGTTTCCTTGATGTGCTCTCTCCAAGATCAAATCTTTGTTTACCTTTCACAGAGGCACTGGCTTTGAATGCAGATTCAGTCTTGGGGGATCATCTCCAAACTCGTTCATTTCAAATGCAGCCAGTTTGCCAGCCAATTGGTCTCTTGTGACATTTGTATGGGCTCTGAATTCATCAATGGCAGCAACCTTGATTTTGTAAGAGGTAGGAAGGGATCTGAGGATTTTGCCAACAATCTCATTTTCATCCAAGACTCCACTAGCATTTCTGATTCCACAAACCAGCTCATTTACTCTTGGCATAAAAGTAGTAATATTTTCATCATCTCTCATCTTCAGTCTTTCAAATTGCCCTTTCAGACTCTGTAACCTTGCACATTTAACATATTGGTCTCCTTCATGCAAAGTTCCAGTTTATTCCAAATCTCAAAAGCAGTTGGTAGGTCAATAACATTTGAGAGCTCTGAGTTAGATAATGCACTTAGAAGAGCCTCTTTGGTCTACAGATTGTTTTCAGCATCTGTGATTTCATTTAGGGTTGTCAGACCACCCTGTGGAGGTACATACGCTTTTGTAACCATGGACCAGTACGCCATTCCCATACACTACAAGTGACATTTCATGCGACCTTTCCAAAGAGCAAAGTTGGTTCCATCAAACTTTAGACTATCCTTCTTGTAAGATGACATCCTGGATCTCCTCAAACGGTTAAGCTCCTTTTAGAGGAACTTGGCTCTGATACCAATTGTTAGACTTAGGGCACACAATTGAGAGGGGGGGTGAATCAGTTGTGCAAATTTTTTCTGATTTACACACTTAAAACTTCTTGGTGATTAGCAGTAAATTAAACATGAAACATAATGCATTCAAATCAAAAGCAGAAACTCATCAACACATAAGACACCAAGATTTTGATGTGGAAAACCCGGTTAAGGGAAAAACCACGGGGTGATTAACCCAAGATTGTATTCTCTGTTAGAAGAATAGAAAGAACAAAATGGCACATGCCAATTAGGGCTCACTACCTACAAGAGACACATTATCTACAAGGAAATAAGTATCACCTTCATGAACTGGAGAATAGCATCTTCACCATGCTTGAATTAGTTCCATTTAAGCCCAATACTTCTGCTTTGCCTTTTGCACTCCTCCTCGCTACCACACACTCATCACTACAAGACACCATTTGGAATGACTTCACAATCCCTTATTTATACAAGGCATCGACTTTGGAACAATCATCTAAGTTGGCAAACACTTATAGATCATCCGAAAAATATGTAATACATCCGGTCGGCCAGTATGAAGAAGAACACCAATATTTGGTGGTTATTCTTCAAATGCAAACTCTAACTTCAATGCGGACCCCCAACATGAACTGGACATGATCCAACGATCATCATAACTTTCCCTGAATCACCAAGAACATCCGCACTTCATTTGCCTACTGGAATTCTTCTCTCCTTCATTCGGAGCTTCAAGAACACAGTCTATCATCACTGTCACAAAGGAATAGGCTCTTCTAGACATTCAAATCATGAACCAATCTAGTTGACACTTCACAAGGACGTCCTTAACACTCCCTCAAATCTGCAGAATGGGATAATGCATTTTTGGATCTCACCGGACCTATCTGTGACACTCTGTCACCTCTGAACACCTGCCGGAACTGGTTCTACTTGAGCAACCATAACTTCTTCAGATCTTCATGCAGACCTCTGAAAAATTGACTGGAGCATCTCAAGACTTATATCTACAAACCCTTTAAATCGTATCCTCTGATCCTCAACCTATTGTGGACTTTTACCTTCTTGTCATCATTGTTCTTCACTGTTCCTAATTGAGACTAATTTTCTCAATATCCTCAGCACACAGCTCATCCAATCCTTCTTATTAATGTAACATGAGTATTTTGACATCAATGAGAACACCGGTTAGACCCATACTTGCAATAGAGTTTATTATACACAAGGTGCAAATGTTAAGGTAAGTGTTGTGATATTATTATTTTTAGTGGAAGCACTAATAATCTTGTTTTAGAGGAGATGTTTAACAAGTTGAAGTTGACAAGAAGAAAGCATCTACATCCATATCAGATCACAAGGTTGTAGAAGGACCATAGAGCTTTGGTCAATGACCAGTGTTTAGTGAAGTTCAAGATTGGTGACTACCATGATGATGTGCTGTGTGACATCATACCAATGGATGCATGTCATATGTTATTGGGGAGGCCATGGTAGTATGATAGGAGCGTTGTCCATGATGGTCATGCAAACACATACTCCCTAACAAAGGATGGAGTTCATCATAAGTTGAAGCCCTTGAAGGAGGTGGAAGAAAAGGTATGTAGTACTGCTAGAATTTTCTTGGTAGATGATAGAAAGTTTTTGGAGGGTATGAAGCATGAGTGTCATTGCTTTGCATTGATTCCTAAGATTAGTCAAGAGAAATGTGAAGATGTACCAGCAGATATCTTAGATATGTTAGAATAATTTTAGGATATTATCTCTGATAATGTACCAGAAGGTTTACCACTAGTGAGGAAGATAAGTCAACAAATAGATTTGATACCAGGAGCTAGTTTGCCAAATAAGGTAGCCCTCAAAATGACTCCTACAGAGAGTGAAGAGATGAACATACAAGTTCAAGAGCTTTTAATGAAGGGACTGATAAGGGAGAGCCTAAGTCCATGTGTAGTACCTGCAGTACTAGCACCAAAGAAAGATGGAGAATGGAGAATGGAGAATGTATACAGATTCTCAGGCCATCAATAAGATCACAATCAAGTACCTATTTCCATTGCCAAGAATGGATGAGATAATAGAATGTTTGAGTGGAGCCAAGTACTTTATGAAAATTGGCCTAAAGAGTGGGTATCACTAGATCTGTATCAGGGAAGGAGATGAATGGAAGACAACCTTCAAGACAAAGGAAGGTTTGTATGAGTGGTTAGTCATGCCATTTGGTCTAACCAATGCACCGAGTACATTCATGCGGCTCATGAACGAGGTATTGAAAGAATTTTTAGAAAGTTTTGTTATTGTTTATTTAGTTGATATTTTAATTTTTAGTAAGATCAAAAGAGTTTTGGAAAAGCTGAAGGAGGAGAAATTGTTGATCAATCTAAAAAAATGTAGCTTTGCAAAGAAGGAGTTGGTATACTTGAGATTTATTGTCTTAGAGGAAGGTCTTAAGATGGACCCAGAAAAGGTGAGGGCTATCATTGAATGGCCTACGCCAAGGAGTGCTTCCGAGGTAAGATCTTTTCATGGTTTGGCAAGTTTTTATAGGAAGTTTATAAGGAATTTTAGTAGCATTTGTGCACCCCTAATTAAGACAATGAGAGGGGATAGAAAAGAGTTTAGATGGACTAAAGGAGTAGATAAAAGATTTGATACATTGACGCAAAAAGTCACAGAGCAACCTGTTTTGGCACTTCCAGATTTCAATAAGGTATTTCAAGTAGATTGTGATGCTAGTGGTAATGCTATAGGAGCTATTTTTAGTCAAGAAGGTAAACCCATTGCCTATTTCAGTGAGAAGGTTAATGATGCCAAGAAAAAGTATCCTGTTTATGATTAGGAATTTTATGCCATAGTTCATGCTTTAAAGAAATGGAGACATTATTTGTTGCCAAAAGAGTTTGTTTTATATACTGATCATCAGACTTTGCAGTATCTTAATAGTCAAGGGAAGTTAAATCAAAGGCACTTAAAATGGGCTGAGTTTTTGCAGAGTTATACTTTTATTTTGAAGGACAAGAGTGGGAAGTGCAACAGAGTTGCAGATGCCTTGAGTAGAAGGCAAAATTTGTTGACAGAAATAAAGATAGAGGTTGTTGGGTTTGATGAGCTCAAAACTTTGTATCTTGAAGATCCAGATTTTGTAGAGGCCTAGAAAGCTTGTCTGGAACCTGTTACTTTGGACAGGACAAAATGATTGGATTTCATAATCCAAGATGGCATGTTGTTTAGAGGAAGCCAGTTGTGTATTCTGAGGAGTTCTATGAGAGAGAACCTGATTAAGGAGAAGCATAGTGGAGGATTGGTTGGACACTATGGTCGAGATAAGACCATTGCTATTGTTAGTGAAAATTATTATTGGCCATAGTTGCAACAGGATGTGAGGAAATTTGTGTAGAGTTGCAGTGTGTCAGATGGTAAAAGGGACAAGTCAGAATATAGGGCTATATCAGCCATTACCTATACCAGAGAAGCCATGGGATGATATCAGTATGGATTTTGTTCTTGGTTTACCAAGGACACATAGAGGATATGATTCCATTTTTGTGGTGGTGGATAGATTCTTGAAGATGGCACATTTTATTCCTTGTAAGAAGACCAATGGTGTTGTTCATATTACAGAGTTATTTTTTAGGGAGGTGGTGAGATTACACGGTCTACCAAAGAGCATAGTTTTAGATTGAGATACCAAGTTTGTTGGTTATTTTTGGAGGACATTGTGGAAGAAGTTGAATGCAGATTTGAAGTTTAGTTTTATACACCATCCACAGATTGATGGATAGACCGAAGTGGTGAATAGGAGTTTGGGTAACATGCTATGATGCTTAGTAGGAGATAAGCCCAAGGGATGGGATTTGATTTTACCATAGGTAGAATTTGCTTACAACAATTCTGTCAATACGAGTACTGGTAAATCACCATTCCAAATTGTATATGGGAATAGTCTAAGAGATGCTTCAGAGTTAAGGAATATGGACAAAGGAGAAAAGATAAGTGCCAAGGCTGAATACTTTGTAGAACACATGAAGAATTTGCATGAAGAGGTGAAAAAACACATTAATAAGATGAATATTTAGTACAAGGCTAAGGTGGATCACAAGAGGAGATATAAGGAATTCTAGGTAGGAGATGAAGTCATGGTTCACTTGAGAAAAGAAAGGTTCCCAATTGGAAGATACAATAAGCTAAAAATGAAAAAAATTGGACCATGCAGAATTTTGAAAAAATATGATTCAGGAAATGTATATGAGGTGGAGCTACGGAGTGAGATCAACATTTCCCTTGTTTTCAACATTGCTGATTTATCAGAATATCATGAAGGTGGAATAGAGGATGGACCAATAGAAGAACAATGGAGTATTTCAGCATCTATTTCAACAGAGGAGATAGAAGAGATCCTAGATAGCCATGTGGGAAGAAGTACTCAGAACAAGCAATATGATGAATATCTGGTGAAATGGAAATGAAGGCCTGTTGAAGATTCTTCTTGGTTGTCTAAGGCAGAGGTTGACCGTTTGGGTTTTCCTCACACAAACACCTGAGACGTGATAGGGTCACTTCTCAAATTACCCTGGGTGTCTTATGTAGGAGCATCCAGTGGCGTAAGGGTAATCTTGCATCACCCAAAAAAATATGTGTTTCAAAATTGTTGATGTTCGTTCCATTTATTTTCAAAATTTGTGGTTCTAGTTCCATAATCACTTGAATAATGATGTAGAACTTTCAGTTTTTCCACACTGCTAAAAATAACAGCCTGCTATTTTTAGAAAGTTTGCATATGGGCATGGATTGAAGGGAAAATTTATAGGAAGCTTCGTAACTAAAAAAAACCTTTGGCGAAGGAATCACGCAAAGATTATTTGTGAGCTGAAAGATATTAAAGTTTCTGTTTCCTGAAAAACACCTAAAAATTATTCAAACTCAAGTATGAGGCACTAAACAGCCCTATACGAGCCCAAAAAATAACTCTTAGCGCAGAGAGAACTCCACAAGCTTTTCGATGCATAAAACAGTTCATCAATCTGACACCCGGATCAAAAGTTATGGCTCCCCGAAGTTGACCTATTTTTGGAGGGAGATGCAAATTTTGAAATTAGGTTGTTGGCCGCTAAAAAGGCTATTAATAACTATTTTTGGGAACCCTGGGCAGTAGTAGAGTTAAGGGGGGGACGTGTAGAGTCAAGAATATGTGGGAAAATAGAAACCCTAGTAGATTTGGGGACACAGATGGCAAATGATTCCAGAGTCTGGTGAGAGGAAGCTATAATGTGTTACAGCCTATGGAGGGTTGATTCCTCTGATTGTATTTGAGCTTCTATAATGTAATAAGTTGTCCAAATCAATACAGAAAGTTCTATTTTCTGTGTGCAATTTCTGTTGTGTGTTTTATGATTTACCCCCTTCATCAAGTGGTATCAAAGCAAAGGTTCCTAAGTGTGTAGATAGATCACCGACCGTGAGGTAGTTTGCACCAGGACCTGAGGTTGTGGGTTTGTTGTGAAGATCAATATGCCTCTACAAAGAAATCGTATTAGGAGGAATGCTTTAATGGAATAGGGTTTTAGAGCCCTACAAAGACTAATCAATGCATTGCAAGAGGAGCTACAAAGAGGGTTTGAGCCAAGAATAAGAGAAGAAAGAGAGGATCAAGCAGAAGAGGAGCTATCTGAGGAAGAACAAGAAGTTGCAGGAGATCCTATAGAAGTTAGGTTTTTGAGGGCCATTTCTAAGATTGGAAAGAGGCCCAGGATCAAAGTTTCTACATATTTTGGAGATTTGAATCCAGAATAGCTTATTGATTGGATCAATGACATGGAGGAGTATTTTGAGTATGAAGATGTGGAGGACCCAGATTGGGTCAAGTTTGTAAAAACAAAGTTGAAGGGCCACACCAGTATTTGGTGGAAGGAGGTCCAATTAGAGAGGAATAGAAGAGGAAAAGGAAAGATCACCAGATGGGATTAGATGGTGGAGAAACTGAAGAAGCAGTTCATTCCTGTGGACTATGAGATGGAACTACTGAAGAAGCTGCAAGGACTAAAGCAAGGTAACAAGTCTGTTACGGCATATACAGAAGAGTTTTATAAAATTACTATTAGGACAGGCCATGTAGAGCCCAACAAGGAGAAGGTAGCCTGTTACATTAATGAGTTGAGGTTGAGTATTCAAGAGGAGCTAAGCCTGGTTAGAATGACCACCATAGAAGATGCGTACTAGTTTTCCCTAAAAGTGGAAGAGAAGAAATTGCTTTTGGATTTGACTGCGTATATTCTTTTGTATCGACGTTTCGGGTCACACTCTGGGAACCATCAGGTGGAAGAGGATTCTGAATAAAAGATTCGATAGCAAGCAAAGGGAAAGAGGTCAAGGTAGAAGGACTGGTGGAAGACTGTATGGAGGTTATAATGAAGATCAAAAGAAAAGTGAAGAAGCTGGCACCAGTCGAAATCAAAGAGGGTATAATGCCTATCGCCCTCGTGACCAGAACAATGGTGAGCAACGAGGAAGAGGAAGAGGTAGACCTGGGCAAGGACTCGGAAGAGGAAGTTTTAGAGGAACCTATTTCTAATGTGGAGAAGAAGGGCATCGAGCATACGAGTGTCTACGAAATCAAGGAGGGACAAATAGAAGACCTTAAGGTAATGCACGAGTTGCACATGTAGATGAAGATGCACAATTTGAGCATTCTATAGATGCTAAAAAGGGAGAAACCCTAGTTGTCAGAAGAACTTTGTTGGATGAGGAGAAAGAACCAAATCAGAGGAAGAGTTTATTCCGTATAAGGTGCAAATGTTAAGGTAAGTGTTGTGATATTATTATTGTTAGTGGAAGCATTGATAATATTGTTTCAGAGGAGATGTTTGACAAGTTGAAGTTGACAAGAAGAAAGCATCCGCATCCATATCAGATTGCATGGTTGCAGAAGGACTATAGAGCTTTGGTCAGTGAGTAGTGTTTAATGAAGTTCAAGATTGGTGACTACCATGATGAGGTGCTGTGTGACATCATGCCGATGGATGCATGTCATATATTATTGGGGAGGCCATGGCAGTATGATAGGAGCACTTTCCATGATGGTCGTGCAAACACATACTCCCTAACAAAGGATGGAGTTTGTCATAAGTTGAAGCCCTTGAAGGAGGTGGACGAAAATGTATGTAGTACTGCCAGAATTTGCTTGGTAGATGGTAGAAAGTTTTTGGAGGGTATGAAGCATGAGCGTCATTGCTTTGCATTGATTCCTAAGATTAGTCAAGAGAAATGTGAAGATGTACCAGCAAATATCTCAGATATGTTGGAAGAATTTTAGGATATTATCTCTAATAATGTACTAGAAGGCTTACCACCAATGAGGAAGATAAGTCAACAAATGGATTTGATACCAGGAGCTAGTTTGCTGAATAAGGTAGCCCACAGAATGACTCTTGTAGAGAGTGAAGAGCTAAATAGACAAGTTCAAGAGCTGTTAAGGAAGGGACTGATAAGGGAGAGCCTAAGTCCATGTGCGGTACCTGCAGCACTAGCACCAAAGAAAGATGGAGAATGGGGAATGTATATAGATTCTCAGGCCATTAATAAGATCATAATCTAGTACAGGTTTCCATTGCCAAGAATGGATGACATAATGGACTGTTTGAGTGGAGCCAAGTACTTTACAAAAATTGACCTGAAGAGTGGGTATCACCAGATCTGTATCATGGAAGGAGATGAGTGGAAGACAACCTTCAAGACAAAGGAAGGTTTGTATGAGTGGTTAGTCATGCCATTTGGGCTAACCAATGCACTGAGCACATTCATGCGGCTCATGAATGAGGTATTGAAAGAATTTTTGGGAAGTTTTGTTATTGTTTATTTAGATGATATTTTAATTTTCAGTAAGACTTGGCATGAGCATATGATGCATATCAGAAGAGTTTTGGAAAAGCTGAGGGAGGAGAAATTGTTGATCAATATGAAGAAATGTAGCTTTACAAAGAAGGAGTTGGTATACTTGAGATTTGTTGTCTCAGAGGAAGGTCTTAAGATGGACCTCGAGAAGGTGAGGGCTATCATTGAATGGCCTACGCCAAGGAGTGCTTCCGAGGTAAGATCTTTTCATGGTTTGGCAAGTTTTTATAGAAAGTTTATCAAGAATTTTAGTAGCATTTGTGCACCCCTAATTGAGACAATGAGTTGGGATAGAAAAGAGTTTAGATGGACTAAAGGAGCAAACAAAAGATTTGATACATTGAAGCAAAAAGTCACAGACAACCTGTTTTGGCACTTCCAGATTTCAATAATGTATTTCAGGTAGATTGTGATGCTAGTGGTAGTGCTATAGGAGCTGTTTTGAGTCAAGAAGGTAAACCCATTGCCTATTTTAGTGAGAAGCTTAATGATGCCAAGAAAAAGTATTCTGTTTATGATCAGGAATTTTATGCCATAGTTCATGCTTTGAAGAAATGGAGACATTATCTGTTGCCAAAAGAGTTTGTTTTATATACTAATCATCAGACTTTGTAGTATCTTAATAGTCAAGGATAGTTAAATCAAAGGCACCTAAAATGGGTTGAGTTTTTGCAGAGTTATACTTTTATTTTGAAGCACAAGAGTGGGAAGTCCAACAGAGTTGCAAATGCCTTGAGTAGAAGAAAAAATTTGTTGACAGAAATGAAGATAGATGTTATTGGGTTCGATGAGCTCAAAAGTTTGTATCCTGAAGATCTAGATTTTGCAGAGGGCTGGAAAGCTTGTCTGGAACCTGTTACTTTGGACAAGACAAAATGGTTGGATTTCATAATCCAAGATGGCATGTTGTTTAGAGGAAGCCAGTTGTGCAGTCCAAGGAGTTCCATGAGAGAGAACCTGATTAAGGAGAAGCATAGTGGAGGATTGGCTGGACACTTTGGTTGAGATAAGACCATTGCTATTGTTGGTGAAAATTATTATTGGCCACAGTTGCAGCAGGATGTGAGGAAATTTATGCAGAGTTGTAGAGTGTGTTAGATGGCAAAAGGGACAAGTCAGAATATAGGGCTATATCAGCCATTACCTATACCAAAGAAGCCATGGGATGATATCAGTATAGATTTTGTTCTTGGTTTACCAAGGACACATAGAGGATATGATTCCATTTTTGTGGTGGTGGATAGATTCTCGAAGATGGCACATTTTATTCCTTGTAAGAAGACTAATGGTGTTGTTCATATTATAGAGTTATTTTTTAGGGAGGTGGTGAGATTACACGGTCTACCAAAGAGCATAGTTTTAGATCAAGATACCAAGTTTGTTGGTTATTTCTGGAGGACATTGTGGAAGAAGTTGAAGGCAGATTTGAAGTTTAGTTCTATACACCATCCACAGACTGATGGACAGACTGAAGTGGTGAATAGGAGTTTGGGTAACATGCTACGATGCTTAGTAGGAGATAAGCCCAAGGGATGGGATTTGATTTTACCACAGGTAGAATTTGCTTACGACAATTCTGTCAATAGGAGTACTGTAAATCACCATTCCAGATTGTATATGGGAATAGTCTAAGAGATGCTTCAGAGTTAAGGAATAAGGACAAAGGAGAAAAGATAAGTGCCGAGGCTGAATACTTTGTAGAACACATGAAGAATTTGCATGAAGAGGTGAAAAAGCACATTAATAAGATAAATATTGAGTACAAGGCTAAGGTGGATCACAAGAGGAGATATAAAGAATTCCAAGTAGGAGATGAAGTCATGGTTCACTTGAGAAAAGAAAGGTTCCCAATTGGAATATACAATAAGCTAAAAATGAAGAAATTTAGACCATGCAGAATTTTGAAAAAACATGATTCAGGAAATGTATATGATGTGGAGTTGCCGAGTGAGATCAACATTTCCCTTGTTTTCAACATTGCTGATTTATCAGAATATCATGAAGGTGGAATAGAGGATGGATCAATAGAAGAACAATGGAGTATTTCAACATCTACTTCAACAAAGGAGATAGAAGAGATCTTGGATAGCTGTGTGGGAAGAAGTACTTGGAACAGGCAATATGAAGAATATCTGGTGAAATGGAAAGGAAGGCCTATTGTAGATTCTTCTTGGTTGTCTAAGGCAGAGGTTGACCATTTGAGTTTTCCTCACACATACACCTGAGATGTGATAGGCTCACTTCTCAAATTAGCCTGGGTGTCTGATGCAGGAGCATCCAGTGGTGTAAGGGCAATCTTGCATCACCAAAAAAAAGATGTATTTCAAAATTGTTGATGTTCTTTCCATTCATTTTCAAAATTTGTGGTGCTCATTCCATAATTGCTTGAATAATGATGTAGAACTTTTAGTTTTTCCACACTACTAAAAATAACAACCTCCTATTTTTAAAAAGTTTGCATTTGGGCATGGATTGAAGTGAAAATTTATAGGAAGCTTCATAACTAAAAAATAAGACATTTGGTGAAGGAATCACGCAAAGTTAATTTGCGAGCTGAAAGATATTAAAGTTTCTATTTCCTGAAAAATGCCTGAAAATTAATCAAACTCAAGTTTGAGGCACTAAATGGCCCCGTATGGGCCCGAAAATGGCCTAAACTAACATAGCCAGTTCTTAGTGAGTAGAAAACTCTGCGAGCTTTCTGATGCATAAAACGGTTCGTCAATTGGACACCCCAATCAAAAGTTATGGCTCCCGAAAGTTGACTTATTTTTGGAGGGAGATGCAAATTTTGAAATTAGGTTGTTGGCCGCCAAAAAGGCTATTAATAACCATTTTTGGGAATCCTGGGCAGTAGTAGAGTTAAGGGGGGAAGTGTAGAGTCAAGAATAGGTGGGAAAATAGAAACCCTAGCAGATTTGGGGATATAGATGGTAGATGATTCCAGAGTTTGGTGAGAGGATGCTGTAATGTGTTACAGCCTATGGATGGTTGATTCCTCTGATTGTATTTGAGCTTTTGTAATGTAATAAGTTGTCCAAATCAATAAAAAAAGTTCTATTTGCTGTGTGCAATTTCTGTTGTTGTGTGTTTTATGATTTACCCCCTTCATCAGTTATGTCAGAAAAAGTAACCTTGGGGGCTTTTTCCTCTAAAGGTTTAGCTCATGCATCCTTTAGAATGTATTTAGAGCATCTTGCATGATTTTGATGACTCCCAATGAGAAAACCCTAAAGTTTCATGGCAATTTGGACTCAGGGGATGCACTTAACATAAATCTTGCCTAAAATAGGGGGGAAGACTTGGGCACCCGCACCCTAGTCCTGCCCTATTTTAGGTCATGACCAATTTCAAAGTGTGGGTTTATGACAGTTATTTAGGTCCTATGCTGACACGGTAAGTTTGAATTATGAAATTATTAGCAGGAATGTTTGTAGTTTCATCTATAAGCATGATTAGTGATTCATTTGGAAACTAGATGGGTATTTTGATTGACAAGCTTATGTTAAGGTGATTCAAGACATTCATTGTGTGGTAGAGCAAAAATTGTGTTGTTATTGTGTTTGTATTTGTAGATTTGGCATCCATCTCCTGATGGCATGAAGAGCATCTTCCTTCCATGAGATCTTCACTACAAGGTGATATCAATTGTGTTTTCTATCATTTATCATTTAGATTTTGCCTCTATTATGTAGGGATATGCACTCTTTATCTAACAACAATGTTCGGAAGACTTGAATGTCTCTCGGAGGCTTGACTGAGGCAAGCCTCTAAACACCACAACCCCTAACCCACTTTTCTGTGATTGTAGGTTACAAGTTGTGAAAGTGAAAGAAGTGGAGTTACAGGAGATTAGTGCAGACTGTTAAAATTACAGATTAGAGAAGAAAATAGGGACCTAGACTAGGGTTCCCGCTCATTAGTCCTCCAGATCCTGCAACTAGAAAATCTTCAAAACAACAGGAACAGGTTACAGAAAAGATTCCTAGATCCTGAAGAAAATTGTGGCACTGGACTAGGACTCCTGCTCATTAGTCCTTGACTTTTCCAGACACTGAACATTGAAATCTAGTACGCATAAATGATTGTCATTTGATATCTCTATGTGCGATCATTTTCTGTAATTTATCCGTTTGTTTATGAATTTACGAAATTAGGGTTTTGAGCATAATTGGGCTTAATTAAACAATAATTCAAACAATTTCAATCTTCCCCTATGTTCCAAGTGACAAGAGATCTATAGTAGAGTTCTCTACTCGATTGAATGTCCTTAAATGTTTAGTGGTGAAAGGAGGATCAATACGAACAATTAAAAACAAACCCTCTTCTTTTTTCATCCTAAACATTTTGGTGAACCCATGTTTTTTTACTAAATTTTGTACCTTTTTGAGTGTTGTACTTTGGATCTACATTCATTTCATTCATTCTATCATTGTTCATCTTATTGCATTTGAAAAATTACAAAAAATTGAAAAATTTGAAAAAATTGGCATTTTTAGCTTGCATTTTCAAATAATTTGGATTAGTTGGCATTTAATTTCATTAAATTTCTGTCATTATAATCAGATATAATTTAAAATATAGAAATTTTTCATTCATCATTCACTTAGATTGCATTTTAATGCTTAAGTTGATAAAAAATGCTTGAAATTATGCATTTTTCCATATAACCTAGTTTTGCATTAGCTATGGTTTGTAGTCAAAATCTTGTTTCAAATTTTACTACCCTTTTAAAACACTCATTAGGAATTATTTCTACCTATAGTGTTGCATCATAGTGGTTTGCTTGCAAAATTTCACGCCTAGGGTTTGAAAACCTCAAATTTTCACTAGATTTTGGCCTTTTCATCTCTCTAGATTTGCACCATAGGCATGTTGTAAAAGATTTTTCTACACTAATTGGCTGTTATCAAGGTTATTATCTTCTTCCCCTCTTCAAATTATTTACAACACCCTCTTTATTGGGTTTTTACATTGAAATTTGGTGAAAAATTGCATATTTTGCCTATATTTTCCTTAGGGCTTGACTTATATTAGCACTAAAAGTATGTTTTGATGGATTTTATGGCTTTAGATGACTAACATTACTGCTATAATCTGATGTACCTCCTAAAATTCTTTACAACACCCCTTTCATTGGGTCTTTGCATTGAAATTTAAAAAAAAATCACATATTTTAGTGTGTTTTCACTAGGTTTTGACTTGCCATCACTCTAGGTTTGCATCAAAAGTGTGTTGTGAAGGATATTATTACTTTATTGGACTGATATCAAACATATTATTTTCTACCCTTGATCAATTTCCTTACAACACCTGTTCTTTCACTTATTTGCATTGGAAAAGTTGAAAAATCAAGCATTTTGGATCTTAAACATATCTTTCTCCTAGGGTTTGTTCTATTAGTTTGTTTATTGAGTGTTGCATGATTTTGTATGAGTATTATAACCCACTTCCATAATAGAAACATCCCTTTAAGAAGAAGTAGGATACTCATGGGATCTAGTGCTTTTGAAGAATTCAACATTCCTATCTCTGAAAATCCATTGAATACCTTCTTCACAAAAGGAGAGAAACAAATTTTGCAAGATACTATACCTCCTACAACCACTATGGAAGATCAAGTATTTCATGATGTTGAGGACACTATTGAGGTGGTCACACATGTACCTAATGAGAAAATAAACAAACATGATAAAGACTTAGCCGATTTTCAATAATTTATTGGAAATGAAAGGATAACGGAAGAAGCCATCCCTATGATTCACCACCTAAGAGAAATGATAAAAGGAAAAGATGGTATCAATGTTATTTGAGGTATAACACATATTGTACACAATAGTGTCATGATGATGATTGAATGTGCAAATGGTATTAAAAATATATCGTCACCATCTCACACGCAAGTATCGACACCTATACTGACTATTAGAATGTCTACACTTACATCGACAAATTTAACAACTAATGCAAATGATTTTAGTAATGCTACCACTGGTATTGGAATATCTAATGGAACTAGTTCACAAAATTACAAAGCTATGGGATTTAATTATCAGAACTTGGTTTCTAAGGGGACCTCTTTTATGAATAATCAGTCTCAACCACCTCTCCATCCCACCTATTTTCAGCCACCTATTACATATAACTATTCACAACCACCTTCCACTTATCACTATGTTCAACCACCGCTGAACTATTCACAACCTCCACTTATCACTATTCAGGCTCAATCACCTCCTCACTTTGGTTCTAATTCCTCGTAGCAAACTACATCTCCCAATGATGCCATCTTAAACCAACTTTTGCTAGGCATGACTTCTTTAGAAGAAACTGTGACAAACTTGACAAATTCTTCACAACCTAATACACCAACTTATCATGCCCATAATCCCCTATCTTATGCAATCTTGATAACTCCTATGCCCGAGAGGTTTGAGACCCCTCGCTTTGAAAAATATGGTGGAAAAGGTGATCCTAATACTCATGTGGTAGCATTCATGACTATGTGTAGTGATTTCTATTTTGAAGAGGATTTGTTAGCAAAACTTTTCCTGCGATCTCTTAAAGATACTACTTTAGAATGGTTTTGCTCTTTACCTTCAAATTCAATACACTCTTTTTCGCAATTAGTTGATCAATTTTTATAACATTTTCAAGCAAATATTGGACCTCAAGTTTCCTTAATTGATTTAGTTCATTTCAAGCAAGGTCCAAAAGAGAAGTTAACTGAATTTATTAGTTGGTATCAATCTCTCTACACACAAATTCAATATCAGATTAAGGATGAGGATGTTCAAAAGGTGTTTATTACAAATCTACAACCTAACATCTGTGATAAAATTCTCTTGATGAAGTATAACTCCTTTCAACATTTATGTACTACCCTTCGTGATTATCAACTTTCGTCTAGTCAGTATGAAAACCAAAACTCATTGGTTCAAGTTAGTCAATCCATGGATGGACCATCACAAAAAACTTTAAGAGAAATAATAAGAGTTTCATCAAGGTTAATGGACTGAATTCAAATAACTTTTCCCAAGTGTCTGCTATCACTAATCTGAAGAAGGCACCATATCAACAAAGAAAGTTTACTCCGATATCTAAGTCCTATCATTCTATCATGAATCAAGATGTGAGTAATAATCTTTTGAAGCTTCCTCTGATTAAACCTTTGGATCCTAATAAAATTCAAGGACCTTATTTCAATTCTAATGCCTTTTGTCATTTTCATTGACAACAACGACATGATACTGAATGATGTATGCATCTTAAACATGAAATACAAGACCTCATTGACTCGAATGTTATATAGGTAATGGGTGTGAATGACAATGGGAATAAGTCAGTTACTCCACCGAATTAGAATTTACAAATCTTTACTAACCCTTTTCCTAATCATATTGATAACATGTTAGAACAGAATATACTAGAAGTAGAAGATGATTATTTGGATTATGATAACATCATGGGTATAATGGAAGTGGATAGGGAAAATATTGAAGTATCACCTCGTCCACAAAGGAATGGTATTTATGCCAAGGTTCCTCCTCTGTTATCTTTACAAGGATCAGGAGATAACCAAAATGTATCATAAAAATAAATGGAACAATTGAAACAAGAGACTATAATAAACAAAATGATTGAAATAATACAAGACAATCCTTGTCATTATGGTAGACAAACTCAACAAAGAAAGCTAGCTAAAAATCAAAAAAGAGTACGAAGATTGTCATTAGTTGAAAATAATAGTGGTTCTCCTCCTCACAAGCAACAAAAGGTCTCACATACACAAGAATCTGAGAAGAAAACATTACATGGATTTCACGACAACAAACAAGACTCTCATAAAAACTACTCGAGCTTTGCACAAAACTTGATAGAGCATCTCTCCAAGATGCTCACAAGTTCTAAATTCTAGACTAGTTTTTCTTAACAGGTAAGTACCTCTAACCCTAGTGGTCACTTATGCAGTTAGCATGATCAGCTCATGTATTTGACCTCCCGTCTTGTGTTGTTTAGGCCTCCTGGGATGACCCTTGATTCTCTTGTAAGGTCAAGGATACTGGGAGATCATCTCTATTGTGATCTTCTTCTATTTGTATCATCATTCTTTTATATTGACTCTCCTCTATTTTCACTATTGTGTGTTGTGTCTTATGGACATAGTGTTGTGGTTGGTGACTTGGGGGCACCCTCCTACGTGATTGTCCCTAAGGTACTTGTTCTCCTCTCTTGATCTATTATTTCCCTTCCTCTAGTGTTTCTCTCTAGCGGGTGGATGACAAAAAATATATTATACTGATACGGACCTAGTGTCCCTTCAGTGAGAAATAAAAAAATGGACCAAGTCCATACATGACGATGGGGTTGATATATATTATCCGATGCTTGGCTAGTAGAATCACTCTGTGTGATCTTGATGTTGTCTTATCACACTTACAAACCATAACAATACTATTGCTCTGTGCACTTTGTTTATCTTTGAATCTCGCCTTGGTTACACTTGGTTTTGAGATTTCTACGTTATAGCCACACGGTTATACTTGGTCTTCGAATACGTAGTATAACCTTGCTTTCTATGTGAATGATCATATACATTGTTGTTTATCATTATTATCTAGACAAGTTAACACCTTTTCTTGCAGGAATGTGTTTATGGGAATGTTTGGTGATCGTAAAGTACATGTCACCTCTAGGAGACATGGGCTTTGCAAGAGCTCATGTTCCCTTGTGTGTTTTATACCTACCTTAACGTGCTTGATATTGGTACATGATATCAACCACCTTAAGGTGGGCGCATATATAATGTAAGATGTTTGTTTTAGATGCTAGTAAAGTGTGTTTATTCTAAGGTGCAGTCTTAAAGACTAGTGGCGATGAGTCCCTCTTACACTATGAGATTTGTTTGAAATCTATTGCAATCATTTAAGTCCTCTGCAGAGGTAGGATATCACATATATCCTTTTTATCTTAAGCCCTCTGCAGAGGTGGGGATGGTGTATTTCTCATGGAGAGTGCACATCCTGTCATTTTCAAAAAGTCCTTTGTGGAGGTAGGGAGCGGTTTTGTGACTAACTTAACCCTTAAGCATGTCTTCAGTGATTGTTGTGGCAAAGCCCAATCATCAGTGTGTGCCTGTAATGTGCCTAAGATGGTGACGAACCTAGGAATAGGAACACTCCATCACTTGTCTGCCATGTTTTCTCTGTGTCTTCTATGTGTGTGTATTGCATGTTTGTTCCCAAGCATAGTCTTAAAGACTGGTGGTGACGAGTCCCTCCTATGCTTTGGGATTTGTATGGTGTGTTTGCTTTGTATGGCATATTTGTTCTCAAGTGCAGTCTTAAAGACTGGTGGAGATGAGTCCCTCTTGTACTCTGAGATTTTTTTGGCATGTGTGTTGCCCCATATGTAGTTTAAAGACTGGTGGCGATGAGTCCCTCCTGCATTATGGGTGGTGTGTTTACTTTCCCTGTACTTGAATCTGCATTTCATATATGAGAAAAAAAAATCATCATTGTCTTCACTGCATTCACTGTATTCACTATGTTTCTTCAGTGCTGTCTTCTCCATGTTTTGCATGACTGTAACTGTCTTCTCTATGTTTTGTGTGTTTGTTACTATCTTCTTTGTGATGGGCGTGTCTTCTCCATGCTTGACGTGTTTGATCTGCTTGTTGATTGTACTTTAATGTATGTATTGGCCTTGTGTTTATACATACATTAAAGTGGGGGCTAAATGTTATGTCAAAAAAAGTAACCTTGGGGACTTTTTCCTCTTAAGGTTTAGCCCCTGGGTCCTTTAGAATGCATTTAGAGCATCTTGCATGATTTTGATGATTTTCGATGAGAAAACCCTGAAGTTTCATGGCAATTTAGACTCATGGGATGCACTTAACATAAATCCTACCTGAAATAGGGGGAGGACTTGGGAACTTGCGCCCTAGTCTTGCCTTATTTTAGGTCAGGACCAATTTCAAAGTGTCAGTTTGTGACCGTTATTTAGGTCTTATACCGACACGGTAAGTTTGAATTACGAAATTCTTAGTGTGAATGTTTGTAGTTTCATATATAAGCATGATTAGTGTTTCATTTAGAAAATAGATGGGTATTTTGATTGACAAGCTTATGTTAAGGTGATTCAAGGTATTCATTGTGTGGTAGAGTAGAATTTATGTTGTTATTGTGTTTGTATTTGTAGATTTGGCATCCATCTCCTCGTGGCATGAAGAGGATCTTCCTTCCATGAGATCTTCGCTACAATGTGATATCAATTGTGTTTTCTATCATTTATCATTTGGATTTTGCCTCTATTCCATAGGGATATGCACTCTTTATCTGACAATGGTGTTCAGAAGACTTGAATGTCTCTCCAAGGCTTGACTGAGGCAAGCCTCTAAACACCACAACCCCCAACCCACTTTTCTGTGATTGCAGGTTACAAGTTGCAAAAGTAAAAGAAGTGGAGTTGCAAGAGAGTAGTGTAGACTATCGAAATTACAGATCAGAGAAGAAAATAGGGACCTGGACTAGGGAGCCCACTCATTAGTCCTCTGGATCTTACAACTGAAAAATCTTCAAAACAACAGGAACATGTTGCAGACAAGATTCCCAGACCTTGAAGAAAACTATGGCATTGGACTAGGACGCTCACTCATTAGTTCGTGACTTATCTAGACACCAAACTTTGAAATCTGGTATGCATTTGATATCTCCGTATGCGATCATTTTCCATAATTTGTCTGTTTGTTTACGAATTTATGAAATTAGGGTTTTCAGCATAATTGGGCTTAATTGAACAACAAATTCACACAATTCCAATCTTCCCCTATGTTCCAAGTGACATGAGATCTATAGTAGAGTTCTCTACTTGGTTGAATGTCCAAGTGAATGTTTAGTGGTGAAAGGAGGATCAACACGAACCATTAAAAACAAACCCTCTTCTTTTTTCATCCTAAACATAGGGTTTGATATATATGAAGACTCAGATAATAGATCATCCCTAGGGTATCTAGGATCATACCAATTGGCCATGACTAAAACATCCTATAATGCAGGGCAAAATACTAAGGTATACAAATTTGTTCCTTCAGCACAACAAGAACACAAACTTCAAAGGTTAGGAAGAAAACCATGTACCTTTATTTTACCAGTTGTTGCATATTGAGATGGAGCATTCGAATCACCAACAACAACCAAGGTATAGCAGTAATAAATTTCTATTCTTTGATAGCAGAGTCACCACCTCTTTCAAAGAGGAATTCCTTGAAGTGTGACTGATCTTCAAGGCTACGAATTGATTCTGGGTTCAGCTCACGAGTAGAGTCTTCAAATGATTCTAACCCAACAGTACATCCCCAACAACGGTGCCAAAATGTTGGCATAAGTTGATAGGCTACCAAAATTACACACAACAACAAACTACACAACTACAAACCACTGTTATAGGGGGGCTTCAAACTGATTAACCTTTTAATCCATTCCCTGGCAATGATACCAAAATGTTGGCATAAGTTGACGGGCTACCAACTTACACACAAAAACAAACTACACCCGATAATGACTGTTACAGGGGTCTTCAAATTTGAATCAAAATATTATCTCCCCAGAAATAGTGTCAAAATGTTTGTGTAAGTTGACGGGTTGCCAACTTACACACACAAAAAATTGCACTTGGCAACAACTGTTATAGGGGTCTTCAAATCCTTCATCCTTTCAAATCCTCCCCGTAAATGGTGCCAAAATGACTGTAACCCAAAACTCTAAAACATTCCTAAATCACCTAGGTCAGGGATTGTCATCAGGGTGATAGGAAGAGGTTTATCAACAAGTTAAGGGGGATTTTGGCCAACTAGAGGAGTGGGTAAACTCCTCAGCTCTTTAAGCTTAGTTTAAACTCTGGAGGGATATTCCAAGGGGTATACCTAAGTAGGTATTAACATCAAAACTAGATGAACAACTAAAAATGTTAACAACCAAACCCAAATCACTTTCTTAGCCCCAAATCTATCACTGAACTAAGAACAACTGGTCGTTATAAAACCCCTATATAGATGATTGAACTATGCAAATGTACATGCACATAAAAGATGGTATTTTCCCCTAAACCATAGGTGAATGATTTGTTTGATTTAAAATGGTAATTGATCCCTCTCCAATATGGACTGATGCCTACTCCATTGGGCAATTGAGTATAAGCAACAAAGAGGGAAGAAATGACTGAACCAACATCAAGAAAAAACTAAAATGTATTCACATACATTTCCTAGATTATACTTCATACATTAGACATACTTAATTATCCAAAACCAAACTATAATGACCCACTTGCAACAAAGAAATGACCCAACAAAAAACATGTATTGACTTGAATGTTGTCACACATTATTAAATATCTATTACAATCGCACCAGCAAATGTGGTGAAGGAGAAATATATAACTGTGATTATTCATTCCCATGAATCATTACAAATAGCCATGGAGACATACCACTACATAAAATATACATTACAATTCATTCCTATGCTGAATCAAACACATTTTTCCTTTCATTACCCTAACTGACTTGATTTGAAGCCCTGAAATTATTCTGAGACACTACAGACCAGGCAATTGGCTCAGCGACCAACCCTGAGAATGTATTTGAAACATGTATTTATAGCAATCAACTCATACTATGCAACTTCTAGACGTTGGAAAATTGGGTCAACAAGCAACCGTGTTGTATTGAATGTGCCCCACGACTTCCTGTAAGAAAACCAACAAAATTTTTGGGCGCCCATGCCCTGTTTACTAATTTTGTATCCTTGAGGTACCGTAGAAAACATGGATACTGAAACACTACATCTTCACATTAAATTTGGGGTACATGCGCACAGACTACAGACACTATATCAACTATCAACAAAGTACCCCTCCACACAAAATAAGCTTCTGGGCACACAACTGCTACCTTCTACTAATTTTATAATTAAATTCTTTTACTTTGGTTGGCAAATTTGGACTGGCTCAAACCATTCCCTTTTCTCCTCATTTCCCCTTTTAGTCGGCAATAGATGATTTTCCCAAACTATGCCACCTTTGCTTATCATAGGCAGTTTTTTGTTTTTTGCTAACTTTGCCTTTGCTGCCCTTTTCTGCTCCATCAATCCATTAGTCAGCAAAACATGATTTTTCCGAACTTATCCACTTATGCCCCTTTATCAGTAATTTTCATCTTTCTCTAACCATGGATGAAGCTCTTTTCCTTGTTTATTCACTCTCGACACCTTTTGTCCTATCGACAAATTTATATTTTTTTGAACCTTACCCCTTGGCACCTTTTCTTCACTCCTTTGCCTATATCAATAAATCTTTAATTTGCCGAACCTTCACTATCTCCCTAGTTGGAAAAAGTCACCCATCATGACCCATCTTCTCTTTATTCTCTTGTCAGAAACTTTTACCTTTTTGAAACTAGCAGGCTTTTTGCCTTTATCAACAAGTCTTCAATTTGTCAAACTTTCTAATTCTTTCTCCTTGGTTGACAAAACATGACTTTTATGAACCATTTTGTGTTGGTTATCTCCTAGCTCTTTTTTTCATCTTTATTCTGTTAGCAAATTTGCCTTATCAACAAACTTGCAAAAATCTAAACTTTTAGCAAGTTTGGCCTTCTACTGATTTGCCGATAAAGCACTTTGCCTTAGTCATTGTCAACTTTATCGGCAACTTTCCCATTTTCCAAACTTTGACTTTTCTTCGCCCTGGCCCCTTTATTGGCAAAGTTGGCGAAACACAAAATTTCCTAGCTCTATCTTTTTGAACTTCTTTGTTGGACATTTTGTACTTTACCGAACCATGCCCCTTTCCTTTACTTTTCTTTCCTTTTTTCCTCCTTGTTCAGCTCATCTTTAGTTCTTTCTAATCTATCGGCAAAATCTTGAAAAGGCAAACCATAGTCGGTGAATCGGTGGTTTGCAAACCAATTGATTTGCTGATAAGACTTGGTTTGTTTACCTTTTGCCTCCACCTTTACTCTTTTTCCTTGATTCTTTCTTCCCTTGTCTGGTGGATCTCTCTTCCGTCGGTGAAGTCACATGTCAGTGAACTTATTGGTTTGCAAACCAACACTTTCGGTTGACAAAGACACTTTGATTCCTTTGTTCTATCCTTTTAAAGGATTCCATTGATGAAACACATGCCTTCCTTTGCCCTCTATTGACAAATACTATTATTGGTGAACTGGCAAAACTTTGAACTTGCGAACAAGTTCACAAGTTTAGAAATTTGCTGATTTATCGACAACAGGAAAAATTGAGCAAAATTTTTCTAAGGGAATGAAACCAAAAGGCACGGGGTGCTTTACTTAGAATTTTTTAGAAGGGAACCCATGTAAAATATCTTAGATCGGGTATAATTTATGAATTTTGGCTTCAACTTGGTGAAACATGGAAAAAAGATGGTTTTTCTAGGTTTTTGGGGTAAAATGAAGCATTTTGGGAATTGGTTTTTCTGGGCACCAACACTTTGTTTGAAGCCATGTGATACAATGGGGGGAGAAATGGGTTGTTTTGACTATTGAGAAAGCCATCCTTAGTGTTGTGTGGGTTGAAAATGAAGGGTCATGTTCATTTGTTGCTTGCATAAAATGTTGAAAATGAAGGTTGAAAGAAAAATAATAGGACAAAAAGTCATTTCTCTTGGATATAATATTTTTAAAAAACAATAAAATAATTCCTTTGTTCAAAGCTCACCTCTGTTTGAAGGTATTAATTTATTATTTCAAAATCTATAAAAAATACCTTCAAACAAAGGTGACCTTCAAACGAAGAAAACCTTCTTTCAAAGGAAAATTTGGATTAACCTTTGAATGAAGGAACCTTCATTTGAAAAACTATATTTGATTGGAGGTTTTCACTAATATTACCCCCTATTTGACTTGAAAAATCTAATGTCCCATGTTTGGGACTCACTATTGTATGTTTACCTATAGAAGAAAATTATGTGAATTTAATCATTCTCTCAAAATGAAATATTTAGTGTAAGTGAAATAGAATTACAATAATTTAAAATATAATTTAATATAAATTTATTTGATTTCCTATGGCTATTGGAAACATATCAATTTAAATAAATTGATATAAAAAAAAAAACATATCAATTTAAATAAATTGATATAAAAAAAAAAAAAACATATCAATTTAAATAAATTGATATCAAAAACAAAAAACATATCAATTTAAATAAATTAGTTTGCATATCCTTATTGAAACAACTTTATTTGATTTAATTATATTTAAAAATGTTTATTTTTTTTTTTTTCAAAAAGTAGGTTTTGAAATAAGAAAATTAGGAAAAGATAAATAGAGAAAAATAAAATATGGGAAAAGAAAAAGTATAAAAAGAAAAGAGAAGACTTATTTAATCACTTGTTATTTTTACATTTTGCAAAACTCTCTCTTCCCCCCTTTTTTTAAAAAGGAATTTTTACAAATGGATGAAGTTGGATTGGAGTGGATTTGGATTGGGTTTGTATTTACTTGTGAGAGGTAAAATATTTCTTGAAGTGTGTGCTCATGAAAAGAGCCTCTCCTCCATTGTTGTGAGTTTGAAGAGAGAGGTATTTTTCTTATTTAATTGATGCATTTGAAATGTATTCTTATTCATTTTCCATGCCCACAATAGGTGGAGGCATATGGTTTCATCATTCTAGGATTGTTTTATTGAACTTTAGAATTTAGAATTGTATTAATTTTAAATGGGAAAATATGCAATTTATAGCCATGGTTATGAATATTTTTCTAAAAACTACATTTTGTAAAATTGAATTGAAAAGAATGTCACTATGCATTTTAGAAACAAAAAGGTTGCATATGAAATATATAAACTTCTTGTGATTTATGAAATAAAATTTTGAGGTTTCAACCCAAATCGATCAATGGTGAATTTGGGAATTTTTACGAGTTTTCCCACCTTTTAGAAAATAAAAATAAAAATTTAAAATCTCATTTGAATGGATTATTTTGTGGAGTGAGTTGAATCCTTGTGTAAATGTGATTTTGTGTCATTGGGCAATGTCCCATGACTTTTTGCATAGATTTTTATGCCAAGTCATAATTGTAATTTTAGACCATTGGGCACTTAGGATTTTGAGTAGGAGGGAGTGGCCTCTCATTGCTTTCCTAGATTCAAGGAGATTCACAGATAGAGCTCATGGAGATTTTGATCAAGTGATAACATAAACACATTGGGATAAATAAAACATGTGATTAAATAAGACAATTGTTTATGAAGATATGCCTTAAGGGATTCATGTCTTGGACATAAAGAACATTTCACAACTCAGTGATATTTTTGAATGTCATTGAGTATTCTCATGAAAGGTAGGTTTTGTACTCAACTTTTTACATAGTCATCATGCTAGTGTATCGACACTCCTTGACTTACTTCTAGGACCTCATTCTATCTTATTATCAGATTTGGTATCTAGTGTGTGTTGATACCCCTTCATGTATGTTGATGGCTTGTTGTACCCTCATGCATGTGTGTTTGTTTGTACTTATTTATGATTTGATTTGTGTGCCTAGAATTGTGGCGATTTCTCTTGAATGCATTCTTGGATTCTATTTATGTATTGATTTGTGTGCAATAATAGTGTGAAGAACCCCTATGCATGAATGTTGTGTGGCATTCTTTTATGCTTATGTTGGTATGAGTGAGCTACATATACTCTTGTATGTATTTGAGGGTCATGTGTGCCACATATACTCTTATATGTATTGACTGGTGTGAGTTTCTACATATGTTGTTGTATGCATTTTATTTGACACAAGTTTTTCCATGTACTCTTTGTTTGTGTGAGTGTGATTAGTACTCAATTCGACCATCTATTACGATGATGGGGTGGCCTAAGAGTTCCACATGGCTGGGTGCCACTAAACCACCGTTAGGGATAGAAAAACTTGGAGGATGCTTATTAGAGAGTGTGTTGGACTCTCATGGTATTATGCTAATTTTTTATCCCTTCCTTGTTGCAATTTGTAAACATTATAAATTTGGTCCTTGAGACCATTGTAATAAGAGAGTAGTTGATATCTGTTGTATCTTGTTATGTAGGTTATGATCCATTCATGTTTGGGATGAGACCTTGATGTAGGAGCATCCAAGGTGTATGGGCAATCTTGCATCACCAAAAATATTATTAATTTGGTTTATTTTCAATAAGGTTTATGGGCTTGGGAAATAATATTTAAATTTGCAACAAATGTATTTTCTTGGGGTATATTAATAAATGTAATTTTGAAGAAAAATACCCTGGTAATTTGTAAATTCCTCCATTAGTGGGGAGAAACTTTCCTAGGCACCCACTTGGGAATGTGCATTAATTTCTGTTTGGTGGGAAGATTCCGTTATAAGTGGGTCAACAACTCCTATTTTTATTTCCAAAATTGTAACCTCCAAGAAGGGTGTGGATTTCCAAGAGGTGGTTCCAATTGATGGTTTTAGTGAGACCATGGGAAATTTTAATGAAACTATGTGGGCCACAAGCTTTACATGTTGTTGCATGTCTGGGTTGTAATTATGAAACCTAGTCTCGGTAAAATGAGCATAATATTCTCATTTCTAATCAAAATAGAAAAATTCAAAATGTTCTAGAAAGCTGTGAAGGAGATGCACACAACCCATAAACTATTTTATAAAATTTAGAAATATGAGGGAACGGTGAGTGGAAGAAGTGACAGATTTTCCTTAGAGTTGGGAAGAAGAAAATGGCTACATACCTAGATGCTGTTGGAAGGAGTCCAGAGGTGGAGAAACTTATTTATTTTAGATGTTGGATGTGTAATTCTTAGAAGCTCATAAGCTTCCTTATTTTGTAATGCATTTTCAAATTCAATAAAATATAAGTTGCAGATTTCTCTTCATATTTTTGCTGTAATATTTTATTTTGAGCCTTCTTGCATAGGCTTGTCTCAGTGTTCTGTTGTAGATTTAAAAGGGAGAGTTTCCCTTTGCATCAGTGGTATCAGAGTAGGTTATTCCTGAGTCTACATGGAGATCACTAAATGTGAGGCGGATTGTAGCAAGACATGTGGTGGTGTGTGTGATTTGTTTGTAGACAGACCACCGAATGTGAGGTAGTTTGCGCCAGGACTTGATGTTAGATTGTGTGAGAGATTTGTTGCACGTGTATATGCAACTTTCTAGAAAAAAATATTTAGAGGGTTTTGAAAACCTGTGTTTTGAGGCTTTGTGAAGCCTTGAGTATGGAAAAGAGAATGAGAAAAATGATTTTTATTATTGGATGGATTTTGACAATTTCTAGACTTGAGGAAATCAGAGAAAGACTTAGGAAGGATAGGGTGAGAGAATTTAGGGAATTGAAGCAACAAGTGGAAGAAATTGTAGCACAGTTGGAAAGGAGAAGAGTACTTCATCAGAAAAGAGGTGATAATTTTATTTATCTTTCTAATGATATTTTGAATGCAAGAAAGAAAGAAAATGAAGTAGAGTGTCATGCATGTGACACTGAGGAAGAAGAAGATGATGAGTGGGAAGAAGTTTTTGAATCTAAAGCTGAGGCATGTCTTTTGGAAGGCATGGAAGAGGTGGTAAAGAAGGTTGCAACAGTTGAAGAGGATAAAGATGTTGCAACTAAGAATGAAGATAAGAATGGAGATGAAGAGAAAGAGACAATAAATTTGAGTATTGCTGATTTGAGTAGTGCAGAAGAAGTTGAGATGATGGAATTTGAGGGTCCTATATTTGATGAAGAATTTGGTGAAGATGAAGAAGATCTCCTACTCAAAGAGGAGATGAGAAAGATTGATATCTTATTTGAAGGGAAAGAGTCAGATGAATGTGATAAGGAGATAGAAAAGATGCAGATGGAAGAAGAAAGGTCCAATGATTATGATAAAATTGTTTTGTTTACACGTAAAAGAGAAGGTGTAGCAAAATTTCAAGTATGTGACATTGAAGATAATATCCTCATGCAAGAGGATGAGGTAAAAGAAAAGATTATAGTAGTTGAAAAAGAATGGCTTGCATTGACTACAGATGGAGGTGAAAAGGAAGTTGTAACAGATGAGGTAATGCCTTATTTTCTTGAATTTTATGAAAATGAAAGTAATGTTGATTTGAATGTTGTAGAGATGAATGAGATGTATGAAGATGAAGAGGTGAATGCATATTGGTGGAGGTGGTCAGATTGTTTAGTCCCACGAGGGTGAAGGAGAGAAGAAGATACAATAGGTGGAGGAGGATGCAGAGTGTTCCAGGTAGATGTTGGAAAAAAGAAGAAAAAGAGAGCATTTTTATGCACATATTTGTGAGTATATACTCACAAACTTCTTACCATGGGTGTCTGATGTAGGAGCATCCAAGGAGTATGGGCAATTGATCTTGCATCACCAAAAATATTATTATTTTAATTTGGGTTATTTTCAATAAGGTTTATGGGCTTGGGAAATAATATTTAAATTTGCAACAAATGTATTTTCTTGGGGTATATTAATAAATGTAATTTTGAAGAAAAATACCCCAGTAATTTGTAAATTCCTCTATTAGTGGGGAGAAACTTTCCTAGGCACCCACTTGGGAATATGCAATAATTTCTATTTGGTGGGAAGATTTAGTCATAAGTGGGTCAACAACTCCTATTTTTATTTCCAAAATTGTAACTTCCAAGAACGGTGTGGATTTCTAAGAGGTGGTTCCAGTTGATGGTTTTAGTGAAACCATGGGAAATTTTAATGAAACCATGTGGGCCACAAGTTTTGCATGTTGTTGCATGTCTGGGTCGTAATTATGAAACCTAGTCTCGATAAAATGGGCATAACTTTCTCATTTCTGATCAAAATAGACAAATTCAAAATGTACTAGAAAGATGGGAAGGAGGCACACAAAACCTAGAAACTGTTTTAGAAAATTCAGAAAAATGAGGGAGCGGTGAGAGGAAGAAGTGACGGGTTTTTCTTAGAGCTGGGAAGAATAAAATGGCTACATACCCAAATGATGCTCCAGAGGTGGAGAAACTTATTTGTTGTAGGTGTTGGACGTGTAATTCTCAGAAGCTCATAAGCTTCCTTATTTTGTAATGCATTTTCAGATTCAATAAAATATAAGTTGCAGATTTCTCTTCATATTTCTGCTGTAATATTTTGTTTTCAGCCTTCTTGCATAGGCTTGTGTCAGTGTTGTGTTGTAGATTTAAAAGGGAGAGTATCCCTTTGCATTAAAACTTTTAATTGTAATAATTATTTGATACTGTGAGGGTGTTGGCATGATTTGTTATGTTGAAACCATGATATATTAGCATGCTTTCTTTAATTTATGAAATGCCATAATTATGTTCATAGAGGATTTGTTATAGATTTGTGATTCACCCACGTAAGTGGCAAGGTATTTGTCTTTGCATTTGGCACGTGTCAACATTGGTCTTGAACATGTATGCCATTTTTTGTGGTATTCTCCATATTCTATTATGTGGTTGTTAATGGATAATTCACCTAGTTTCATGTCTTATTTTCTTTATTATGCAAACTAGTGTGTTTCAACCTTATGCTTGGTCAATTGTAATTGAATGACTTTGAGGTTTTGTTCATCAGCAACATTTTTCGGTAGGTTTTACCCCTATCCTACTTGTCATCCCTATTGAATGTGTGTTACCATGCCTATTGGAATGTCTTGTTGGTGTCTTGTGACATTTTGAGAAGCCTTGTGAATGTTCCACTTGATCTACCCTTGTTTAGGCATGTTGTTACATCTTGTACTAGTGAAATCTTGATTGTAATAACCCTAGGAATTTTTTGAATTAATATTAGTGAAATCCTCATTATAAAACCATTTTTTTGTATGGAAACCTTTAGGGAAGTTCATAAATTGGTCCTAAGAAGTTTGTTCTAGAAAATTTTCTATTTACACACTTTTATAGGACTACATCACAGAAATGAGACTACTATGTAGTGCTAGGACTACAATACAATTCACTAGAGTCCTCCTAGAGTGCTAGGGTCTTTTTGGTGCATTGGATTCCTTTGGTGCACTAATGTCCTTGGGTCATTGTACAATAGACATTTTTTGGGCTCTTTTATAGAAAATTTCTAAATTATAAAAGTTATTCCCCTTATTTTCTTGATATTTATATCATCTCACTTTGTTGAGACATGTTGTACTAGGAGAGTTATCCCCTCTTTTGCATAAGGAAGTATGCCTTTACATGAAATTGATAGGTTGTCATTCCAATTGGTTGAGGCCTTGTACCTCCTAGTTGATCTACATCTAGTTTAGGATTTTCCATGTGTTTAGATGTTGTTTTGTGTCATCATGGAATGGACATGAGGTAGTTATCACCCTCATCCTACTCCATATGTTCATGATAGAATGAGATTATGGACTAGTGTTTGATCTTCATCATAGAGGAAGCTCCATCCTCTCTTATAGTCATCATGGAGACTTTATCACATGATTCATGAAGTCTTTTGGTTTTTCCATCATATTTGGTGCATTGGATATGTCATCTTGTGTGTCATTGTTCTTTTCACAACACCTTGTGTGCATGTTGGTGTAAAATGTGACATGCGAATGCTGCATTTGAAATTCAAACAAATTGTTTGTTTGGTGTTGGTTTGATTGATATCTTGTGAAAAAGCTTGGGGTATTACAAATATTATGTAGCAGCAAAGCCCCAAGAAACAAATAGGTGTATATTTTAAGAAAAAATGTTTAAGCCCTAATTTCTATTTTTTTCATATCTATAAGTATTTGCCTATCAAATTTAGGGTTATTAGAGTCAAACTATGGGAAACTAGATAATGAACATGTAGGGGGTGCTTTTTTTGAATTTTTACGTTTATTTTTTAAAATTTTAGTCAATTTTTAACTTTTGGTGGCTAACAAATAGGGATACTATTTCAATGCACATTTGCTAGTTTTGATAATAATAGAATCATCTTAGTGATTATAGAATCACTGGAGTAGTTTTTAAAATGTCCAAGCAATTCAAAGATTGCTACTTGTAAAAAGGGGTGATTTTGAACAAAGAGTTCAGTTTTTTGATTTTTGGGTCCAAATTTACAACTTTTGCCATATTTTTAATTTTTGATGGTTTTTATAAATTTTTTGATTTTTCTAAAAGGTTTTTGAGTGATATTTGACACGACTCTTACATTTAATGGAGTGATGCTATGGAGCAATCTTGACTTAATGTCCTTTTGGACAAGCTTTCAAATGCAAACTAGGGCATCCTTTAGTGAGCTAGATTGGATAGGGTAACATGGGCTCTACTCATGTACCCTCTAAGCTCAATCTATTGTAATATTTTGACATATTGGGACACAAATAAGAATTTTTTTTTGGTTCCCTAGAGTTTTGGGTCAGTAGATGATTACTAGGTATATAACATGTATTAGATTATGGGTGATATTACTTAGGGAGACCACCTCATCCTAGATGGTTGGACCTCAAAGGCATAGAGTGTCTTGTTTTGACCCCTCACAACATGGCCCTAAGTTTCACCTAAATTGGGACCCTCACTTTGTCAAGACTTGTTGAGTCACATTGATGGCATCCTTCCCATCACTATACAATTGAGTTGCTTGGATGCTCATGCTTTGGTTGGAGAAACAACTTTTTATCTCCTTGGTCATTTCTCACACTATCTTTCATCACCTTTTCGTAGTTGTTGCTTTGTCACTCTATTGCACTTTGCCATTTTTCAGTAGTCACCTTTTTTATTAGGTCAAAGTCTTTGTTTGCTTGCAAGCACACTTCTATGAAGTGTCACCTTGTCTCATTTCACCTTCAGTCACATGCTACATATTGAGTTGCATCATAAAATAATTAAAATTTTGGATATAAAAAAGTTTGAGTACAAATTATTTCAAATTTATACTTCTTAACTTTTTTATGAATTCTAAAAGTCTAAATTTGAGAAAATTTCAATTTAATATTTAAAATTTAGATTTGTTTTGAGAATTTATGATTAAATATTAAAACTTTTGATTTTAATATTTAATTGATTTAAAATTAATTATTCGAAGTCAAAATTATAATTTAATGTTAAATCTTTAGTTTAATTGTTAAAAATTAAAATTTAAAATCTTATTAATTTATTAATTTTCCTTTGTTTCAATTTTGTCTTGTAGTTACACAAGTGTTCACTAGTTACATTTTGTTTAAATTCAAATATCTATCCTTTTAAAGAAATTTGTAAATTGGAAACATTTTCAAAGTTTAGTTTTGTTGTGAAACTTAATTTTACTATTCATTTTTAAACTTTAAAATCAACAAAATACTTTACTTATTCTTCTTGCATTAATTGTTTTTCATTATTTAAAGTTTTAATTTTAAATATTAAAGTCATATTTATAAATAATTTAAACTTTAAACTAATTAAAAATTTCAATTAAAGTATTGATTGCTTTGACTTTGTGTTTTAGTCGGATGGATCAATTTCAAAATTATAAAATGGAGTCAAAATTATCTTTGCAAATGGAGAAAGGAGTCAACTCACAAATTGTAAATAAATTGCAAATTGTAAACATAATTTCTTTTACCCAGGGCTAAAAAATGGAGTCAATCTCCCATTTGAAAATGGAGAAAGGTGTCAATGTGCAACTTGCAAATAAATTGCAAATTATAAATGAACTCCATTTTCTAGAAATCCTTGGACAAGAAGTAAAAAAGTTGTGGAAAGAGAGGAAGAATTATAGATGTTTTGGTGATAGTAAAACCCCCATGGTGTGATATATGAAGGAATTTATTTTTGGAAAAAAATTACCCAAATGAGTGGCATAGAGATTAGCGTGCAACATATTTCATCATTTTTTTGAGAAAAAGTTCCAAAATAGGGCATAGGAAAGATAGGTGCAACATTTTTTTATCATTCTTCCAAAAATTGTGTGGAAACTAGAGAATATCAATTTTTAACATTATTTTGAAGAAATTTTTGGAAAGACAATGTGGGAAGGAAGGGGCACAACTTGTTTTGTTTTAATACAATAAGAAAACTTGTTAAAACTTCCATACACACCTTTTGTGAAGTATTCAACAATGATTATGAAGAGATGGTTGAGCGCCCCTTTTGGCATAATAAAGAGAAGGAACTTACATTTTTATGTTTATATTAGGTTGTAGCTTCTCTAGTAAAGAATTTCTTGAAGAGATGGCCATACAATTTAATGAACAATTTCATCACGAAGCTAGAATTTGCAATTTAATGTACATATTAAATCTATTAAAGGGGAGATTTGCAACTTGGGAGTGACAACAAAATAAGGTAGATTTAATCTTATTTGAAAGGCCATTAGAAATGCTTGCTTGGTATGCCAGAACATATCAAGAATTATAGATTGAACAAATGCCATGATATGGATAAACATGAAATAGAATTGTCAAACGGGCTCTTAAATAAAATGTAAATTGTAGAGGTAAAACCAAATCTTGTAACCATTGCCAACATTTATGGTCATTGGGGAAATGCAAGGAAGGCATGTAATGCGTGCATTAGAGAAAGCATACAAATTGTTTGTCAAAATGTCTAGTAGAAAATTGCAAGCATAGCAATGTTGTGTATTCGTTTATAAAATATAAAAGCATTGACAATTGGATAATGTTTGATGAAATGCCTCAAAAATATATAATTATATAGAATTACATTAAAATTTTTGTGACGTACAAAAGGAAGTGGAAAATTGGTTTTGACTACATTTCACAGGATATAGTTATTATGGCTAGAAAATGGAATGGGTGAAATTTTATTTGCACAGTTTTTGTAAATGATGCTTATGAGAAAATTTTGAAATGGAATACAAGTTATTTTGTGAGGAGAGCATAAAGAAGAACGTGGAATTTGATGAAGCACAAAGATGTAAATATTGTGGCTAAAAATAATGTACAAGTAGGAAGAGGATTATGATTGAAATGCAATATACGGCATTGCTTGTGATCCTAGAATCACACATTGATATAGGGAAGAGCTATGCACTATAAGAACTAATTTAAATTGATTGTTTATAATTTTTTATTAATGATTAATTCAATTAGGCATTAAATTTTATTTTTCAATTAATTTAATGATTTGTTGTTATGGTGAGTGCACGATCTTGGGATGTCGATTGCAGGCAAAGCTCACAATTGGTTGTTGAATTCATTGAAGATAAAAATCTAAAGTATTAAAGTAGTGGTAAAATTTGGTGTCTAATGAAGATTTTAAATAAAAGTCACAATTCACAAAAGCAATGAAAGATCATGATAAAGTTGTTTTCTCTCCAAATGAGCTGATGCGAGATGAATATTTTAATGTTTATTCATCAGAAATAATATTACTGAAGGAGTTCAAGACAATTGAAAAGTGTGCAACCAATTTTGTGACATTCATCTACATGTCAAATTTGGTTGGTAATATAATAAAGGAATAGAATGTGAAGGACAAGTCAAAGTGATCCTTCACATTCCAATGTAACTTGTCATTTTGTGATTTTGGAGGAAATGATTGTTGCTCTTCCCATCCAAATGTGCCTGTATATTTGTTGCACTTGTGTTGTCATTGATGTCAACAGTGTGAGTTTTATATGTGTTGTCAGTAGTGATGGAGTGAAGGTTGGAAATGTCAAAGGTAGTCTTTGGTAATATGATCAGAGAAGAAGACAAAGAAGATAGATCAAAGATGAGAAGGAGTTTGTTGTTGTAATAGGAAGTTGAGAATGAAGTATTTGATGTGGAAAATAATGTATTCATTGTTTCCTGAGGAAATACATTGCTTTAGTTTTGAAAGAAAGACTCAAGTTATCCAAGGCACTAAAGTTTGCATAGAATAATCTCAAGAGAATTCTTCACACTCCTTCACATTTGATGGTATGACATTACAGTTGGGAGTTGATCAAAGACATGTGTGAAGGTTCTATGTTCCAGATTTTAGAGCTTGAAGATTAATGCAGAAGATTCTCAAGCTCGCAGAGTGAAGACAATTGTTCAAAGATGATGTCGATGATTGTGGAAGTGTGGTATGGATTGATGAATGGATTTAGGTCTAATCTAAGGTGTGTTGTGGGTCTCCTTCATTCCTTTCCACCACGGGAATGTTTTGGTGCCAACTTAATTTGAATTTACATGGTGAAGGTGTATTGCTGACCTTGGAGAATGTTTTCAAGGTTAAAGATGGTATAAATAAGTGTTGATTTGTTGAGGTAGAAGTGTGTGTGTGTACGTGGTGTATGAGATGTCAATGATAGTGTGGTAGAGTGTGAAATGCAGTGCAAGATTTCATGCATTAGATTAATGGATGCAATGAGCAAAAGATGTCTACAATTCTTCAGTATGACTACGAAGGTCTTGGTGATGTTGTAGTGGACTTCTCTATTACATTGAGATGGTCTTCTCATTTTAACATTCTTCTCTATCTTCTTTTCTATTTTGGAAGTGAGCCTTTGGTAGTTAGTCTTTTTTTTGGCAGTGAGCCAGGTTTCTTTTGGGCAGTGAGACCTATTGTATTCAACATTGATATTACTTTATATTATGAGCTAATCCTCACCATGGTTTTTCCCTTCTTGGGTTTTCCATGTAAATTTGGTGTTCTCTTGTGTATGTTGTTGATTTGGTTCAGTTTCTGTTATTTGCTTTCATGCTTAATCATTTTAACAGCTTAAGGGATAATTAAATTAATGTGGATCTGAATATGTGTTGAGGGTTTTGGAATATAAGTTACAACTGATTCACCTTCCCCTCTCAGTTGTCTTATGCATTCAACACAATGTGCATGGGGATATGTGTAGGCAACTTGTAGCTAGAATAACCCTTAATTAAGTTATATAGTCTTATATGGGTAGTTAGGTTTGCTAGGGTGGCATCCATAACATAAGTAATGTGTATAGGATGTAGTAGTTACTTTATTATCATCATATTGTGTATTCTATTTTTTTATTAAAAACTATAGGAAGTAGCCCCCTTGAAGTGGCTTACTTTTTGATGTTGCCCCTTAAATTGGCCTCTTACTATCAATTATTTATAGTATATTTCCTATTATATTCTTCTCTTGTGTAAGTTATTTCATTGCAAGTGGTATGAGAGCATTGTGTTGGCATCCAAAATGCAAGAATAAAGAAAAATGTTTAAACTAGGAGGTCAACTTGTGAAGCACATATCTCTTTAAATTGAGTGATTTCTTCTTATAATCTAGAGGATTGATCAAGGACATATTAAAGCTACTATAGTCTAGATTTGAGATTATTTGAAGCATTTTTAAAGGAGTTGTTATGAAATTAGTTTTTTCACCAAAATATATTCTAGGGCTTCAAATCAATGAATTTCATGGACATTTTTTCAAAAGGTGAGAGCTAGGATTATGTATGTCAGAGTAAAAATTTCAACTTATTTTTATCTTTTTGTGTAAGTTATTGTCATATTATTTTGGCCACGCCATAGTGGGATCTACAACAAGTGGCAAGGGTGGGATTATAGACACTCCTAGGAAGACACTAGATAAAGATAATCTAGTAGTAGAGGATATGGACCCCATACACATTAAAAATACTATAAATGAAGAAACCAACAAGATGTAGGAGGAAATATTATTAGTTGTAGTAAAGTAAATGAAAGGGGTAGATAAGAAAGATCTTTAGTGGACATTTGAATAAATAGATTTTGCTAGGGTTTTATATATTTCTATTGAATGGATTAACACCACAACACTTGAGAAGAAAATGTGTCTTCTAAGGGACATGGCAATTTTGGGTTTGATTTAGATCTAAAGCAAGACCATCACTTAAATACTTCTACGAGTAGCTCTAATGACTTTATGCCATAGATGGATATGCACAAGTTTGATGGCAAGAGTCTATATGGCTATGCCAAGTGGAGTGGTTATTTAATCTTAATCATATTCCATGTCAATAAAAGGCTGTAATGGAATCATTATAGTTGGAACCAAGTTAATTCATTTGGTATTTTAGCTATGTGAAGAGAAAAAAAATGGGATGCATTATCACATAGTTTATTTTTTAAGAGGAACTCACAAAACATTATGGAAATACTATTATAGACAACTACTTTAGCTAGATCACCAAATTAAATAAAATAGGTTCTAGTGAAGAATAAGGAGAAGAAGAAGACGAGGAAGATGTAAGAGGAGAAGAAGTATCCAAGCCAATAATAACTTACCATGCATTATTACTATTTGGAGAAATTCCAAAGGGTCTACTACCCAAAACAGACCAAGATTAGGCCATTCAACTAGTTCTCTAGAACAATACACCATCTAGAACACCTCTTCTTTGAAGGTACACTAAAATATTCAAGTAATAGAAGAACACGTGTAGACACTTGAAAATGGTCACAAACACCTTGATCTATCTTCTACATTCTAAACCTGACAATTCACACTATTTCACCCAACACACATGTTAATTAAATAGTTTATAATTATTTAATTAATATTTTCTTATGTTTCCCCCCATCACCAAAAAACATTTTATTCTACTATAGTTCAAAAATTAAATATCTTGATAACTATAGTTCATATGCACTCCCAAAAATTAAATAAATATCCCTATTTATTTTTAAATTTCCTATTTTGTGCACTTTTGATTACTTTTATTAATCAACATTATTTTCCTCTTAATCATGTGCACATGGGTTAATTAAAATTAACTCACAATTACATCTCCCCATATTTTTAGAAGTCCACTTGTAATTCAATGTACCTGCATGTACATGACAAGTGGTACTTTGGAAGGATGGGGAAATCCTCCTAAAAGAGTACATTTGTCCCATTTTATTCTCATCCACTCCAAGTGCCACTATTCATGGAATTTTAAATTCCATGTGGCACTATCCCTCCACTATTCATCTAATTTTAAATTCCACTTGTCTCTCCTCCAAATTTAAATTCCTCACAAAATCCAAACCATACCTTTTCATAAATGAAGCCTTATATGTCATACACCTACCCAATCCTAGACATCCATTCTTTCAACCATTCAATTCCATCCATTGATCTCCCCTTGAATCTTGGAGCATTTCCTTCATCCAACAACCTCATGACACTTGTCCCATTCTCCTTGCTTGAGAATCCTCAAGCAATTTGAGCCCTTGATCTTTCAATTTAATCCTAGCCCTCCATCCTCACCTCCAAAAATTTATAAATTGAACCTCCCCCATCTATTTCCAACAAGAAATTAGAATGTAATGAAATTTTGCCACATTAACCACTCACATATAGCAATTTAGCATATAATATAGCATAGCATAATATCATTAAGACAAATCAATAGAATTGCATAGAGATAGGGTGCAAGTGTAGTTAGTGTATGCATTTCTATTTAGTCTTAACTTGAGGTTACATGGATTAGTGAATTGGATAGGTTAGATAGATCCTAGCTTGTTCTACATACTTCACTCTTTCTTGTACACATTTTTGGCACACCCGGTGGGACCCCCACCACCTCAACCTTCACTTTTTTGCTTATTTTTTGGCTTGTTTTCATGTGTGCAGGTCAGATCAGTGCCGGATTTTCATAGAGTAGTGCCTAGTAGCTATCCAGGTCAATGACCAAACCTCCTAAATTAGCACCACGTTTTGCAAGTCCTCTTACACACTTCAACACCTAAATTCTTCTCTTTAGCACCTATTTCACCTATTTTAGTGCTCAGTCGTAGGGAGGTATAAAATTGATTATTTCATCTTTTCCTTACATCTTTGTGACTCTACTAGATTTTTATGTGATTGCCAACCTATCTAACAACAAATATGTAGACTTTAGCTCTCTGTTTTGTAGGTTTTAGTCAAATTGCAAGCCATTATAATGTCTAGTTTGTTTTAGTACCTAGCTTGTGCATAGTAGTGCCCATCTTTGCTAGATTAGCGTCCAGTTTTTGGGAGTCACTTAAGCTTGCATTTTAATTTATTTAGGGGCTAATCACTAAGTTTGTAGGTTTCATGACTTACTAACTCTCTTAATAACAAATTTGCAGGTTTGGATCATTTTACAAGCTGACATACTTCCCCAATCAGATCAACATCTAGCTATCCTGCATTAGCACCCAACCAACCAGATTTAACACCTAGACTCGAAGGTATAAAATTTTAGTTTTAGCTCTTATTTTTTATGGTTTAGCACCTAACCTCCTAGTTTAGTGTGTAAACTCTTTGTCTCAATGCCTAGTTTTGTCAGTGCCAAGACAGTCTATTTCAGTGCCTAGGTTTTGTTTCATACATTTTCTAGGTTATTTGTATTTGTTTGGACAAATTCTTGTTTTGCAGCATCCTCCACTTGTCCAAGACCTCTTGAAAAACTATTAACACTTGTGTGTATCCCCGTTTGTCAAAAAATCATCTTTTTTATCACTAAGTTAGGCACATTTATTTCAGAGATAAAATGAACTTGTATGCTTTGTCTTAGGACCACTTTGAGGTGTATGCTCTCTCCTCACACCATTTGGCAATCTTGGAGATCAAAAACCTTGATTTGATCCAATCTTTGTTTCTTTTTATTCTCAGGATCTTTGATGTGTATGCTCTCCCCTTGAGCTTCATGCGATCTTGGGTGACTAAAAGCATCTTGGATCCTTCCCTTTAGGGGGCCTGCCTTAGAATTTATCCCCAAGGGTATGACCTCAATTGCGTGTTTCTATGTGGTATACAAACGTTGTGAGAATCTAAAGACTCACTTCAAAGGAAGGAACCTCTCCCCCCTTGTAAAAACCCTAAGACCCTCAGTTTGTCGAGACTTGTGTTGGTTGACACTTGGTTGGATAGGAACACCCCCATTCAAATTTCACAGATTCATCCCCTGTACCTTGCATATATTGGGATACCCCTAGAAGCCTTGTTTATCCTAGGTAAGGCCTTTGGCTATCATATCCTTTGGTGCATCGTAGCCACATGGAGGAGAAGAGCTTACACTTGTACCTTCATTGGTTGAGATAGAATACAGTTTGGGTAAGACTTTTGTCTCCAAAGTAAGGGGTGTAAGGTGGTCCATGACCTTGCATTCCCTACCTATCAAAGCATTGATAAATGGTATCAAGAGGATGGAAACAACCATTATCTAATTAGTGGGGGTTGAAGTCACACCTGAGTGAGTCAACGGGATATACACACCTTGCTTCACTAAATACTAGGTTTATAAACAAGTGTTTGGCATGTTTTCTTGTGAAATACCCCTATTCACCATTTTTCATCCATGAAGGTTCATAACCTCTCACACCCATTTCCAAAAAGTCAAATCATCCATTATGTTATTGATTGAAATATTTTGCCAAATCTCAAACACAAACATTCCAAAAATCAAGACAATTCCTTTCAGCACCCATTTTTCATCCACCAGCACCTATCTACCCTCTGTTAGTGCCTATCAAGCCTCTATTAGCACCCTTACTAATCTCTGTCAACACTCGGTAGGCCCCTTTTAGCACCTAGTCAGGTGGATTAGCACCCATCTAGACTCTGTCAGTGCCTAGAGCCCCTATTTTAGTGCCCAGTTTGGAAATTTCACAAAACCTAAGGCATTTGTCATCTTGGTCATCAATTTGGTCCTCTTACCGCACCTAACTGTTGGCAAGAGACACTGCTTTGCATTGATAGGTGTTGTCATTGATGGCAACTAAGATCATCCCAATCATCCACATAACACAATTTGTTCACACTGGAAGTCAGAATCAGAACTTGTCTAAGTCTGGGCAGTTAGGAACAGAATAGGTGAGAGGGTCTAGTATCTTGATCCGGATCTCTCCAATGGAAAGGCATGGTTTACTACGGATCTAAGATAGTTGGAAGAATTGTCAAGACACTCTAAATCTAGAGTTTTTTCCTCTGATGATGAAGGACCCAAAAGATATTATCTTCTGAGTATCAGGTTTCAGTTTGACAGAATAGACAAAAGAAGAATAGGCTAACCTTGTGAATGATCTTAATTCCAAATGTATAGAAGTTATTTATTGGCAAATTAGTGATGATCAGTGATGGTAGCTAACATGATTGATGATCTGTGAGTGCAAGTTTTGGCCCACATCTCATATTATGTATGGATCTAGCCGACAGAGTTGAATACTCAACAAAGTTCTAAATGTTCTTAAATCTGACTGGTAAAATGATTGTAGATCATATTACAGATATATATCTGATGGAATTGGATGATTTAGGTGTGTGTGGTGCGACTATGGTGAAATTGTGAAAAGAGCAGAGATCATAAGTGTAGATGTTAGCAGAGCAATAAGAGGAGCAGAGTAAGGATGAAGTGTGTCAAGTCAGTTTTCTATGCTTAACCAAAACTGAACTCCAGCATTGATAGATGCTAAAAATCAATTCAAATTTATTATAATTCTCTTCCTATAGGCAGTGAGCCTTCCTTTGAGCAATGACCTCTGGGCAGTGAGCCTGAATGCATGTGCATTTCCCATTGTAATACTTTTAACAGAGTATAATCTTTCTGGGTTAACCCCCACCATGGTTTTTCCCTTTACCGGGTTTCCACGTCAAAAATCTTGGTGTCAAGTGTGTAATTTATGTTTCTTCTGATGTGTTATTGATTAATGCTGAAATGTTTATATCATTGATTTGATTATAAGTTGTAAAGGAAGCTTAAATGTAGAAAAGTTTAAATTGCGTGACAACTGATTCACCCCCCCTCTCTGTTGTCCAGACCTAATCCAACAATTGGTATCAAAGCTAGGTTCCTTTGAAACACTTTAATAGCTTAAGGAAGATCTGGGAAGGTAGTAAAAATGGATGAATACAACCTTCAAGGGCAACTTAATCTCACCCTAGATGATCTTGAGCAATCCAAGGCTGAAGTCCAAGAGCTGCAAGATAACCTCAAAAAGGTTGAAGACTTCATTGAGATTTTAAAAGAAAATTGAGAAAATCCAATGCAAAAGGAAAGGAGCAATCTCTTCAACTGGGAAATCATTATGAAGACAAGGCCCTGAAAGAGAAGGCAAAGGAATGTGAAAAGTTAGCCAAAGAAGTTGTTGTCCTAAAACATGAGATGGAAACTAGGGTGATGAGACTAACCAAGGAAATTGAAGATAGAAAGAAAACTGAAGAAGAGATGAATCAAAATTTGAAAGAGAGAACTAAAGAATGCTATAGATTAGATGGAATAGCTGGTCTCCTAGAATCTAATCTACAAGAAAGTAGAAACAATGAGAGAGAACTTGAGAGACAGATTATCACTCTCAGACATGACCTAGAAATTGCAAATGAGTATAAGGAGAAGTTCAAGATAAGATCAGCTAAACTTGAAGTACTAATTGAAGGTCAGAAAAAGGATGATGACAAGCATGATCTTGGATATGTGAAAGGTGAAAGCTCCAGTTCCAGACAAAGAAATTTTCAACCAAGGAATAGGAGAAACAGAACTAGAAAAACTCTGGTAAGACAACCTAATGCTTAGAGATATCCATCATTCAATGTAAATTGTTTCAATTGCAATAAATTTGGTCATAGAGCTATTCAGTGCAGAAGCAAAGTAAATCAAAATGATGCATCCTTCTCCAGTCAATGCTTCAAGTGTAAGAGGTATGGTCATAGATCAAATGAATGCAGAAATATGATAATGAATAATGCTAACAATAGAGGAATTAGTAATTCTTTTAATGGTTATTGTTTTGTTTGAAATGGGTTTGGACACATGGCTAATCAGTGTAGATCAAGAGGAAATCAAGTTTATAAGAAAAGAAATGTTGTGTGCTTTAACTGCAATAAATCTAGTCATATTGCAAGATTCTGCAGAAGTAGGAACAATGGAAGAAGAGGTCCAATAAATAGAAAACCAAATGAGTAGAAACAAGACAAAGATAAAAGAAAAATTGATGTGAATGAGATATGTAGCAAAATGAACAAGACATGGGTAAAGAAAGATACAATAAACAATAGTGATGGGTCTGCACCGGAATCAGGTGCTGACAATTCCTCTAGGAATTAAGTCAGGAGCTCTGGCTGAGGAGGAGCTATATTGAAAATCAAATTCCCCCAGTCAATAAGTGGGTGCCTAAATCTGACACAATAAAAGAGAATATTTTGAATTGGTTTAGAACCTTTGGAAGGAACTCTGAAAGAAAAGATGTTGATATGAAAACTTGCGAAGAGATTCATGAAGAACTGTCAAAAATAGAGTAACCAGATATAGTTAGGGCAACTCATTTATTACAATGCAAAATTAGGTTTTGCAAGAGATAAAAGGTCACTTGGTCTCTCATTTGAATCACTTTGCATTCAGAGGAAACAAGAAGAAGAGCATTCAAGCTGCAAATCCAGAGACTGAGACACAGAGAACAAATTCAACTGGCAATTGATCAACCCTAACCCCACGAAGGAAAAAGGTACCTCTCTGTAAACCTTTGAATCTAAAATCTATTAAGATGGCTACTCCTCATGTTGTTGACATTACTGAAAGGCCTCAACCCAAATTTAAGAAGCATCGAATAGATGTTGACTCGTTAGGTGCTTTTTCAAGTGTTCCGTATAGTGTGTTGTATGTTGAAGACATTAGGGTTTATATTCATGCAAACATAGATGAATTTGGAGATTCAAGGTATGTAGACTTGTTTGAGAAACAACTCAGGGATGAAAATCATGAACTTAAACCCGAGTATATGGCACTATAGGATAAACACTTTATTCAGATTATGGGGTTTCCAACATTTGATGAGGATGAATGGGTCTGATATGTTTTGAGTTGGATGCATGATGAATTCATTTGGTTGTTAAAACCATTCAAGATTACCAAGGATACTATCAGAATTGTAACGGGGTTAAACTCAACTAGAGGATTGCCCATGTTGAAAGCTGTAAAAAACCAGATAGTGACTGATGCTACCGGTGCCAAGTTTGATAGGAGCGCAATGACCATTAATGATATTATAGAACAGGATGTCAAATTTACCTCCATGGTGATTGGGTACAAGATTTACCACTCGAGCAAAGAAAATTATATTTCTGGAACAACCATATATGTTGCATACAAGATGCTAAAGGAAAACATTGATTATTACTTGTGTGAATTACTACAGAATCAACTAATTGAAAATTTAAACAAAATCAAGAAAGATAAGAAAAACACTTTCAAGTATGGTACATTGGTTCTATGTCTATTCTTTTACTTTATGAATGAGGTACTTGGGGTAAGAGGTGTCCACTGGACTAAGGATGAGCCAGTTTCCATTTAGATCAGAGATCATCTTCGCAACATTGGTGATTTCAAAGCTTAGAAAACTGCAATATGGGGATACTTAAATAATTTTCAGAGTATGATGCACTTAAGGGAAAGAATCCCTAAATAAATTGTTGAGAAGTACAAAAATGAAATATGCTTCATGGTTGATACTGATCAGTGTCTAATGGAAGTAGTGGAACCTAGAACTACTTGGATCATGCCTATGGGGTATGAAGTAGATGAACAAATCTTGAATATGTATGCTCAACATCTTCTAAGAAAGCCTAAAAACATAATGGTTGAAAGATTTGGAACTTATGAGGAGCTAAATTTAAAACTGCATACTGAGCTCAGAGAACCTGAAACCAATAGGAAAGTAAGAAAAGAAGTTGAGTAGTTAGTTGAAAATCTGGGCCTAACTAAGGAGTCTGTGAGGAAATTCAGAGAAAGAACTGAAAAGATTGAGAAAGAGAAACAAGATAAGAAACAAACAAGTGCTCCAGTGGAACTCTCATCCACTTCAAGAACTACTAGGAGCTTTGCTACTGTCCCTGTTCCTTCCAAGACTGCAAAACTGGAAGCAAGATCATCCAGAAAATGCGAGCAAAGGAAGAAAACAAAAGAATTCCAGACCTATGAAAGCATAAGAGAAGAAGAAGATATAGATTCTGACATTGAAATCAAGGAACTAAAGGCCACCGAAACAAAAACTGCAAAAGTAACCAAAGAAAAGTCCTCCAAAAGCAAAAGGGCTAGAAAAAGGCAACAGATAGAAGCATATGAGGAATATGTTGAGAAGCCCACACTTTCCCTGGAGGATGTGATAAAGTCAGTCACTGTAGATGGTAATCTAAAACCCATGATTGAATTCTATGATGAATATAGTGATGTGGATAAAAGGGTGTTGGAGGAAGCAACTATCATATATCTCAACATCTACAACAAGGCACTGATTGAGATAACTTTCGAGTTGCCACAAAGTCTGGCAAATATTTTGGAATTGAGAAAAGAAAATGCCAAGAGCAAGGACATGGAGATCAGGGAACATGAGCTAATAAATTTGTGTCCTTAGATTTCACTTGATCAAATAGATATGATATTCAAGGAAGTCAAAGATGACTTTAGAAGCAAAAAGAGAATGAACAAACTCATGCTTGGAGAAACAAGTGAAATCGTTGAAGAAACTCAAGAAATTCTTTTGAAAGCATTTAAAAAGCATAATTTTCCCAAAATCATAGAAGAAGTTCTAGATGGTGAGGAAGAAAACATCATCGAGCAACAATCTGAGTTGGGTGAAGCCTTTGTTTCGGAAGTGGAACAAGTAAATCAGGAGGATATAAAAATGATGGATAAAGTAGTTGATGCAGGAGATACTCCTAATCCACCTGATCAGTCAGGAAAAGAAGAAAATAGTACTACTTCACAGAGCCCTCTGGATCAGGTAGCAAGTGGTGAACAAACAGGAAAGAGTCCCTCTGCAGAAAACACAAAGAAAAGTAAAGCAAAGAAAGAGGAAGAAAAAGGAAAGAAGGATAAAGAAGAAGAAGATGGTGCAAATGTTGAATCACCTAAAGTAGATACTGAGAAATCTGATGAACAAGAGGATGGTTTAGAAAATGTTGCAAGAGACACTGCAGATGCAGTGAAAAGTCTTCTTGAAAAAGAGATGATTGAGCTTGATGAGCCTGAACTACTCCAAGGTCTAGCCAATCCAGATGCTCTCTCTCCAATTCAATTGATGAAAATAACATAATTCACCCAAGTAAAGGCTAGAGAGAAGATGTTAAAGTTCCACATGGAGGACAATGACCTACTAGGGCTTGCAACTAGGATTTTAGAAAAGTTAATGCCTTCCTACCAGAAGAGTCCATTTGATTCCCCCCCGGACATCTAAAAAATCTTGTAAGTTTTGTAAGTACACATTTTGAGTCCTTTGAAAGGTTTGCGGAGGCAAAAGTTTAGAAAGAATTCTTGGATAAGAAATTTGGTGAAATAAAGAAATTGATAGGAAATGATAGAAGAATACTTGGTATTAGCATTAAGAGTATTCATAATGCTCTAAATGATGGAAGTGATATGTACAAATTCTGTCTATCATGGCCCAAAGTTAGTAAGGATATTGAGAAAATGATAAAGGAGCAAGAACAAAAATTGTCAAATCTTTCTCAAAATTTTGATCCTCTAATAGTTTCACCTATAAGTCAAGATTGACAAGTAATCAACCTGATAGATGAGATAAAGAGGCTTGTTAAAGAAAAATGTAACATTATGAAGAAAATGTGTGAGCTCCAGGGATTGATTTCCCCCAAGTTAGAAGCCATGTTTAATGCCCTATCAGAAGCTTAGACTGCACTTCAGACAAGTAATCCTTTGGATCTAACAAAGGCAGAAGCATATGCATTTTTGCTGAGTGGACACATCTCAATTTTGGATGGAATGAAGGGAACTTGGGCCTCTGATCTTGTGCAATTGAAAAATAGTTTTCCAGACATTCTCAAGTTCATGTGAATAGAATGTAATGATTACTTGTACATATGCAGCATTATACACAGAATTTTTGGAGAATTTTGGCTTGCGGACCCCACCCTTTGCCATTGATGTCAAAGGGGGAGTAAAGAGCAGTAAAAAATGAGGATTCTAGCAAAGGGGGAGCATTGGAAAGAAGTACGAACAACAGTATGGAGGGCAAGCAAAGGGGGAGTTATTCTAACACTTAGTCATTTTTCACTAAGTGTTGCCATCAATGCCAAAGGGGGAGATTGTTGAAAAGAGACACTGTGTGGCTTCATGAGTGTTGTCATTGATGACAATAAAGTTCATCCCACACATCCATAGGACATGGTATGTCTATACCGGAACTCAGATTGAAGAGTATTTTGGTCCAGTGAGCAAGAACAGAGCATGTAGCAAGGTCTGACAATCAGGTCCAGATCTCTCAGAGGAAGTATCTTAGTAAAGTGTGGACTTGGGGAAGTCAAGAGGAGTACCATGACTGATACAGTCCAGAGATTGAGCCTCTGGTGATGGAAGAGTGAAAAGATATGAACACCTAAGTGTTGGGTTCCTGTTTGACAGAGTAGACTGAGGAAGAACTGATTGGTAGAGCATCAGACCTTAATCTGGATGAGATATTGATGGTGATCAAGCTTCTTAAGAGATCATTCATGATTGGCCAACATGACTGATGACTTCTATAAGTATCTCTTTGATACGCATCACTTGGTAAGAAAGGATTCAGCCGATAGACTAGAGTTTGGAAAAATATTAAGTATTCCAGATGCTGACTACAATCATGTTGAAATCCTTGGTGCAGATATATATACTAGACGGATTTTGATGATAAGGTGTGTGTGGTGTGTTGTGTAGTGTGAAGAAGAGCAGAGAATAGTGTGGAAATAGAGATAGAGGTCCGGTATGTGACAAAACAACAACACTAAGGCAGAGGAAGAATGAAGTGCAGTAGATCAGTATATTGAGCTTAACCAGAACTGAAGCTAAGCATATGTGGATGCTTCTCATAATTTCAAGTACCTAGTTTCCTTCTATAAACTATTGTAGGTAGTGAGCCTCTTGTGAGCAGTGTGCTCAGACAGTGAGCCCTAATTAGCAAGTGCCGTTTTGTACTACCTTATTCTTTTAACAGAGTATACAATCTTGGGTTAATCAGCTCGTAGTTTTTTCCCTTAACAGGGTTTTCCACGTCAAAATATTCTGTCATGTGTGTTGATTTTATTTCTGCTTCCATGGTTATGTATGCTGATATGATTTGATATTGCTCTAATTGTTAAAGAAGAAAAGAAAGACAAATTATTAAGATAACTGATTCAGCCCCCCCTCTCAGTTATCAACAATTAGTATCAGAGCCAAGTTCCTTCTAATAGAGCCTAACAGCTTGAGGAAGATCTGAGATTCTCAATGGATATGTATGGTATGAGGGAACAACTTCAATCTGCCTTAGATGATCTTGATCAATCTCACTCTGAAGTCAATGACTTGAGGGAGAGACTCAAACAAGCTGATGATTTCATAAATGAACTCAAAGAAAAACTGAGTATCTCAATGAAGAAAAGAAAGGAACTTCTTCAACAATTAGCAAGTCAAAATGAAGCCAATGATACTAATGAAGATCTGAATGAAAAAACCAAGTTATGTGAAAAGTTATCAAAAGAGATCATTATGGTAAGACATGAAATGGAATCAGGAGTTATGAAATTCACCCAAGAAATTGAAGAGAAAAGAAAAAGTGAAGATAATCTAAAACAATCTCTCAAGGAGAAGTCAGAAGACTACCACAAAATGAATAGAATAATCAGGCATCTGGAATCTGATCTTGAAGAAGCTAGAGACAATGAAGAACAACTTGAGAATCAGATAGACACTCTTAAAAGGGATCTTCAAACAACAAATGAATACAAAGAGAAATTCAAGATAAGCTTTGCTCAACTTGAAGTTCTTCTTGAAAGCCAAAAGAGGGTAGATGACAAGCAAGGCTTGGGGTATGAGAAAGGGGAAAGCTCTATATCTGGTCAGAAAAATTATTGATTAGGAAATCTAAGGAATAGGCCTAGAAGACCTTCAGTAAGGCAACCAAATGCTCAAAGATATCCACCCTTCAATGGATACTACCACAATTGCAATAACTTTGGTCATAAAGCAAATCAGTGTAGAAGAAGAATGAATCAGAATAACTCATCCTTCTCCGGACAGTGTTTTAACTGCAAAAGGTATGGTCACAAATCTCAAGAATGTAGAAATTTGCAAATGAACAATTCATTCAATGGTAGATGCTTTGCATGCAATAGAATGGGACATATGGCTAATCAATGTAGATCAAGAGGATATCAGTCAAATCTGCAAAGAAATGTTGTTTGCTACAATTGCAATAGATTCGGTCATATTGTCAAATTCTGCAGAAGTAAGAATCAGGATAAAAGGGGTCCGGTGCATCATAATCAAAATCAAGACAAAGGAAAAGGAAAAGTGAATGTAGATGAAATTCAAAGGGAGATGAACAAGATTTGGGTAAAAAGGAGTACAGAATATGTTGGGGATGGATCCGCACTAGAATCTGGTGCTGATATTCCTTCTGGAAACTAAATAAGATGAGCTCTGGCTTAGGGAGAGTCAAGAAGGAAAACAAATTTCCCCAGCTAGATAATTGGTGTATGAAATTGGCACAGGGAAAGTTGCAGATTAAAGGGTTCTTAGAGAAACATCTAAAGAAGCCTTGGTAAAAATATGGAAGATTCGCAAGAAGATTTGAAGAGTCTAATCTTCCAAGATTGATCTGGTTTGACAGTTTTTTGGTAAAAGCTAGATTTTCACAGTTTGATCTGGTGTGATTCTAAACAGAAACATCTTGATTTGTAGATAAAGGGGATGATTCAAGGAAAGCAGAGACATTGAAATTCATCACTAAAAATAGCTCTAAGTACATCTGAGTGATTCGGAGAAATCTCTCTCATGATAAGGCAACCGAAATAACTTAAGTTGTGCATTTATTACAAAATGAAATTAGGGTTTTCTCAAAGATAAAAGGGTTCATTTGCTCGTCATTTGCACATTTGCATTAGTGAAAAAGATAAGAAGAGCTCTACAAACAAGTTTGCTTCATCTCTCTCAAGGATCAATCGTAGAATTGAAGTCAACTAACGATCTTTTCAGCTCTTTTCATGAACCTTAGAGGCATAAAAAGGTACTTTTCACTCTTGTAAATCTCTCTCTGAATCTGTTGAAAGATGGCTACTCCAAATGTTGTCAAAATCACTAATAGGCCGTGCCCTAAGTTCAAGAAACACCCTTATAAATCTCTAGAAGTAGATCCTTTAGGCACATTCTCTAGCATTCTGCATGGGGTTTTGCATGTTGAAGACGTTAGGGCATACATTCATGCGAATATTGAGGAATTCAGGGAATCCAAGCTGATGGATATATATCATAAGCAGCTAATAGATGAATCATTTGAACTCAAACCTCAGTACAAAGCCATCCAAGACAAGCATTTTGGATAGTGCATTCATTTCCCCTGTTTTGCATAAGATGAATGGGTCCGGTATATTCTGAGTAGAGTGCATGACAACTTCATATGGTTGATGAGGCCATTTAAGATCACAAAGGATGCCATTAGGGTGGTGACTAGATTGTACTCATTTGGTGGGTTATCTACTCTCAAATCAGTCAAAAACCAAACTGTGAGTGAGGCTACCGGATCTAATTTTGATAAAAGAGTAATGACAATTGAGGATATCATAGATCCGGATATCAAGTTTGCCGCCATGATAATTGGCTACAAGATATATCACTCCAGCAGAGAGAATTCTATATTCGGAACAACAATTTACACTGCTTATGAAATGTTAAGAAAGAATGCTGACTATGATCTTTGTGAGCTCCTTTTGAACCAACTTTTGGAGAATCCGCAGAAGATAAAGAAGGATAAGAAGAATTCTTTCAAATACGGTGGCTTGATACTCTATCTATTCTTCTATTACATGAATGAGCTACCTGGATTTAGTGGCTAGATATGGCAAAATGACAGAACTATTGCCATACAAATCAGGGATTATTTGTATGGGCTTGGTGATGCCAAGGCACAAAATACAACACTGTGGTCAAAAACTTCCAAAGCTTGATGCAGGCCAAAGAAAGAATCCCCCAATCATTGGTTGAGAAATACAAGGATACAATGTGCTTTATGGTAGACACTGATCAATGCCTAATGGAGGCAGTGGAGCCAAGGACAGTCTGGATCATGCCAATGGGGTATGAAGTAGATGAGAAAATTGTAGAGCTACATGTTCAACACATGCTAAGTCAACCCAAGGATCCTAAGGTAGAAAGGTTTGGAACCTTCCAAGAATTGAGTGTGAAAATTCATGTTGAACTAAGATAGCCTGAGATCAAGAGAAAAGTGAGAAGGGAAGTAGAAGAATTCACCAAGAGGCATGGAATATCAAAGGAGGCACTTGATGCCAATAGAGAGAAGATGGAAAGGGCAGAGAAAGAAAGGCAAGAAACAAAAAAAGAAAGTGCCCCGATGCAAGCCCCCTCCCAGACCAGATCCTCCAAAAGCTCTACACCTGCCACCTCTAAGAGCCAAAAAAAATCAAAACTGGAAGCCCAGACATCTGGAAAGGGAGAGAAAAGAACAAAGAAAAAGGCAACAAGGTCCTATGCAAGTCTCAAGGATGATGAAGAGACAGAGATAGATGAGAAATTAAAGAAAATGAAGAAGAAGAAGAAAACATCTGGTGAATCCTCTACTGGTCAAGGCAAGCAAGAAAAGACAGAAGAATTTGTTAAAAAACTTACTCTCTGCATTGATGATATCATCAAATCAGTCACTGTGGATGGGAACCTAAAATCAATGACTGAGTTCTACGATGAATATAATAAAGCTGACCAGAAGATCTTGCAAGAAGCTACAGTCAGGTATCTGAATATCTATAATAAGGCATTTATTGAAATCATATCTCTAATTCCCAAAAGCCTAGGGAAGGAACTAGAAATAAGAAAGAACAATGCTAAGGCAAAGGACCTTGAGATCTAGGAACAGATAGCTATTCATCTCTATGCTTCAATCACTCCGAAACATATAAATATGATCTTCAAAGATTTCAAGGATGAGTTCTAGAGAAAAGCTAGAATGAATTAGCTTATGCTTGGAGAAACTAACAAAGTGGCAAAAGAAACAAAAGATATCCTCTGGAATGCTTTTAAAAGATTCAATATTCCTGTTATAGAGGACTTAGGTGATGAACCCTTTGCCATGGATGACGAAGGAGAATCTACTGTGAAAAATTGAGAAGAGCCAAAGGACATAGGTGAGGAAAGGACTCAGGACTTGGATTCCTCTACTCTGGAAGAGGAAGTCCTTGAATAAGTAAACATCTCTCTTCTGGATCCCCCTGCTGACTCCAAAACTGAAGGAGAAGAAAGAAAAGATGAGAAAACTGATGAAGAAGAAGTCAAGGAAAGAGAAAAAGATCAAATAGAGAAAACCCCAGATGACAGCTTTGGGGCCATAGAAGGGAAGAAAACTCTGTCTCTGGCAAGAGACACTGCAGAAGCAGTCAAAGACTTCCTGACAAAAGAAATGACAGAATTAGATGAACCAGAGCTATTCCAAGGACCATTCAATTTTGATTCCCTCTCCCTAGTGCAAACAATGAAGATAGCATCCTTTGCCTGAGCAAAGGCAAAAGAAAAACTTTTGAAGTGTCACATGGAAGACTGTGAGCTGATAGAGATTGCATCTGGTGTATTGGAGAAGATCATGCCATCCTTCCAGAAGGATCTTTCATCCTCTTCATTTGGTAATCTCAAATCTCTTGTTAATACTGTTAGCACACATTTTGATTCCTTAGAGAATTTAGCAGAAGAAAAGGTTTGGAAGGAGTTTTTGGTAAAGAGATTCTCTGATGTACAAGGGCTAATAACAAATGATAGAAGAAATATGGATATTGGGATAAAGAGCTTAGAAAATGCTGTTAAAGATGGCAGAGATATATATAAATTTTGTTTATCCTGGTCTAAAGTGACAATGGATATTGAGAAGAAAGTGAAAGAACAAGAGGGAAAACTTTCAAGTATATCTTAGAATTTTGATCCTCTCACCACATCCATAATAAACCAAGAATGTCAGACCATTGCCATTCTAAATGAACTAAAGAAACTTGAAAAGCAAAGGAAGAATATAATAAGTAGGATGGGTGAACTTAGAGGGATAATTATCCCTAAGTTAGAGGCCATGTATGAGGCCCTAACTGATGCTCAGACCACAGCCCAGACCAGTGATCCGATAGATCTAAAGAGGGCAGAAGATTTTGCATTCCTATTGAGTGGTCACATCTCAATTTTGGATAGGATGAAGCAGAGTTGGGTGACAAAAGTTGTACAGTTGAAATATACTTTTGCAGATATACTTAAGTATATGTAAGTATAACTTGTATATATACTTATGCAGATATGTATAGGTTGATTTTTAGAAATTTTGGTGTGCGGATTCTACCCTTTGCCATTGATGTCAAAGGAGGAGTGAGGAGTAGTGAAAAATGTGGAATCTAGCTAAGGGGGAGCTCTGGGAAAAATGTACATAAGAACAGAGCATCAGCCAAGGGGGAGTAAGCTATAACACTTAGTCATTTTTCACTAAGTGTTGCCATCAATGCCAAAGGGGGAGATTGTTGGCAAGAGCCACTGTGTGGCTTCATGAGTGTTGTCATTGATGACAACAAAGTTCATCCCACACATCCACAGGACATGGTATGTCTATACCAGAACTCAGATTGAAGAGTATTTTGGTTTGGTGAGAAAGAACAGAGCATGCAGAAAGGTTCGACAATCAGGTCTGGATCTCTCAGAGGAAGTATCTTAGTAAAGTGTGGACTTGGGGAAGTCAAGAGGAGTACCATTACTGATACATTCCAGATATTGAGCCTCCAATGATGGAAGAGTGAAAAGATATGAACACCTAAGTGTTGGGTTCCTATTTGGCAGAGTAGACTGAAGGAAGAACTGACCGGCAGAGCATCAGACCTTAATCTGGATGAGATATTGATGGTGATCAAGCTTCTTAAGAGATCATTCATGATTGACCGACATGACTGATGACTTCTATAAGTATCTCTTTGATACGCATCACTTGGTAAGCAAGGATTCAGCCGACAGACTAGAGTTTGGAAAAATATTAAGTATTCCGGATGCCGACTACAAACATGTTGAAATCCTTGGTGCGGATATATATACCAGATAGATTTCGATGAGAAGGTGTGTGTGGTGTGTTGTGTAGTGCGAAGAAGAGAAGAGAACAGTGTGGAAATAGAGATAGAGGTCTGGTATGTGACAGAACAATAGCACTAAGGCAGAGGAAGAATGAAGTACAGTAGATCAGTATATTAAGCTTAACCAGAACTAAACCTAAGCATATGTGGATGCTTCTCATCAGTTCAAGTTCCTAGTTTCCTTCTATAAATTATTGTAGGTAGTGAGCCTCTTGTGAGCAGTGTGCTTGGGTAGTGAGCCCTAATTGGCAAGTGCCATTTTGTACTACCTTATTCTTTTAACAGAGAATACAATCTTGGGTTAATCACCCTATGGTTTTTTCCCTTAACAGGGTTTTCCACATCAAAATATTGTGTCATGTGTGTTGAGTTTATTTCTGCTTCCATGGTTATGTATGCTGATATGATTTGATATTGCTCTAATTGTTAAAGAAGAAAAGAAAGACAAATTATTAAGATAACTGATTCACCCCCCCTCTCAGTTATCAACAGATAGGTGTTGTCATTGATGGCAACTAAGATCATCCCAATCATCTACATAACACAATTTGTTCACACTGGAAGTTAGAATCAAAATTTGTCTAAGTCCAGGTAGTTAGGAACAGAATAGGTGACAGGGTCCAGTATCTTGATCCGGATCTCTCCAGTGGAAAGGCATGGTTTGCTGCAGATCTAAGGTAGTTGTAAGCATTGTCAAGACACTCTAAATCTAGAGTTTTGTTCTCCAGTGATGAAGGACCAAAAAGATATTAGCTTATGAGTATCAGGTTTCAGTTTGACAGAACAGACAAAAGAAGAACATGCCAACCTTATGAATGATCTTAATTCTGGATGTATAGTAGTTATTTATTGGGAAATTACTGATGATTAGTGATGGTAGCTAACATGATTGATGATCTACGAGTGCAAGTTTTGGTCCACATCTCATATTATGTATGGATCTAGCCAACAAAGATGAGTACTCAGCAAAGTTCTAAATGTTCTTAAAGCTGACTGGTAAAATGATTGTAGATCATGTTGTAGATATATATATATCCGATCGAATTGGATGATTTAGGTGTGTGTGGTATGACAATGGTGTAATTGTAAAAAGAGTAGAGATCATAAGTTCAGATGTTAGTGTTGTGCCTCGCACACACGCCGCATTTAAAAAATAGGGACCCCCTCCTTCAAATTTGGTCTAGAGTGTCAAGTAGATTTTTCACCTCCTAAGTAGTCAAGTGGTCAAAGTGCATTTTTGCCATGTTTAAATGATGATGTTGAAGATCATCTTCAAAAGTTTGCTAAGTTAGATCTTTGTATCTCTTCTAGTGGCTTTGAATGACCCATTTGCACTAAATTTCTCCCTAACCAACCTTTGTGCTGATTTGCCTCCCAACCGACTTTGCGCTAAAAACCTTCATCACTGACTCAGGTGCTAGTTTCCCTCCTGACAAACTTTTGCGCTTAAATCAATTGTCTCTGACTTGCGCTATATTGTTTGATCACTGACTAAGTCAGAGGATACCAAAATGCTCGCACGTTCGAAGAACCCCAAAGTCCCGCAAAAGACATAAATTGAGTCTCTTGTTGTAGCTAAAAAGACCTTTCGCCGACCAAGTCTGTCACACCCAATTTCCCCACCAAGTCGGAGTGAATGAAAAGTTGTGTGAAACCCTAATCTGTCGACTGACACTGCATACATCACACATTAATGGTGATTTGGCTAGAAGCAATAAAAGGTTAATTTGCATTGTTTAAATCATTTTCTACATTTTGATAAAGGGTTTTGGAGAGCCACCTTGTAACCTGTCAAGCATTTTCACCGCCGTTACCCTCGAACTCAATCCCATGATGATCTCCTGCCTGTGTATCCCGAACACATTTTCTACAACTAACCAGGTAGGGTTTTTATCTCACCCTTTTTGAGATTTTACTATATACGGTTAGGGTTTCATTCAAGTGTATTTTTCTTCTAAGAAATGCATTTAGGGTTTCAACTAGGGTTTTATGTATAAATTATTTGTTTCTCCCTTGAAACCTAGTTTGAACTTCTCCTTGAAACATAATTGGATTGCCATGGGCTAAATAGAATAACTTAACTAGGCTTAGCTGTAGTTTGGACAAAATTTGAACCTTTTCATAAACTGGAGAATCATCTAGCCTTTGCGCCAAACTTGGGTTTGACCGACTTATAAACATTTCGGATCATCAAGTTGGTCGACGGCCACGAAAGCCCGCGCTGCGCTTTAAAACCCATTTAGCGCTAAAAACTTTGACATGTGACCTACATAGCTTTTGCCATGTTAATTAAATAGATCGGTGGGACCTAAAAACCCCACAAACTTTAGAAAGCTACTTAGTGCTAAAAACCTTTTGAACCGAGCTTGCACTTATAGACTCCGTCTCTAACTTGGTCGGACACCCAAAATATCTCTGCAAGACGATGACATCCAAAATCCCGCTGGAAACAAGAAGAATGACTTTGGGCTAAAATTAATCTCGTCTGACCTTGCACTAAAACACGCCTTCACTGAATCAGTCGGTTGACCCCAAATCTCGCGCAGGTTCGACAAAGCCAAATCCCTCGCAAACATGGTAAAATGATCTTAGTCGCCTTGCGCCAAAATCCAATTGACTAGTTAAACAACCAACTTAAGGTCGGTGACCACCAAAAGTCGCACAAGTCGGTCAATCAAGAAACTCGCGCAAAGGTAAACAAACATATAGACACTGATCGATCCTTGGTCAGACGAGCCCATTTTCCCCGCTGAGGTCGGTGGACCTCAATAGTAGCACTTTCCTACATACAGGTCGGTTGACCCTGAAATTAGCACAAATGTTAAAAAATGACTGTTTTTAAAGATTTTTCAAAGGGGAAGATATCTGAAATGATGCAATTAAGGTTGAAAATGAAGATAATAATGTTTTTCATGCTTCTAGTGAGATGTCTTACAGCATTGAATGTTTTCTTTGCATGCATTAATGATGAATTGCTATGAAGTAAGTGCAATGATAATAAACTGTTAGATTTGTGATTCTTTAAAAGGCATATCAGTAGCATTAGCAGATTCATTAAATTCATTTTGAATATGGCAAAGAATTTAGTAGTCCATTTGGTAATCTTAGATCTCAAACTTAGGAGTTTGTAGAAGATTCTCAAGGTATCAATCTTATAAAGTCTAGTCTTGCATATTAGATGACTGCCCGAGCTTAAACCATGAAGTACGAATTCAAGGGCATCCCTCTAGAGACTAAGATTCATTCTGAATGGAGTGACATAGGGGACATAGATTTGGGTCACATAGACTTGGATGACTTCAGATTGAGAATCTTTGGTTCAAATCCAACTCCTAGGGCCAAAATGCTTCAAGACAGTGGAATTGCACAAGCTGCTGCTTTCCCCACCTCAGTACAGTGTACAGAACTGATAGTGACATGTGCAGATAGGTATGATGTTATGACAAGGACAATCCAAACTACCAATGGGGATATCCTGGCTAATTTAAGTCCACTCTCTCTAGCTGAGACTTTTGATATTCCATGGCACACAGTTATGACCATGCCAGACAAACAAGGATCAGAGGAGATTTACAACAAGGATGTGAATGGATGTAGAAAACACATGAATGATCATTGGGCAAAAAGTAGGAGGTCTGCTATGAGCAAGTTTCCCCAAGTGCTATACAAAAGCAATTTCCATGATGAGATAGGGGATTTTATAACCTTTTTAAGTAGAATATATGGGTTACCTACAGCCTCTACTTTTAAGGAGTGGATGTTCATCATCATAATTGAGATACTGAAAGGCACTAAGTTCCACTAGTCCCAAATCCTTAGTGATGACATTCATGAGGCCTTCAGCAACTTCAAAGAGAAGAGATACTTTAGATGGACATCCTATGTTGTCTATGCACTAGCAAGAAGAAATCACTATGTTGGGTTGTCCAAAATCAGAGAAGTTGGAAATGATGAGCAAACCCAAGTAAAAGTATATGAGTGTTACCCTCAGCTGACCTCATCTGAATCCCTGATGCATTTCAAAAGAGTGAATGATGCTTTTACAATGTACATAGCCAGATTGCTGCAAGGTAATACAACCTTGAGGATTTCCACTGAAGTAATGAATGAAGTAACCAAATATGGTAGGTGGTACATCTAATTTGAAAAATTTACATATCTAAGAGTACAAGGTTTCACTGGGATTGCTTACAGACTTCCCAGATATCCTAATGACAAAATAGTGCTCCTAGAATTGACTAGGCAGTTGATACCTTGTGCTGAGAAACTCAAGCACTTAGACAGAACCAATGTTAAGTTTCCCATCAGGTTTGGTAAGGGGAATTATGCATGTCCTTCCTTGGAATTAGCTGAACACTCTGATAAGGAACTTCATCTTCTTAACCTTCACTACTACAATGCAAGGGATCACTTCAATCCGAATAAAGTGATGGAAAGATTTGTAAGTAAGAAATTATTTCACAAAATGCACATTGAGGATTTTTGGGCCAATTGAATGGATGACTACGAAGTAATGAAAAAGGCTCATTCAAGGCTATCTCTAGCCTTCATCAGAAAGTTCCATATTATTGCAATGCCTGACCAGTTAGAGGATGATGAGAATGTCATGGTCAGGGGAACTTGGGAAACCCAATACCGTCAACCAATCCCACTGCCAAATTGGGCTAATGCAGAGGAAAGCTCTTTAGATATCATAATGAAAGAACCAATTAGATTGACCAAGGCCTAGGTAAGAGGTCAGGTAGCTGCTTTGGAGAGACAAGGAGTGCAACTTACATATACTACATTGGAATCAGATAAGGATTCCAGAGGTGAGGAAGATGAACCAATAAACATTGCAAACGAGGTAGAGCTAGTTGAGAAGTAGAAATCAGATAGTGAAGAACATAAATCTTTGGCAGAGAAGGCAAAGAAAGTTAAGAAGCTGTCTATAAGGCCTCCTTCTAAGAAAGACTAGTCTCCTTCCACCAGGACAAGGGCCTCCAAGAAAAGAGATATGCCAAGCGGTCCTGGGGAGGGTTCCAAGACCAAGAAAGTTAAGGTGAAGAAGATAACTGAAGAAGATGCTACAACACAAGTAGATACTAGTTTACCAGCCTCCCCATCTCTTGCTGCTCCAAGTGTAAGTATGGCTACCTCCACCTCTGTAGCTTCTACTACTATTTCTCCCTCCACTATTTCTACTACTACTGTACCCACTTCACCCATGACATCAGCTACTATCATCAAAGTAACATCCCCTACTACCACCTCTCCTCCTTCCTCCATTTCAACTATTTCCTGCTCATTAGCAATATCTTCCAATGCCCCTAGCAGCCCTATTTCCTCCACTGCTGCCACTTCATGTCCTTCTACTGCTACTACACCTTCCCCTTCTACTTCTTCCACTCAATTATCCACCACCACAACACTACCTCCCATTTCCACCATTCTTTCACCTTCTCTTCCTTTACCTTCACTACCTTTTCCCTCACCCCTTGTCATTTCCTCCACTCTGTCAGCAGTATTAGCTAATCTAAGGCAGACCAACATACCTTCATTACCTATATCCTCTGTAGTTCCTATTTCACAAATGCCCGCAGATTTGACCTCCTTAGGTGTACCTCTGCTGCTCGGAATTGATAAAGTATGTGTAGAATTGGGTTTGCAAGATCCTGAAACCAAATTGTTGCCTGAGGTAGAGAAAGATGCATTTATGGAGGTGAGCAATGAAGTCCCAAATGAACCTATGACTAAGGCAGTCAATGTTGAAATCATTGATATATCCGATAGCCCTCCAAAGAAGGGTCAAACAAAGGAAGTTTTCAAAGCAGCTCAAGAGAATATGATGATAAATTGGAGGAACTTGGCTGATGAAGGAGAAAAGGAAAAAGAGATAAGTAAGGATAAGGAACCAGAGTAGGACCAGGGATTTCTTGAAGAGCTTGCTAAAACTAATAACGACAAGACCACTAAATTGAATAAGTCATCTTCTTCGGCACCTGAGTGGTTGCAAAATAGAGTGGCATATCCTAAGCCATAGGTGGAGATAATACAGCTAGATTTGAGCACTATCTTGTCACAAGCTTAAGGGCCCAAAAAGAAAAAGAAGGTGAAGATACAGTCCAGAATTGATAAGGATGAATCAGGATCTAGGATTGTAGAGATAGCTATCCTGCCAGCAAATACAACTAGAGAACAAGTTAGGGCAGAAGACTATACAATTTCAACAGTTGATTTGGGACCATCCACTCGTGTTCAAAGAGTGGATGAATTTAAAGGATCAATCACTTCAATTTTGGAACAGTTAGATAAGGATGAAATGTCAAAGGAGTTAAAGCAGCAAAATGAAGAACTCCACACTTGTCTCCAGTTTCTAATCAAGCCAATCGATGTAGGAGGAGATATAAGGATAGTGCCCACTTTCCTGTCTACTGATGAAATGGCGAAATTGGACGAGGTAAGGGCCAAGTCCCAAGGGAATGAGAATTGGTTGTTTAGAGTTTTTGAAAACGGATGTGAGACTATTGATGCCTCTGCTCAAGCACACAAGAAGTTGGTTGAACTTCATGAAAAATGGAAAGATCTACGTGAGGAATGTGACTCCTTTGATGAGTATTACTCTCACATGTTTCGTCGGATAAAGAGCATTAGAGATTTTCTAGCCCAGACTTTGGTCGTAGAGAATATTCTAACTAAGGACAAATTGTCCAAGGCCATTGAATGGTACCAACAACTACATTTGAGGAAAGAGACTTTTGAAAACATAAAGGAAGCATATAAGCTAGCAGATGAAGAGCTGCGGTCACTTATATATGATATCAATGATTCTTTGAAAGATTGCCTGGAAACATCCTACAATGACTATGCCTCCTATGATGTCGAGAAGTGTAAGAGAAAATTACATAAGGTAATTTTTGAAAGTACCAAGCTAGCCATGGAAGATAGATTGGATAAGGTAAGTGACCTCAGAGCTGAATTTAAGGCATTCCACAAGGCTGGGGCAGAGATAGAAAAGATATACAATAGATTCAGCTAGGAGCTAGAGATGTTCAAGTATTGGGTCAACCATTTGAAGAATCCAGACCCTTTGGAGGTCAATCCTATGCTCGAGGCATGGCTAAATTACTGTAACAGGCTGGCTGAGGAAGACAATTAATTTGGCTGAAGAGTCTTGATATTTTGAATATTTTGAGAATGTAATCTCGTCATTATTGTAAATTGCTGTATTCGGGGCAGCATGTGACTCTATTTTGTCTTTTCTATGCTTTAAAATTGTTCTTTTCTATTAATATATTGAGTTGGCTAGTCAAATTGACTAGATTCAATGTATCTGGAGGCTATTTTTTGTCTTTTCATAAAAGACACAGTGTAATCTGAGAATTGATACAAGATGTTGTTCTTGCATTTATTGATATAATCTGGACCGTCGGTGTTGAGTTAATCTGCACTGTTCATTTGAAAAACTCGGTATGCTACTTTCCTATATAAAGGGCTGCCATTTCCACTTTTTGCAAGAGAGATTTTGATATCGAATTGTTGACATTCTGCCATTTGAAGTAATACAAAGCAAGTTTCTGCAATTATCTTGAGAATTTGTATTTGTATTGGCTCATTTTGGTTTTCATGGTTCACTTCTTGCTCTCTCATGGTTAGTTAGATGTGCTTTATAATGTTTATGGTTTGTTAAAAGTATTTGATGAATGCTCTAGTCCATACTTTTGGTTATTTGCTGATGGTAGATAACTGTGTAAAGTTAGTCTAGACTTATCATTTGTGCTTAGTTCAATTGCATTTCGTAAGTTAAATTGCACCAGTTATTGGGTATTTAATGAATGAGTTTGATTTGAAAATCTTTAGATTTCCATTGAAGATAGCATCATTTTCTGCAGTGCTGTAACACCCATTTCAGTTTGGTAACTCAAAAAATGGGTTAAAATTTAGAGCATTTGTCTACTTAAAGTAAAATCCATGCATTGTGAATGTCACTTAGGATTCTTCTAAACTCTATACCTTGTGCATTTTCTTAAAAACCATTGTTAGATTAGGAATTTCAGTAGCATCTTATATTTTTTTATCAGCTAAAATCATAAAGGGTTTATGTGTATTTGCTATTCCCACTTGAAGATCTGTAGATTGCATGTAAGACCCCTTGTAGGTATAGCTAGAACATACCAATTAAGAGATTCCAAACAAGCTAAGACCTAGTTGTATTATCCTTGGAGTAGTCTTAGGTAGAGTAGGATACTCTTCAAGAGAGGTGTGACACTAGTAATCACACCTGCATTGCTGTGTGCTAAAACACTCATCAACAGTTAGCAGAGTAGTAAGAGGAGCAGAGTAAGGATGAAGTGTGTCAAGTTAGTTTTCTATGCTTAATCAGAACTAAACTCCAGCATTGATAGATGCTAAATATCAGTTCAAATTTATTGTAATTCTCTTCCTGTAGGTAGTGAGCCTTCCTTTGAGTAGTGAGCTCTGGGCAATGAGCCCGAATACATGTGCATTCCCCATTGTAGTACTTTTAATAAAGTATAATCTTTGTGGGTTAACCCCCACCATGGTTTTTCCCTTAACCGGGTTTCCACATCAAAAATCTTGGTGTCAAGTGTGTGATTTATGTTTTTGCTCATGTATTATTGATTAATGCTGAAATATTTATATCATTGATTTGATTATAAGTTGTAAAGGAAGCTTAAAGGTAGAAAAGTTTAAATTGTGTGACAACTGATTCACCCCCCCTCTCAGTTGTCCAGACCTAATCCAACACTAACATCCTTTCACATTTGAATTCACTCATATTATCGCCATTTTCGAGCACCCATGTCCACTTAGACCTTAGCTTGTGATCCAAACTTTGTTCCCAAAATCAACATCCATTATCCTAAAACAAATCAACCTCCATCATCCAAATCAAATCAACTTTAGTTCAAACCCAACTATCCAAATCAATCATCCGACAAATCCAATACAATCTTTCTAAAGTTAGGATCTAGATCATTTTATCCTCTTGTTCATATTAGGCTTAAGAACTTGTCTATCGTAAGTTTAGTATAAACTTGATATCATACCACTTGGATAAACTAGCTTAGGAACTTAGACCCTTCCTAAGTTAGTGGACTTCAAGAAGCATGTCTTTCTTGGTGTGTCTTGCCTACCCCAAGTAAGGCAATCCCATTATCCCCTAGCTTAGGCTCTTTGTCCACCCTAAGTTTGTAAGGACAACATTTCATCCACATTCATAAGTGATCTAGATTTGAACTTAGGAAAATCATCATCTCTAAACATTTGGGCACATCATCCAACCCCAATCATAGTCATCCTTTTATGCCTCCCATCACACGATCACAAGCTAAGAGAAAAATATATTCTCAATATTAACCCCTCTCTCCACATGGCTCCACCAAAAGAAATATGGAGGAATACGTCAACCAACCCAAAATGGGTGAAGCATCCATACCACAACATATCTATCCCTCCACATTTGTTGATTTTGTTAATGAAAAAAGATTACATCATAAATTCAACCAATTCCTTGACAATCATAACGATGAATTCCTTGAGTGCCTCATTAAACATGGAGTACACCTCCCCCATTTGTTTGACCGAGACAAACTCAAAGCCATCATTCATGACAAGCCACCATCACCCATCTTCGATCAACCATGAGGATGTGTCCCTAATCACAACAATCTTGTCTATGACAATCCATAGGCTAACTTCACCATAATTACCAACACCATCCATACCATTGATAAAAATATAGGGGGCAATACTATTTCACAACCACAAATGTCAAATCCTCCTTATGGTCTACCATACAATATGCTACCATCCAAATTTCCAATTTACACCATACCATCTAACACAAACAAACTTTCTATGCCACCCCCATCAAACATTCCTCAAAACATTTTCAATTCCAACACCATTCCACAAAAGCTTGCCCCCTTGAAGATTCCTCAAAGGATGACCATCACCCACACAACGTTACCCCCTATAGTACCTTCACAAACACCCCTCCAATCACAACATCCATTCACATCTCAATACACCATTAACCTCAAAATCCCCTAACAAGCTACATGAATCCCATGTAAACATATCATTCGACCACTCATAGCTGCATGAATCCCATGTAAACATATCATTCGACCACTCATCAACAACCTCCCCATGGTGCTTCCATGCAACATCAACATATCACCCAACAACAACAACCGCCCTTCCAATCACAACATGCATATCATTCATTCACTCACACCCAACCACAACATCAAACATATGGATCCCATGTCTATTCATAAGCTATAGGTCTACTTCCATATATACCACAATAATCATCATTCCATAAAAAATCACAACAACCACCGCTCCAATCCACATCACAACCTCCTCTTGCCAATCCTTTCGATCAAGAATGGAAAGAAATGAAAAATTCTCTCAAGAACCTTCAACTAGGGACCCAAAAGAAACATTATAAGTTTGAAGACTTATATCCCTATCTGTTTGATTGTAACATGACAACTATACCTTTTCCTCAACATTTTGAAGTACCCAAGTTTGATAAGTAAAAAGGAAAAGGAGATCCTCATGACCACATCAAGGAATTCTTCATGGCATGCCAAGAAGTGTCCTATGATGACCAATTCCTCCTTAGTCTTTTCTCATGAATCTTAGGATGTCAAGCTCTAGAATGGTTTATGCACTTGCCTTATGGCTCCATCTCCACCTTCATCGACCTATCAAAAAAATTTGTCACCCATTTCTCGTACAATCTAGAGCATGAAATCACCATGCTTGACCTTTGCAATACCAAACAATGAAATGATGAATGTTTTGCCGCATACTTACAAAGATGGAGAGCCATTTCTAGTAGGCTACCTTGGACAACACCTGGAAAACAACTTGTACATATTTTTATCCAAAACTTGAACCAAGAAATGGCCTTCCACTTGCAAGTACATTGTGCATCCATGTTTGATGAAATCATAGAGAAATGTGACACCATTGAAAAGGTGCTTATATAAAAATATTTGTTTAAAATCTATAATCGAAATGACAATGAAAAACCATCCAATGACAAGCCTAAATTATGGGCTAATAAAAAAATAACCGTAGGAGATGGCACTACTGATTCCAAGTTCATTCAAATAGCCACTCCTAAACCTAAAGAGGCACATGTTGTACAAAATATTTCAAACAATGTCTCGGTGCCATCTGCTCCACCAAAACGAAATCCTGCCAACAATCCAAAATGTAAGTTGTGTTCTAAAAACTTATCCAAGATAACATGATTGAGTTTCCCATGACCAAACCCTTTTATGTAAACCAACCTAAACCCAAATGGTATAAGGATAATTAGTATTGTGACTATCATCATATCAAAGGATACACCACGAGAAATGCATGAAATTGAAGAATTATATCCAAGACCTTGTTAATCGCGGTGATATCCAAGTGGAAGGAAACAACAATACCTCACCTAATGATGGCTTAGGATTCTACGAAGACCCTCTTCCCAATCGCAATAACCAATCCACATCCAAACCATCATCCTCTAACACCAATCCCAATAACCAAGCCAACAATATTAACTATAACAAAGTTCCACCTCCCTACGATAATGTGGTGGGCTGAATTGATTTTGACTCTACTCGTATCACCACCATAAATATCAAAATAAATACCCCCGAATGTTCTGTTACTACCTGACGTGGGCATGTAACCATCAAGGGAGCATCCCCATATTCCACTACTACCACTTCTGAATATAACCTCCTCGACCACCTTGGGAAGACCCCTTGCACAAATCTCCATATTGGAACTCCTTAAGAGATCTACCATCCACTGTGAAATCCTTGATAAATCTCTCCAAGATTCCCATGTCCCCACTGACATTCCATCCACATAATTCCAAAACCTAGTGGCCCAATTGTCTTCATCCTACCATCTCAATTTTATCCAATCTGACATGCCGCCTATTGACACCATCCATAACGAATCACTCCATATCAAAGTCCAAATCACCAATCACAAAGTCAAGAGGGTCCTCTTGGATAATGGATCTAGTTTGAATATATGTACATTAAAGTTCATTAAACTTCTGGGGTATTTAACAACTGACTTAGAATCTTTGATTATCTCCATCAAATCATATGACAACATAGAGCATGAATCAGAAGGCACCATATGTCTCCCTATCAATGTGGGTCCCCTCATATTACCCACTCTATGTAATGTAGTTGATCTTAACCTCTCGTATAATCTTCTCCTAGGCCAACCATGGTTAAATGCCATGCAAGCCATTCCCTCCACCTATCACCAATGTCTTAAGTTTCCCCATAACAGTGTTGAAGTCACTATTCCTACCGATCAACAACCATTTGAGTATTGTAAAGCTTTGGAGGTTGTCTATGATAGACAATTTCATTGCCCAAGCACTTATGAGTAACATCTCAAAGACCCCTCATCCATACCATCCAACTCATCTCATCCTTCATCCACTACATCTATCACCATCAATTCATCACATGCTTCCACTTTGTCTTCTACTCTGACCCCTCAAGTATCCCATGTCAAGATCATAGACAAAGCATGTGGTGAATATGAGCTTCATAATGCCTTTCATGTGTGACAATTGCCTTTGTCCCCCTGCTCCCATGGTTGTCACCTACATAAGAAGGCTCAAGAACAACAACACAAGATTGATGACAAGATCCCCTTCATCCCAGCATAGGTGTCTCTCGAGAAGAAGCCACAAAAACACGCTTGAATGATTGGTTATATCGTGATGAGATACCTCCAGCATAAGTAGATCTTGAATATTTCAAGGAAAAATATTTTGTACCATTCCAAATATGTACCAAGAGCCTTACCATGGAAAAGGGCTTGACATCATTGAATAGGGCACCACATAGCCTATCCCAGTTGATCCCATATCTCCCAAGCAATATGGTGAGTATTTTGGTTTAGGATATGCACCACCCACTGTGACAATCCATGGACCCACTAAAAATTTGGTAGAGGTGGCTGAGTCCTATTCTATTTTTAAGAATATTGCATCGAGTGTCATCATAGATTCATGCAAATATCTTAATCTTTCATGCCTCTTCCATGACAATGGCATCTTCCTCATTGACCTTCCCCTCGTTCACCCTAATCTCATTCCCTGGGATTATCAAGGACCATCGCCTCTCGATATGTTCCAAAATGATGAGTCCCTCTCTGTATTCTTAGAACTCCATGACACCTCACAATATGACATATGCTTGCATGCTCATGCCTACTTTGGGGAAGAGGAGATCCTTAGTCCAAATAAAAAATCAAAAAATAGAAAATCTTCCCCTAGTGAAAATCTCTTTGTGGCACTATCGGACATAAAAGAGAAAAATAGACATATCTAGTGGTGAAAACCTCTCCGAGGCACTAGGAGATGAGGATCTCCATATTCCCCCTATACCTTCTTATTGCTAGGAGTGTTCCACTATCCTAATTGAAGGCACACAAGAAATCAACCTTGGCACACAGGAAGAGCCTAAGCTCACCCACATTCTATAAATTCTCACTATCTAAGAAAAATCCAACCTTTAAATAGTACTCCACAAGGCACCTAATGTCTTTACTTGGTCTTGTACAGACATGTCAAGATTGGATCCTTCCTTAGTGGTCCATCATCTTGTGGTAAATCTAGAAGCATGACTAGTCAAACTGAAACTCCACAAGATGCATCCTCAAGTCACCCTACTCGTCAAAGAAGAATTACAAAAGCTATTGGAAGTTGTCTTTATTCACCCTATAGATTACCCTAAATGGGTCTCCAATATTGTTCCTGTCACTAAGAAACCTAGGGGTATCTGAGTATGTACAAATTCCTAAGATCTCAACAAAGCATGTCCAAAAGATGACTTCCCACTTCCTAACATCAACATCATTGTGGACCTCATGGCTAGGCATGAAATGCTCTCCCTCATGGATGGATTCTTAGGATATAATCAAATTAGAATTACCCTTGAAGAACAACATAAAATAGCCTTCACATGTCCTTGGGATACTTACTGTTGGAAAGTCATGCCCTTTAGCCTTACAGACATAGGAGCAACTTATCAACGAGGCATGACCACTATTTTCCATGACATGTTGCATAAAATCATGGAGGACTATGTAGATGACCTCCTTGGGAAATCAAGAATGAAAGAAGAAAACCTTGAGGTTCTACAACAAATATTTGAATGCCTTAGGGAATACAAGCTCCACCTCAATCCTAAGAAATGTGTCTTTGGAATCACATCAAGAAAATTCTTGGTATTCATCGTCTCACATAGAGGTATCGACATGGATCTGGCTAAGGTCACTGCTATAATAGAAATATCACCACCCAAGACTCTCAAACAACTTTGCAACTCCTCCAAGCTAAGCTCCAGGCTATCCAAAGGTTCATCACTCAAATCTAGATAAATGTCAACCCTTTGCCCACTTGCTTCATAAGGAAGTACATTTCAAATGGGATCAAAATTATTAGCAAGAATTTGACCACATCAAGGAGTACTTGGCTTTGACCCCAGTATTTATGGCACCTATCCCTAGAAAGCCCTTACTATTGCACATATCGACAACTTCAGTGGCACTAGGGATACTTTTAGCACAACATGATGACACCAACCATGAAAGGGCAATGTACTACATCAGATTGACTCTTGTCATCTATGAGCTTAACTCTACACCCATGGAATGAGCATGTCTCACTATTGTCTTATGCTCTCAAAAGCTATGTCACTACATGTTAAGTCACTCAATCAAGCTCATCTCCAAAGTTGACCCTCTCAAGTACCTACTTTCTAGGACTTCACTCACATGAAGATTGAAAAAATGGGTAATGTTACTTAGCAAGTTTGACATTGAGTATGTTAACCAAAAAGCCATCAAAGGACATGTTGTAGTAGATCAATTGGTTGAATCACCTCTCACAGATCATCAACCACTCTCCATTAATTTCCCAGATGAATCCATCTTGGTTACAATAGAAACAACAATTCAGAAATTGTACTTTAATAGATCCTTCACAAATAATTGTTTAGGGGCAAGAATAATCTTGGTCACTCCTTAAGGTGACTATATTCCTAAAGCATACAGGCTTGCCTTCCCTTGCACAAACAACATGGATGAATATGAAGCCTTGATCATTGGTCTTAAAACAATAGCTCAGTGGAACATCCAGTTGTTACAGGTCTATGGAGACTCCCAGTTGGTTATCAAATAGGTCAATGGTGAATACCTCACTAAGGATGATAAACTGGTCTCCTACAAATAGATGGTTGATGAATATAAGTCATTCTTTACCTACATTCAATTTGAATAGGTACATCTCCTTCATAACAAAGTAGCTAATTACATGGCCACCATTGGCTCCCTCTTGGATATGCCTCATCATAGTCACTAGTGTAAGTTTCTTGTGGAACAACTCCTCATGCCAGCATATTGTTTCATTGAATCAAAATTCATATGTGAGATTTTTGGTCCTGGTAGCATGACATTTATGTCTACCTCCAGCATCACACTTTTCCACCTGAATCCTCTCACAAACAACAATGATCACTCATCCATCGAGCCTCCCACTACACCATTCTCGCTGATACCCTTTATCATTGAAGCTATGATGGTACTCTCCTATGGTTTACAAACATGAAAGAAGCTTCCCTCGCACTAGACAAAGTCAATGTAGGTATTTGCGATGCTCACACAAACAATATTGTCATAGCTAAAAAACTCTTATGTACAAGATATTACTCACCAATAATGGAACATGATGCATGTGAATATGTAAACAAATGTAAGCCTTGTCAACAACACATAGATCTCATACATGCTCTTTCTTAGGTATTGCAACCAATCACCACACCATGGCCCTTTTCTTAGTGGGGCATAGATCTTGTTGGCAAAATCCACCCCCTCTTCCAATGGACACAAATTCATCATCGTTGCCACTGAATACTTTACCAAGTGTGTCAAATCCATTCCACTCACTTTCACCACTAGTAATTAGATTGTGAAATTCGTTTCTTACCATATCATCTGCCATTATGGTATCTCATTCGACCTTGTCACAGATAATGGCAAACCATTCAAAAAAATGATGTTTGTGCCCTTTATGAACAATTCCATTTTCAACATCATTGGTCCACTCTATATTATCCCCAAGATAATGGCAAAGCTGAGACAACTAATAAAACCTTAGTTAAAATCCTCAAGAAAGTTATCAATGAAACTGGTCATGACTGGCACCTCCACATCCACCCTACCCTTTAGACCTATTGCACTAGCATCCACACTCCTATTGGAGCCACCCCATACTCACTTGTCTTTGGAGCCAAAGCTATCTAGTACCAATCGAGATTGAATTTCCCTCATTATTCATATCTTTATGTAATGCCATCACTGAAGAAGATTATTGTGTTGCACGCTTCCAAGAGTTAGAGCTGCTAGATGAATGGTGCCTCAATGCCTTGAATAATCTCCAAGCATACCAAAATCAGCTTTACAGATCCCACAACAAGAAAATCCATGCTAGAGAATTTATAGTAGGTGACTTGATCTTAAAAGAAAATCAAAAGAATCTCTTAGAGTGAGATAAGAAAGGGAAATTTGAGCCTAATTAGTTGGGTCCCTATGTTGTCATAGCTAAGTATGGTTCAGGAGCATATTGCCTCTCTACTCTTGAAGGAGAAGAGCTTGAAGATCCTATGAAAATTATCCACCTAAAATGGTTTCATAGTTAGACTGCTGAATACCCCAAATCAAAATACAAAAAAAATAAAAAATGTCAAAAACTCTAAAAAAATAAAAAAAGTAAAGAAAAATAATTTGTCGTATGGTGAAAACCATGGCTCATGGCGCCTTGGACAAGTACCATGATGAAAACCTATTTACAGGTGTCATATGTAGGTTCAAATCTGGATCCATTTTTCATCCATCCTCTCACTATCACCACACTTCATCCATTACCTATCATTCCGACTACCTAAGCTTTCAACCATTCCATAAAACTAGCTATCCATCAATCCCAAAATATACATCCTCCCATCACCAACCTGTATATGTTTTACAAGAAATTGAGTAAAAGAAAAGTAGAACTCAAATCCATTATCAACCCTCCTACCTTTATCCTCTCCTACCATTAATCTGCATACCTTCATACCCCTCCATCAAGCTATCTCCCTATCTAAGCTTCCATAACGCTTCTTGCCTTTCTCACTTTTTACACATAATGAGTAACTGTAAAGCATAAATCATACCTTCCATAACCCCTCATCATCCTAAGCCCCCTCATCTCCCTCCCAATTACCACATCATCCTACCATACCTTAATCCCTAACGCATCTGGTCCCCCTTGTGATTTATCAAGTCACATCTTTGCACCTTCAACAAGTCACCCAACCGTTTATCCTACCCTAGCTGCACTACAATCCCCATTGCCCCCATCACTTTCACTTTTTATAGAGTGAGTAATAGAAAAGTATAACTTCCACCCACAATAACACCCCCATCCCTCATCCCATTTCCCTCATACACCTAGCCTCCCTTCATCCCTCATCCCTCGATTCCCCTTCATGATTTTTATAGCGTCATGTCTTTATACCACCAACATGCCACCTAGCCAATTACCATCAATCTCATTCACATCACATCATACTTATCCTATTCACCTTAACCGTGGTTTTAGTACTATGGTACAGTCTAAAAAATTGACAATTCCATCCTCTATCTAGGTCTCATCCATCTATATCACCCCATCACTGTTCCCCTTTCATTAAGTCACCAAAACTACATATCATCACCACTTGCATCTTAATGTGCCTTGATCCCATGGATACAGGGTATGTAGGCAATCTAGAATATGATGGAAGTATCTAGTACATAGGTACATAAGATTCCACCCATCCAACCCCACTTGGATGGTCCCTATTCCTTGAGCTTGTTGATTACACTTGATCTCAACTCACTACACTCGCTACACAAACTATCAAAGCATCACACTTTCACTCAAATCATCAACTATTAGATCAGATTCAACCACAACTCATGGCCTATATATCTCTCCACCCATCCTTCAATTTATCCTAATCATCCATCGATTCCTTCCTTACAAATGTATCCTTCCTACAATAGGCAGAATCCTCAATCTACACCCATCTTGGCAAGATATATAGTGGTTGTCTGTTTGGTCATTTGGTTATCGATTGTTATCTTTTCTTCTATTCTAGATTTTTTTTAAAACTACCTTGATCTTATTATATCATGGTACATGGTGAAAAATCTAGGATGGGGCATGGTCATTGCTTTTGTATGCCATGCTTGTGGGATGTTCTCATTACTCCATTTTAGTATTCATATCTTGTGAATAGTAGGGTCGGTTCTCACATATTAGCCCCCTCTTGCATCTAAGGTTCCTCATACCTTTTGTTTACTAAGGGCTTATACTGTGGACCCCCCTCATTCATCTAGAAAAGGTTGTACTATCTTGGGCATGTATGGGATTATCCTATTGTTTGCAGAGTCAAGTCTGATGCATGAGATACCTTGTCACCCTAGTTCTTTATACCTTGGCACATAACATCTCATGTTATATGCAGAGTAGTACTCATACTTGTTTGTAGAATTTTTAATACATTCTATTATCCCCTTTGTTCCTATATCCTACATATCATCTTTGTTACCATTGTCCCATCCCATATCTTGCTCCAAGTTTCATCAGAACACACTTCATTTCCCCCCATCATTTTGACCATCTATCTCCCCTTCTGGACTACACCCTATGACCATTTTCAGGCACTTGATATCATGATCAACCAATCAAACCATCCACCCATGTCCTTCCCATTCCATTATCATTTATTCCTTAACCATCCCATTGCATTCCATTATCATTTATCCATTAGTCATTTTCCATTCCTAATATATGTTTATTACTCCAAACATATGTTCATTATCCATTCCATTATCATTTTCCATTCACATATCATTATCATCCATAATATATGTATATTAATCTGAGCATATATTCATCCATTCATTTACATTTTTTTTATTATCATTTATCTCATTGATGATTTTCCATTATCATTTCATGTTTATCCATTAATTATTTACCATTTCTTATCCAGTTGCATTCCATTATCATTGTCCATTTACATTCCATTTCATTATCATTAGTACTTCATTTTATCCATTTTATTGCATTTTCCATTAGTCCATCATTATTAAATAGCTGGTTCATTAATCCACATCATTCGTCCATTATATCATTAGTCCATTAAGCCATTTTACATCAAATGTTTTCATTACATCCCATTTCATTACCAATAGTACATTATCCATATAACCATATAAAACATCCATACATGTCAAAAACCATGTCATACATACATACATTCACAATCCACACTATCCCTCCTTTTTAAACATACATAAATCATATATCCGTCATTGAATCCAACATCATAAATCATGACCAAAATCATGCCATATATACACATCTATAATGAACATAATTGTATCATACATCATAAACCCATATCATCTATCATGTCCTATATCCATAACATCAAAAACATACATCCATATCCTGCATATCATAATCCACATCATAATCCATACAAACATCCATACAAATAAATCATACATCATACATCATGTCATCCTATCTATCAAATACATCATCAATCATTGCATCCATCTATATCATCCATGCTACACCATGTCATCCGACATCACCCACACATTGTCAATCATATCATATAATATATCAATACACCATATTATCCATCATATTATAAAACACATATAACATGGTCCATAACTTGCATATCAATACATCATGGAGCACAACATCATAATTCACATCATAATCCACATCATAATCCATAAACACACATAAATAAAGTCCATAAACACAGTCCATTGCATCAAAAGTCCCATCTCATATATATACATCAAAAAATGATCATGATACACCAAGTCTTGAGGACTTGTCAAAAATACATATATACAATCAAAATTGGGAGTCTATAACCCCTAGGTAGAACTGTCTTGCATTGATACCCTTGAATCAGATGGCCTTGCATCTCTCTATGGAGGTGGCCCCTTGACTTGCTACCCAACCTATTTAGGAACTGATCCCTATCCTCGTACTGGTGCATATGCTGGAGGTGGCTGTTGCATTGATCGCTTAGACTGCCCTATCCTCCTCAAGATCGATGCCCCAGACTAGCTCCAATAACTCTCCCTCTGACCTATCAGAACTAGACACTCATATAACATCTTGTAGTGTTGCTCCTATCTACTGGCCTCATAGGCCTGCTATTGCATTGTCCTAAACATATTTGACATCCCCGACCCCAATGCATATTGTGCATGATCATGCTCCTGCTAGTATCTTTGAGCCTATGCCTGTGCAAGGTTAGATGTGTATGTAGCTATGCTATCTAGCCCTGTAATTGGGCAACCTACCCATTGCCCTATCCCTATGCCAACTACCCCTGTAGTTGTTGCACCACCTATCCCTGTAGCTGCTGCACCAGTCCTTTCAACCTTGCCACTTCTGTTGCCCCATTCCCATCTCCTCCTCCTCCTGCTGCTCCCGCCCCTCCATCACCCTCTTACTCCACACCCATATCAACTATCTCTAGGTCCACCACCACCTCCTCCTCTCCATCATCCCCATCATCTTCATCATCTCCTATTGCTGACCCCATGATTGCCTAGCCTACTAGCATCGTCATTTAAACTAGTCTATGCCGATCCCACCACTAATCATATAACAGCATCATCCCTACATCATCCACCTATGCCCTCACCTCCCATGCTCTCCCTTGCAGCCCATCAAACTCTGCTATCACTGCTTGTGGGTTAGGATGTGGCCCCCACCATGGTGCCTTTGCATGTAAACATGCGAACACTGCCTACTCCTGTAGCACATCCTTGGGAAATCCAAACTGACAAGTTACTTGATCTAGCATATATCTATCTATAATCAGCTTTGTGCACCCCATTAGGTATAGTTGTTGCATCACATACCTTAGCTGCACTTGGTCCTCCAACCAAGTCTTGCACTCTCTCCATGGTCTTTAGATGACCGACTATACATCATTGATCATCCTCCTACAGTAGTTGAGATCACCCAATCTATGATGCTACAGGACTTTTCCATAATCATACACATATGACTGATGACTCATTCAATCTCTCACCATCACTGACTTGGTGATTGCGATATGCTCCCAGGCCCAGATGTACAGAAGTGTCACTCCACATCCCAAGCTAGCAGATCATTGGTATACCACTGCATCCATATCATGGCATAGGTGGACTAGTACACACATCCCCACGCAAAGACCACTCCATCTTGGAACATCCAAAGTAAGACCATCCCCCAACTCACTGGGAATCCCCTCGATCACCTATCAAGAACTAGTGTCCCTGTAATCACCCCTGTTATGAATAGGGGAAGCATGTATAATCTACCCATCACTTAGGCATAGATCATCTTTGTCTTCTGCATGTTATATGGAACCACTGTAGGGGATCCATGAACTGTGTCATGATCATGGTCATATACCACCCTCTCCCCATGTATGGGGATTCAGAGGATCCTCTACACGTCCTCTAATGTGATAGTCATTTCTCATGTGGGTAATAGGAAAGAACATCACTCTATCTGCCATCTATCTACTAGGGCCATCATCATCGCCCTATGTGCCCTAATAAATAGTGTCTCTACAATGAATCGTAAACCCATCATCCTTAGGAATAATCAATCTGTGGCATCCAACTGTGTTCACAGTAATCACGTTGGTGGCTGTCACTCGTGCAACTGCAACATGTCCTCATCATCCTGCACATGTGTCAAAAACACTGCATGAGGTCCTCTTTTCCTACTGGGTGGTAAACCACGGTACCTAAGCACTAATCCATTTTGATTCTAAACTATTCATTTTAGGCATTAATCCTTAGGTCTAGGCAAGTGATAATCCCCGGACCCGATGCTATTCTCCTCTAGGCACTGAATCTGCCATTTTCAACACTTATTTCTCCCCTCTGGGCACTAAACCCAAACCCCTAGGAGATAATTGTTAGACTAGGTGCCATTTATTGATGATAAACCATTTATTTTGGGTGCTACAGGTCTTCATATATGGGCTAAGCTACCCTTCTCTACCCTGCCTGACTAGGCGTTGATTCGCACCAGCTGGGTGCCAAGCGTTAGACCAGGTGCTAAACCCCAGTCTGGGTGCTACTTCCTACCATTAGGGCACTAAAAGTGGCCCCTAGACGCTAAACTATCTCTCCTAGCAACTATAACCTACCCTATTCCCCCTAGCATTTATTTCTCCTAACTACCTTGAAACCCAAATCACAAAGTGTAGTTCAAGAACTCATCGGGTCTCCAGCTATTACCGATCAAAGATACTCCCTCACCCCTCACCTGCTCTGTGTGATGCTCCTCTCATGGAATCCATGCCATCTCACCTTAGCTCAACTTTATCTCCTCTAATCAAGATTTGCAAATCATAAGAAGACAAATGCAGAGAATGGGCCCCCATCTCTTATATGTAGCCCCCGAAACCCTAATTTCTTCCTCTAAATCTTGAATTTCACCTCCTATCCCCATTTTTCCTCCCCCACCTCATTCTATATTTCCCATTTATTCTTTTTCAACCTATTCTCTTCCCATCTATCCCTCCTCCCTCTTTTGAGACATCACCAAAATTATTTTCATTTTTTTCTTCCGTCGATCTATCAAGGGGGCATCACCTCACTATCCTTTCTTCTTCTTCTAGCCGACTGGGGCATGCTAATTATTCAAATATTATTTGATATCCCATCAACCTTGATAATAATAATGCCATATCAAAGAGGGGCAAAATGTATACACCTGAAAATGGTCACAACCACCTTCATCTATCTTCTGCATTCTAAACCTGACAATTCACACCATTTCACCCAACACACATGTTAATTAAATAGCTTATAATTATTTAATTAATATTTTCCTGTCTTTCCCCCCATCACCAAAAAATCAATTTATTCTACTATAGTTCAAAAATTAAATATTTTGACAACTATAGGTCATATGCACTCCCAAAAATTAAATAAATATCCTTATTTATTTAATTTCCTATTTTGTGCAGTTTTGATTACTTTTAGTAATCATCATCATTTTTCTATAATCATATGCACATGGGTTGATTAAAATTAACTCACAATTACATCTCCCCATGTTTGTAGAAGTCCACTTGTCATTCAATGTACATGCATGTACATGACAAGTGGTACTTTGGAAGCATGGGCAAATCTTCCAAAAATAGACATTTATCCCATTTTCTTCTCATCCACTCTAAGTGCCACTATTCAAGGAATTTTAAATTCCATGTGGTACTATCCCTCTACCATTCATCTAATTTTAAATTCCACTTGTCCTCTCCTCCAGATTTTAAATTCCTCACAAGATCCAAACCATACCTTTTCATCAATGAAGCCTTACATGTCCTACACCTACCCAATCCTAGCCATCCATCCTTTCAAACATTCAATTCCATCCATTGATCTCCCCTTGAATCTTATAGTATTTTCGTCATCCAACCTCCTCATGACACTTGTCCAATTCTCCTTCCTTGAGGATCCTCAAGCAATTTGAGCCCTTGATCTTTCAATTCAATCCTAGCCCTCCATCCTCACCTCCAAAATTTATAAATTGAGCCTCCCCCATCCATTTCCAACAAGAAATTATAATGTAATGGAAGTCTGTCACATTGAACACTCACATATAGTAATTTAACATATAATATAACATAGCATCATATAATTAGGACAAATTACTAGAATTACATAGAGATAGGGTGCAAGTGTAGTTAGTGTATGCATTTCTATTTAGTCTTAACTTGAGGTTGCATGGATTAGTGATTTGGATAGGTTAGATAGATCCTAACTTGTTCTACATACTTCACTCTTTCTTGTACACAATATGTAACACCAACAAGTAGCACTCTGTAGTCTCAAACAAAAAAATGTAAAGGAAAATAATAGAATGATGCAACAAGTTGATCAACACAAAATTCCACACAAATAGAGCTATAAGAGCTTGATGAAGAGGGAAAATTTATTTTGGAATCTAAGGTAATATTTTAAACATGCACTAAGAGGTTGTGGATGAGGACAATTATAAATTATTTGATCAAGTGGAAGAATCTGGCTAGTAAAGATGCAACATGGGAAGATGAATCATTCCTGCAAAAGTATCCAAATTTTGTCAACATTGGGGATAATGTTTGTTTTAAGGAGAGTGGAATACCCATAGTGAGAATGAGGATGCGTAGTCAAATTATGACTAGAATAACCCTTAATTAAGCTATATAATCATTTATATAGTCTTATATAGGTAGTAGAGTTAACATGGGTGACATCTATGGAATATGTAGGAGGTAGTGGTTAGTTCATTATCATCATATTGTGTATCCTATTCTTATTGAATACTATTAATGGTTTCCCCCTCAAAGTGGCTTAACTTTGGAGGTTGTCTCCTCAAAGTCACTTGTTATTATCAATTATTTACAACATATTTCCTATTATGGTCTTCTCTTGTATAAGTTATTTCATTACAATATATCACCTAAACTTTTTTCCTCAGTGATGCTATCCTCTTTTATACTATGAACTTGGAAAGTAAAGTAGGATAGAGCATTATCTCTCTAGATGAATAAAATTATCATGTAATGATGGTAATTTTGATGGAAAAATCACCTTTGATTACTTTTGAGATGTATCTTTAGATATTGTGTTTGTAATATTTTCCTATTTCTATTCTCATTAAACACCTTTGTTTCTAATGTAAGCATATCAACATATATTTGTCGATTTCTGTTTACTTGTATGTATATCTTGCCTTGATTTTCACCATGTGTGCCATATGATGCATTAGATGTAAATGTAATGTTGTCTACACAACCACTAGTTTCCTTATCACTATCCTTGGAAGGATCCTCCTTGTCATGATGAGGTACTAAAGAAATATGTCCATAACAAACAATACAGTCAACTTGTAGCACATGCTTATTAATAAAGTCCTATATTTTATATTTGAGTGTAATGTATATACCTATAATATATCCATGTATTTGATGGTAGCCACACAAATAATCAACATTAATGTGTTTTATCACATGTCTAGATATATCAACAAGTTTTATGGGAGGAATCTTAATAAGTTGTTCTTCCTATCCATATGTGGAGGCTTTTGTAAACTAGTGAATTTCCTTTTTATTTTCTTGTGGCTAAATGATGTGCTCATGATGAGTAAAATTAACATAATGTGTAACCTCATGCTTATGTAATTGCTTAGGTTGTATAGTAATATAAGTATATGGAACAACATGATAATAATGTACAATAGATAATGCCTCACAAGAAGGTATATAATAGTCCATAGAGAAATTAGTGAAATCAACCAAAACTATATTATCATAGTCAGTTGATGGTAAAAGATTAGTATCATCATGTAAACACTTATTAGAGGTAAAAGTTAAATGCTCTATGAAATCATTTATAGTCTATCGATGAATGATGTATAAGAAACATGTAGTGAATTAAACTATAATAAAGATTCATAATTTACTAAAATTTCTTTAAGTTATGCTTACATTAGAATCATATTATCATCAATATGTGCTTAATATATGAAGAAAAATGGTGTTGACGTCTATATATACACCTCTATAATATCTACTTCTATCACCACTAAATGCTTTAGTTAATCGATCTTAAATAAAATGAACCATAGAAAAAGCATGAATTATATCAATATCAATCATGAAAACATGTCATACAAAACAACATTATATAAAACATTTCTATCAAATAAGCAAGCCTCGCTAAGGTCCTCATTAGATAAATCATGAATTAAAATGAAACATTTTTAATTGTACTATTAGTATCACATGAATCAATAAAAGAGAGTGCTAGAGCACCAAATATATCATGACATCACAAACTATAACATCATTACATAATGGAGCAACATTAACATCCATAGATTCATGAGTTTCTTGAAATAAAGATGAGAGGAAAGTGCTCAAAAGTAAATCATCACTACTAGTCAGGAAAATAATATGATAATCATTATACTCATGAAAATCATTGTCATTGATCAGAAGAAGTGAAATCAAGGTGAAGCTTATAAGTATGAGATGTCAATGCATCTAAGTATTTTCAATACTGTATTCTTCACACTTAATCTCTGTGATTTTCAGCTAGGGGCAATGCATGTTTCCAATCTTTCCACTAGGGCTTGAGGGACCGCCCCTCTATCTTATGAAGCATTTGAGGAGGAATAACATCAATAATAGTTTTAAAAGTCTCGTGGTCATGATTAGCGAGCTTAAACTTAAGATTGAAGTAAGACCATGGAAAAACATTCTTGGTGGCTCAATGAATTAGGTCAAGAAAAAATTGCACTCCTCATTTAAAAAACTTCAAAGCATGAATCCAAAAGGCAAGTTGGCTAGGGGTCTATCCTAAGAGTTGAGAATAGGAGACCACCAGATAGACTAGTTATTAATGGATAATTTATTATGAAAATCATCACCTGCCAATCAAAGAAAAGGCTTGATGGATTCCCAAGATTTCCAAATACTTTTAATGAAAAAGGTACACTAAATGGTAATAGGTTCCCTCATAATAAGAAGGTTACCTAAATCCAAGCCTTTCCAAGATAGACATCGTGAAGGGGTAACAATACTAATACAATGTCGAACAAGGATTTTCCAGGCTTTATTGCCTTCAAGAGCCTAGATGATCCATTTAGCACACAAGGCATTGCCTTGTCTACAAATATAAAACATGACAAGCCCTCTAACTTCATGAGCGAGGCAACAAAACTCAAAGGTGACATGAGGGAAGCCTTGATGCCCATCACTAGAAGCCCAAAGAAAGTCTTTGAGAATATTTAGAGGGGTCCCAACAAGAAGAGTAATAGAAATGTGTGGTGGCCAAGATTTTAGAGTAGATTTGAAATTTACTATCCAATAAAAGGGGCTTGGTTATCCAATAGTGAATCATTTTTCAATTATATCTATTGTTGACTGTCATAGCTCATAGGGAGAGGCATAGAAAGAAAAAGGTATTCCAAAGAACCTAAAGACTTCTCCATGGTCAATCAATTTCCACCCAAAAGGGTCAAGCCAACCTAGTTTGGGAAGGAAGGATTGTCTATAGCATAGGGTCTTTTGCCATTGTATGCTCGAACTAGAGGCTTGACAAAAAATGTCCATGCAGTAAAGTGATTTTTTGACATTATATTCATCTTGAATGAGAGAGAGGAATAAATCATAAGCAAAATGACCATTAACTAGCTATTGGGAATAAATGGGAAGAGAAAACCCCTTAACACGAGATTAGGAGACTATTGGAACCAACAAATAGTTGAAACCTTTGGCAACCAAAACATATAAAGCTGGGGCAAGAGGGTAGCCTTGACGGATGGACTTGAAAATTCCAAAAGAATTAGATTGGTGGCTAGTAGTGGTGATGCATGTAGAGGCATCCACAAACAACATATATACCATTTGAATGAATCATGGGCCAAAATCAAGTGCCTACAAGATATGGCTAAGATGAATGGCCATTCAATATTGTCATATACCTTAGCAAAGTCAATTTAATGAAAATAATTGATTTTTGAGAACAACAAACCCATTCCAACACTTCCAAAATAACTATGATGTTATCCAAAATAAATCCAGCTATAATGAAACTAGTTTGTCCAAGCTGAACAATCAAAGGAAGCATGGATTAGAGCTTGAGGGCTAGAGCCTTAGCAATGACTTTATAGGAGACATTTAGCAATGTGATTAGTTACCAGTTGTTGATTTCTTTAGGGTTTTTGGCTTAGGTATGAATTTAGTATTACCTTTATTCATAATATTTCCCAAGGAACTAGATTGTGTGGCTTCAAGATAAACATTGCACATGTCATTGCCCATAGTATCCTAGAAGGTTTTGTAGAATTCACAAGGGAGGCTATCTAAGCCATGAGCTTTGTCATTGGCTATGGAAAAAACTACCTCCTTAAGATCATCTAGAGGGAGAATATGGTCATAGAGAATGTATTGAGCATTATAAACCTGGCAATGGATTGCATAAAGAAATTCTTGCAAGGCACTCTACCTAGCTGGAGTGTAATCTTGAGATAAAAAAGACTTGTTCATAATGTTGGACAAAGGCTTGAAGAATTTAGGAAACTCTTGCAAGATTTGTTGCCCCTCTTGAATCTACTTAATAGATTGGTAAGTATGGTGGGCATGCAAGGCCTAGTAAAACTCCTTCATCACTTTATCTCCAATCTTAAACCAATGAAGTTGAGTTTTGATTTGGGCTCCATTAGCTAGATATGAGAATCAACAATCTATTCTAGTATCACAATTGAGCCATCCACAACTAGGTGGTAAGGTCAAATGGCTAAGCCTTTAGAGTGGTGAAGGCTTGGTGGATCTCATGAGTGGTGGATTCGTAAGAGTGGTAGTATAAATGGGCAAGCTGTCACCCATAAATGTAGAGGAACCATGAAGTACAGTTATGGAGTCATTCCACCAAGCTATCCAGTTGACCCTATGCATGGGACATGGCTCCAAATTTCATACACATTGAATGTTGGTCAATGTTGCTTTGTGATTGAGGAGTGAGGTGGCAAGAAAAAATTGACTCTTCCTTACTTTGGGCTTGGAGAACTTCCACTTGATACAAAATCATATTGGGAAATAGTCAAATAAGACAAGGTCTACCAACGACTCAACTGACAAAGAATAATAGTTGGCAAAAGTGAAGAAAGACTAGGTTTACATCATAACTTGATCAAATTGCTTTAAGACCCTGATAGGGATGGTTCTTAAATTGTTCCATGTGTACGAAGTCATATAATCTTGGTGGTGGCCAACATTGGAGTTGAAAAGTCCCAATTTATTATACATAACAAACCAAGCCTTCCTTTCACTAGTTGTTCAATGTATAGGCAAGGATTCATATTTATCATAAGCCATCTCAATCAAGTTAAAATCCCCATACAAAACCCAAGAGGTGGCAAACATTAAATTTGCAATCCATCTTCTAAGGGAAGACTATTCAATGACATCATTGGGAGCATAAACATTAATAATCCTAAATTAATTATTAACATTTAAAAGAGACCATAGTGCATGATTGGTGAGGTCACATCCATGATCAATCAAAATCTAATGCCATGTGGGAGAGAGAAAGGTGATAACCCCCTAACCAGCTTCATGATTACTAAAAAAAAATGATTGGAGGGTCAAATAACATGGCAAGTTGTAGAAAGTAAAAACCAGACACTTTGACCTCCTGGAGGTAGAGAATGTCTAGACCTAGAAATTATAGTCAAACATCATGAATGAAGTATTTTCATGCGAGGTCTATAAGACCCTAAAAATTCTAAGAAATATAATTTATAAATAAGTGTCGAGGGTCATCTTGTTATCCATCTCTTCTAGAGTAGAATAACTATTATATAACAATGCATCATTTGCCTCAAAGCTCCTAATCTAAAAGCTGAGCTACATAGGCTATTGTTTCTTTGGCACATATTTGTCATCCTCCAATCACCAAGGTAGGCTATGGGACGTCTTTTTCCTAGCAAGAGAAGGAGAAGCATGTTGGGTAGTGATAACTAGTGGTTGAGAAACAATAGAGGTTGCTAGAAGAGACTTGGAAACTATTGCCACACTAGACATTTCCCCAAGAAGATAAATATAATGCTTTCCTACATTGGAGGGTTTTGAAACAATGGGGTTGGGCTTAGAGTTGCCAGTGTTCTTGGCCTTACAAGTAACCACTATGCACCAACCTTCTTCTTTTACAAGAGCTGGCGACCTCAACGAGGGTTGAGAAGAGGAATTGGTTTGTAAGATGCCAAAGGGAAATCCTAAATTTTGTGCTTAGATGAATGACACTAATAACAGGTGTTTGAAAGATTAATATACTGGACACATTGATTATAGCGAGTTTGGCCAACCTAGATATCCACCAAATCTTTGAGATCTTTGGAGAGATTCACCTCCACATAGACCCATCATTGAGGATGAGCTGAATAAAATTTCTCAGGTTCAATACAAACTATAGAACTTAATTGTAACAACCACATTCTATTAACATAGTAAAAACCAAAAAACTTACCATAAAGTATCTCAACACGGTAAAAATGAGATAAAGAAATTTTTTTCTTCTATTCAACAAATAATCAAGTACTACATTTACAAGATTTTCTTTTTACAAAATATAATATACCCATATAGTCTTTTCATTTACAATGTTTACAAATGTAAAACCATCACATATACAAATTCGGAATAAATACTGCATCTAAATATCTGATTTCTTTATCACAAGTCCTGGCATGTTTCCTGCTTGGAGAGAGAGCATCTTTCCAGGGATTTACCTCCAACCACAGACCGACAGTCTCCCACACATCTCCAACGTAAGAAGTGGCCCTACCCTTCACGAGGAATATAGACCTTAGGTGACTAGTGGTAATTTACCTTTCTGAGTACATAGTGTTGTATTCTACTCAACTCTATCAACCATACAACCCTAGATACCCTCTAGCTAAATATAATTTCTAATAGGATGAGCAATCTAAATACAGTGAACCAACAATGCATGCAGAAAAGAAAAGCATTACTTTGGCCAAATGTTTTAATATCAATATTGTTCATAAAGAACATAGTCGTTGTGTTCAACCACCCCTACTCGACTTGGATATTGTCTTATTCATGTAGTTTAAATCTTTTACCAACCCTATACATGCAATATTTTTATCTAAGAGTCACAATAATAATACCTTTTGACTTGAGTAAGTCTAAATGACATAACCATTCAATTGGATGGTAGTCGACTCTAGGGTTACCCTAATATTCCTTGTTAATACGATATAACAATATAACCATATCTTATATCTAGGAGTTCTGGATTCAGAAATAACCCTTGTTTCACTTAACCAAAGTTAAGAATACTATGGTTCTCAAATAAATAATGTCTCCTATACAAAGGAACATAAAATAACTTTGATAATGTTAATAAACAAACATATCCTAGTATAAATATCCCTACAAGGTCATTTTCAGGAATACTTACCCTACTCCATTGAATTAGATCTTTTCATGAATAATAAAGATGATTGGTCTTCAATAGAATTCTCATAATAACCTTATTATATCTTCCCTAATTTCTCTAAGTTACTTCCATTGATATGATACAATAGTTTACTAATAATTCATATGAATCTAGTGCTCTTGGTTAAATTATATAATGTTAAATCCTTATAACCTCATTACTATACAGCTCAAATTGAAAGTAAGGAAACATGGTTAATCCATTCAAAAGTCTATCGTATCGTTATTCTCAAACTCTGTAATGACTTGCTTCAAATTCAATATGAAGACTATATATTTAAGCTAATAACAACTGATGACTTTCTCCTACTAAGATATGTTGATAACTGAGAGGGTGGGTGAATCAGTTATCTTAATTATTTTGGCTTTCTGAACTTTCTTAATAATTAGTGCAGCATCAATTCAAACAAGCAAACATAACCATGAAATAGAAATATACATGACACAATATTTTTGACATGGAAACCTTGTTAAGGGAGAAAACCATAGGGTGATTAACCCAAGATTGTATTCTCTGTTAGAAGAATGGAAGTACAAAATGGCACTTGCCAATTAGGGCTCACTGTTTGAGCACACTGCTCACAAGAGGCACACTGCCTGCAAGAGACACACTGTCTACAATTTATAAAGAGTGTAATACAATACTTGAACTAATAAGGAGCATCAACATATGCTGGAGTTTAGTTCCGATTGGGCTCTATCTACTGATCTGCTGCACTTCATCTTTCCTCTTCTCTTATGCTGCTCTTCTTTCACATACTGGATCTTCCTTTTTGCTTTTATTCAGCTCTACTGCTTTTCTTCGCACATCACTTACAACAACAACACTTCTCATAACTAAATCTATCTTGTATATATATCCACACAAGTGATTTCATCACCTTTCTAGTCGACACCCGGAATAGTCAATATTTTACCTAAACTCTGATCTGTCAGCTAAATCCTTGCTTACCAAGTAATGCGGATCAAGGATATACTTGTGGAAATCATCAATCATGTCATCCAACCATAATTTATGCCTTCATAACCTTTACCAACATCAGTAACACATCCGGAATAATGTCTGATGTTCTGCTAGTCAATTCTTCCTCTGTTCACACTGTCACTTGGGAACCCGACAGTCAAGCATTCATATCTCTTTATCCTTTCCACACTGGAGGCTCAAACCTTGGAATCTATCAGTCAAGATACTCCTCTTGACTTCCCCAAATCCGCACTTCATTGAGATACTTCTACTGAGAGATCCGAACCTGTCTGTCAGACCTTACTGACTGCTCTGTTCTTGCTTACCGGACCTCAACACTTCTTCAATCTGACTTCCGGTGAGGACTTATCATGCATTGCGGATGTATGGGATAACCTTGGTTGCCATCAATGACAACATTCATGATCCATATAGTGTCTCTTGCCAACAATCTCCCCCTTTGGCATTGATGGCAACACTTAGTGAAAAATGACTAAGTGTTTACACTATGCTTCCCCTTGGCTGATGCTCTATTTTTATATACATTTTCTGGAACTCCCCCTAAGTTGGATTCCTCATTTTTCACTGCTCTTCACTCCCCCTTTGACATCAATGACAAAGGGTAGGGTCCGCATACCAAAATTTTCAAAATTTTGTCCGCATAAGTAAATACATAAGGAATACTTACATATACTGAAGTATGTCTGCAAAAGTTGTTTTCAATTGAATGAATTCTGTAGCCCAACTTTGCTTCATTCTGTCCAAAATTGATATATGACCACTCAACAGGAATGCAAACGCATCTGCCCTTTTTAGATCTGTTAGATCATTGGTCTGGGCTGTGATTTAAGCTTCACTTATGGCCTCATGCATGGCCTCTAACTTAGGGATAATGATCCTTCTAAGTTCACCCATCCGGCTAATTATGTTCTTCCTTTCCTTCTCAAAATTCTTTATTGCATTTGTGATTGCAATAGTCTGACACTCTTGATTTACTATGGAGGATGAGAGAGGATTAAAACTTTGAGACAGACTTAATAGTTTATCCTCTTGTTCTTTTACTTTTCTCTCAATATCTTTGGTCACTGTGGGCCAAGATAAGCAAAATTTGTACATATTTCTGCCATCTTTGAGAGCATTTTCCAAGCTCTTTATCCCAATATCCATAACTTTCCTATCATTTGTTATCGAACCTTGTACTTCGGAGAATCTCTTATCCAAAAACTCCTTCCAGACCTTTTCTTCAGCTGACTTCTGTAGAGAATCAAAATGTGTGCTAACACTGTTGACTAGAGTTTTGAGATTACCGGATGTGGAGGCTATGGGATCTTTCTGAAACAATGGCATAATCTTTTCAAGCACTCTGGAAGCAGCTTCTATCAACTCACAGTCTTCCATGTGAGACTTCAGGAGTTTTTCTTTAACCTTTGCATTAGCAAATGAAGCTATCTTCATTGTCTGTACTAGAGAAAGAGAATCAAAATTAAATGGTCCTTGTAGAAGCTTTGGTTCATCAATCTCCATTGTTTCTTTGTTCAGGAATTCTCGGACAGTTTTTACAGTGTCTCTTGCCGGAGACAGATTTTTCTTTTCTTCTGCATTCTTAGAGCTGTCTCTTGGAGTTTTCTCCCCTTCCACAACCTTTGTACTAATATCTTCTTTTCCCTTCACCTTTGCTTCTTTTCCTTTATTCCTTCTTCTCCTTTGGATCCAGAGTTAGCAGGGGAAATCAGAGGAGTGATGTTGGTTTGTTCATGGGCCACCTCTTTCGGAGCAGAGGATTCCAAGTCCTTAGCTGTTTCTACACCAGTATTCATTACCTCTTCTGTTATTTTCTTAGTAGACTCTTCTGCAACACTTGTGGGTGAGGGGTCAGTACCCAAGTCCTCTATAATAGGAAGATTAAATCTTTTGAAGGCCTTCTGGAGGATCTCTTCTGTGTCCTTGGCTACCTTGTCAGTCTCACCAAGCATAAGTTGATTCATCCTTGCTTTGCTTCTAAACTCATCCTTACAATCTTTGAATACCATATTCATTGTCTTGGGGTCGATTGAAGGATATAGCTGAATTGCTATCTGTTCCCAAATTTCTAGGTCTTTGGCTTGGGCATTGTTCTTTCTTATTTCTAGTTCCTTCTCCAAGATTTTGGGGATCAGAGATATAATTTCAATGAATGCTTTGTTGTAGATATTTAGGTACTTGACTGTGGCATCTTGCAATATCTTCTGATCTGCTTCACCATAATCATCATAGAACTCAACCATTGGCTGAAGATTTCTGTCCACTGTGACTGATTTGATTATGTCATCAATGTGAAGAGTGGGTTTTTCAACATATTCCTCTATCTTTTCTTCTTCCTTCTGTCCGGTAGAGGGTTGACCGGATGTTTTCTTCTTTTTCTTCATTTTCCTGATTTCTTCATCAGATTCAGTCTCCTCTTCATCCCTTTGACTGGCATAAGCTCTTGTAGCTTTTGTCTTTGTTCTTTTCTCTCCTTTGCTGGATGATTGTGCTTCTGGTTCTGATGTCCTTGAGCCTTTGGTAGTGGTAGGTGCAGATCTCTTTGAATATCTGGTCCGGGTGGAAGGTTTTGTCGGAGCACTTTCCTCATTTTTCTTTTCTACCTTCTTCTCTTCCTCAGCCCTTTCCATCTTTTCCTTGATGGCATCAAGTGCCTCCTTTGATATACCTAGGCCTTTTGCAACATCTTCAACTTCTTTTCTTACCTTCCTCTTGATCTCTGGTTGTCTGAGTTCCACATGAATCTTTACACTCAACTCCTCAAAGTTTCCAAACCTTTCTGCCTTTGGATCCTTTGGCTGACTTAGCATGTGTTGAACATGCAGCTCCACAATTTGTTCATCAACTTCATACCCCATGGGCATGATCCATATAGTTCTTGGTTCTACTGCCTCCATTAGGCACTGATCAGTCTCTACCATAGAACATACTGTGTCTTTGTATTTCTCAACAAGAGACTGGGGAATCCTTTCTCTTGCTTGCATCATGTTCTAAAAATTCTTGAAATATCCCCACAGGGCTGTATTTCTTGCTTTAGCATCCCCAAGTTCATGCAAGTAATCTCTGATCTGAATTGCTACCAGTTTGTCATTTTGCCATACCCATCCATTTGATCCGGGTAGCTCATTCATGAAGTAGAAAAATAGGCATAATATTAGTCCACCATATTTAAAGGAGTTGTTCTTGTCCTTTTTGATCTTCTGTATGTTTTCCATTAATTAGCTCAAAAGAAGTTCACAGAGATCATATTCTGCATTCTTTCTTAGCATCTCATAGGCAGTATATACTGCAGTTCTGGATACTGAATTCTCCCTACTAGAGTGATATATCTTGTATCCTATTATCATAGATGCAAACTTGATATCTGGGTAAGTAATATCTTCAATGGTCATTGCCCTCTTATCAAATTTTGATCCGGTGGCCTCAGTTACAATGTTGTTTTTGACAGATTTGAGGACAGGTATTCCTTCGCAGGGGTGTAAACCAGTTACTACCCTAATTGCTTCCTTAGTGATTTTGCAAGGTCTGTTAAGCCATAGAAAGTTGTCATGTACCCTACTCAACACATACTGAACCCATTCATCTTCTTCAAGGCAGGGGAAATGAATGAACTGATCAAAATGTTTCTCCTGGATGCCCTTATATTCTGGTTTAAGCTCAAAAGCATTGTCTATCAATTGTTTGTGATAGATATATCTTAGTTTGAATTCCACAAACTTCTCAACATTTGCATGTATGTAAACCCTAATGTCTTCTGTGTGCAAAACACCATGCGAACCACTAGAGAAGGCTCCTAGGGGATCTACCTCCAAGGATTTGTATGGATGCTTCTTAAATATGGGGTGAGGTCTATTAGAAATCTTTACTATATTCAGAGTAGCCATCATCAAGGAATCTTACTGAGAGATATCAAGAACGAAGAATACCTTTTACGCTGTTTAGGGCACACATGATGAAATCCGGATTGAGCTGTATGAAGAATCATCTTGATCTTTGGGAGAAGTAGTTGCAGAGCTCCTTTTCTCTTTTCTTCAAATGTGAGTGTACAAATGATGAGTGAATGAACTCTTTTATTTCTGAGAAGCCCTAATTTTCATTCTGCAATAAATGCACAACCTAATTCATTCTGGTTTGCCTTGTTTGTCTTATTTAGAGACAAAACCTTTCTGGATCACTGAGACAGATTTCAAAGTTATTCTAGGAGAGTAGTGATAATCTATCTTCCTTTCATTAGTCATTTGATCTATTTGTAGATCAAGACACCATAGTTTGAATCATACCAGACCAAACTTGTAAGGAATCTATTTTTACCAGAAGACTATTTTACCAGATTAATTCTGGTAGGATTAGATTCTTCAAATCTTCTTGTGGATCTGTCAAATCTTTACCATACCCCTTTTAGATGTTTCTTGTATGACCCCTTTTAATCTACAGCTCTCCTTGTGCCAGTTCCGGCACCAATTGACTAGCTGGGGGAACAAGGTTTTCTTTGTGTCTCCCTCTAAGCCAGAGCTCACTTTTTAATTTCTGGAAGGAATATCAGCACCAGAGTCTAGTGCAGATCCATCCCCTACATTCTCTATACTTTTCTTCACCCAAATCTTGTTCATCTCACTTTGAACTTCATCCACATTTATTTTTTGTTTACCCTTATCTTGATTCTGATTATAATATACCGGACCTCTTTTATCTTGATTCTTGCTTCTACAAAATTTTGCTATATGATTGGATCTATTGCAAATTTGGCGAACAACATTTCTTTGCATATTTGATTGATATCCTCTTGATCTGCATTGATTAGCCATATGACCCATTCTATTGCATGCAAAGCATCTACCATTGAATGAATTATTCATTTGCATATTTCTGCATTCATAAGATTTGTGACCATACCTTTTGTAGTTGAAGCACTGTCTAGAGAAGGATGTATTAGTCTAATTCATTCTCCTTCTGCACTGATTAGCTTTATGACCAAAGTTATTGTAGTTGTGGTAGTATCCATTGAAGGATGGATATCTTTGAGTGTTAGGTTGCCTTACCGGAGGACTTCTAGGTCTATTCCTTGGATTTTCTGATCTAAAATTCTTCTAACTGGATCTGGAGCTTTCTCCTTTCTCATATCCTAAACCACACTTGTCATCTACCCTCTTTTGGTTTTGAAGAAGAACTTCAAGTTGGGCAGAACTTATCTTGAATTTCTCTTTATATTCATTTACTGTTTGAAGATCCCTTTTGAGAGAGACAATTTGATCCTCAAGTTTTTCTTCATTATCTTTAGCATCTTCAAGATCAGATTCAAGATGTCTGATAATTCTATCCATCTTGTGGCAATCTTCTGATTTCTCCTTGAGAGATTGTCTTAGATTATCTTTAGTTTTTCTTTTCTCTTCAACTTCTTGGGTAAACTTCATAACTCCTGATTCCATTTCATGTCTTACCATAATGATTTCTTTTGATAACTTTTCACATAACTTGGTTTTCTCCTTCAGATCTTCATTTGCATCATTTGCTTCACCTTGACTTGCCAATTGCTGAAGTAGCTCCTTTCTCTTTTTCATAGAGAGACTTAATTTGTCTTTTAGTTCTCTCATGAAATCATCAGCCCGTTTGAGTCTTTCCTTTAATTCATTGACTTCAGAGTTTGACTGCTCAAGATCATCAAGGGCAGTCTTGAGTTGCTCCCTTAAACCATATGCATCCATTTGGATTCCCAGATCTTCCTCAAGCTGTTAGACTCTGTTTAGGAGGAACTTAGCTCTGATACCAATTGTTGATAACTGAGAGGGGGGTGAATCAATTATCTTAATTATTTCAGCTTTCTGAACTTTCTTAATAATTAGTGTAGCATCAATTCAAACAAGCAAACATAACCATGAAATAGAAATACACATGACACAATATTTTTGACGTGGAAACTCTATTAAGGGAGAAAACCACGGGGTGATTAACCCAAGATTGTATTCTCTATTAGAAGAATGGAAGTACAAAATGGCACTTGCCAATTAGGGCTCACTGCTTGAGCACACTGCTCACAAGAGGCACACTGCCTACAAGAGACACACTATCTACAATCTATAAAGAGTGTAATACAATAATTGAACTGATAAGGAGCATCAACATATGCTGGAGTTCAGTTCTGGTTAGGCTCTGTATACTGATCTGCTGCACTTCATCTTTCCTCTTCTCTTATGCTGCTCTTCTTTCACATACTGGATCTTCCTTTCTACTTTTATTCAGCTCTACTGCTTTTCTTCGCACATCACTTACAACAACAAAACTTCTCATAACTAAATCTATCTTGTATATATATCTGCACAAGTGATTTCTTCACCTTTCTAGTCGGCACCCGGAATAGTCAATATTTTACCTAAACTTTGATCTGTCGGCTGAATCCTTGCTTACCAAGTAATGCGGATCAAGGATATACTTGTGGAAATCATCAATCATGTCTTCCAACCATAATTTATGCCTTCATAACCTTTACCAACATCAATAACACATCCGGAATAATGTCTGATGTTCTGCTAGTCAGTTCTTCCTCTGTTCACACTGTCACTTGGGAACCTGACACTCAAGCATTCATATCTCTTTATCCTTTCCACACCGAAAGCTCAAACCTTGGAATCTATTAGTAAGGATACTCCTCTTGACTTCGCCAAATCCATACTTCACTGAGATACTTCTACTGAGAGATCCAGACCTGTCTGTCGGACCTTACTGACTGCTCTGTTCTTGCTTACCAAACCTCAACACTTCTTCCATCTGACTTTTGGTGAGGACTTATCATGCATTGTGGATGTGTGGGATAACCTTGGTTTCCATCAATGACAACATTCATGAATCCATATAGTGTCTCTTGCCAACAAGATATTCATATATCTTTCATTCCCTGATCAGGTATGATCAATAATTTAAAAACACTAAGTAAAAAGGTCAACTCAGTCTATTATAACAGTAACCTTATTGGCATGACCAAATATCAACCATATAAGTAGAATTCATTGTCTTTAATGACTATGGGAAAATAACTCAAAATAGCTTACTTAAAATGTTAATTGTACTTCTAAGTTGATACATAATAGTTATCGACTATCACATCATAAATTCAGAAGGTAAATTCTTATCGGCGAACTCATACAATCGCCTATAATACTACGATATACAGTTTTAGATGAACTAATTGATTTCCTCATGGATCAATAATACATGAACTGAGGAATACCTAGTAGTATACAATCTTGAACTAGCTGAGATAGGTGAATAATTCATAGGGTCGACGCCACTAGACTATGTATTCAGCTACTGTCACAACTACTGAATTCTATTCTGTCTCTCCTTCTATTCCACCCCGTGTGTTCTACAAGTTCTAAACCTCCTTAATATAAAACCACCACGACTCATTCAAATCGTTAGTCATAAAGAGGGAGGCATGACTCCTATAGAGTTGCCTCATTTCCCACCTCCTCTACATTCAGTTACAAACTTAATCAAAGCTTAACAGTCTATCATGGTTAAATCAAAACTAAAGACCAATATTTAAGCGTAAGTCCCACATGTCGATGGGAGATTATCTCTCCAAGACTCGTTGGTTGTAGCGGTTAAAACCACAGTCCTCCTTCTAAGATGTGGCCGACACATCAACTAAACATAACTAATCTTAAATTCTGTACAATGAGTGGATCGATCAACCACTAACACTATTGAAGACTTTCCTACAAATAAGCCTTCAGCTTACTCAAACATTTTACCATCAACTCAATATGAGGTATTATCCTCATTCGATGCTAAGGCATCTATATATATTGATTACATCAATTATAATTCTCATAACATCACCTATTACATTAGATAGATATAGTTTATTCAATAATAAGATATTATTAAATCATGGGTTATGGATATTGTGATTGGGTTGAGCTTGTCTTCCTATCATAATCCGTCGACATAATTCACGTATTCTTAACTTGACTATATCATCTTAATGTTAAGAATCATTTATAATACATCAAATATATTAATAATAATAATAATAATAATAAGACAATCATTTTATGACAATAACATCGTAATATTTACGTTAAACGTAAATAGTTATAAATCAAACTCAAACGACGTCGTTAACATTATTAACGACTAAGACAACTTAATACGACTTAGCAAGTTTTGAAAACAATATTGACTACTTATTGATTGGATTCAGAAGTAAACTAACAAGACAAAGCTTACCTCTTACAACACATTGGTTCACATTTTCGTTATACACTTATAACTAGGTTTGGCAAATAAATCACTCGTAACCCGAGGTCTATATCTCTCTCCTAGAAAGATACTCTCTCTCTTTTCTCTGATAGTCATTTGATTACCTAAAATCCTATTTCACTTGTTATCAAAAAATATGTGATCAGTGCATCATTATTCAATTAATTCAACTAATAAATCAAATCTCATAATACAAATATTAAATTGATAATAACATAATCATTTCTATGATTTCAATAAATGACATTTAATAAAATCCATGATTTTCCTTGTCATTATTCTAAACATCACATCAAATTTACTTATGTCCAAGTAAAAAGTAAAAGTATAGCAAGACAAAAATTAGGGATGTAGCATATCCTTCCCCTAAAGATTCATCGTCCTCGATGATATAAGGTATCAAAAAGTAACTAAAAAGCAAGTTCATTGTTTTCAACTAGTAACATTATTAAATAAATGAGGAAAATTTTGATAAAATTCATGGTAATCCTCCCATGTAGCATTTTCCTCAGCTAGTCCCATTGGACCTTGTATTGCAAGACTTCTTTGTTATGCAAGTGGAGCTTGCACATTTCTAACACCTTGAGTGGATCGATCATGACCACTCCTAGGTCTTTCATCTATAAAGAATTCCAAGTCAAAATATGATTATTACCTGCAATATATTTCTTAAAATAAGACACATGAAAAACATTGTGCATTTTAGATTAGGCTAGTGGTAGAGCAACTCTGTAGGCAACCAAATTGACTACTTCAAGCACATTAAAGGGTCCCACATATCGAGGGGCCAACTTAGAAGATTTCCCAAACTTAATAGAACTCTTCTGAGGTTTAACCCTCAAAAGAAATTTTCTACAACAAAAAGTTGCCTTGGAACACGTTTTGCATCTGCATAGCTCTTTTTCCTATCATTGGCTTCTGCCAATCTTTTTCTGATTACCTTAACTTCCTCTTCCATTTCAGCTAGCATTTTAGATCCAATGCTAATCCTATCCTCTAACTTATCCCAACTTATAGGAGTTCGACATCTTCTTCCATATAATGCTTCAAATGGCGCCATCTTAATAGCGGAATGATAGGAATTGTTGTAAGCAAATTCCACAAGCGGTAAGTATTCTTCCCACTTATATTGCTGATCCATGCAATACATACGCAACAAATATTCTAAGACTTGGTTAACTCTTAGTTTGCCCATCTATTTCAGGATGGTAAGTTGTACTTAAATTGAGTTTAGTCCCTAGCACAGAAAACAAAGTTTGCCAAAACCTTGACGTTACACGTGCATCTCTATTTGAGATAATCTTTTCAAGGAAGCCATGCAATCTAAACACTTCTTGCACAAATTTACGAGGTAACACGGGTGCTCCATCAGTCAAATTTCCTGGTATGAAATGTGCTAATTTTGTGAGTTTATCAACCACCACTAAAATGGCATCATGTCTATTCCTTGACATAGGAAGTCCTTGAACAAAGTCCATGCTAATAACTTGCCATTTCCACTCTGGCACGTCATGTGGATACAACAATCTTGTGGGATGATGATGCTTTTCTTTTACCCTTTGGCATTCTAAAAAACTTGCTACAAATCTTGCAGCATCATTCTTCATTCCTTTCCAGAAATAAAGAGGTTTAACATATGCTAGAAGTTTGGTCACTCCTAGATGTCCTGAATATGGTACAGTATGAACTTCTTTCCATACTAAATCCCTTAATCCAGTTGAATCAGGTACATAAATTCTATCTTTATACCTAAATAGTCCATCTAACTCAAATAGAAAACCATCATACCTTGGATCTTTAGGATTATATTTCAGAGCCTGCTTAATCTGCTCATAAAGCTCATCACCTGACAAATTTTGCAATACTAAATTCTTAAAATTTCTATGAATGGAAATAACAGAAGCTATATGCCTTCTACAACTCAAAGCATCATCTACTCTATTCTCTTTTCCTTTGATATAGTTTATCTCAAATTCATAGTCAGATATCAATTCTAACCATCTCCTTTGTCGAGCATTCAAATGTGGTTGTGAGAAAATATACTTAAGACTTTGATGGTCTGATTTAAGTACAAAAGTCTTTCCCAACAAATAATATCTCCACATTTGTAAGGCATGAGTTACTTCTACCAATTCCATATCATGCGGTGCATAATTTTTCTCAAAAGATCTCAATTTCCTTAACTCATATGCTATAACTCTTCCCTCTTGCATAAGTACTCATCCTAATCCTTCTCCCTGTTGGATAGGTCCGGACAACTGAGAGGGGGGGGGTTGTAAATCAGTTGTCACTCATTTCTAATTTTTCTTCCTTAAATCTATCTTTACCATTTATAATAAAATTAATAAAATGAATATCACATAAGCAGAAATAAAAATAACACACTTGACACCAAGATTTTGACGTGGAAACCCGGTTAAGGGAAAAACCACGGTGGGGGTTAACCCACAAGAATTAATACTCTGTTAAAAGTATTTTACAAATGGGAATGCACATGCATTCGGGCTGACTGCCCCAAGCTCACTACTCAAGTGGAGGCTTATTGCCTACAGAAAAGATTACAAGAGTTTTATAGAGATTTTGAACTGGTAAGATGCATCTGCCAATGCTAGAGATCAATTCTAGTTAAGTCCAAATACTGACTTTGTACATTTCATCTTTATTATGCTCTTCTCTCTATTCTGCCTTCGTTCAAATATCAGATTTCTGTACCTTTCACATATACACCTTTTTCACACACATACACACAAAATATTCACAATCATTGACTATATATATCCTTATCTTGAATTGCAATCACTTGCCAGTCGGCAATACACTTTGAACTTTTTAGGAAAGGTCTGTTCTGTCGGCTAGATTTATACACCAATATTGATGCGTACAAAAAATAACACATGTAGATTATCATACATGTCAGCCACTAACATTCTATCTCATACATAGTTCATCAAAACACTTTTATTGGGTCCACAGAAGGATTAACATAAGTCTGCTTGTTCTTCACTGAACTGTTCTGTCATAATAAGATCCGGTATTCAGATGCTCATAAATTTTGATCCCTTTATCACTGGAGGCTAAAAACTTGGATTTAGATTGTCTTGGTGTCCCTTTACACTTCTCCAGATCTGCAACACATAATGATTAACTAGAGAGATCCATTGACCAAAATGTTGGACTCTGCTATATGCTCTGTTTCAGGCTCCTGGACTTAGATGGATTATCATTTTGACTTCCGGTAAGATCAGATACTACACTGTGGATGTATGGAAAAATCTTAGTTGCCCTCAATGAGAACTCCTATCAATGCTATGCAGTGTCTCTTGCCAACAATCTCCCCCTTTGGCATTGATGGTAACACTTAGTGAAAAATGACTAAGTGTCTTAGAGGTACTCCCCCTTTGTTTGTGCATACGTGTCTTTCACTTAATCCCATGCTCCCCCTAAGCTGAATACCTCATTTTTCACTTCCCTTCACTCCCCCTTTGACATCAATGACAAAGGGTGGGATCTGCAAGCCAAAATTCTAAAAAAAAAGTTTTGTTTATACTATTGCATATGTACAGTAAATCAAATTCTACTTACATGAACTTGAGAATGTCTACAAAACTAGTTTTTAATTACACAAGATTAGATGCCCAAGTATTCTTCATTCCATCCAAGAGTGAGATGTACCCACTCAATATAAATGCATATGATTCTGCCTTTACCAGATCCGGAGGATCACTTGTCTGAAGTGTATTCTGGGCTTCGGATAAGGTATTATGCATGGCTTCCAACTTGGGGGCAATCAATCCCCGAAGTTCACACATCCTCTTCATAGTATTGATTTTCTCTTTTTCAAGTCCCTTTATTTCATCTGTCAAGCTAATGACCTGACATTCCTGGCTTATAGGAGAGACATGTAGAGGATCAAAATTTTTGAGATAGAATTGATATTTTCTGTTCTTGTTCCTTTATCTTCTTCTCAACATCGTTATTGACTTTAGTCCATGATAGGAAAAACTTGTATATATCTCTTCCATCACTTAGAGCATTCTGAATGCTCTTTATGTTAATGCCCAGTACCACTCTATCACTCCTTATCAGATTCTTAACTTGTTTGAATTTCTTATTCAAAAACTCTTTCTGAATCTTTGCCTCTGCAAACTTTTCAAAAGACTCAAAATGTGAGTTTACAGAACTTACAAGATTTTTCAAATGGCCGGAGGGGGAATCATTTTGATTCTTCTGGTAAGTTGGCATTAATTTCTCTAAAACTCTGGTTGCTAGCCCCAGTAGCTCATTGTCCTCTAAGTGGGATTTTATCATCATTTCTCTGGATTTTACTTGGGTGAAGGATGCTATTTTCATCAATTGGAATGGAGAGAGCACATTCAGATTGGTAAGTCCTTGAAGTAGTTCAAACTCATCAAGCTCAATCACTTCCTTTTCAATAGAATCTTTTACTGCATCTGTAGTGTCAATTTCGATATTTTTTGAATCATTTTTTTGATCATCTAATTTTTCTAAGTCTACTTTAGGTGCTTCAACATTTGCACCATCTTCTTCTGCTTTGTCTTCCTTTCCTTTTTCCTCCTCTTTCTCTATATTACTCTTCTCTATGTTTTCTTCTGAGGGACTCATTTATGCTTTCTCACCACTTGCTATTTGATTTGGAGTACTTTGTGTGGTAGCAATATCCTTTTCCTTCCTAGAGAGATCAGATGGAAGAGTTATTTCTGCATCAATTATTTTGTCTATCATTTCTATGTCCTCTTGATTGACTTGTTCTTCTTCCTGGGTTTCTCCCATATTTAGATTTGATGAATCAAGTTCAGGAGGATCTAGAGTGATACTTTGATCATTAACTCTCTTGTCAGTATCTTCTTCTGGAGTAGAAGGATTGTCTTCTTCATCTAGCTCTTTTGAGACAATGTAGTACTTATTTTTGTCTACAACCTTTCTTAGAATTTCCTCTGTTTCCTTTGCAATTTCTTCAGTTTCACCAAGCATTAGCTTGTTCATCTAAACTTTTCTTCTGAATTTATCTTTGACTTCACTGAGGATTTTATCTGCTTCTTTTTTAGTTATTATGGGGCACAAAGAGGAGAGAACATACTCTCTAAGTTCTATATCTTTTTCTTTGGCTTCTTCTTTCCTCATTTCCATTACTTTCCTCAAAATTTTAGGAAGTTCTTGCAGGATTTCTGACAAGACTCTATTGAACTTATTTAGATATATGATAATGGCATCTTCCAAAATTTTCTTATTAGCTTGATCAAGATTATCATAGTAGACTCTGATAGGTTTTAAGTTTCCATGAACAGTGATTGTTTTTACAATTTCATCAATAGTCATGGCAACCTTACCAGATACTTGCTTTTTACTGGCCCTCATGCTTCCAGATGGTTGATCTTCAAAAGTTTTTGAAGTTTTGACCTTTTTGGATCTTATCTCTTTCACTTCTTCATCTGTTTCTGTCTCCTCATCATCTTGTGTGCTCTTGTGGGTTCTTGTTGCCTTGGTTTTCTTCCTTTTCCCTCCTTCACTGGATGGAGTGGCTTTCGGCTTCTTAGTGGAAGTCGACTTGAGTGGCTCAGCAGGAGTTTCAAAACTCCTTGTCTTCCCTGGGGCTTCCGGGGGAATAACAGACTCACTTTTTGCCTGCTCAATGTTTTTCTTTATCTTTTCAATTCTTTGTCTATTTTCTTTCACTGCTTCTTTTGTAATCCCAATGCTTTCTGCATATATCTCCACTTGCTTGTGTACCTTTCTTTTTGTTTCCAGATGTCTAAGTTCCACATGCAACTTTAAGCTTAGTTCTTTATATGTTCCAAACTTTTCAACAGAGGAGTCTTTAGGTTTGCTCAGGAGATGTTGAGCTTACATGTCCAGAATTTCCTCATCCACTTCATAGCCCATTGGCATTATCCAAACTATCCTTGGTTCTACAACTTCCATCAAACATTGATATATATCTACCATAAAACATATTTCATTTTCATATTTTTCAACAATTGAACTAGGAATTCTTTCCTTTGCATGCATCAAGTTCTGGAAGTTTTTGAAGTAACCCCAGATGGCAGTCTTTTGTGTCTAGGTATCACCAAGACTGTGTAGGTGATCCCTAATTTGCCATGCCACTGGCCTGTCATATGTCCATTATATACTTGGAACTCTTGAAACTTCATTCATGAAGTATAAGAAGATACATATCACCAGGGAACCATACTTGAAGGAATTTTTCTTGTCCTTTTTTATTTTGTTCAAGTTTTCTAGTAGCTGGCTTTGTAGAAGTTCACACAAGTCATATCCACATTTTCCTTTATCATCTGATATGCAACATAAATGGTTGTTCAAGAAACTAAGTTCTCCCTACTGGAGTGGTAGATCTTATACCCAACTACCATCAAAGCAAACTTGACATCCAGATAAGTGATGTCATTGATAGTCATAGCTCTTCTATCAAATTTTACTCCAGTTACATCAGTTACTGTTTGATTTTTCACAACCTTAAGCATGGGTTGCCCACCAGTTGCATTCAGTCCAGTCACAATTTAGATTACATCTTTTGTAATCTTGAACGGCTTCAACAACTACATAAACTCATCATGTATTTGACTCAATACATACCTAACCCATTCGCTTTCATCAAAAGATGAAAATTTAATAACCTGTATGAAGTGTTTGTTCTCTAGGGTTTTAAATTCTGGCTTTAATTGGTGATTGTCATCCTTCAAGTGGTTTTCAAATAAATCTAGTAATCTTAGATTTCCAAATTCCTCTATATTATAGTGAATGTAAGCCCTAATATCTTCAACATGTAAAACCCCGTACGGAACTCCAGAAAATGCACCTAGCGGCTCAACCTCTATAGATTTGAATGGATGCTTCTTGAACTTGGGACAAGGCCTTTCAGTAACATCTACCACTAAAGGAGTAGCCATTTGCAAAAATTGAAAACTCAAAAGATTTCACAGAAAATAGAAAATACCTTGTTATGCAGATTAGGGTTTTTGCTTGGAAATCCTTTTCTCGCTTCCAACTCTTGAGAATTCTTATCTCTAGGCTTGTATTTAAATCCTTTTCTCGTTGCAAAGTATTTAAAATGAGGAGTGAATGACCCTTATAAGCTTCACTTTGCCTTTATAATAAATGCCCTGCCCTAGCACATCCGGTTGCTCTGTTTTGGAGTAGCCTTTCATGTGTCATTTTGCATATTGCCATATCCATTTCTTTTCTTTTGAAAATCCTTCCACATGGTCTGAAAACAATCTAAGATCTCTTTTCTTACTGTACTAGATCTAGGCACTCACTTATTGGCTGGGGGAATTTGATTTTTAATGTTGCTCCCCCTGAGCCAAGACTTCCAACTTAATTCCTGGAAGAATTATCAGCACCAGATTGCAGTGTGGATCCATTACTATCATTCATAATGGTTTTCTTGACCCATATCTTGTTTGATTCATCCTGAGTCTCATTCATATCAATGTTTTCTTTGCCTTTGTCTTGTCTTTGTTCATCCGGTTTTCTGTTTACCGGACCTCTTCTTCCATAGTCTTTACTTCTGTAGAATCTTGCAATATGACCAGATTTATTGCAGTTAAAGCATACAACATTTCTTTTCTAATTTTCTCTTGATCTGCACTGATTAGCCATATGTCCAAACGCATTGCAAGCAAAGCAGTAACCATTGAAAGAATTTCTAATTCTTTTATTATTGGAATTATTCATTGTCATACTTCTACATTCATTTGATCTATGACCATACTTGTTACACTTGAAGCATTAACCAGAGAAGGATGGACCATTTTGATTTACTCTGTTTCTGCACTGAGTAGCTCTATGACCAAATTTGTTGCAGTTAAAACAATTTCAATTGACTGATGGATATCTTTGAGCATTTGGCTATCGTATCGGAGGTTTTCTAGGTCTGTTTCTCCCATTCTTAGGTTGAGGATTTCTTTGTCTAGATCCAGAGCTCTCACCTTTCTCATATCCAAGACCATGCTTGTCATCGACCCTTTTTTGTCCTTCAAGTAGTGCTTCAAGTTTAGTTGAACTTATCTTGAACTTCTCCTTGTGTTCATTTGCAACATCTAGGTCATGTCTAAGAATGACTATTTTCCTTTCAAGATCTCTCTCATTGTCTATACTTTCTTGCAGATTAGACTCTATATGGCTAGCTATTCCATCCAATCTACAACATTCTTCAGATCTTTCTTTAAGTTTGTGTTTCAAATCTTCTTCAATCTTCTTTCTATCTTCACTTTCTTTGGTTTGCCTCATCACCCCAGATTCCATTTCAATTTTTAGAACAGTGACTTCTTTTGAGAGCTTTTCACATTCTTTTGTTTTTTCTTTCAATGCTTCATTCAAATCATTTTCTTCAGGTAAACTAGATAGCTACAGAAGCAACTCCTTTTTTCTGTGCAAAGATTTCTTTAATTTATCTTTTAACATTTCAATGGTGTCATCAACATCTTTAAGTTCACCTCTCAGATTACTATTTTTTGTTCTAGATTGAACAAGTTCTTCTAGGGCTGATTGAAGATCTCTTAGTGAATCCATTTGAACCTTCTTCCAAGATCATTTCCTTAAGCTGTTAGGCTTCTCTAAGGATCCTTGATCTGATACTAATTGTTGGATAGGTCCAGACAACTGAGAGGGGGGGGTGAATTAGTTGTCACTCATTTATAATTTTTCTTCCTTAAATCTATCTTTACCATTTACAATCAAATTAATAAAATGAACATCACATAAGCAGAAATAAAAATAACACACTTGACACCAAGATTTTTACATAGAAACCCGGTTAAGGGAAAAGCCACGGTGGGGGTTAACCCACAAGAATTAATACTCTGTTAAAAGTATTTTACAAATGGGAATGCACATGCATTTGGGCTGACTGCCCTGAGCTCACTACTTAAGTGGAGGCTCACTACCTACCCAAAAGATTACAAGAGTTTTACAGAGATTTTGAACTGGTAAGATGCATCTGCCAATGCTAGAGATCAGTTCTAGTTAAGTCCAAATACTGACTTTGTACATTTCATCTTTATCCTGCTCTTCTCTCTATTCTACCTTCATTTAGATATCATATTTTTGCACCTTTCACATATACACCTTTTTCACACACATACACACAAAATATCCACAATCATTGGCTATATATATCCTTATCTTGAATTGCAATCACTTGCTAGTCAAAAACAACACTTTGAACTTTTTAGGAAAGATCTGTTCTATCAGCTAGATTCATATGCCAATATTGATGCGTACCAAAAATAACACATGTAGATCATCATACATGTCAACCACTAACATTCTATCTCATACATAGTTCATCAAAACACTTTTATTGGGTCCGTAGAAGGATTAACATAAGTCTGCATGTTCTTCACTAAACTGTTCTGTCATAATAGGATCCGGTATTCAAATGCTCATAACTTTTGATCCCTTTATCACTGGAGGCTAAAAACTTGCATTTAGATTATCCTGGTATCCCTTTACACTTCTTCAGATCTACAACACATAATGATTATCTAGAGAGATCCGCTGACCAAAATACTAAACTCTGCTATATGCTCTGTTTTAGGCTCCCGAACTTAGATGGATTATCATTCTGACTTCTGGTAAGATCAGATACTGTACTACAGATGTATGGAACAATCTTAGTTTCCATCAATGACAACTCCTATCAATGCTATGTAGTGTCTCTTGCCAACACTCCTGAGGCATCTGTAATTACCTCTTCAGGGTCTGGAACTTTCAAGATTGGAGCTGTAGTTAACTTTTCCTTTAAGAGATCAAATGCAACCTGACATTTGTATGTCCATTCAAATCTCTTTCCTTTCCACTGTAGGGAAGTGATTGGACTAGCAATGCTGGAAAAATTTAGAACAAACTTTCTATAATAGCCTACCAGGCCCATGAAACTACACACCTCATGCACATTTGTTGGTAGAGGCCAATCTAGAATAGCTGTGATTTTTGCAGGATCAATAGATATTCCATTAGCTGATATAATATGACCTAGGTATTGAATCTCCTTCTGAAAGAATGTGCACTTAGATAGTTTCCCATATAACTTATGTTCTCTTAACCTCTGCAGAACTATTTGCAGGTGCCATTGATGTTCTTCCTCATTCTTAGAATAAATGAGTATATCATCCAGAAAGACTAAAACAAACTTATCCAAATAATCTCTGAATATACTATTCATGAGATTCATGAACGTAGTAGGTACATTTGTCAAACCAAATGGCAACACTGTGAACTGATAGTGTCTATATCTAGTTCTAAAAGTTGTCTTATGAATATCTTCATCCTTCAGTCTTAACTGATGATATCCTGATCACAAATCAATCTTTGAAAACACATCAGCTTCACGCATCTGATAAAAAAGATCATCAACACGTGGCAAAGGATATTTGTTCTTTACCATTGCTTTATTAAGCATATGATAATCTATATATAAACAAAGGGTTCCATCCTTCTTCTTAACAAAAATAACTGGAGCACCCCAAGGTGAAACACTGGGTCTGATTAAACCTTTTGCCAACAATTCTTGTAATTGTAATTTCAATTCCATTAACTCTGTTGTTGTCATATGGTAGGGTGCTTTTGATATTGGCTCACATCCTAGTTTAATGTCAATAGTAAAATCAAAAACCCCTTTGGGAGGCAATCCTGGAAATTCTTCTTGAAACACATCCTGTAATTCCTGAAGAAAAGGATACTTTTCCCCAAAAGATAAGCTAGGGTTTTCTACCCTTTCCTCCACTTATTCCATTTTAACTGCAAACAATTGATAACCTTTCCTTCTAGCCCTTTTTAATTGCTTGGTAAAGATAGTTCTAATTTTAACTTCTCTTTGAATCCCTTGGAATTGGGTCAGATTCCCCAAATCATCTAAGCATTCAACTATTTTTGAAAAATAGTCAACCTTAGCTCTATGTTTCCATAACCAATTCATTCCTAGGATAACATCATAGGAACCTAAGGGGGATACATACATATTCACTTCAGTTGAGAAACTAGGAAGGTCAACTTTGGCTTCAAACAAACATTGCTCTACTCGAGCCTTAGATTGGTTAGCATATTCTACTGACCAGGGTTTGGACATGTAACCAACTTTTCTAGAAAATTTATTCAAAATTCTAGGAGAAACAAAATTTTCTTTGGCTCTTGTATCAATCAAAATAGCTATAGGGACTACAAACAAAGTACCTGTCATCTCAATGGGTGTGATTTGATACTCTGCTTGATGATTGTTGAGAGATGTATGAATCCTTTGCTGGAATGCTTCTTGTTGAGTAGGTAGTGCAATACCTTTTTGTTGTCCATTTTGATTTTTGTTAGGGCAACGATTTGCATAGTGGTCACCCCCACAAGTAAAGCATCCTCCAATGGGTCCTTTCTTATCTGAAATCTTCCCATTCTTATCTTCATTTCTTTTGAAGTTGCCATTTTTATTCTCATTTCTAGATCCACCTTTGTTTTTCTGAGGTCCTTTATCTTTTCTCTTATTATCATAGCTCTTTTCATATATTTTCTTTTAGGGTTGATTATTAGGAGTTCCATTAAACCTCTTGTGACTTATATCACAATAAGCCAAGATAGATTTCAGATTTTTCTCTTGTTTGATCGCCTTCTCGTACACTTGTTCCATTGTTGTGGGACCATGTACATCCACTTCTCTACCAATTTGAGCATTTAAACCCATGATGAATTTTCTGATCTTGAATCTCTCATCCTTTTGATACTATGGAACATACTTCAGGAGTCAAGTGAATTTTCTCCATATTCAACCACTGTCATTTCTCCTTGTTGAAGGTTCTGGAAATTAGTCAGCTTCTGATTGAAATAGAGTTGTGGTAGTTCCATATCTTGCGAAAGAGTTCCACGAACTCATCCCAAGTTACCCTTTGAGAGCTCAAATTCAATTCCATCTTTTTATTCATCCGCCAAGTGGATACTTCTCCTACTAGTTGGAATGCTCCCCATACTACCTAGTCACCTCTGAGTAATTCCTTATCTCGAAGTACTTTTCCATTTCTGTTAACCAAGCTTCTGCAACATCTCCAGTTTCTATCCCATCAAATTTTGGTGGAACAACCTTCTTCATATCCTTTGAGAGCTCTAAGGTCAATCTATCCCTTGCCTCTTTATGAGGTTCGGTACTCTTACTTTGATCTTCATGATTTTCTCCATTTTCACCATGAGAGTTTTCACCTCCTCCTTCAATATTCCCTTTACCATCCACCTTCTTTTCCAAATCACCCAATCTTTTCTTGGTTTCTCCCAGCATGGTTATGATTTGGTCTAGCTTATTATTTAGCGGGTGGTTTTTGTTGGTGTTGGAAATAAGCCACACCTGGACTGATGATGGACTGGTCCAAGAGGGGCCAGTAGCTCTGTTAGGTCTCAGAAATGTAGGTTGCCAATCCTAAGGGGATGCCAAGCTCTATGTTTAGATTGGCAACGTTTCTGAACTAACTTGACGAAATCAACCTTCAAGGTTTGATGATTTCCTTCACTTTAGGTCCTGCTACACCTAGGTGGGTAAACCTTGGAAAATTAAAGTAGATTGAATGTGAATGCGTGGACTAATTAAATCTATCTACAATGGCACAAGATGTAGGATAGATGAAATGCTTGTTAACTGATTTTAGGTTTAATGTCTAATGAGTAATTGGTAGAAATTGTATAAGCAATATCAAGGTAAAAGGTTTTAAGTAAAATAAGACTAGTGCCTTGTTGGGTAACAGAGTTAGTTTGAAGGACCAGGACCAATGGTTTCCTAATGGTAATAATTCTAGTTGTTTGGCACAGTTTTAGTTTATAACTTGTATAAACGTGCAAGTAAATGACTGACAAACTCTTCTTGATAATCCAACCAAATAAAATCAGATATCTTATAATTCACCAGAAGGTGTTTTAATCCTTACTTGAAGGAACCAAATGAAATGAATGGACAAGATTAACAGATAATATTTTACTGGAGACAGAATGGCAATCTAATTGTATGGCCCTACTTAGTAATCCAAGCTTAATACTTCCAGGCTACTGTAACTAAATCAGAAGGGTTTAATTCCTCAAATGGATACCAACCTATTTAATCACATAGATACAACAAATGTGTATTGATAGATCAAATATATACTTGATATGTTTAATCTGAATATCAAGGAAATGCAGAAATGGAGATAGCCACACAATTGAATAATCTTAACAAACAACTGATACCAAAGCAGAACCACTGAATTAGAGAACTTCAAACTTCTTCTTCAAATAAAATATGCAACATAGTCATTTTGAAACATTGTATATATGATGTATCTAAATATATTCTACTGCTGATGATCTCTCAGCATCGATTGTTTGGACTTATATAGATATTTCTATGAAGAGTCATAACTCTTCAATAAGTTTTTTGGGAACTTAACAAACATTAACAACTATAACATAATTATGATTAGGCTCTATTTAGCCACAGGTAAACTTTAGCCAAGTAATCCTGCTCATGATGAGAATCAGTAAGGTCAACAACACTTCTGGTAATTATATCAAGTGTGATCATGCTTTCTAATTGTTTGCAAACTTCTCTAGACGCAGAGGCTTTGTCTTTTAGAGCTCCTGTGGCTTTGTGTAATATAATTTGACAATCAATAATCCATTCTTCCTTGCTCTTTACCTCTCCATTGTCTTTAAATATCTTGGGCACTTCTGCGTTTGAGGCATCATTTCTTTCCTTAGCATCAGCTTTAAGTTTGTCATAATAATTTTGGTGCTGTTTGAGAAATGCTTTTGCATCAGAGATATTTGTACTATCAGCAGCACTTCTGTTTTGTAGCTCAGTCAATTTTTCTTGTATTCTCTTTTCGGACGGTTTTTTGCAACTATAATGATCATAGAAATTTCGTAGCCGTTTGTATTTAATTATCTGATCAATTCAATGTTCATCGCTGTGAAGTGTCACATCGCCATAACTCTTCTTATCGGTGTGAATTTTAAAATGTCTGGGCGACCTTAATGCTTTTATGGCGTGAACAGTCAATCGGCGTGACCCCTCAATTGTATTCCCGACGCTATGTAATGTCATATCTTCAAGTGGGCGGGACCATCGGCATGACTTCCTTCATCGCCATGTGATTTAGATTTCCTTCCGAAGTAATGAGTCTTACCGATATAATTTGTTTATCGGGGTGATTAATACTATCGGGATAGCATAATTACATTTCCCCGACTTTGTTGTCCCACCGATAGTCATGTTACTTTGGATCGGAATGACTTCTTTAATGTCTTGCCGCTAGAGTATACCCATCGGAATGAAGCATACTATCGGGATAGATTTCAAAAAATAACCTGATCCGAATCATCTCACCGATGGTTCTTTCATATTCTTTATCGGACAGAGTATGTTAAAGTATCACCGATACCTTTTGATCACCATGACTTGTGAATCAGCGAGACCTAATTCCCTTGTCCCGATATGTTGAGTCATCTCGACAGATACTTGTATCGCTGTGAGTCTTGCTGGAAGCTCTCTTATCACCAAGACATTGAGTATCGGAAACTTCTTTGTGTCTTATCCCGATAGTTTACTTCTTGCCGATGGCTATTTGCTTCGTTACCCCCGCAGGATGTTCAGTGAGACTCTTGCCGAAATACTTCATCGGTATGATATATACCATCAGGGCAACTTTTAAAAGGTCATCCGATAGTTGTCTGTCATACTGATCGGTATGACCACTTGCTTCTCTTGCCAATGTAAGGTCATCGGTATTACTTATTCCATCGGTGACTTCCATAGATCTCCTTTCGATCTGCCTTGTCACGCCGATGGTTATTTTGAAATGATTCCTTATGTATCAGTGTAAACAAAACAACATCTTGCCGATGGATTGACTTTGAAGAAATTTGGCACTGCTCATCTATAGACACCTTGTGAGATACATTAAATTTTTATTATGGTCTTTTGGGGTGTTTTTTTAGGATTTGTTCAAATATAATGGAGTGAAAAGATAGTAAAATTTTCAAAAATTTTACTGTCCTAACAGTGGCTCTGTCTGGGATGTATACTCTCTGTGAGTATAACAAGGATCCAGATCTCTTGGGGAAGTAGACCACATATTTTATTTATTTCGGGGTGAGGTTTTTATGAAAATGGGAAAAGGAAAGTAACAAATGATGGGGAGCGGGAATGATTCCTAAACTACTATGCATGGAATAAGATATTTTGAGAATTATTTGAAGGTTGTCCATGCACTGGCAACGCTCAATTCTCTTTGTACATGTTTATGAAAAGAACTGCTTCAAATATTGCCCATGTACAGGCAATTCCTGCTCCTCTCCTGACATATTCTGTACATAGTAAGAATCATCACCTCCCTTGCCAGTGATAACGAAAGGACCCAACCACAGGGCTTCAAATTTTCCATGTTTTCCTTTGTCCTGACATCTTGCATTCCACATCAGTACCAGATCATTTATTTCAAACTTTCTATCTTTGGCCTTCTTGTGAAAGATATATTTTACCTGTGATTGTAACCGGAGAAACCATCCATCATTGATAATAATTCACACCCAGTGACTTTCTGCAATATTGCCTCCATATTGGGAAGAGGATAATTATCTTTGAGGGAAGATTTATTCAAGTTTCTGAAATCCACACACAGTCTAATGTCACCATTCTTTTTCCTGACAGGTACTAAATTTGAAACCCAGGAAGAATGTCTAATAGGTTTGATTATAGCTCCATCCCTTAACTTTGTAAGTTCCTCTAGCATTTTAGGGGCTAGTGTAGGATTAATCGGCCTCTGCTTCTGTCTGAATGGTTTAGCATCTGGCTTCAGTGGTATCTCATGTTGAAATAAATCCTCTCTATATGCCTTTAAATCATCATATGACCAAGCGAATACATGCCTGTACTTCCTGAGCAGGTTGATAAGTCTGCTCCTGATTTTTGGGTCAAGACTTCTTCCAATATACACATTTTTTGGAGTTGTTTGTGTCCCTAAATTGATTTCTTCAAGGTTACTAGGTATCACTGGTGTGTCTTTCTTTTTATATCTGTCATGGCCATCAAATGCCTTTTCTAATGCAATAAGTCCTTTGGGTATCTTATTCGTTTTCAACAGAACCACCTCTTGGCCAAAAAGGGTTTCCTTCCCATCATGTTCTTCTACAAATACGTTAAAATCAATTTCTTGATTTTCATAATAGTCAGCACAATGCAAGAAATTGATTATATCAGCATCACTATCAAATACTTGCCAATTCTGTATATTATCAGGGATGGTAGGTGTAGTTTTAAATTCAACTTCTGTGATTCCTCCTAATGTGACATCATCTCTCTTTAATGCAATTTTTGCTAAAAAGTCTGCCATAATGTTTTTAGACCTATCAACCCAGCTGATTGAAAATGCATCAAATAATTCAACACTATCCCAAACTGCATTTCTGTACTGTCTTAATATTTTATTTTTAGATAAGTATTTTTCTCTTACTTGGGAAATGACCAGTTCAGAATCACCATAGACAGCCAACTTTTTTATTTTGTGTTTGGTGGCTATGTTTAGGCCAATGAGCAGGGCTTCATACTCAGCTACATTATTTGTGCATTCAAATGTCAATAGGAAAGAGTATTTAAAAGTTTTACCTCCTGGTGAAATGAAAATTACTCCAGCCCCATTTCCTATTTTGCTGCATGCACCATCAAAATACATTTTCCACAAATCATTTTCTTCTTTCATAGATTCAGTGTGTATTGCGTCAGTGTTATGCAATTCTGGTGTAGTTTCTCCAACTTTGAAAACTCCTAAATCTGTGTCACAAAAGAAATTCACCTGATGCCGGTCCATTCTTTCTATAATATTGTCATACCTTGGCTCTCTGCACAATTTGATTTCCTTGCCACCCACTGGTATGGTGGCATATGATAAATCTAACTGAACATTGCCCCATTGCCTTGATAGAAGCATCCCATAATACGGTGGGATGTCAACCACAGTAATGTCAATGTTATAAGTGGCTTCAGGATGTGAGGCAAGTTTTATCTCTACATCCTTCATGATACCAACTACTGGGATAGATCTGTTATCCATTGCATAACACTGGCCATACGTAGTATCAACCCACATTCCCAATTCTTTCATAACTGCTATAGGCATGATATTCATAGCAGCACCCGAATCAATCATGCAATTTCTGACTATCCTGTTCTTGATTACTAGTGTAGTATAGAATGGGTCTACCTGTGAGGGATTTTTTGTAAGTGTGTCACCAAGGTATACCTCAGGCATCTTGAAATTTTCCTGATGCACATTATTTGTTGTTTTTTCAAACCCTTTATGTTTTGGATTTGGTGTATCAGAAATCATCTTGACAACTGTACTCCTATATTTATCTATTTTCATCATCTCTAGAAGTGGGACTGATATCTTCACTTGAGACACTACATGTGCAATGTCAAAAGAATGGGCTATGATCTGATCATTTTTTTCTATTTTTGTGTTCTCTTTTTCTTTATTTTCTTTCATTTTACTTTTATCCCCCTTTTCTAGTTCTTTAGATGATGATTTTGTATTATTCCCTTTGTTATTCTGGTCTTTTATAAATACACTCCCAGGAGTTCCTTGCCCAACATTTGTTGTTCTATTCCTTAAGTTATAAGTGTTTCGAGCTTGAGCCACTACAGCCACTGTGAGAGCTTCTCTTTCATCCTCAGTAGGTTTTCTCCATTGACCATATGACTTGTTGTTATAACTATCTTCCTGGTCTGAGAATACCTCTTGTTCTCCCATGTTGATATGATACTTCTGGTTCCCTACATCATACTCATATCCTTCTTCTTCTGAAGAAGAATAATCTTCTGTCACCACACATGGTGTATCCTGCATCATATTGATGGTGTGATTATCCCTATTATAGTTGTATAGCATTTCCTCTTGCTGTATGGATTTAGCTACCTCACAGTATTCAGGTAAATGTGGTAAATTACATACAAAACACCAAGGCCTATTTTCTGCCATGTGTGCCATGTTTCTTTTCAGGGGATCAGGAGTATCTTTTCCATATGGTTGCTTTCTGTTGTTATCGATAGGTCTTCCATCCTTCCAATTTGTATTGTAGGGCATATCATGTAACCTAGGTTTATCATGTCTATGCTGACCCTCTAGTTTAGTTTGTTGAACATTAGGATTCTGAGGATTTCTATGATTATCCCTCTTACTGACCATTCCTGCAGCCTTCCTATTATTTTCAATAGTTATGGCCACTTTCTGTGCTTCGGCCAAGGTTGCAGGACACCTGTTTCTAAGTTCATATCCTGTTTTGGGGTCAAATGCTTTCATATAGATACTTAGTGCTACCTAGTCAGATAACTTAGCTCCATGTGGTACCTTATTATGTAACTTGGAAAACTTCAAGTTGAAATCAAATACTGACTCATTTTGATACTTCTGTATACTTATTAATTCATGTAATGCAAACTCAAGAGCATATTGGTTACCATACTGATCCTTAAACTAGTTATGGAAATCAGTTATTGAATTGATTGATGCATCAGGCAAGCTATTAAACCAATCTCTGGCATCTTTAGTGAGGGACATCATAAATAACCTCATTCTAATGTCTTCCCAATCCATACCAATATCCTGTACAAAAGCATTAAAACTTCTGATATGATCTTCCGCAGATATTGCATTATTTCCAATAAACTTGTGAACCATATTCCTCCAAGTACTATCCATAGGATATGGATACAACTGATATCCAGTTAAATCAAATTGACTACATATATTTGCAAGGTTTTGGGGTGGGAAATTCAAAGGTGGTGGATTGGGATAATAATTATATCCACCTAGTGGCTGATGATATGCATATTGTTGATGTTGGTTCATGTGGGGATTTGTGTGATGATTTTGTGGTCTATAATATTGTTGACCAGGGGGTGGGTAAGTATTTACTATGTGTTGAGATACATTACGTATGGGAGGTGGTCTAGGGTTTTGGGAAATAGTGTTCTGATGACTTTCAGAAGCATGTGAGTTTTGAGCACCACTTGTATTTTGCTGTGTATTTCTTGAAATATTCCCTCTATGCGGGGGTACATATTTTGGGGGAGCTGTTTTGGCTTTATTTTTCCCTTGTTGAATTTCTTGCTGCAACAACTCCCTCTCTTCCTGTATCTTGTACCTTTCAGGTTCCTTTTGGAGCATGAGTATTTCCTGTTGCTCTTCACTCATGTCCTGATTATTTATTTCCTGATGTTCTGGATTATCATTCATTCCTTGATTTGAAAATCCATATCCTATCTCTTCTCCCTGATGTAGTGACATCTTGAAATCATGTTCAGCTTGGTTCCTATCAATATCCCTCATGACCTTTGCATCATGATCATGCTGTTCTTGAGGAGTGGGTCTGTACTTTGCCAAAATATCATCAGTTGCTCCACTGAGGTTCTCGTTTGAATCATGTAGAGGTGTGAATTTGTTGTGAATTGAAATATTTTGTTCTAAATCATTCTCTTGGATGTCCAGATTATTATCTTGGTGGGAATACTTTGAATTCACATTTCTTTTGGAAATGTTTCTAAGTGGTGGAGATGACTGCAAATTTCTGCCTTCCATCTTGGATCTCCTACCATCCATTTGATATTGAATTTTTTGTTATAATTGTAACTAGAGTCGCCACCTATTTAAATAGGAAAAGTTTAAATTTTATCTGTAGGGTTCTTGTCACCAGCAGAGTTACCAACTTAAATTTTCTGAAATGACTCTATGAAAGAAAGGATTAATTTCTAAGGTCTTTTACTAGTCCCCAGTAGAGTCGCCAATTTGTTAGGTCTCAGAAATGCAGGTTGCCAATCCTAAGGGGATGCCAAGCTCTATGTTTAGATTGGCAACGTTTCTGAACTAACTTGATGAAATCAACCTTCAAGGTTTGATGATTTCCTTCGCTTTAGGTCCTGCTACACCTAGGTGGGTAAACCTTGGAAAATTAAAGCAGATTGAATGTGAATGCGTGGACTAATTAAATCTATCTACAATGGCACAAGATGTAGGATAGATGAAATGCTTGCTAACTGATTTTAGTCTAATGAGTAATTGGTAGAAATTGTATAAGCAATATCAAGGTAAAAGGTTTTAAGTAAAATAAGACTAGTGCCTTGTTGGGTAACAAAGTCAGTTTGAAGGACTATGACTAATGGTTTCCTAATGGTAATAATTCTAGTTGTTTGGCACAGTTTTAGTTTATAACTTGTATAAACGTGTAAGTAAATGACTGACAAACTCTTCTTGATAATCCAACCAAATAAAATCAGATATCTTATAATTCACCAGAAGGTATTTTAATCCTTACTTGAAGGAACCAAATGAAATGAATGGACAAGATTAACAGATAATATTTTACTGGAGACATAATGGCAATCTAATTGTATGGCCCTACTTAGTAATCCAAGCTTAATACTTCCAGGCTACTGTAACTAAATCAGAAGGGTTTAATTCCTTAAATGGATACCAACCTATTTAATCACACAGATACAGCAAATGTGTATTGACAGATCAAATATATACTTGATATGTTTAATCTGAATATCAAGGAAATGCAGAAATGGAGACAGCCACACAATTGAATAATCTTAACAAACAACCGATACCAAAGCAGAACCACTGAATTAGAGAACTTCAAACTTTTTCTTCAAATAAAATATGCAACATAGTCATTTTGAAACATTGTATATATGATGTATCTGAATATATTCTACTGCTGATGATCTCTTAGCATTGATTGTTTGGACTTATATAGATATTTCTATGAAGAGTCATAACTCTTCAATAAGTTTTTTGGGAACTTAACAAACATTAACAACTATAACATAATTATGATTAGGCTGTATTTAGCCACAAGTAAACTTTAGCCAAGTAATCCAAGTAATCCTGCTCACAATGAGAATCAGTAAGGTCAATAGCACTTCTGGTAATTATATCAAGTGTGATCATGCTTTCCAATTGTTTGCAAACTTCTCTAGACGCAGAGGCTTTGTCTTTCAGAGCGCCTGTGGCTTTGTGTAATATAATTTGACAATCAATAATCCATTCTTCCTTGCTCTTTACCTCTCCATTGTCTTTAAATATCCTGGGCACTCCTGCGTTTGAGGCATCATTTCCTTCCTTAGCATCAGCTTTAAGTTTGTCATAATAATTTTGGTGTTGTTTGAGAAATGCTTTTGCATCAGAGATATCTGTACTATCAGCAGCACTTCTGTTTTGTAGCTCAGTCAATTTTTCTCGTATTCTCTTTTTGGACGGTTCTTTGCAACTATAATGATCATAGAAATTTCGTAGCCATTTGTATTCAATTATCTGATCAATTCAATGTTCATCACTGTGAAGTGTCACATCGCCATAACTCTTCTTATCGGCGTGAATTTTAAAATGTCTGGGCAACCTTAATGCTTTTATGGCACGAACAGTCAATCGGCGTGACCCCTCAATTGTATTCCCGACGCTATGTAATGTCATATCTTCAAGTGGGCGTGACCATCGGCATGACTTCCTTCATCGCCATGTGATTTAGATTTCCTTCCGAAGTAATGAGTCTTATCGATATAATTTGTTTATCGGGGTGATTAATACTATCGGGATAACATAATTACGTTTCCCCGACTTTGTTGTCCCACCGATAGTCATGTTACTTTGGATCGGAATGACTGCTTTAATGTCTTGCCATTAGAGTATACCCATTGGAATGAAACATACTATTGGGATAGCTTTCAAAAGATAACCCGATCCGAATCATCTCACCGATGGTTCTTTCATATTCTTTATCGGACAGAGTATGTTAAAGTATCACCGATACCTTTTGATCGCCGTGACTTGTGAATTGGCGAGACCTAATTCCCTTGTCCCAATATGTTGAGTCATCCCGATAGATACTTGTATCGCTGTGAGTCTTGCCGAAAGCTCTCTTATCGCCAAGACATTGAGTATCGAAAACTTCTTTGTGTCTTATCCCGATAGTTTACTTCTTGCCGATGGCTATTTGATTCGTTACCCCCGCAGGATGTTCGGTGAGACTCTTGCCAAAATACTTCATCGGTATGATATATACCGTCGGGGCAACTTTTAAAAGGTCATCTGATAGTTGTCTATCATACCGATCAGTATGAGCACTTGCTTCTCTTGCCGATGTAAGGTCATCGATATTACTTATTCCATCGGTGACTTCCATAGATCTCCTTCCGATCTACCTTCTCACGCCGATGGTTATTTTGAAATGATTCCTTATGTATCAGTGTAAACAAAACAACATCTTGCTGATGGATTGACTTTGAAGAAATTTGGCACTGCTCATCTATAGACACCTTGTGAGATACATTAAATTTTTATTATGGTCTTTTGGGGTGTTTTTTTAGGATTTGTTCAAATATAATGGAGTGAAAAGATAGTAAAATTTTCAAAATTTTTACTGTCCTAACAAGCTCAATGGTAGAGCACTCTAGTAGTGAAAGGAAGGTCCTAGGTTCAAGTCCTAGCTGGTCCATGTCTCAACAATTTTCCTCTTCACTTTCTCCTTCATTAGTTCTTGTCCACACCATGTTTATCAATTTCTCACACCTGAGAATATTGAGTTGTCCATTAGTTCAAGATTATAATGTAACCCATTAAATCTAAATATAATACTCAATTTAAACAATAGTTTGGTTAAAAAACAACTCTTTTTATTTATTTATTTCTTTTCAAAAGTCATGCTCAAGAGGAGTATATCCCTCAGATTCATTTTTAGATACATAATCCCGAGGTATATAACCCTCTGACTCACTATCAGACCTAACTTCTATGATCTCAATAGTTGAGGGTAGGCGAGGATCTCACTTAACCATAACTGTTTCCTCATCTGACACACACTATATAATTTTGGCAGTGATCTTAACTCTTTCTTTGTTTTCCCTTCTCACTCACTCAATTCGAGTTAAGGCAGTCACCAGAGTTTCAGTATAACTTAACCAAATGTCACTAGATCGCTATTGGTTACCTCAAAGGTTTTAATAATTGCCTCACATTCTCTTTTTACTCTAAGGAAACATTGACTTGAATTAACAGACTTTCTTGTTGTCTTCTTAAAACGTACCATCCTGGTACATAAATTTTCAAACATTAGCTAACCACATAATGTTGACTACAGGCAAGCATAGTGGTCTCATAAGCCCTAGTGCTGAACCTAGTAGCTCTGATACCATATGTAACAACCACGTTCTATTAACATAGTAAAAACCAAAAATTTTACCATAAAGTATCTCAACAAGGTAAAAATGAGATAAAGAAATTTTTTTTTTCTATTCAACAAATAATCAAGTACTATATTTACAAGATTTTCTTTTTACAAAATACAATATACCCATATTGTCTTTTCATTTACAATGTTTACAAATGTAAAACCATTACATATACAAATTTGGAATAAATACTGCATCTAAATATTGACTTCTTTATCACAAGTCCTGGCATGTTTCCTACTTGGAGAGAGAGCATCTTTCCAAGGATTTACCTCCAACCACAGACCGACGGTCTCCCACACATCTCCAACATAAGAAGTGGCCCTACCCTTCACGAGGAATATAAACCTTAGGTGACCAGTGGTAATTTGCCTTTTTGAGTACATAGTGTTGTATTCTACTCAACTCTATCAACCATACAACTCTAGATACCCTCTAGCTAAGTATAATTTCTGATAGGATGAGCAATCTGAATACAGTGAACCAACAATGCATGCAGAAAACAAATGCATTAATTTGGTCAAAGTTTTTAATATCAATATTGTTCATAAATAACATAGTCGTTGTGTTCATCCACCCCTACTTGACTTGGATATTGTCTTATTCACGTAGTTTAAATCTTTTACCAACCCTATACATGCAATATTTTTATCTAAGAGTCACAATAATAATACCTTTTGACTTGAGTAAGTCTAAATGACATAACCATTCAATTGGATGGTAGTCGACTCTAGGGTTACCCTAATATTCCTTGTTAATACGATATAACAATATAACCATATCTTATATCTAGGAGTTCTGGATTCAGAAATAACCCTTGTTTAACTTAACCAAAGTTAAGAATACTATAGTTCTCAAATAAATAATGTCTCCTATACAAAGGAACATAAAATAACTTTGATAATGTTAATAAACAAACATATCCTAGTATAAATATCCCTGCAAGGTCATTTTCAGGAATACTTACCCTACTCCATTGAATTAGATCTTTTCATGAATAATAAAGATGATTGGTCAAATGGAATTCTCATAATAACCTTATTCCATCTTCCCTAATTTCTCTAAGTTACTTCCATTGATATAAAACATAATGTTAAATCCTTATAACCTCATTCAAATTGAAAGTAAGGAAACATGGTTCATCCATTCAAGAGTCTATCATATGGTTATTCTCAAACTCTGTATTGACTTGCTTCAAATTCAATAAGAAGACTATATATTTAAGATAATAACAACTGATGACTTTCTCCTACTAAGATATTCATTTATCTTTCATTCCCTGATCGAGTATGATCAATAGTTTAAAAACACTAAGTAAAAAGGTTGACTCAGTCTATTATAACATTAACCTTACTGGCATGACCAAATATCAACCATATAAGTAGCATTCGTTGTCTTTAATGACTACGAGAAAATAACTCAAAATAGCTTACTTAAAATGTTAACTGTACTTCTAAGTTGATACATAATAGTTATCGACTATCACATCATAAATTCAGAAGGTAAATTCTTACTGGTGAACTCATACAATTGCCTATAATACTACGAAATGCAGTTTTAGATGAACTAATCAATTTCCTCATGGATCAATAATACATGAACTGAGGAATACCTGGTAGTATACAATCTTGAACTAGCTAAGATAGGCAAATAATTCACATGGTCGACACCACCAGACTATGTATTCAGCTACTATCACAACTACTGAATTCTATTCCGTCTCTCCTTCTGTTTCCCCCATGTGTTCTACAAGTTCTAAACCTCCTTAATATAAAACCATTATAACTCATTCGAATCATTAGTCATAAAGAGGGAGGCACAACTCCTACAGAGTCACCTCATTTCCCACCTCCTCTATGTTTAGTTACAAACTTAATCAAATCCTAACAGTCTATCATGGTTAAATCAAATCTGAAGACTGATATTTAAGCGTAAATCCCACATGTCGATGGGAGATTATTGCTCCAAGACTCGTCGATTGTGGCCATTAAAACAACAGTCCTCCTTCTAAGACATGGCCGACACATCAACTAAACATAACCAATCTTAAATGTTGCACAATGAGTGGTTCGATCAACCACTAACACTATTGAAGACTTTCCTACAAATAAGCCTTCGGGGTACTCAAACATTTTACCATCGACAGCATGAGGTATTATCCTCATTCAATGCTAAGGCATCTATATATATTGATTACATCAATTATAATTCTCATAACATCGCCTATTATATTAGATAGATATAGTTTATTCAATAATAAGATATTATTAAATCATGGGTTACAGATATTCTGATTGGGTTGAGCTTGTCTCCCCATCATAATCTGTCGACATAATTCACGTATTCTTAACTTGACTATATCATCTTAATGTGAAGAATCATTTATAATATGTTAAATATCTTAATAATAATAATAATAATAAGATAATCATTTTACAACAATAACATCGTAATATTTATGTTAAACATAAATAGTTATAAATCAAACTCAAATGACATTGTTAACGTTATTAACGACTAAGATGACTTAATACGACTTTTTAAGTTTTGAAAACAATATCAACTACTTATCGATTGGATTCAGAAGTAAACTGGCAAGATAAAGCTTACCTCTTACAACACATTGGTTCACATTTTTGTTATACACTTATAACTCAGTTTGGAAAATAAATCACTCGTAACCTAAGGGCTATATCTCTCTCCTAGAAAGATACTCTCTCTCTCTCTTTTCTGATAGTCATCTGATAACCTGAAATCCTGTTTCACTTGTCATCAAACAATATGTGATCAGTGCATCATTATTCAATTAATTCAACTAATAAATCAAATCTCATAATACAAATATTAAATTGATAATAACATAATCATTTCTATGATTTCAATAAATGACATTCAATAAAATCCATGTTTTTCCTTGTCATTATTCTAAACATCACAACAAATTTACTTATGTCCAAGTAAAAAGTAAAAGTATAGCAAGACAAAAATTGGGGATGTAACACTAATGTAGAGGCAATCAGGCTTAAAAATTTCCAACAAGGCAAGGGTAGACCAAGGAATTCAACCCTGATGAGGACTCAAAAGGACTTTTCATTATAGACAACAAAGTCCTAAGTATATAGTTTGAAAACAAGGAGAGAAAACCACCCAAGGGCCCCAATTGAGAATAGCTTGAGCATGGTTGGCCTCAAAAAAATAGAAAAGGAAAACCCCTTTGGTGAGGATTTGTACGGCATCAAGGCAGATCCCATGTGGGGTCCAAGCCCTACCAACCTAATCTCTAAGCATGCTTTCAAGAGGGACTCTACCCACAAAATAACCAATTAATGTAAAGTTTTCTAGCCAATTGCATGGATTATCAAACTCAAGAAGGGGAAGAACAACATCTTGTGGTGCTTCAGGGGATGTACCTCATGAAATACCTCAGAAACAAATTTCCAAGGGTATTTGAGTGAGTGTGCCATTGGAAGTTACTGTCAAACCTTCAGCTCCAACAACAACAGTTGTAGAGGAATGAAAGGTTGAGGCCCATATAAAGTGGGTGAGATTCATCGGCAAGCTTAGAAACATAAACCACACCGTAATAAATGTAGGCAAGTGCTAAAAAGTCCCTGTAGAAGGCTACAATATGAAATAGACGCAAGAAAGCCAAGAAACCCTAACATAGCTAAGAACTAAAAAATTATCCTATTACTCTTAAGTTGTCATTCTCAATTGATCTTTAATAATATGAACCAATGGAAAAACATAATCCATATCAATATCAATCATAAAAACATCGTCATACAAAACAACATTATATAAAACAAATAAACAAGCCTCCTTAAGCTCCTAATTAGATAAATCATGAAGTAATAAAAAGCATCATTATTATTTGTACTATTAGTGTCACATGAATCAATAAAAGAGAGGGCTAGAGCACCAAATATATCAGTACATCATAAGCTATAACATCATTACATAATGGAGTGCTCAACATTAAAATCTATAGATTCATGATTTGCTTGAAATAAAGATGAGGGGAAAGTGCTCAAAAGTAGAGCATCACCATTAGTTAGGAAGAAGAATATGATCATCATTACACTTGTGAATATCGTCACTGATCATAAGAAGTGTAATCAAGGTGAAGCTTATAAGCAAGCGAAGTCAATGCATCTAAGTATTTTCAATACCGTATTCTTTACACTTAATCTCTACGATTTTCAGCTAGGGGCAGCGCATGTTTACAGATTGGACAAAAATTTGAGTATGTCAACCACTTGAATATACACTTACCATGGTAAATATGATTGCACGCCATCTTCTTGGCTAAATCACTCTGAAGCATGCGCTCCTGACAGATACAACACATACCCATATTACAATCATCTTTGATATCAACTGTCACTAACTTCTGCACAACAGACTTTGCTGCAGGAAGTCTACAAGCAACATTCTGATTTTCATCAGCTAGCATGTTAACAATTCTTTCAAAATCTGCATAGTCTTCCATACCAGTGAAAAACTGGCCATTGTGGGCATGCTCACTTTCATATTCAATCGGCACCCCACTACGCTGATAAAATGTACAACGCCAGTGTAATCTAATTCTACCATTTTCCACAGATTGCAATACGTTTTCCTAGGAAAAGCTGTGTCCTGAAATTCTTATTAACAGATTGCAATATGGTATAGGAATATTGTTCACATAGCCCAATGTCAAACGTAGAGGAAGAATACTCCGTCTTCTCTCTGTCATATCTTCTTCATTGACAGTTAAGTACTCATTCTCATTCTAGTCCATTACATGCCTGTCAAAGGGAAAGAGTAAGTTGAGATATATGATAATACGGTCTCTATCACAGTAATTTTTTTTAACAAAGCGCTTATGTTATCCCTTGCATAAGCCTCGTAAACTGTATTAATGGACGTCGCATCTCTCCGGTTTACGTTTGTTATGTTGGGAACTCCTATTTCTACTATATATTTCATTACTTGAAAGAATAATAGCCTACTAAATTCTGGATTGAATGATCCTTCACTAAATAATTTCTCTCTTAACGTCCACATTTGTTTTCTAATAATGTGGCCGTTTTCATCGCAACTGCATCCAAAATCAGTCACATTTCTTTTGCAGTAGCAGCAAGGGAGTTCCACACTTTGATGATGCCATTCTTCTTCCATTTTCGAAATGTTAAAAAAACTACCCAGAACTGCTAATTGAAAACGAATACTTCCGGGAGAGAGGAGTATCCATTATTATCTTAGTTTATGTAATCATTTGTGTCAACAGGTGTGTTCTTCTCTTAGAGAGGGACAACGCTTTCTCATGTAGTGAATTTTAAACTAAGTTGGTAAACATGTCGCAAAAACAAAACTAGCATCCACCTAGATAATTGCAGTTATTTATAAAATAATTTACCATTTAAATGCAAGTGAATTTTGAAGTAAGGATACAACGTAGCTCGTTACTTATAAAATAATTTACAATTTAAATGCAATTGAATTTTGAAGTAGTCTACAAAATAGAAAATAACTTCTCTTACATATTATTTTTGTGATCATGGGATCATGTAGGTAGTTGATGATCAATATAAAATTGTTGTCATTCATTGAATTGTCAATTTGAAGGTTTCAATATAAAGTTTGTCATAGGCTTAATTTTCACTTAAGAGATTTGAAATTTAAAGTAGAGCTAGATGAAAAATTACCAAAACTTGCTTGGTCGCCATAATTTTAAATTTTGACTTTTAAGTCTAAGTTGTTTGCAAATACGAGGCATAACCAACATGGTATTTCAAGGTCAAAAAATATGACTATAGCTCAAAACTAAAAGTCGGGTGCCTAAGATGGGGTGGTGTGAAGTCAAAGCTAACAAATTTTATAAATATTATTTTTTTTATTCTTGTGTGAGAAATTTAAATGAGAGGAGAGAACTTGGGAGATCCTCCTAATGGATAATTTTGAAGATTTCTAAAACAAGATTTCTCCAACATAAATATATATCCATGTATGAATTGGAACAAATAAAATAACCAATTTAAATGTCAACTTAATCAAGGTTACATTGCTTGAATAAAATTAAGCATCATATATAGTTGAATATATATATTTATAAATTGTAATATTAAATTTTTTTGAGATTAAAATGATATATTCTACTTTCAACTCATAAATTACATTGAACTTTGAGAAAATTAGGGGAATTTGTTATTAATTTATAAATTTTTTAAAAAGGATTCATTTGATTTTATTATTGAAACTTGTAATAGATGTCTTAATACATATAAACATCAGATATCCATTACAATTATCAATAATCATTTATATATCAAAACTTTATCAAGTCATTAAGTCAAATATTGAAATAGTCAAATATATCTACATTCATGTCAAATTTATAAATGTCATTAAAATATTTAAATGGACCAAATATATAAATGTCAATCTATCAAATATCTCAAACATAAAATTTCCATGTAAAATATAAACATAAATGTCAATCCCAAACATAAATGTCTATACATAAATGCATAGATGTCCATCTCAAACATAAACATGTCCATACACAGATGCATAAATGTCCATACATGTCAAATATAAACATAAACATAAACATAAATATCCATATCTAAAAGATAAATGTCCATCTCTCAAACATAAACTAGCTATTTTGATCCTCAACTCAGCTCCTAGTCAAGTGTCCCTCAAAGTGAGAATCTTGCTCTGATAGATGCATAGAGCCATACATACATACAAACATGATATATTTAAATAGATGAACTTTAATTTGATAATTATCTCACTTGTCTAATATTGTCAAGTGAAGCATGCATCCGTACACACTCTGCACTTGAACTAAGAGTATCACCTATTACCTTGACCTACACATGCATGTAAATGAGAAAAAATAATTTCAAATATAATTTAATTGTGTATGAATTTAAGAATATGATTTTAATTTTACAATATAAAGTTACCTTAAAATCTTAAAAATTACACACCCATGCCATTTTATCAAGAGGAATATTTCCATCTCTAGCATTGATGGAATCCAATAACTCATCCAAGGATCTCTCATCCAATAGTTGTAGCAATGAAATGTGCAATGGACTGTAAATGTGAGATGACATCAATCCTAAAGAAAGGATGTCTATAAAACCCATACCCCCTACAAGATAAGTTTGAATAAACTAGGTTCCATAGACTCAATCTATGGAGTGTAAAAATGATTAGTAGATGGTAATGCTACTCCAATATGTGACTTTTATGGCTCACTAGATGATTTACTGTAGGATCTACATAAGAATGCTATGAGTTAGGTGCTAGACTCTCATTATCTTCAAGGCTGAAATCCACATATGAACTAACACGAAAGGGATCCCTAGTTGTGATGATATCACCTGATATGCTCTCATCAGACACTCAAGAAAAAAAAACATGTTAACCTATGAATGTAACCATCATCTATAATGTGGTCAAGATCCTTTAGAGATGGGATTCTAGCAACATAATAGGGATCTAAGTGAATAGATGACCTACATGGATACCTCATCAAGTAGTATCCCATGTGATCTAAAGATATCATCTGAGTTTGCAAAACGATCTCATCAATACTATCAATTTCTTCCCTTTGGGAAGCAATGACCACATGATCACCAATATCATTGAGGGATGGAGAGATCACATGCATCCTCTCACCAACCAAGCTCTTACGAGTAGGAGGCTGCCAATATGCACAATGATATGCATTCCTATCACATACCCTACCACGCCCCTACCCCATATGTGGAGGTAAATCTAAATAGTTGATGTTTAGGCCTAAATGAACCTCAATGTAAATTTGTTGTACAAAATATCATTAATGCAAAACTTTATTTTATATTACTAGTCTAAGTAATATAATTTGGACATGGTTTAAGCTAGCTTAGGTGGTTAGGTGTTGACTTGGAGAGTTGTGTCGAGCCCTCTAGTTTGACACCTAACCACCTAAGGTGGCTTAAAATCATGTGCAAATTATATTACTTATACTAAATAATATAAAATAAAGTTTTACTCTAACACCCCCCTTAAGCATAGCTTAGGTGGGTACAAGATGAGATGGGTCTCGACTACTAGGCTTGGTGAGGTACCCATGTACATTGAAGTAATCTCTCATGAAGTGGAGAAAGATATAAAACCTTATGAAAAAAAAACTACCCTCAAAAAGAGAGAAAAGATGCATGAAAATGATACAAATGAAGAAATACTACTTCCTTCACTAAGTACAATATATGTTTCTCCAACAAGAGAGAAAATGATAGAAGACCTAAGAGACCCCCTATAATACATGTCCTTCTATAGTGAGGCTGGATACTTGACAAAGAATGTTGATGTAGATCCAAGAATGCAGAACAATGTTCCCTTGGAAAGAAATGAAATGAACTAAAGATGCAGGATATCTTCCCATGCTAGAAGATGTATGTATGTTCCTAAATCATATTGTAGCTTATCTAAGGATGACATGATGCCCACTTTGATGTCTTCAAAGAATGCTCAGGTGTCCCCATGTTGATGTCGAAGGATGCCATAATCAAATCAAGTGCATTCGTAATAGATGAAGATGATGACAATCCAGAACCATGTGTAGATGGATGTAGAGAATGAATATCTGAAGAGGATAATGGTGATGTGTAGCTTCTTCAAAACTGTCATCTAAGAGAAGACCGATGTCCTCAATGTGTGCATCCAAGTCAGCAATGCGAGACTCTACAAAGAGACAAGTAATGTCAAGTAGAAATCTATCCCAATTAGGAAGGCTAGGAAGACAAAAGTGATCCTGCTACAATAAAGTCCTTGAAGCTCTTGAAGAAGTGGCTCTGAAATCTTATGAAGCAATAGGAGGAGGTGGAGGAACGATGATTTCCTCTATGTCAACTAGACACTCTGTATCTATATCATGATGTGGGATGTGAGTTTTGATCATACTAGGATCATGCGAGCAGGGAGAAATATTTGAGTCTCCATGTATTTCCCAAATTTTGATCCATAATGCATGTGGACATTCAATATCCATGATGGCATACAAAGCAACATCTAGTATATGTAAGCTGATTGACCCACAAATATGATCACAATTATTAAACCATTTATCCTTTTGAGATTATTTACCTGGTTCAGGGATAAGTCCATATATAAGGTATGTGATTATGGTACCTAAGATGTTTCAGGATGCCATCACACTAGGACTTATAATTACCCTTGTTTAGATTGATTATAGAAGATTGAGTTTCATATCCCATGATTAAAAATAGGTTAATTCCTTTAGACAATATAAAATCAACACATTAGGAAACCCCCTGATTAAGTGACCCCCCAGTTTTGGCACTTTATTATGCAATGCTATAGGTCTAAGTAGGACAATTAAAATCATTCCCTAATACTTAGTCTTTTTGAACAATGTGCCCCCCTAAATTTTACAATTTTTTTTACTTCTACTGCATAGGCGAGTCTAAGTAGGTCAAAAAAGGCACTTTATGATAGTGTGTGATCGATCCCTAATACTTAGCTCAAAATAATCCTTTTCTTGACTTTGGCATGTAAATTGAGTTGCCAAATTCAGAATTATAATTTTACCTATAATAACACTAAGAAAATAAATTCCTTGCAATTATAATGGTTTAAAAAACCATTAATCCCTCAAATTAAATTGTGCCAAATTTAAATAACCCCCAACATAATTTTATTTTATTTTTAAATGCCTATTTTGTTTTAAAATGAAAGCATAATTTAAATACATTCATAAAAAACAAAATTAGGGAAAAATATTTTCCAAACCCAAAACAATTAGAGTGAAAATATGGAGGAGTGGGGTGAATAGGAAAATGGTGGCTAAATGAGAGACTTGTTGGGGTACTGCAAAGATGTAGGGGTGAATTTACCTTGCATAGATTTCTCTTCCTGGGGCATGATCTACCTCCTCACTCTAGCATGGTATGACATCTAATCCAATCTTCCTTCACATCAATCCTTCTACGTGGTGGGCATGGACAAATGCAGAGATCAAACTCCACAGATCCTATTGGTTCCAAAAATAACTACAACCCAAAACTCTAAAATATTCCTAAAACACCCAGGCCAGGGACTATTCTCAAGGTGAAAGGAAAAGGCTTATAAACAAGTTAAGGGGGATTTTGGCCAACTACAAGAGTGGGTAAACTCCTTTACACTCCAGGCTTAGCTAGACCTAAGAGGGCTATTCCTAGAGGCATGAAATAAAATACTAATAAACATACTTAGCCATACCTAATTGTACACTTGATCCCAAAGATGTCACTAGATCAAGACAAACTGGCTACACAAGGCTCTCATTAAGATGATTCAACTATGTGAATGTACATGCACATGAACGATGGTTTTTTACCTAAACCATAGGTGAAAGATTTGTTTGATTTATAAAAAGTATTTGATCCCTCTGCAATATGGACCGATGCCTATTTTATTGGGCAACAAAGTCTTAGAATGCAAGGAGCAAAGGAAAGACATGGCAAAGGATCAATAGAATCAAACATACATTTACATATATGACTTTTAGATAGATCTTCATATAATGGACATACTTAATGATCCAAAAGAGGACTGCAATGATTCATATGCAACATAGAAATGACAAATACAAAGCCTTGTATTAACTTAGATGTTGTCAAACATCTCCAAACCTCTATTACAATCATACCAGAAAATGTGGCAAGGGAAAATATACAATTGTGATTATATATTTATCAAAATCAAAACAAACTCTCATGGAGGCATACCACTACTTTCAAATCTGCATTACAGAACCTTCCTACTCTATGCTGAATAAATCCCTTCACTAACAAACCTGAAAGATCGTGTGTTGATGCTAGAGAAACTCCTTAGGCAATCAAAGACCAGACAATTGGCTTAGAGACCAACCCTGAGAATGTTTGAAAAACATGCATATATAGAAATTAGCTCCTGGGTGTTGAAAGATTTGGTCAACAAGCAACAACTACAATAAATGTGGTGCATGGCCTAATTAGAAGAATTGATAGAAATTCATGGCACCCATACCCTGCATACTGATTCACATTCTTCAAAGGACCTGTAGAAAATATACTCACTAAAACACTACATCCTTTCATTAAATTTTGTGTACCAGCACATTGATGGCAAACACTATTCCAGCCACTACTCTAACATTTGCAACTATGAATTCATGGCGGCCAAAGGGGGAGAAAGGTATTTTTCAAAAACAAGAGCCACCTAAAGTGTTTGTAAAGATTTTACAACACTTTCAAATTTTAAAGCCTTTATACTTTGAAAATCCACGCTTTACATCTGAGTCTGTATTTCAATTTTACCTTATCGGCAAAAGTCCTCCAGTGGGAACTCACCTCTACCTACACCATCAACAAATTTTATCTTCTGCTTACCACCTTCATTTTCACCATATTTCATGCTTTAGTTGGCAAAATTTTATTATACCAAACCAAGCGGCTTTTCCTTTATCGACAAGTTTTCACTTTTTCTAACTATGCCCTCTTCCTCTATTTCTACCTTTTGTTGGTGAATTTGGACATTTGAGAACTAGACTATTTTCTCCCTTTATTGGCAAATCTTTAATTTGCCGAACTCTATCTTTATCTCCTTTATTGGGAACTTTTGACATTTCAAAACTTGCCCTTTCTTTTCACTAGTAAAAAAAGACCACTTTTTCTAACCACATTCACCTTGCCTTTATTGACAAATTCCTCTTTTGCCAAACTCCATCTTTTCACCTTCATTATTTTCCTTATCAACAAATGTCAACTTTCTCAAACTTGGCTGGCTTTATCGAGAAATCTATCATTTGCCGAACTCATCCCTGGAGCTTTCTTTTCTCCCTTATCAGGAAAAACCTACTTTACTAAACTTTCATTTTCCCTTTACCACTACATAGTCGGCAAAAGTTACCCTTTCCAAACCACTATGCCCTTGGCTCCATTTTTGTCTTTATCGGTGAAACTAACCTTTGCTGAACCTTAATTCATTTGCCCTTATCTGCTTTATCGGTAAATCTTTAATTTGTCGAACTAATGAAAGTACATTGGGACCTTCCTTTATCACCTTATCGATGAAAGTAAAAAAACTCTGACCTTTTGCCAAGTTTCAACTTTCTCCAATTCATTGACGAAGCACCCTTTTGTAATGTTTTTGCCTTGTTGGCAAACTCAACCCTTTGCAAAGTTTTTATCTTTCACTACTTCCCTTCTATTGGCAAATTTCTTGTTAAGAAAACCTACAGTCGATGAACTTAGAGGTTTATGAACCTCCACTTTCACTGATGAAGCCTTCCATGATTTCCTCTTTCTTCTCTTTCGCCGCCAATTTCTGCCTTAGCCAATTTTGCCTTTATTAGCAAAAATGATTTTTTTCGAACTAAACTTTTCTTTTCTCTTTTCCTTCCTTGCCACAGCCTCATTGTTTCCCTTTCGGAAGATCAATGACATGCCAAAATTAAGAACCTTGTTGGCAAAATTGACAGTTCTCAAACTAGGCAATTCATCGACAAATGCTTAACTCTTTCTTTCTTGCTTGTTTTTCTACCATGACCTTCTCTTCCTTTTTTATTCTATCAATGAATCGTCCATTGTCCAAACCTTTTGTTGTGAACTTGGAGGTTCATGAACCTTGACTTTTGCTGACAACGCTTTCCTTTGTCTTCAACTTCTTCCTTGCCTTATCTTCATTCCACGCCATGGTAGCTTCATTCTTCATTGTCGGTGAACCTCTAAGTGTTGGGAATTAAGGTGCCTCAACCTTGGTAATTCCTTGCATTTATTTATTGTAATATATTTATTTATTGCCTATTGTGTAATTAGGATGCAAATCTTGGTTTTTCATCTTGTGGGAGTTGGCGCGGCGATGTGTCATCCTATGTGGAAGGTGACAAGATGTAATTTGGTCCTCACATGAGGAGATAGGAGTCCCACTTAGTGGTAGAGGTATTTTTCCATGTGTCAGCACTTTGAATAGTGTGTAAGTGAATCTTGACCAAAATGGTAATGACAGATTCCTATGATAGAATCTATGATGCGTAAGAGTCGTAAATAGAAGATACTATGATAGGTGAAGACATGTGTCACAAGGCATCTTGGAAGAAGGCATCTTTGGGTGCCCTAAGGAGGGTTATGACATGTTGTAAGAGAATATGCTATTTTTAGTCAGTGTATGATAGATTCTCTTACAGTTGTAAGATATGATAGTTATGACGGATTCTATGATAGTCGTAAGAGTATCTGTCATTGCCCAACTTGGGAATAGGTGACCTCTTTAGGATGGGGTGATATGACAAGTGTTATTACCATGCTGCAATGTTGGACAAGTGTCCCTAGGCATGGGTTTTGGGCCATGAGGTCAAGTTGGACACCCATCTCAAGAAAGGTCCATTTTTGCCTTGTAAACTTCTATTTAAGAGGTACTTTGAGAGGATATGTATTATGTTGCTAGATTATCTCCAGATATGAGTGTCAAACACTCCCATAAAGACTAACATTGCAAGTGTGTTGTAAACCTTATTGTTTAGATAATACATTGTGTAAGTTTTGGAGTGTGGGGTTTTTCACCTATAAGGGTTTCCCCCACATTATATCTTGTCTCTCTCTTCTTTTGTCTTACATTCTTGTGTTGTGTATTGCTACAATATCTCTGTTATTAGGTTAATAACACTATAATTGTAAAGGTTAAAAAGAATTTGCACTCATCTCTCCTCATTAGCTTAGTGTAGGAAGCAATTTCCGCACACCTAGCTTCCTTTCAATTGGTATCAGAGCTTGATCACCTTTGGTCCTAGTTGTTGGGTAGGGGTTTTTTGAGCTGATCTTTGATTGAGTGGGAATTTGTGTAGAGTATTCTATAATCTTGTTGCAGGAAAAGAGATGGCAAGCACATCAAAATATTAGAGGTGGAGAAATTCAATGTCACAAATTTTGAGTTATGGAAACTTAAGATGGAAGACATGCTTGTTGATCGAGACCTATGGGAAACCATATCCGGTGTAAAACCAACCGCAATGGCACAAGCTAATTAGGATCTCAAAGATTGGAAGGCTCAGGGTCTCATAAGACTCAGTCTAGCTGATTCTGTCCTGTTAAATGTCCATCAGGAGAAGACCACGAAAGACCTTTGGAAGAAGCTTGGAGATGTTTATCAGGCCAAATCCCTAGTGAACAAGGTTTTTTTGAGAAATAAGTTATATTCTTTGAGGATGGAGGATCTGTTGCATATCACATGCTTGTTTTCAACATGGTAGTTGCACAGTTGACATCTGTTGGTGTGAAGATGGAGGAGGAGGATCATTGTATGACCTTGGTTTGTTCTTTGTCAGACTCATGGGATCATCATGTTATGACTATTGGGAGCACCACATCCACTTTCAAAATGGATGAAATGTTATCTTCACTGTTATCTGAAGAGATGCAGAGAAACTCTTCTGAAGTAGCCAAAGAGGCTCTTGCAGTTCGTGGAAGACCCAAAGAGAAAGGGAAAAAGAAGGACAATAAAGATGAGAAGGGTAGATCCAAATCTCCTAAAAAGTCCAAGGCTCTCTATTGGAACTGTGGAAAAACTAGGCATTTCCAAAAGGAATGGAAAGAGGAAAAGATAAATAAGAAGAAGAATGTCCCAGACTTAGATTCTGACAAGTCACAAGATGATGGTGATGCCTTAATCGTAGCCCTGGCCACCCATGCATCTGATGATGTGTGGTTGATTGATTCTAGTACATCATTCCACATGACCTCACATCAAAGCTAGTTCATGAAGTATGAAGAGTTTGATGGTGGAAGAGTGTACCTGGGTGACAATTCTCATATGAAGATTATTGGTTGTGAAAGAGTCTCAATTTGATTCCCCGATGGACAAGTGAAGGGGATCACTAGGGTTATGCACATCCCAAGCTTGGCATAGAACCTATTTTCTATAAGTATGTTGAATGATGCAGGTGTGCAGGTTGTCTTTTCAAAGGAAGGATGCAAGATGACTAGAGGATCTATGGTTCTTGCGAAGGGTACTCAGAGAGATATTCTATTTCAGCTAGAGGCATGCACTTTACAGTGCAATAGTTCTTCTGACTCAAAGAAAAGAGCTGCAGTCACTTCATCCCCACCATCTGAACTAGCAATGAAGAAATCTGTTGTAACAAATTCTGATAGCAGTGCATCTTGGGTACCCAAGGGTGCTCATGCTTTGGAAGTTAAGCTTCTTGCTGAAAAGACAATGTTATGGCATATGAGATTTGGTCACATTGGTGAGAAGGGTCTTAGAAACCTAAAAAATAAAAACCTCGTTGAGGGGTTAAATGATTGTAATCTCGAGTTTGACTTTTGCAAACATTGTATATATGGAAAGCAAAACTGTGTTTAGTTTTACTCTAGTTCTCACAAGTCTTCTGGTGTGTTGGACCTTATTCATTTTGATGTGTTTGGTCTTGTTAGTGTTCCTTCGATTTCCAAATTTGTATATTTTGTATCTTTCATAGATGATTATAGTAGAAGGACATGGATTTATTTTCTCAGAAGGAAGACTAAAGTCTTTAGTTGGTTCAAAGAGTTTAAAGCTTTTGTTGAGAATTAGACTAGTAAAAAGATTAAGTGTTTAAGGACTAATAACGATGGTGAGTTTTGCTCGGTAGTGTTCGATAAGTTCTGTAAAGAGCAAGGAATTAAGAGACATAAGACAACTCCATACACCCCACACCAAAATGGAGTTATAGAGAGGATGAATAGGACACTAATGGAGAGGACTAGGAGTATGCTTAGTGTAGCAAGCCTTGAACAAAAGTTTTGGGTTGAAGCTATAGCCATTACTTGCTACCTGGTAAATAGGTCTCCTACATCAGTTCTTGTTGGTAAGACACCTATGGAGGTGTGGTCTAGTAAGAAGCCTTCAGTTAGACATCTTCATGTTTTTGGTTGAGGCATATGCACATGTGCCTAGGGAGAAACGGTCTAAATTGGAGGATAAGGATGTTAAGTGTATTTTCATTGGCTATGGTGTTGGTGTGAAAGGATATAAGCTTTGGGATCCTGTGGCTGAAAAAGTGTTGTATAGTAGAAGTGTTATTTTCAGAGAGCTAACACCTTTTGCCACTGTTCTATAGCCAGAAGAAATAGAAAAGAAAGAGAATGTGGTTTAGTTTCCTTCTACCCTTGAGAAGATTGAACTGACAGACTTTGTGAGACCTAATGATGAGGGGAGATCTAGCAGCTCTAAAAGTTTAGAAGAAGAAGAAGAAGAACCTCAGCCTCAGCCATTGAGGAGGTCTACACGAACAAGGAAGCAACATGATAGGTTTGGTTATTCATTGCTTGATTCTAGTTGTGCTTTTGCCTTGATTACTAACACTGATGAGCCGAGAACTATGATAGAGGCTATGGGCATGAAATATGTAGGTTCTTAGAAGGAGGCCATGGAAGATGAGATGGCTTCTTTGGAGAAGAATAAAACATGGGACTTGGTGCCTTTTCCTGAAGGACGAAACCTGTTGGGTGCAAATGGGTGTTCAAGAAGAAATTCAACGCAGATGGCAGTGTTGAAAAGTACAAGGCTAGACTGGTTGCGAAGGGGTACTCACAAGTGGAGGGAATTGATTATGGTGAAATTTTCTCTCCCTTTGCAAATCTGACATCTATTCGGTTCCTATTATCTCTTGCAATAGCTTATGACTTAGAGGTGGAGCAGATGGATGTGAAGACATCATTCTTTCATGGTGATTTAGAGGAAGAGATTTACATGTCACAGCCAGAGCATTACATAGAGAAAGGTAAAGAAAATTTGGTTTGCAAATTGAAAAAGTCTTTGTATGGTTTGAAGCAGTCTCCTAGGATGTGGTAATTGAAGTTTGATGCCTTTGTGTTGTGGGTGCTGCCACAATAATGGGTTACACTTTCTAGGACATCCTGATTTTTGCTGAAATCACATATTTTTAGAAAATATAATGATTTAATCCTTGAAAGGTTCCATTTAAAAGATTTTAATTGAAGAGGGTTTGATCAAACACCCTTCGATTCAAACCCCCTTGGATAGAACCCCGCTAGTTTTAAACCATACCTATAATGGAGTCTCCTCTACACCTATCAAAATGCTGATAAAAAACAAATTTTGATTTACCTTTTGGGGATCAAATGAATTCATTTAAAATTTATGTTTTGTAAGTATGTAGTCCTTATTATAAGCTTCCCAAAAAGTATAATTTTAAATATATTTAATTTGATTATTATATTTATTTTTTATTTCTTGTGAATGTAGGTTTTTCATTGAACATCAAGTCCCCTATTCCACACACATGGAAAATTAGTAAATTAGTGAAAAGTTTTTTTCAAAAATATCTATGCCCTAGGTATTGATGTCCTTATTTCAACAAAAAATAAAAAATTGAATTTCGATACATACAAAAAAGGTTATATTTTACGGAATACGCCTATGTCTAAATTATAATTGGTTTGACTTCAAAACTTAATTAAAAAAAAGTATTCAACAAAACATTATGAAACCAAATGCATGCCCTATATATTGATGTTACTAATCTAAATTCAAAAGAATCAAAATTTTATCCTTTGTAGAAAAAACGTTATGTGCTACGGAATACACATCACTTTAAAAAAATGTTGTTTACTATTAGAAACTAGTTATCAAAGGAAACGCAAAATATTTTACAATTTAACTCCAATTTTTTTTTAAAAAATATATTTAGAATCTACAAACAAAATCTCACAAATCACTTGTTCACATCATCTTCAAATTCCTAATGGTTTAGCAGCTATAGGTGTCAGAAAGTGAAGATTTAGTTCAAAATGTTGATTTCAATGTCAAGTTTGGTCAAAGAGTGTAACCCATTATTGTGGGATGACCCTTGTTGGTTGGATTTCTGAGATCAAAATCAGATCATTGTGTATTATAAATTTGACAATGATCACATTCTCATTATTGCATTGTATGTTGACGATATGCTATTGATTGGGAATGGTAAGAATATGATTTCTGATTTGAAGTCTCAGTTGTCAGCACAGTTTGAGATGAAAAATCTAGGGGCAGCCAGGTACATTCTAGGAATGGAAATCAGAAGAGATAGAGCTAACAAAAAACTTTGGTTAAGCCAGAGTAAGTATGTGAAAACCATGTTGGATAGGTTCAGCATGGTAAATTGTAGACCATTATGTGTTCCTGTTTCTTTGGGGATAAAGTTGTCTGTTAATGATTGTCTGAAATCTCCTAGTGAGGTGGAGGACATGAGCAAAATACCTTATGTTAGTGTTGTTGGCACTTTGATGTATGCTATGGTGTGCACAAGACTAGACATTGCCCAAGCCGTGGGAGTCCTTAGTTGATTTATGGCTAATCCTGGATAGGTACATTGGGATGTAGTAAAGCGAGTGTTTATATATTTGAGGGGTACTTCTGAGTATTCCATATGTTATCATGGTAATCGTATAGGACCTCTGCATTCAGTTTGTATTCGTGGATTTGTGGATTCTGATTGGGCGGGTGACATTGACAATAGGAGATCCACCAGTGCTTACGTGTTTACTATGTTTGGTGGTGCAATTAGTTGGATGAGTAAGCGGAAACTTGTGATCACTTTGTCCATGATAGAAGCTAAGTATATGGCAGCAAATCATGCTTACAAGGAAGCCATTTGGCTTAAGAGATTGTGTTTAGATATTGGTATTGATGCAGGACAGATTATGATCTGTTGTGATAGTTAGAGTGCGATTTGCCTAGAAAAGAATCTAACTTTCCATGCTAAAACAAAGCATATTGATGTACAGTTTCATTTCGTGTGAGACATGGTAGAAGATGGGAAGGTAAATTTGGAGAAGGTAGACACTTTGAAGAATGTTGCAGATGCATTGACGAAACCAGTGGGCACAGAGAAGTTCAGATGGTGTTTGAAGTCTATGGGCCTCTTAGCCTATAGCAGTTAAATCCTATTATTTCTATTGGCTCTTACAAGGTGTTCGACAAGTGGGAAAATGTTGGGAATTAAGGTGTCTCAACCTTGGTAATTCCTTGCATTTATTTATTGTAATATATTTATTTATTGCCTATTGTGTAATTAGGATGCGAATCCTGCTTTGTCATCCTATGTGGAAGGTGACAACATGTAATTTTGTCCTCACATGAGGAGATAGGCATCCCACTTAGTGGTAGAGGTATTTTTCCATGTGTTGGCACTTTGAATAGTGTGTAAGTGAATCTTGACCGAAACGGTTATGATAGATTCCTATGACAGAATCTATGACGCGTAAGAGTCGTAAATAGAAGATACTATGATAGGTGAAGACATGTGTCACAAGACATCTTGGAAGAAGGCATCTTTGGGTGCCCCAAGGAGGGTTATGACATGTTGTAAGAGAATAGCTATTTTTAGTCAGTGTATGACAGATTCTCTTATAGCTGTAAGATATGACAGTTATGCTGGATTCTATGACAGTCGTAAGAGTCGTAAGAGCATCTATCATTGCCCAACTTGGGAATAGGTGACCTATTTGGGATGGAGTAATATGACAAGTGTCATGACCATGCTGTAGTGTTGGACAAGTGTCCCCAGGTGTGGGTTTTGGGCTATGAGGCCAAGTTGGACACCCATCTCAAGAAAGGTCCATTTTTGCCTTGTAAACTTCGATTTAAGTAGGTGCTTTGAGAGGAGATGTATTATGTGATTGGCAGGCAGTGTTATGCTACCAGATTGTCTCTAGATATGAGTGTCAAAGACTCCTATAAAAACTTGCATTACAAGTGTGTTGTAAACCTTGTTGTTTAGATAATACATTGTGTAGGTTTTGGAGTGGGGTTTTTCACCCATAAGGGTTTTCCCCACGTTATATCTTGTCTCTCTCTTCTTCTGTCTTACATTCTTGTATTGTGTATTGCTGCAATATCTTTGTTGTTGGGTTAATAACACTATAATTGTAAAGGTTAAAATGAATTTGCACTCATCTCTCCTAATCATATTAGTGTAGGAAGTGATTTTCTCACACCTAGCTTCTTCTCACTGATTTCGCTAACTCGAAACATCACCAATAAAGGCACCATCCTCTTCCTTTGCCATGGGCTTTTATCTTTGTTTAGCTCACAAGCCTTTCCATCACCTTGTCAGTGAATTGGAAAACTTGCAAAACTCTGAACTAGTTTGCTAGTTCAGACTTTCGATGATTCACCTATAGAAGGCCATTTCCTTCCTTAGGTGCATACTTAAACTTTTTTCCCTTTCTTTTATTCTATCAATGAATCTTCCATTGGCTGAACCTTTCATTGTGAACTTGGAGGTTCACGAACCTTGACTTTTGCTGACAATGCTTTCCTTTGTCTTCAACTTCTTCCTTGCCTTATCTTCATTCCACACCATGGCAGCTTCCTTCATTGTCGGTGAAGTCTGCCATCAGTGAACCTCCAAGTTTGCTAACTCGAAACATCACTGATAAAGGCACCATCCTCTTCGTTTGCCATGGGCTTTTTCTTTTGTTTAGCTCACAAACCTTGCCATCGCCATGTCAGTGAATTGGCAAACTTGCAAAACTCTGAACTAGTTCGCTAGTTTGGACTTTCACTGATTCACTGATAGAAGGCCATTTCCTTCCTTAGGTGCATACTTAAACTTTTTTTCCTTTCTTTTTTTGCATGACTCCTCTTTAGCTACTATTGTCGCCTTGTTGGTGAATCGGAAAACCACCAAACCTAAAAAGTTAGGAAGTTCGGGAAAAAGATAATTTGCTGACCAAAGGCAAAAAATGATGATTTTTTCTAAGGGAGAAAAGGGAACAAGACTTGACCACCTTTTGACCAAGGCGAAACATAAAAACCAAACTTTGAGCAAGGATAACTTCTTCATTTCAAGGAATTTTGAGATGGTTCAAAAGGTAAAGTTGTTCATAATTCAATTCTCTATCCAACGTTGACCTTGGCTAGGAAATTTGCATAGGACTTTTAGATTTTTTTGGGGTAAAATAGGCATAATGGGAAAATAATTTTTGCAGGTGTCAATACTGGCTTTGGTTGGGGATGTGTGACAAGCAGTTTCACAGCAAGGATCTAGAAAATCTTTTGGTAGACCACCACAAAAACACACAAAGGGACACATACAAAACATATTTACAAAGGAACACAGTAAAAAAATGGTTGTAGCCAAAATTTTGGGACACTGTACGTCACTCCTGTAGAAAGTGGAATGAAGCTACTTGCCTCTGTAAAAAACAAACCTATTGAAGGAGTTGATCTCCCTCAATGCCTTGCTACACTGATCATCCAGCATCAACAACAAAAATATTTTGCATGCATGCACATAAAAAATATAGACATTCATATCATCATGTTGAAGATGGAATTTTTTTTACCAGGACAAGGCAGCCATAGATAATATGATTCATCATCATGTTGACTCACATATAAGCACTCACCTTCAAGTCCATGTCAACATGATGCATTTTTGGGCCTGCATAAATATCAGCATGAAGGGAACTATCAAGCTAAAATTCATCTAGCCTAGGTGCGGTCTCATACTAGGCTATGTCGTAAGATTGTTCAATTTCTTGTGGCACACCTACACTGATGCTAATGCTTTCCTTAATGATTGAATCAAAGGCATGATTCAGATTTAAATCTCCACACTTAGCATATAGATCTGAAATTTGAGGCACTTCAAGTGAAGACTCATAATCTTCAATTTGCCTCTTTGTTTTTTATTCCTTGGCACACAATGTTGTGTAAAATTTGCTACTAAGAAAATAAAAAATGATTTTCTCCTCATTACTTTGTAGATCAAAAATCTGACCCACACCAGGACATTCAACCCAAATGTCACCAGGCCCAACCAATGAGCCCAAAAATATGCTCTCAACATGATCCACATTAATCAGAGGTAACTAACCCAACCAAATCTCTAGAAAATCATCTATTACATGGTCTTCAAAATGGGAAACAATTACCACAAAATCTCCTGTAGTTATAGCATTGCCTTCATGATGTCTAGCTAAAGCATAACTCACATCATCCTCATGCAAAAAACTTTCAATGACTTCATTGTCATTATCATGGATAAATGAGTGTAACATATGAAACAAGAGACCAGTCTCTTGTTCAACCTCAACATCATTTTGTATACATCCCTCTCTTTCCAATTGTTGTCCATAGGTAGCCGTGTCATATAGCATATGACTCTCCAACTCCAAATCTGACAACTCAAATTCATTGAGCGCAATGTCATCTTCAAAAAGAGGATTATCCATGCACCAATGATAATCATAAACAGTGCAATTACTTGACGAACTTGCATGCTCCTCAAAGAGGGCATTATCCCTTATGCTTATCTCTTCATCATCATTTTCTTCATCAATATATGTATGCATTGCATAATCACCTACTTGAGCTGACTCATTTGATGCCTCACTTGTATATATACCTTCCAGGTGGTCCACAATACTACAACAGGCAGCAGGGTTAAAATTCTCTTCACTAGATTGAAAGCCATCATTGATATGTTCATTTTCATCATCCACCGATGATTGATCCAATTGAAGGTGGGTACAATCACTACTAATTTCATCTGAATCTCTATCATATATTGCACTAGCACCTTCCTCTACCCTTCTACATACATAATCATCACTTGATATTGTGTTTGGATCATATGAAACGTCCACATCCTTGCTGTCTATAATAGGCTATTCATTATCACCTACCTCTACATCTAAGGATATACATTTTGCAATCATATCCTTCTTAACTTTGTCAACATAATCAATGAACACATAGGTTTGTTGTGAGCCCACTAGATTGAATTCCTCCCATATAGAACTCGAGCTTATAGAATCATCATAAGCTCTCAAATACATATCAATAATAGAGGAAGATCAAGTCTAAATTTTTCTACGCTGTGAGACACGGCCATGACAAATTTGTGGTTGAGCTCCATGCTAGACTCTCCTTCTTGCCTTATTATATTTTCTAGTTCTCAGACAAGAAAAACATGATCTAGACTACTTGCAAAGTCTTCAAAAGCAACCACCAACTAATCCTAGGAAGCAAAATGCTGGTCAAGTAAACTAACCAACCACTTTCATGCTACTCCACATAGAGATCTAACAAAAGATCTCATCCACATATCCTCATCTCCAAATTGAAATTTATTCATGAAGTTTGAAAATGCATCAATGTGTGCCTTCCCATTGAAAACATTACACCCATCAAATAATGGCATCTGATTATAAATCTTTTTGGGCATGGATTGCTGCTCATAACTGACCCATGAGAGATCCAATTGTCTATAAGTGTTTTCATTTTCAATAGGGGAGGATGAGGAAAAGAACAACTGGGAACAACAAGAGGGGAATTAGACTGCAACATGGACTGATGCAATCTGATTTAGTCTTCTAATTCTTTTTCTTGCTACAACAATGACTCTAATAATTGTTTTTCTTTTTCAATTTCATACTGCAACGTAGATGACTCATTTCTATTATGCAAGGGCTCAAAAAGTTTTGGGTTTGTAAAATTGGCAAGGCTAGAATCAGAAAATGCATTATGAGGATGGTCAAAGGCCATATAGTTCCTAGGGTCTTCAACATAAGAAGATATATAGGAAGAATCCTCCCTAGGGTATCCATATTCATACCAGTTGGCCATGACCAACTGCAAACCACTTGTACAAGACAATGAAAAATAAACATGTTCCTTTAATAAGAAAGAAACCATGGTCAAGGTAGAAATAAAACTTGTACCTTAACCAATTGCAACCTCCTTGAAATGTGTACACAACATCAATGTACTTTGTTTTCTTTTGACAACAAATTTGTCACCTCAATGAATGAGGAAATCCCTTGAAGCATGACTGATCTCCAAGGCTCCAAAACTGATTTTGGGTTGCTCACATCAGTAGAGTCTTCAAATATTTATAACCTAGCAATACATTGGCACTAGTTTGTTGGTGTAAGTTGAAAGGCTACCAACTTACCCACAACAATAGAATGCACAACTACAACGTGTAAATAGGGGTCTAAAAATTTGAACAAAGAATCACTATCCCTGGCAACGACACTAGAATGTTGGTTCCCAAAATAACTACAACCCAAAACTCTAAAACATTCCTAAAACACCCAGGCCAGGGATTGCCATCAAGGTGAAAGGAAAAGGTTATCAACAAGTTAAGGGGTATTTTGGCCAACTACAGGAGTGGGTAAACTCCTCTACACTTCGGGCTCAACTAGACCTAGGAGGGATATTTCTAGAGGCATGAAATGAAATACTAATAAACATACACATCAATACCCAATTGTACACTTGATTCCAAAGCTGTCACTAGATCAAGACAAACTAGCTGCACATGCCTCTCATTAAGCCGATTCAAGTGTGTGAATGTACATGCATAGGAAAGATGGTTTTTCCCCTGAACCACGGGTGAAAGATTTGTTTGATTTATAAAAAAAGTGTTTGATCCTTCTCCACTATGGACATGTGCTTATTCTTTTGGGCAACAGAGTCTTAGAATACAAGGAGGAAACAAAAGACATGGCAAAGGATCAACATGATTAGGCATACATTTACACATATGACTTTTAGATAGATCTTCATATAATGGATATACTTAATGATCCAAAAGAGGACTACAATGATTCATAGGCAATAAAGAAATGACAAATACAAAGCCTTGTATTAACTTATATGTTGTCACACATCTCCAAACCTTTGTTACAATCATACAAGCAAATGTGGCAAGGGAGAATATAGATCCTCAATTATATATTTGCCAAAATCAAAACAAACTCCCATGGAGACATACCAATGCATTCAAATCTACATGACACAACCTTCCTACTCTATGCTGAATAAATCCCTTCACTAACAAACTAGATAGATCATGTGTTGATGCCAGAGAAAATCCTTAGGCAATCCCAGACCAGACAATTGGCTCAGAGACCAACCCTGAGAATCTCTGAAAACATGCATATATAGTAATTAGCTCCTGGGTGTTGGAAGATTTGGTCAACAAGAAACCACTGCAATAAATGTAGTGAACGACCCAATTAGAGGAATTAGAAAAAATTTAGGGCACCTATACCTTGCATACTAATTCACATCCTTGGAAGGACCTGTAAAAAATATACTCATTGAAACACTACATCCTTTCATTAAATTTGGGGTACTTGCGCATTGATGGCAAATACTATTCCAGTCACTACCTTGACATCCGCAAATATGAATACCTGTCAGCCAAAGGGGTAGAAAGGCATTTTAAAAAAAACAAGAGCCCACCCAAAGTGTTTGTAAAGCTTTTACAACACTTTCAAATTTTAAAGCCTTTATACTTTGCGAATCCACGCTTTACATCTGATTTTACATTTCAATTTTGCCTTATTGACAAAAGTTCTCCAGTGGGAACTTTCCTCTACCTGCACCATCAACAAATTTCATCTTCTACTTGCCACCTTCATTTTCACCTTATTTCATGCTTTAGTTAGAAAAATGTTATTATACTGAACCAAACAACTTTTCCTTTATCGGCAAGTTTTCACTTTTTCTAACTGTGCCCTCTTCCTCTGTTTTTGCCTTTTGTCAGTGAATTTGGTCATTTGAGAACTAGGCCATTTTCCCACTTTATCAAAAAATCTTTAATTTGCTGAACTCTATCTTTATCTCTTTTATTGATTGCTTTTGACATTTCAAAACATGCCCTTTCTTTTCATTAGTTGGTAAAAGACCACCTTTTCTAGCCACATTTACCTTACCTTTATCAACAAATTCCTCTTTTGCCAAACTCCATCTTTTCACCTTCACTATTTGCCTTATCGACAAATGTCAACTTTCTTGAACTTGGTTGGCTTTATTAGGAAATCTTCCATTTGGTAAACTCATCCCTGGAGCTTCCTTTTCTCCCTTATCAGCAAAAACCTACTTTGCCAAACTTTCATTTTACACTTTGCCACTACATAGTTGGCAAAAGTTGGCCTTTCCAAACCATTATACCCTTGGCTCCATTTTCACCTTTATTGGTGAAATTGACCTTTGCCAAATCTTACTTCATTTGTCCTTTTAAGTTTAATTGACAAATCTTTAATTTGCCGAACCAATGAAAGCACATCGAGGACTTACTTTATCACCTTATCGGTGAAAGTAAAAAAAACTTGAACCTTTTTCTAAGTTTCAACATTCTCTAATTTGCCAACGAAACACACTTTTGTGATGCTTTTGCCTTATGAGCAAACTTAGCCCTTTGCAAAGTTTGTTGAAATACATAGGAATTAGTTGTCACAAAAACTTAACTTCATAAACCATCAACTACTTAATTACTGATAATCAGATTAACCATGAAAGCATGAAACCATAGACTTAATCACAATCACACATTCAACACAGTAGACACTAGATTTTTACGTGGAAAACCCTAAAAGGGAAAAACCATGGTGAGTGTTAGCCCATAGAAAATATGAGTTATAACAATACCAAAAAATAGAGGGTCACTACCTACAAGGCTCACTACCCAAATTGCTCACTGCAAAGAACGACTCATTGCCAAAGTGTGGCTTACTGCCAAGGGGTGTCTCACTTCCAAAAATGGTGAACTGATTAAGTAGCATCTACTCCATGCCTGGGTTTAGTTCCATTGAAGCACAATATAACTTCTCTACTCTGCTCTTTCACACCTTCACATTTATCTCTTCATTTTCACACACACACCATCTTTTTTGCAATTCATTACAAGTATTTATACAAGTCATCAACCTTGGAATGTACATCAAGGTTGGCAATACATTCATCAACTGTTGGAACAATCTCCAAGGTCAGAATTACAAAAACATACATAGATATAGGTCTAGACCTAATACAGAAATTTGCTAAGGGAAAGATGTAAAGATGTATGTTGATCATGCCATGCCTTAGTTGGGACTCAAACACAATACTTCACACCGCTATACACTTCCACAATCTTCAAGGCATCTCCACAATTAGTGAAATCAACCAAGTTAGCCAAGACTATTGAGAACACTAGGTCTTCTAAGAACATTCTTCATCCATGATCCAATTTTCTCTTTGCAGATCAATCCAAAGGTAGGAACATGATCAAGGGATATCCACAAGCACATTGTAATCACTAGGAACAATCGCATGATCTCTAACCACTCTGTCAAGAAGATTCTTCAAACTGGAGCACAAGAGTAATACTATCAGCCACTGTCTTAAGGAAAGGATAGCTTGCGGACTGCCAAATCATGAACCATTGTAGTTGAATGAACTTATGATCATTCCAGACTTTACTCTAGAACCATAGACTAAAATACTTCAATGTGGAGGAATGCAGAGCATAATACTTTCTCCCTGTCATCATCAAACATACAGGAAAAGCAGTTTTCACTCTGGTGAACATAACTCACTCAAATCTTCATGCCAAAAGCTCAAACTTGGAATATAACATCTTTAGATAGACTTCTAAATAAATTTGAATCTACAGATAAAGATATTCATCCTACATGAAATGCAGAGAAATCTTCTAAACTGTTCTTCTATATGCAATACATTATTTCCACTACAAGTCACTGTTTCTATTGGAGGAGCTAATTTTCTCAATATTCTCAATATCAAGATCACTTACATAAGTAAATAGAAAGCATCTCAATTATTTCAAGCAAGCAATAAAATAAGAGCACAATTGAAACCAATGACAACATAAATATGTTGACATCAATGACAACATCGATTAGGCACATACTTACAACAATCTCCCCCTTTATTATTGATGGCAACATATGATGTGAAAAACTGCAAAGACCATCAAGACAAGATTATTGCCTTTTCTATTTACACACCTGCATTCTTTCTCCCCTTGAGTTTTTCACATGATTTATCTCCCCCTTTGACATCAATGTAAAAGGGCACATACTTGAATTTTGTTGCTCTGATTCAACTGAACTGTTACGAACACATCTAGCTACTCCCTCTGAGAGGTAGCTCTTAAAACATCAATCCAAATCAAGGAATGAGACTTTGGGCACCACTGGACTGATACATTCCCATGCATCTTAGTTTAGGGTAGCAAGGTTAATGACCCCAAACTTTTCTCTGAGATACTCAAAAGTATCCTTAGGTAGAGGCTTGGTGAAGATATCTGCAATCTGATCCTTTGTGGACACATATTCCAACCTTCATTCTTTGTCACCTATTCTCTTATAAAGTAATACCTTATAGATATATGCTTTGTTCTTGAATGCATCACTGGATTGTTTGAAATATTTATAGCACTTGTATGGTCACAGAAGATTGCAACTGGATCTTCATACACAACTCTTATGTTCTTTAAAGTCTGCTTCATCCATAACACCTGAGTACAATAACATGTTGCTACAATATATTCTACTTCTACAGTTGACAAAGAGATTGAATCTTGTTTCTTGATCAACCATGAAACCAATATGTTACCCAAAAAGAAGGCACCTCCACTTGTACTCTTCCTATCATCAACATCTCTAGCCTAATCAGCATCTGTATAAGTACTAAGAGTGAAATCATTATCCTTTGGATACCATAAGCCATGATTTGAAGTGCCTTTTAAATATCTCAAGATTCTCTTTACTATCGTCACATGTGATTCTCTTGGATCTACTTGAAATCTTGCAACAAGACAAACTGCATGCATAATATTAGGTCTGGTTTGAGTTAGATAAAGAAATCCTCCAATCTTGATCAGTCTTGGGTGATTCATTAGTTTTGCTCAATTTGCAACCAGTCACCATGGGAGTACATATCAGTTTAGAGTCTTCCATCCCAAACTTCTTTAACAACTCTTTCACATACTTAGACTAAGATATGAAGATTCCTTTATCTAATTGATTGATTTACAGATCTAGAAAGAAATTCATCTCATCAAACATAGTCATATCAAACTCTTTCTATATTTCATCAGCAAATTTCATACATATACCTTCATTTCCTCCAAAGATGAGATCATCAACAAAGACTTCAACATTCAAAATTTGATCACCATTAATCTTGAAATAGAGATTAATGTTAGCAGTACCTTTACTGAATCCTAACTACAATAAGTACTTATCTAGCCTTGCATACCAGGCCCTAGGAGCTTGCTTGAGTCTATACAATGCTTTCTTCAACCTGCATACCATATCACCTTGATTTGATAGTTGGAATCCTTCCGGCTTCTCAATGTAGACTTCCTAGATTCCAACTCACCATTTAGGAATGTAGACTTCACATCCATCTGATACACTTTGAAATCCTTGTGAGCTGCAAATGCCAGAAAAATTCTAATTGTTTCAATCCGAGCTACTAGAGAAAAAGTCTCTTCAAAATCTATCCCTTCAATTTGAGAATATCCTTTGCACACAAGTCTTGCTTTATTTAGGTTACAACTTCTCCATTTCCATTCAGCTTATTCTTGAAAACCCATTTGGTTCCAATAATATTTTTGTTAGTAGGTCTACGAACTAATTCCCAAGTTTCATTCTTCTCTATCTGCATTAGTCCTTCCTTCATTGCCTTTACCCAATTTTCATCATTGCAGGCTTCATTCACAATTTTTGGTTCAACTGTAGAGAGCAAATAGTAATTCACTTGTTCTTCTACAACTCTTTTCCTTATCAGTACTCCTTTTTCTTTGTCTCCAATAATTTGATCTTCAAAGTGATTGATTTTTACATACCTAGGGGTATTAGTAATTTCCAAATCCTTTAGAACTTCTTCATCTTGACTGTCTTCTTGTTCAACCTTTTCTTCATAAGTTATAGTAGCCGGTTCATCTGAATCATAACCACTTTGATTTGATGTTTTTCCTTTGCCTTCATCCACCTTCACATTTGCACTCTCAACAATCTTTTTCATCCTTTTGTTGTAGCACAAGCAGGCCTTACTCTTGGTAGAGTATCTAAGGAAGACTCCATCATATCTTGCATCAAATTTCCCAAGTTATTCATATCTTCTAATATAGCATTCGCTTCCAAAGACTTTGAAGTATCTTATTTTTGGAATTCTTCCATACCAGAATTCATAGGGGGTTTTAGTGCCATTACCTTTTACTTGAACTCTATTTTGAATGTAAACAATAGTATGTACAACTTCTTTCTAGAAAACTTCCAGTAGGCCTCCTTCCTTCATCATTGTTTTGGCAGCCTCTCGAATAGTCATGTTCTTCCTTTCCACAACTCCATTATACTAAGGAGTCCTAGGTGCAGACAACTGTCTCTTTATTCCTTGCTCTTCATAGAAATTCTTGAATTCATTTGATGTGAACTCACCTCCTCTATCAAACCTCAAGCATTTGATTTTCTGTTCCATTTCATTTTCAATGATTTCTTTGAAGGATTTGAACTTCTCTAGGGCTTCAGATTTGTCTCTTAGAAAAGTAACCAAGTCATTCTAGGGTAATCATCAATAAGCAACATGAAGTACCTGTCACCTTGTAGACTTCTTATCCTTGTAGGACCACATAGATCTGTATGAACTAGATCCATCAAATTGGTAAAAAATTGCTCTTTACTCTTGGAACTTGTTCTTGTCTGCTTCCCCAATTAACATTCCTTGCAAATAGTATTGGTAGGTTTCACAAGTTTTGGTAAATCTCTTACAGTTTGACCTAAACTTATCTTTACCAGATTATCAAAATTTATATGACACAACCTTCTATGCCACAATTCTCATCTTTTTGGGCTTTTAAATAGTAATCATTAGTTCCTCTCAATTGATAGATGTTACCTCTAGTCTTCTTACCGGTAGCAATCACAATTCTTGAGCTTTCCATGATCTTACATCCGTTGTCTTTGAATCTCAGATTATAACCTTTGTCACACATCTGACCAACACTCAAAAGATTCTGTTTCAAGCCCTTCACATAGAGAACATTGTTAGTATTATGCTCTCCATCAAATGAAATAGATCCTTTTCCACAAATCTTACAAGCTGCATTCTCTCCAAACCTAACTAGTCCTCCATCATATTTTTCCAAACTTACAAACTTACTTTTGTCACCGGTCATGTGATGTGAGCATCCACTATTAATAATTCATTCATCCTTATCTTTCTCAATCTGAATAGCTAAAGCACTTTCTTCCACTAGTTTTTCTTCCTTCACACATCTAGTAGGATTAGTAGACACAAATTCTTCTTTAATAGCAATAAACAAGCATTCATTTGCACTAGTACTAGCATCATCACATACATCATCATTCACACCTTCATCATCAAAGCCTCTAACATAGTAGCATTTCTTTGGAGCTCTAGGCCTGTTCTTGAATCTTTTTCTATTCCTTTCAATTCTTTCAAGACATCTGGAAGCATAATGACCTACTTTACCACAAGAAAAATATTTGAAAGGTAGTTTGCCTTTGAACTTACTAGAACATCTTTGCAATCTATCAACAAAGTTAGCTTCAATTTCATCAAATTCATCATCAGGTTCCACCTTATATTTCTCAGCTCTGGAGATCTTTTCTGAAGTACTGGCTTTGAAAGCAGTTTCAACTTTTGGCAAAATATCACCAAACTGTCTCATCTCAAAGGTTGTAAGGTTTCAAAGTAATTGATATCTGTCAATAGTTTTCACAGTCATTACTTGTTCAATTGCAGCTACTTTGTGACTGTAGGACTTTGGTAGTGATCTAAGATTTTTCATCACAACTTCCTTATCACCAATAGTTCCTCCCATACCTTTTATTCCATTGACAAGTTCATCAACTCTTTGCATGAAGGATGTAATGTTTTCATCTTCATTCATCTTTAAACTCTCATATTTTGTTTTTAGGCCCTATAGCTTGGCTTCTTTTATAGAATCATCTCCTTCATATAGTTTATTCAACTTTTTCCAAACCTCATAATCTGTAGATTCTAGATCCATGACTTTTATCAGCTCAGTGTCAGACAGAGCACTTAAAAAGGCATCTCTAGCTTTTATATTCAACTCATATTCTTTAATTTCATATTTAGTTGTCAAACCATTTGGAGGCATGGTATATTTTGATTATGTAGCTTTCCACACTCTATAAGAAAGACAAAGGAGATGGATTTTCATTCATACCTTCCACAGAGCATAATTTGTCCCATCAAACTGTGGTGCTTCCTTTTTAAAAGACATCCTGGATCTTCCTCAAGCTATTAGACTTTCTTATGAGGAACCTACTCTGATACCAATTGTTGAAATACATAGGACAACTGAGAGGGGGGGTGAATCAGTTGTCACAAAAACTTAACTTCATAAACCATTAACTACTTAATTACTGATAATCAGATTTAACCATGAAAGCATGAAACCATAGACTTAATCAAAATCACACATTCAACAAAGTAGACACCAAATTCTTATGTGGAAAAGCCTAAAAGGGAAAAACCATAGTCAGTGTTAGCCCATAGAAAATATATGAGTTATAATAATACTAAAAAATAGAGGCTCACTGCCTACAGGGCTCATTACTCAAATTACTCATTGTAAAGAATGGCTCATTGCCAAAGGGTGGCTCACTGCCAAGAGGTGGCTCACTACCTAGGGGTGGTTCACTACAAAAAATGGTGAACTGATTAAGTAGCATCTACTCCATGCCTGGGTTCAGTTCTATATTGAAGCACAATATAACTTCTCTGCTATGCTCTTTCACACCTTCTCACTTATCTCTTCATTTTCACACACACACCATCTTTTTTGCAATTCATTACAAATCTTTATACAAGTCATTAACCTTGGAATGTATAGCAAGGTCAGAAATACATTCATCAACCATTGGAACAATCTCCAAGGTCGACATTACAAAAACATACATAGAAATAGGAATGTATGTTGATCATGCCAAGCCTTAGTTGGGACTCAAACACAATACTTCATGCCATGACACACTTCCACAATCTTCAAGGCATCTCCGTAATTAGTGAAATCAATCAAGTCGGCCAAGACTATTGAGAACACTAGGTCTTCCAAGAAAATTCTTCATCCACGATCCAATTTTCTCTTTGTGAACCAATCCAAAGGTAGGAACATGATCAAGAGACATCTACTATTAGGAACCCATGTTTAGCCCTTCTCTTTACTTTGTTAGTATATTGTTGTTGGACGCATATGCTTTGTAAGTCATCTCGTGAGTATATTGTATTATCCCACATTCATGGGGAGTAATAGTTGTTTAGATTAGACTTAGTATATAAGTACGTGTTGAGGCCAATGAAGGCATCTATGAATTTATTGTATTGAGCTTGCTCAAAGGAGGTTGCCCCCTCGAAGTGGCCTATGATCAATAAATTCCTTCTGTGTTTCTACTATTTCTATTATTTTGTGCATTTTTTATTATATTGTTATAGGAGGTTCCTCTCATCTGGTATCAGAGTGCTTTCTTTGGCTCGCTGGGTGGAATTTTTGCCAAATTGTTTTTCGTAGTGGCCTCCAGGTGCTATGATTATTATAGTAGTTCTTTTTTCTTTGCATCTGTATTGTTCATTTCAATTGCAGGTTCAGATCAGGGAATAATCTCTATCCGCTTAACTGTGGGAAGTGCCTAGGGTCCATATCTATTGCCAACTGATAAATCATAGATTGCATCTATCCAGAGCCGTTGCAGATCATTTCCAGAGCCATATCTTCCTTGCTTTAGCTCCGTTTCCTTTAAAAATTCACTGGAACCCTTGAAATTCCATTCTGCATATTTCCTTCCTTGAGGACCCTATCCCAAATTCCACTTATTGAAGCCAAAAATCCCACATTTGTCTATTTTTAAGGTTTGCCATAACTTCTTCAATTCTCACCCACTCGCCTTCAAATTTTTCCACAGTGTTCATTTCCTATTTCTGCTCATTTGTCCCTCTTGGACAAATTTTCCCATTCTTTCACCTTGCTTCTGAAATCCCCATTTCCTGCTTCCTTGTCCCTCATAAAGTGTCCAAAACTTAGTCAAACCTCAATTACCCATCAGAGTTTTTCCCAAATCCAAATTTTCCTTTACTAAAAAAGTTTCTATTTTTGTTTTTCTACCCATTCCCAAAAATAAAAAATAAAAAAAATCCTGGTTATGGTTGTCACCCGCATAGGAGAAAAAAACATGGAGGATGAACTTGCAGCCCTTAAGACCAAACTCAAGATCTGGATGAAAAAATTCTCAGCCTCAATCTTCAGCATTCAGCCATGAACAATAGACGGCAGCCAGAGTCTTCTGCAGACACTGGGTTCTCTTCTTCCAGCAATTTTCGTGGGCCAAAGCTTGATTTTCCTCACTTAAATGGTGATGATCCGATTGGATGGATATACCAGGCAGAACAATATTTTAGTCTGCATAATACTTTTGATGTCAACAAAGTCCCACTTGCATCCTTTCATTTGGAACATGAAGCCCTTCAATTGTTCCATTGGTACATCAAGGCTCATGAAGAGCTAAAATGGACAGATTTTTGCAAACTCATTTTGCAATGATTTGGCCCTAGTGATTTTGATGACTTCACAGGAGCACTCACTAAACTTTACCAAACTAGCACTGTGAGAGAATATCAGACAAAATTTGAGAAACTGACCAATCACACAGAGGGATTGTCTGATGAATTCTTCAAGAGTTGTTTTGTTAGTTGTCTGAAGGATGCAATCCGATATGAGGTTAAAATGTTCCATCCCAACACAATGATGGAAGCCCTAGGGTTGGCTAAGTTGGCAGAGGACAAGATCACAGCTCAACAGCGATCCAAATCCACTTTTGTTCCATTCAGAAATATGGTTTCCCAAAGACCTCCAATCACGCCAGCTCCTAGAACAACTCCTATCAAGCATTTGTTGGAAGCAGAGATGAGGACGCATAGAGAAAAATGGATTTGTTATAATTGTGATGAGAAATTCACTCAGGGACATAGATGTGTTGAGCAAAAGCTCTATCTCTTGGATGTGGATTCTCCACCTGTAACTAAAGTTTATGAAGATGCTCAGGATACAGTAGATGATCAGGTCAACATTCAACAACTGCCTGTTGACCCTCCTTCTCAGGAAGACCACCCAGAGATCTCTCTCCATGCTTTAGCAGGAGTCACCACCCCACAAACCATGCAGGTCAAGGGTTACTTCAAGAAGCTCCCTGGTACGGAGGCACCCAATCTACAGGAGCCTTCATGAGGCATTAGCTGTCTTAAAGTTTGTTTTTATGTTTTCAATGAAGTCCTCAACGGACATTAAATGTAATAAGGTTTGAATTGACCGTGCTTTGCTATTTTTAGATAGTTTGTTAAGAGTTTGTTAGAAAGTCTGTTAGTTTGTTAGGACAGCTATAACTCCCAGTTGCTGGGAGTCATTTTCTATACTACCCCATGAGGGGATAAATATGTAAGATCTAATGGATCTCAGAATAGAGAACAAGAAGAACAGAGTTAGATCAAAAAGATTGTAAATCAATTTTGTGAAGAAATAAAAGAAGTTTGTGTTCTGGTGTAATCGCAAGGGATATCATTTGGGGTCATTCCACTGGTGGATTTCTTTGAAATCAGTGGAATGACCTCCGTATCATTGAGTTCTATTTTTGTTCTGTATGTTTTTTGCATTTTCCATGTGTTGTTCGGTTAAAATGGTTGTAGAGGAGGAATCGTGCATTTTATGCGTATATGTTAGATGTATGTGGTGAATATTTTATGAGTATCTCGCAGTCGCATATTAGGGTTTACATAATGTGAAAGGAGTATCGGGATAACAAGTATGAAGTTTGCTGACGAAGAGTATATCGACATGAGATATGCCATCGGTGGAGAAGTTAAAGGTGTCACCGATAGTCATAGTCTAGCTGACGGTGGAACCTGGCATTGGTAGTATCAGGTAGACAATAGAGATCGGCAAAAGACTCAAGGAGTTCACCGATAGTGGAAGTCCTGCTGATAGGCAACTTGACCAATGCAAAGGAGTCTGCGAGAGTTGGTGGAAGGTCTGATCGATAAGTACGTTGAAGGGATAGTATCGGCATGACTGAAGGCATCGGTATAAAGATTTTGAAGGTGGCTGATAATCCATATTTTTTTGATGGAAGGGAAGAATATACTTTGGTATCATTTGAACCTTGCGAAAAGGTTTTCTAAGATATTTGAGCTTTGTTCTGTTGTATTGTGGGTTTTCATGGGTTTTTCACCCTATTTGTAAGCTTCTACTGGCCACTCCTCATCAAATTGGTATTAGAGCTCAAAAGATTCTGAGCATGTAGATAGAGCGCCGAAGGAGGCAATCTACACCAGGATTTTGGGATGAGCAGTTACAAGTTCACTCACTATAGTAGATGGACAGGAAGGTCTATCAAGAGGGCCAGAGGAGATGGTCCATTGGTTGTTGCCAAAGGTCTTGGGGAGAGAGGCAAGAGAGGACTCCCAGGTGAGGGACAAGAGTGTTGGTGTAGCAGGGAGGAGTGGACTTCGGATGATAGAGGTGCAATTTGGAGGCAGTCAGTCAAACTCCATTGATAGGAGTCACAGTTGGAGGATAAAGAGGAAACAACGGAGGCATCAAGTCAGGGTTGAAGACAAAATGAAGTTGTTTGCAGCAGACCACATAACTCTTGGGACAAGAGTTTTTTCAACTTGGGGAGTATGGTGCGGAGGCACCCAATCTACAGGAGCCTTCATGAGGCATTAGCTGTCTTAAAGTTTGTTTTTATGTTTTCAATGAAGTCCTAAATGGACATTAAATGTAATAAGGTCTGAATTGACCGTGCTTTGCTATTTTTAGATAGTTTGTTAAGAGTTTGTTAGAAAGTCTGTTAGTTTGTTAGGATAGCTGTAACTCCCAGCCATTGGGAGTCATTTTCTGTACTACCCCGTGAGGGGATAAATATGTAAGATCTGATCGATCTCAGAATAGAGAACAAGAAGAACATAGTTAGATTAGAAAGATTGTAAATTAATTCTGTGAAGAAATAAAAGAAGTTTGTGTTCTGGTGTAATTGGAAGGGATATCGTTCGGGGTCATTCCACTGGTGGATTTCTTTGAAATCAGTGGAATGACCTCCGTATCATTGAGTTCTATTTTTGTTCTGTATGTTTTTTGCATTTTCCATGTGTTGTTCGGTTAAAATGGTTGCAGAGGAGGAATCGTGCATTTTATGCATATATGTCAGATGTATGTGGTGAATATTTTAAGAGTATCCTACAGTCACATATTAGGGTTTGCATAATGTGAAAGGAGTATCAGGATAACAAGTATGAAGTCTGCTGATGAAGAGTATATTGGCATGAGATATGCCATCGGTGGAGAAGTTAAAGGTGTCGCCAATAGTCATAGTCTGGCCAACGGTGGAACCCGACATTGGTAGTATCGAGGAGACAATAGAGATCGGCAAAAGACTCAAGGAGTTCGCCGATAGTGGAAGTCCTGCCGATAGGCAACTTGACTGATGCAAAGGAGTCGGTGAGAGTTGGTGAAAGGTCTGACCAATAGGTATGTTGAAGGGATAGTATCGGCATGACCGAAGGCATTGGTATAAAGATTTTGAAGGTGGCCGATAATGCATGTTTTGCCGATGGAAGGGAAGAATATACTTTGGTATCATTTGAACCTTGCAAAAAGGTTTTCTAAGCTATTTGAGCTTTGTTCTGTTGTATTGTGGGTTTTCATGGGTTTTTCACCCTATTTGTAAGCTTCTACTGGCCACTCCTCATCACTCCCTCTTACAATACTTATTGATTCTGGTAGCATTCATAACTTCATTAACCCTTGGATCACCAAATAGGCCGATTGTTTTGTCCATCCTTGCTCCAGCTTTGAAGTCATGATTGCCAATGGGGGCACATTACTTTGCAAAGGGAAGTGTCATAATGTGCGTATCTCTATTGGAGATAATAACCCACACTTTGACATGTTTGCCTTGCCCTTAGGTGGATGTGATGTGGTTTTGGGTGCTCAATGGTTATGCACTCTTGGACCCATTTTATGGGTTTTTACTGAACTTTGGATGTAGTTTTCAGACAATGGGCAAAAACACACATTGAAGGGCTTACAACTAGGGTTTCTCAGCATCATCAGTTCACATCGCATGGAAAGGCTCCTTAAGAAGAATTCACATGGAGTCATCGCTCAACTCCATTCCATTCAGATGCAACCATCCGCAGTCTCCACTACTCCTTTGGATCTACAATGAATTTTGGATAGATATGCATATGTCTTTGCTGAACTAGTGGGATTGCCACCTTCACGACTAGAGGACCGTCGTATTCAGCTCCTTCCTAGAAGTGTTCCTCCCAACATCAGACCCTACTGCTACCCATTTCACCAAAAGATAGAGATTGAGATGCTCATTCAGGACTTACTGAAGCAAGGTATTATTCACCCTAGTACCAGTTCCTTTTTTTCACTAGTTCTTCTTGTCTAGAAAAAAGATGGGTCATAGCGCCTCTGCATTGACTTCCGAGCACTTAATCACATCAAAATCAAGGCGCTAGTTGTTGATGAACTTCTTGATGAGCTTCATGGTGCTCATTTTTTCTCCAAGTTGGATCTTCGTTCTGGGTATCACCAAATTCAGGTTCATGAGGATGATATCCCTAAAATGGCTTTCTGCACACATGATGACCACTATGAGTTTTTGGTCATGGCCTTTGGCCTCACTAATGCTCCTTCCACATTCCAAGCATTGATGAATAAAATATTCCGGCCCTACTTGTGGAAATTCATTCTGGTTTTCTTTGATGATATCCTCATCTATAGTAAAACATGGGTTGAGCATCTCCAGCATCTGGATCTTGTACTACAACTTCTCTCTAATCATCATCTCTGTGTAAAATAGTCTAAATGTGTTTTTGGGTAGGAGGAAGTGGAGTATCTCAAGCATATTTTTTCAGCCCAAGGGGTTCGAGTGGATCCTGCCAAAATAGATGCCATGAAAAATTAGCCGCATCCTCAGACACTCAAGAGCCTCCGTGGTTTTTTGGGACTGTTTGGCTACTACCACAAGTTTGTCAAGGATTATGGGAAGATTGTAGCTCCATTAATAGCTCTGTTGAAAAAGGATGCTTTTACATGGACACATGCTGCTGAGTGTGTATTTGAAAAACTGAAACAAGTTATGTGTACTACACCTGTTCTAGCTATGCCAAATTTTTCCAAGACCTTCACTATTGAAAGTGATGCTTGTGGCAATGGACTTGGTGCTGTTCTCCTTCAAGATGAACATCCCATTGCATTCACTAGCAAAGCCCTTTATGGTAAGAGTTTAGTACTCTCTACATATGAGAAGGAAATGATGGCTATTTTGCATGCAGTATAGAAATGGCAGCCATACTTATTAGGGAATAATTTCTGCATCAAGACTGATTACCAGAGTCTAACATATTTCCTGGAACAATGGGTCTCCTCCCCAGCACAATAGAAATGGGTTAGCAAACTCATGGGTTATGACTATGAGATCACTTACAAGAAGGGTAAGGACAATATTGTGGCGGATGTTCTTTCTCACACATTTGATGACCAAACTTCTCTTTCATTTATTTCTATGCCTATTCCAAATTGGTTGGAATCTGTCCAGCAGGGCTATGTCAATGACTCTTCATTATCTCAAATCATCCAACAGTTGGCTAATAACCCTTATGCTATACCACATTACTCTTGGGATGGTGCTTCTCTAAGATACAAGCGTCATCTGGTGCTTCCCCAGAGCACAGATCTTCAACAGGCTATCTTCTATGAACTCCATGCTTCTCCATTAGTAGGGCACTCTGGGTTCCTCAAAAATTATGAGTGGGCACAAAGTAACTTATTTTGGAAGGGAATAAAAAGGGAAATTCAACAGATGGTGGTTGAATGTGATACCTACTAATGTAACAAGGGTGAAATGACACTCCTTGGATTGCTCGAACCCTTGCCCATCCCTACACAGATTTAGACAAATATATCTATAGATTTCATTGAGGGGCTCCCTAAATCTGGAGGGAAGACAATGATCTTTGTTGTGCTTGATCGCCTCTCCAAATATAGTCATTTTTGTGCCCTCAGCCATCCCTATACCACCTCCTCAGTCGCATAGATTTTCATGGACCAGATCTTCTGTCTTCATGGAATCCCTTCTTCCATTGTCTCGAATCGTGATGCAACTTTCACCAGTCATTTTTAGATAGACCTATTTCACCACATTGGCACCAAATTGAAGATGAGTTTAGGGTATCACCCACAAACAGATGGTCAGACTGAAGTTATCAACAAATGTTTGGAAACTTATCTTCGTTGTTTCACCTCAAAACAACAGCATCAGTGGGCAAAGTGGCTCCCTCTCACTGAATGGTGGTACAATACCTCCTCCCACACTGCATCTAAAATGACTCCATATGAAGTAGTTTATGGTCAGGCACCGCCAGTGCTCCTTCCATACACCCCCAGCAGTTCACCAGTTCAAGCAGTTGACACAGTTGTCCGAACCTGAGATCAAATTCTTCGCATTTTGCAGGACAAGCTTCACATGGCAAGAAATCAAATGAAACAACAAGCTGACCAACACCGTTCTGAGCACACTTTTCAAGTAGGTGATATGGTTTTTCTTCATCTAAAGCCATACAAACAATCCTCCCTAAAAATCAAAGGGCGTCATAAGCTGGCTCCAAAGTTCTATGGGCCATATAAGGTTCTTCAGAAGATTGGGTCAGTTGCTTATAAATTGGAGCTTCCTCCTTCTTCCCGCATTCATCTAGTATTTCATGTCTCTTGTCTAAAGAAAGTTCTTGGCACCAACATCAGAGCACAAACTGTTTTACCAGAATTGGATAATGAAGGATCCATCATTTTGGAGCCAGAGGCAATCCTTGACAGGTACACTTGTTAGCTTCACTCTCAATCCATCACATAGATATTAATTCAGTGGCATGGAATGCAACCAGAGGATACTACATGGGAACCACTCCTTCAGATTCAACAACAATTTCCACATCTTAATCTTTGAGGACAAAGCTTTTCTAAGAGGGAGGGGATGTTAGGAACCTGTGTTTAGCCCTTCTCTTTACTTTGTTAGTATATTGTTGTTAGATGCATATGCTTTGTAAGTCATCCCATGAGTATATTATATTATCCCACATTCATGGGGAGTAATAGTTGTTTAGATTAGACTTAGTATATAAGTACGTGTTGAGGCCAATGAAGGCATCCATGAATTTATTGTATTGACCTTGCTCAAAGGTGGTTGCCCCCTCAAAGTGGCCTACAATCAATAAATTCCTTCTGTGTTTCTGCTATTTCTATTATTTTGTGTATTTTTGATTATATTTGCAGGAGGTTCCTCTCATCCACAAGAACATTATAATCACTAGGAATAACTGCATGATCACTAATCACTCTGTGAAGAAGATTCTTCAAACCGGTGCATAAGAATAATATTGCCAGCCACTATATTAAGGAAAATGATAGCTTGTGGACCGCCAAATCATGAACCATTGTAGGTAAAAGCACTTATCATCATTCCAGACTAAACTCTAGAACCGTAGACCAAAATACTTCAATGTGGAGGAATGCAGAGCATAACACTTTCTCCCTTTCATCATCAAACATAGAGGAAAAGTAGTTTCAACTCTGGTGAACGTAACTCACTCAAATCTTCATACTGGAGGCTCAAAATTGGAATATAACATCTTCAGATAGACTTCTAAATAACTTCCAATCCGTAGACAAAGATATTCCTCCTACATGAAATGCGGAGCAATCTTCTGAACTATTCTTTTGTATGCAATACACTATTTCCACTAAAACTCACTGTTTCTACTGGAGGAGCTAATTTTCTCAATATCCTCAACATCCAGATCACTTACATAAGTAAATACAAAGCACCTCACTTATTTCAAGCAAGAAATAAAATAAGAGCACAGTTGACACCAATGACAACACATATATGTTGACATCAATGACAACACTGATTAGGCACATACTTGCAACAAAGTTTTCATCTTTCACTACTTCCCTTCAGTTGGTGAGTTTCTTGTTGGGAAAACCTCTAGTCAGAAAACTTGGAGGTTCATGAATCTCCACTTTAGCCAACGAAGCCTTCCATTGTATCCTCTTTCTTCTCTTTCACCGTCAATTTCTACCTTAAAGCCAATTTTGCCTTTATCGACAAAAATGATTTTTTGAAACTAAAATTTTCTTTGCTCTTTTCCTCCCTCACCACAGCCTCATTGTTCCCCTTATCAGAAAATCTACCAAATGTTGAACTTAAGAACCTTGTCAGAAAAATCAGGAGTTCTCAAACAAGTCGATTCGTCAACAAACACTTAACTCTTTCTTTCTTGCATATTTTTCTACGATGGCTTTCTCTTCCTTTTGTCTTTTATCAGTGAATCTTCTATTGGCCAAACCATTCCTCAGTGAACTTTGAGGTTCACGAACCTTCACTTTCATTGACAAATCTTTCCTTTGTCTTCAACTTCTTCCTTGCCTTATCTTTATTCCACACTGTGGTAACTTCCTTCTTCATTGTCAGTGAAGTCTGCCATCGGCGAACCTTTGAGTTCACTAACTTGAAACATCACTAATAAAGGCACCACCCTCTTGCTTTGTTGGGGGCTCTTATCTTTGTTTAGATCACAAGCCTTTCCATTGCCTTGTCGATGAATCAACAAACTTACTAAACTCTGAACTAGTTCACTAGTTCAGACTTTCACGGATTCATCGATAGAAGGCCATTTCCTTCCTTAGGCGCTGTTGGTGCCTACATGAGCAGTCAGTTTTTAAGCAATTTTCATGCAGGCACCTTCCCAAAAAATCCAAAAATATTCTAAGTGTTCGACCTCCTCAGCAATTTTCAACAGCAGCATCATAGTTTCTCCAAGGTGGTCAACATCATCATGATTTTCTGTCGACCTGGTTATCTATCAGGATCATCATGTTTCAATATCAGGTGATGTTTGGATATCATCCCGATCCTGTAGTAGAGCTACAGTGCACCTTGATGTTCTTTGAGTTAAAGGGATCATCATCATCATCCGGTTTACAGTGCATCATGATATTTTGTTTGGGGGGTGATATTCTGAAATATCAGGTTATCTTACTAATATCACCTCGGCGCCTATATGGCGATGACGTCATCCAGATATGAGACTTGCGCGGTATGCAGACGGGTGATGGTGACATCATCAGGACATGATGATGATGTCATTAGGATTTTTGAAGGCATCGGTAGGAAATTGCATATCGGCATAGGTTTGAGATGCTGGGCCGATGGTGGTCATCTTGCCGAAGAAGGTGAGGTTGTTGAAGGACCATCGGGGTGACTTGTGTTGTTGGCGAAGGATCTTTTGTGCTTGCCGATGGCTTTGGTCATACCGATGGTGGGAATGTATGGTGTTGCGGTCGGCGAGACAAGTGATGTCGGTGAGAGTTTTTTGAAGTGAGCCGATGGTAGAAGTTTGGCCGATGGGCTCTTGGAGAAGAAGCGTGTGTCGAGCGTGGCAAAAGCGCTCGACGCTTATCATACATGCGGCTATGTTTTTAAAGTGGCAAGGGGCTCCCCACACCGTGCATGTGGGATTAATCTCCCTGTATTATCTTGAACCTTTAGAAGGTGCGTTTTGGCAGGAACTCCTTTTTTGAGTGCTGCGACGGTTTCCAGGTGGGCCGCGGGTGGTTGAGCCATCAATGGGCGATGGTACAAAAGGTGTGGCTACTCGATTATGAATGAAGACCCTAGCTGGTGGCTCATGGCTCGAGAACCTCTTCTGTCCCCTCTTCTACCTGCCGCATTCAATGCGTTGAGCGCCATTTTTCTTATACTGTGTATCTGGCAAATTTTGACTTTTGCCATGTAATTAATGTTGGGAACCTTCCTTGCTGTATATAGCAGGTTGTGTTGCTCATTTGAAGGTTGTTGAAGGCCTGAGGCATTTTTGTGTAAATAATGAAGGACAGGGCATGATCTTGGCTGTTTTATCCCATTTTGGAGTTTATGAGTTGCAACATGAATGTATTTTGCACATATTTTCAGTTTCAGTGTTAATGTTATATGAAAAATGCTTATTGCATGTGTCTATCTTCTTGTCTCCATTTGCTGCATATTTTTCTCCTTCTTTTGAATCTGGTTGCATGTCAGCAGGGATATCTGTAAGTAGAAGTAGTTAGATACCCATTCTTGGGTGATGCTTGTAAGGCAAGCATCGGTCCAACCCCCTGAAACTTGAGTGAAAGTTGCAAACCATCTGTTGTATACGTCTAGTTGACTCCTTGCCTAATGGATAGGCACCAGTCTACTCCTGGATCAGTAGTTATGAGACAAAACCCCTTGTCTTGCATCCTGGACATTATGTTCGCCCATTTCATCACTTCCACCTGTTAGTTGTAGGAGTAGGATTAGGAACCCCATGCATGCTCTCATACCCGACCAGACATATATGTCCAAGAACATTGCCCACCTTGTGATCTATCACACAGATCTTGGTCCATACATGAGAGTATTCTGCCTGTTGTTGTCAAGTTAGATCTTTCTATCTTTGAGCTAGTCAAGGTTATATCTTGAGTTATAGGGACACCCCCCTTGGTGCGGCAGAACCAGAAGTGAAGGGGAGGAGCTCACGCAACCTCCTGTATTAGTTGGCTAAATCTGCATGTGCATAGGAATTGGCAAACCCTGATGCTGATTCAGAAGAAAAACCAACAGGCACATACTTAAAATTTTTGCCCTTTTGTTTTGGTGTGATTCCTCTTTAGCTACTACTGTCGACTTATCGGTGAATCAACAAACCGCCGAACTTAAAAAGTTAGGAAGTTCAGGAAAAAGCTGATTTACTGACCGAAGGTAGAAAACAATATTTTTTTCTAAGGGAGAAAAGGGAACAAGACTTAACCACCTTTTGACTAGGGTGAAACATAAAAACCAAACTTTGGCCAAGGATAACTTCTTCATTTCAAGGAATTTCAAGATGGTTCAAATGACAAAGTTTCTCAGAGTTCAATTCTCTATCCAATAGTGACCTTGGCTAAGAAATTTGCATAGGACTTTTAGATATTTTGGGGCAAAATGGGTATAATGGGAAAATAATTTTTGCAAGTGCCAATAGAACCCTTCCTCAAACTAGAAAGGCATTAAACCTCTGTAAATAGGAATTTCATGACCAAATGCTTGTACTCAAGGGTGCCTCAATGTAGGCTCAAAAGCATGTATGCTTGAATAGGTATGCCTATCTCATGGTCAAAAAATCACAAAAAATAGAGTGTGGAAGAGTGAAGAATACCACTACCTATTATATGGTAAAAAACCCCCCAAAAAGAGTGTGGTAGAGTTCAAAATGCCTTGGCCTCGAACTACCAACCAAGACCTCCTCTATGCAGGTATCATGGGATTAGAAGAGAGGTCAGATCCTTGCAACAAGGCTTCAAATGGCAAGCTTGAAGCCCTACTTATAGGTGTTAATTGGTAGGCTCAAAGCCCTACCTGTAGGCATTGATCCATGTCCTACAAGATTGAAACCATGTGGAAACTCCACCTTCTAGCATAGAAAGATCCTACATCATGACCAAAGGAACCTTCAATGTGGCCTTCTACCACTGAGGTTGGCTCTGCAACCTCTCTGCAAAACAACAAACACTCTTGGACCTTTGTGAAATGTAAAGACATAGAGAACACAAAGAAGCAAAGAGGGAACCGAAAAAATAATATAATTTCAATGCAAATTAGAATAAATAATTGTACAACCTTAAATCAATCTCCTCCTACTCTTATACCATATTAGAAAGCAAGATTGGGAAGATGAAAAATAAGCACATAGATTGTAAATGAACAATAAAGAAATTATATACAAATCCACCATATAACATTAGCTAAACAATGAGTACATATAGGTGAGGATGAGTGAGGAGGTTGAGTCGACCTAGGAGTCAACTTCAACACTCCACTCACCAAGTGTCAAATGAGTGTTGACACATAGCTTGGAGAGTTGTGTCGAACTCTCCAAGTCGACACATAACCACCTAAGGTGGCTTAAAACCATGTGCAAATTATATTAATTAGACTAAGTAATAAAAAATAATATTTTACACTCACACATTAAAGATGAGATGATCTAGTAGTAGAGGATATGGACCCCATACAAATTATAGTTACTATAAATGAATTATAAACCATCAAGATAAAGGAGGAAGTATTATTAGTTGTGATAGAGTAGATCAAAGAGGTATCTAAGAAAGATATTAAACCAATATTTGAATAAATAGATTCTCTCTAGGGTTTTGGATACTTCTAGTGGATGGATTCACATCACAAGACTTGAGAAGAAAATTTTTCTTTTAAAGGATATGATGATTTTGGGTTTGACTTATATCTAAAGAAAGACCATCATTGAAATACTTCTATGAGTAGCTCTAAGGACTTCATGCCAAACATGGATTTATGCACAATTTTGATGGCAAGGGTCTAGTATATGGCTATGCCAAATGGAGAAATTGTTTGATCTTCATAAAATTCCATGTAAGCAAATGGTTGCAATGACATGATTATATTTGAAACTAGGTCAATTCATTTGGTATCTTTGGGATCCATTGTCACATGGTTTATTTTTCAAGAGGAGCTCACAACTCATTATGACAATAGTCTTATAGATAATTACTTTAGCTAGATCACCAAATCAAAGAAAATAGGTGCTAGTGAAGAATAAGAAGGAAAGGAAGAAGACGAGGATGAAGAAGTAAGAGGAGGAGAAGGAGAAGTACCCAAGACAATAATAATTTACCATGCATTTTAACTATTTGGAGAAATTCCAAAGGGTGTAGTGAAAGGAAGCTAGGTGTGTGGAAATTTCTTCCTACACTAATCTAATGAGGAGAAATGTATGCAAATTCAATTTTAATTCTTACAACTATAGCAACATAGAACATCTACTAGAGATATTGCAACAATACACATACACACAGAAAATAGACAGAAAAGAGAGAGAGACGATATACGTGGGAAAAACCCTTATGGGTGAAAAACCCCACACTCCAAAACATAACTCAAATGTATTACAGTAAACAATACCATATTATAATATAGTTTCAGAGCCAATGCTCTTTCAAGAGTCTTCAAATGTTGAATATGGAGATATTCCAGTAGCATAACAGTACCTGTACAAAAAACTACTTATCTCCCATCCAAGCACCTATTTTTATAGAGTTTACAAGGCAAATATTGAACCTTCTAGAGATGGGCATCCATCTTGGATTCATGCCCCAAAACCCATGCCTAAGGACACTTGTCCAACATCCCATCCCAATGTGGGCGCCTTGTACCAAGATAGGCTATGACAGATGCTCCTACGCACCTTACAACTATCATAGAATTAGTCATAATTGACAACACTTACAGCTGTAAGAGAATCTATCATACACTGACTAAAAATATCTTATTCCTCCTACAACATGTCATAACCTCCTTTGACCGCCCAAAGATGCCTTTCTCTCGTGCAAAGATACTCATCGACACTTGTCATTAAATAAAAGTCATTTGAGGTTTTGGAGGCATTGCCCTCGAGCCCCCATAGGGGCGCTACCCCTCAACCCCGCCCTATACCATGACAAGGAGCGCGCTAGGGGCACTGCCCCTGGACCCTGCAAGGGGGTCCTCTCCTTGACCCTGTCTTGGGGGCACTACCCCCAAACCCCCATTAATTATTCAAGGGGGAAACTGCAGCTACCAAAGTCACCAAAATTTATCTTGTTGCATGTACACAAGGTGCGGACTATGCCAACTCAACATGGGATAAATAAATACAACATTAGGAATTTGCAAAGGTTGAGACACCTTAATTCCCAACATGTAGCACCTAAAACAATCCAAGATTGGGCCATTCAACTAGTTCTTAGGAACCATACAACATTTAATTCACTAAAATATTTGAGTAATTGAGGAACATATGTAACACCAACAAGTAGCGCTCTCTGGTCTCCAAGAGAAAAAATGTAAAGGCAAATAATAGAATGATCCAACAAGTTGATCTACACAAAATTGAGAACAAATAGAGTAATAAGAGCTTGATGAGGAGGGGAATTTTATTTTGGAGTTTCAAATAATCTTTCAAACATGCACTAAGAGGTTTTGGATGAGGATGATTATAAAGTATTTGATCAAGTGGAAGAATCTAGCTAGTGAAGATGTGACATGGGAAGATGAAGCATTCCTTCACAAGCATCCAATTTTTTCAACATTGGGAAAAATATTGGTTTTAAGTAGAGTGGCATACCCTTAGTGAGCATGAGGATGTGTAGTCAAATTTTGGCTAGAATAATCCTTAACTAAACTATATAATCATTTATATAATCTTATATAGGTAGTTAGTTTAGCATGGGTGGTGTCTATGACATATATAGGAGGTAGTGGTTAGTTTTTTATCACCATATTCTATATTCTATTCTTATTTAATACTATTAGAAGTTTCCCCCTCAAAGTCACTTGTTACTTCCTATATCATTTATTTACAACATATTTCCTATTATATTCTTCCTTTTATGCAAGTTATTTCATTACAATATTACTTAAAACTTTTCCCTCAATGATACCATCCTATTTTATATTATGAGCTTGGCAAGTGAAGTAGGATAGAACATTATATCTCTAGATGAATAAAATTATCATGTACTAATGATAATTTTGGTATTGTCTTTGGGAAAATCACCTTTGATTACTTTTGAGATGTATCTTTAGCTTTTTTGTTTGTAATCTTTAAGATGTAATGTTGTCTACACAACCACTAGTTTTCTTATCACTATCCTTGGAAGGATCCTCCTTGTCATGATGAGGTGCTAAATAAATATGTCCATAACAATCAATGCATTGAACTTGTATCATATGCATATCAATAAAGTCCTATATTTTATGTTTGCATGTAATGTATCTACCTATAATATATCCATGTATTTGATGGTAACCACAAAAATAATTAACATTAATGCATGTTATCACATATCTAGATGTATCAACAAGTTTTATAGGAGGAATCTTAAAAAGTTTGTTCTTACAATCCATATGTGGAGGGTTTCACAAACTAGTGAACTTCCTGTTTTTCTTTTCTTGTGACTAAATGATGTGTTGAATATCATTAACATAAGGTGTAACCTCACGCTCATGTGATTACTTGGTTTGGATAGTAAGATAAGTATATGTAACAATATGATAATCACATGAGCAATAGATGATGCCTCACAAGAAGGTGTACAATAGTCCATAGAGGAATTAGTGAAATCAACCAAAACTATAGTATCATAGTCAGTTGATGGTAAAATATTAGTATCATCATGTAAACACTTATTAGAGCTAAAAGTTAAATGCTCTATGAAAGCATATATAGTCTATCAGTGAATGATGTATAAGAAACATGTAGTGAATTAAACGATAATAAAGATTCATAATTTACTAAAATTTCTTTAAGTTATGCTTACATTAGAATCATATTATCATCAACATGTGCTTGATATATAAAAGTATGTACAATCTATCCATGAATGAAGTATAAGAAGCACAATTGTAAATTTTAGTAAATTGTACATATTATCATCAACATGTGCTTAAAAGTGAAATGCTCTATGAAAGTATGTACAATCTATCCATGAATTAAGTATAAGAAGCACAATGCAAATTAAAGATTCATAATTTTCTAAAATTTCTTTTACTTATCCTTGCTTTAAAATCATATTATCATCAACATGTTCTTAATATATGAAAAAAATGGTGTTGACATCTAAATATACACCTCTATAATATCCACTTCTATCACCACTAAATGTATTAATCATATCAACACCATGTAGTGAATTTTAACTAATGATATTAATAACCATACAAAAAACCTAAGTTCGTAAACATGTGACAAAAATTCACATGTAGTAAATTTTAATTAATAATTTCATGTAATAAATTTTAATTAATAATAACATGTAGTAAAATTCACCACTAAATTCATTAATGGTATTATTAACTAAAAAAAAAACCTGAACCATATCAATATTAGTCATAAAAACATAGTCATACAAAACAACATTAAATAAAACATTTCTATGAAATAAGCAACCCTCGCTAAGCTCCTTATTAGATAAATAATGAATGAATAAAAGCATCATTATTAATTATACTATTAGTATCACATGAATCAATAAAAGAGAGTGCTAGAGCACTAAATATATCATGACGTCATAAACTGTAACATCATTAACAAATGAAGCAACAATAACATCGACAGATTCATGAGTTACTTGAAAAATAGATTAGGGAAAGTGCTGAAAAGTAAAGCATCACCACTAGTCAGGAAAAGAATATGATCATCATTACACTCATGAAAATCATTGTCACTGATCATAAGAAGTGTAATCAAGGTGAAGCTTATAAACAAGCGAAATTAGTGCATCTAAGTATTTTCAATACACGTATTCTTTACACTTAATCTCTACGATTTTCAGCTGGGGGCAGCGCATGTTTACAGACTGGACAAAAGTTTGAGTATGTCAACCACTTGAATATACACTTAGCATGGTAAAGATGATTGCACGCCATCTTCTTGGCTAAATCACCCTCAAGCATGCGCTCTTGGCAGATACAACACATACCCATATCACAATCGTCTCTGATATCAACTGTCACTAACTTCTCCATAGCATAGTTTGCTGCAGGAAGTCTACAAGCAACATTCTGATTTTCATAAGCTAGCATGTTAACACTTCTGTCAAAATCTGCATCATCCTCTGCATAGTCTTCCATACTAGTGAAAAACTGGCCATTGTGGGCAGGCTCACTTTCATATTCAATCCGCTCCCCACTACGATCATAAAACCTACAACGCCAGTGTAATCTAATTCTACCATTTTCAACAGATTGCAATATGTTTTCCCAGTAAAAGCTGCGGCCTGAAATCCTTATTGTTACAGGAATATCATTCACACAGCCCAATGTCAAACGTAGAGGAAGAATAATCTGTCTTCTCTCTCTCATATCTTCTTCATTTACAGTTAAGTACTCATTGTTATTCCAGTCCATTACATGCCTGTCAAAGGGAAAGAGTAAGTTGAGATATATGGTAATACGGTCTCTACCGCAGTAGATTCGTTTAACTAAAGCGCTTCTGTTATCCCTTGCATAAGAGTCGTAAACTGTATCAATGGACCTCCCATCTAGCCGGTTTACGTTTGTTATGTTGGGAACTCCTATTTCTAGTATATATTTGATTACTTGAAAGAATAATAGTCTGCTAAATTCTGGATTGAATGATCCTTCACTAAATAATTTATGTCTTAACGTCCGCAATTGCCTTCTACTAATGTGGCCGCTTTCATCGCATCGGCATCCGAAACCAGTGACATTTCTTTTGCAGTAGCAGCAAGGGAATTCCACACTTTGATGATGCCCTTCTTCCATTGTCGAAATGTTAAAAAACTACACAGAACTGCTAATTGAAAATGAATACTTCCGGGAGACAGGAGTTTCCATTATTATCTCAGTTTATGTAATCGTTTGTGTCAACAGGTGTGTTGTCCTCTTAGAGAGGGACGGCGCCTTCTCATGTAGTGAATTTTAACCTAATTTTGGTAAACATGTCGCAAAAACAAAATTAGTATCCACCTACATAATTGCAGTTATTTATAAAATAATTTACAATTTAAATGCAAGTGAATTTTGAAGTAAGGATACAATGTAGCTCTTAGGTATTTGTAATGGATAAGAGTGGATACCTTTATTTTATCTTTTCATTTTACGTTATAGTATTTAATTTATTTGGTATATTAATTAATTTTAATTTTGAAATTATTTTAAGATCTATTTTATTTAGATTGTTTTAAAATAGAATTAATTTAATTTTTAAGTTTTTTTTAGGTATTAGATTATATTTACAATTTTGACTTTTGATTATATTGTATTTGTATCGTAGTTTTTTCAATTTGAATTTGATTTTTTTTACTTTTTAGGTTGATTTTTTTTATTATACTATTATTTTATTAGTTTGTAAAATAAAGCTCTTAAATTGTGTGTCTAGGATTTGTATTTAAGAACACCATTATATGTCATTTAGGATCATTGATTATAAAAAAAAGATCATAAGAACCCTTTGGCACAATCCCATCAATCTTAGTTAGGTAAGCATTCTACATTTTTTCTTGACATGTTTTCAATATTTGTGCATCAACTATAGGGCTTGAATGCTATCAATGAAGTCAATTCTCTTCCTTATAGCTATAGGGCTCCAAAGGTGCTTTTCAGAGTAATCATGTTTTTAGATGCAAGTACAAGCATAGGCAGGAAAATCATGTAGGTCAATAATAGAAAATGATAAAACCACACCAATTAGACCAGGTCACATAGGCAACCTAGTTCTAGGACCAAATTGTGCACACAAATTGTCCAAGAAAATAAGACTCTAAAAAAACTACCAAGATCGCATGTTACATTCTAATGAGGAAGAATAATGTTATCATTACGATGACTAAATTGAAAGTCTTGAAAATCAAAAGAAACATATGGTGATTGATAAATTGAAATCTTTGTGCACAATCAATTAGCTACTATTAATGATGATATGCCCATTTCATTCTATTTTTATGCTCTTAGTAGTAAGATATGTCTCACTAAACAACATGACATAGATACAATTAAGGATATAGGGAAAATGAAGTGAGTTACCACATAATCCATTGACCTATGACATACTAGAGCGTATCCTTTATCAATGGGACATATAGCTTTGGAATTTGCAATCTATGATTGTAAAGGTGATCCCCTGAATCACATAAGCACTTTTAACACAACATTTTTCAATTACTTTTATGATGAACTTGAATGTTGGTCATATTATTTCTATGAATCTTAAGAGATTATATACTCAATTGGTATTACTATTTACACATTCTTATATTCTTGGTGAGTTAGCCACTAATATCATTAATAATTTCCAATATAGTATTCTAGACTTAAAGTAACATATTTCAAATTAGTACAATGTAAGAAAGTGTAGCTCCCACCCATGTGGTAACTCTTTCCTAGTCCTAATGTTTCTATGATTGGATTAAAGGTTATATTGACTTGATTATGATATGATGTATTTGCAATATGGATATGTGCCTTGCTAGATTACACGCCCTCATTGGTCATTATAGGCTACGTTAGTTATGATCTCTATTATCAGATTTGATTGTTCACCTTGAGTGTGTAGAATATATAGACATTTGACCAATAGAAGGATATGGAGGAGAGTTACATGGATTCAACAAAACTTCTCATTGTACCTAGTCCTTGTGGTATGTTCAAGATTGCTTAACCCATCCTATTTAGTTGCAAATAAAAGGATGTTCCTTGTGTTTACCTAGTTCACCACTAATATAAATTATTGGTGATTTTGGATCCTTGTGTTGTTGATGAACTCACAAAGTGTTTGTTTCCTTTGTGTGTGTTTATTTAACTTGAGTTCTCTTGCATTTTATCAGGTTTTCAAAATGCTTGTTTTAGAGTATTTGTAGAATAATCCTATATGCTTAGTTGAAAAGTTAGTTGTTTAATTATTTTCATTTTAAGGTCTTATGCATTTTTATATTGTGTAAATATTTGAAAAATGCTATAAGTTATAAGAAATTATTGAAAATAAGTGCATTAGTTATTTTGGAATTTGCTATGTTAGTCATTTAAAAGAATTGTTAGTATGCATTTGAATAAAAATTTTAAGTGAAATCTATTTTAGAAAATATCTAATTGTGAAATAAACTCTTTTGAAAATAGATTGTTGAGTGTGAAATATAAAAGAATGTCATTTTGGGATTTTAGGGAATTTTAGAATGAAAAGGAAAAAGAAAGGGAGGGTTTTAGAACCATTCATTTTTTTGCTCTATGTTTATCTCTCTCTCCTTCTTGTTGGTGTGCATAATTTCTTTAGAGTATTGGATGGTGTTTTCTTATAGATTGCTAAACTAGTGGAGAGGATGGATCTTGAAAAAAATAAATTGTGTGTGTGTGTGTGTGTGTGTGGATGTAAATAAGATCTCTAATTTGTGTAAGAATTGCATTGAAAAGACAAAGATATTCCTCCTTTTATTTCATGCACTTGCTTGTTGATTCATACTTTTATCCATGCCCACACTAGGTCATTGTATACGGCATCTCATTCTTTAGGATAGAATTGAGTTTGAATTCATAAAATAGATGTACGCATTTATATTATGTTGATGTTATTTATTTTTGAGAAATTCAATTAGTGTCATTAGGCTATTAAAATTTCTCCAAAAAATTATGTAATTTTGTATTTCTAGTTTTGAGTAGATTTAGAACAAAAGTGTATTGTTAGAAAAATTGATTCCAAGGGTGTTTTTCTAGTTTTCTTTAAAAATGTGAAATGCCCCAAAAACCATTCAAAAATTCTCCAAAAAATTTACATGATTGAAAAGGTGTGATCCATAGCCTATTTAGAGAAAGAGAATATAATTTGATTTTGAAATGATGAAATTTTTTATTATGGTGAAAATTTAGTGAATAGTGAAAAGCTTAAAGATTCCATTAACGATGATTGAGCTTGTTCCATGGTTCTTGAAATTCTAAAAATATGAATTTTAAGTTTTAGGATATGTAAAAACTTTTTATTTTGTGGGATGGAAGGTCTTATGTTGGAAATATAATTTCCCACCTTTTGGAAATGGGTTCCATATTTCTTGGCATTGTTTTTGGGTCATTTTGGGTATTTTTAAGCTATAATTGAACTATAAAGTTAGGAGTGTATTGGAACCCATTGTGATGTCACTCTATGTCCTTATCTAGTAGTTTTCTCCTATTGTTCATTTGGTCATTGTATCTAATTATGTATGCATTTCCATTTTCATGAGTGTTGTTGGATCATCACACTCGTTTCTTGGTGTTGTTGGTTGTCTTCATTCTCGTGTATTATTGGTTGTTGATTACCATTACCCTTGTGCACCATTGTTTGATTATGATTACAATGTGTATGTTTATTGGATGATGAGTCATGCGTTATTTTTTGTGCCATGACCATTTGGTGTAAATGATGATTTAGCAAATTTAGGAATGGATGAATTGTAAAATGGTTTTGGAGTAGTTTCCTTCTTTCCTTAACTATATTGAAATGAAATGATTAGTGTTGATGAATGGTAAAGGACAAGGTTCTACAAATTAAAAGTATCGATAATCCTTGTATTAGCCTATTCCTTTCTCCTACTTTTGCCTAGTTTGTGAGTACCTATGTGGCGATTTATGCATTAGATGCTTGATATGTGTCTACTCAATTGTGCTTGTGCATTGAATTACTAATGTATATTTTATCCTTGAGTTGTGTATTGGACCCTTCATATATGTGTATTCAAGTGTGGTTGTGCATTGAATTCTATTAGATTATTGTCCCCATGGTGTGATGCATTGGATGGAATGTGAAACCATTTGTGCAACCATGGTGAAAATTATCAGTGTCTTGTTTAAGACCCTGGTTGCATGTGAGTTTGGTCATGCTATAAGTGTATCCACAAACTTATTTCTCCATAGTTCAAGAGTTTTCTAGAGTGGAATAGGCATCTATTGTTCTCAATAATGGTAGTATGGTTTGGAGGTGGGTAACATTCTCTATTGGTCCCCTTCTTGAAAATCTCTTGGTAGCTTGAAGAGTTCTTAGTTTGGTATATTTTCCATCTTGTATTATCCCTTGAGTTATGTAAAGGTTGTAATCATGTTATCTTAAGTATTGAATATTGCATTTGACACTAATTTATGCCCATCATTGTATTCTTCAAATGTACGCTTGTAATTGTAATAGTTATTGCATTTTGTATTTCGTAGAAAAAAATGTGTAGGCATGTAATTTCACTTTGCTTTCATAGATTTTACTCCTCACACTATTGGAAAAAATGCTCAAGTGATGCTTTATTTCATGGATGTGTAGTAGATGTTAATTGAAACTCCATGGTGTAGTTGGTATTTGTTGTGATGCTCACAACACGCCCCATTTTACTTCTTAGAAAAATGAGGACCCTTGCTGTGGTTGTGGCTTTTTGCTTGTGTGTGGGTCTGCTTGGTGGTAAAAGGGAAAAGGAAGTGAATGTTACAAACCTGGTTGAAAATAAAGAAAAGTAGCATTAAGTACCAGAGCTAAATATGGGTGAATTCCTTGTCAAAAATGAGTAAGGGTTATTTTTTGAACCATCTTAAAATTCCCAATATTTTGCAAGATATGTGTGTTTTTGGTAAATGCACTATAGGAGGGTTTGTATGTTGCATATACAAATGTGTTTGTATGTGGTGTCATTGTATGAGTCACATAAAGGAGTTGTCTAGTTAATTTTATCATCATACTTGTATGCATTTTGCTAATGTTTTATCCTTACATACAAGTCGGACCTGACAAAATTCAGAGGTGAAATGGGCAATCAGTTAAGTCCACCGGTTGTATATCAGGGTTTGTATATTTGGCAAAAAGATAACATACAAGGCGATATACAACATTATATGCATATGGAGGAACCGAAAAGAATATGAAGGGAAGTTTTATTGAGGTATGTTTCAGGCTTTGTATGTGTATGTTTTGGATACATACATTGCGATATACATACCACGTGGAACTCAAAGGAAGTTAAAGTGTGATATAAATGATGCATCATACCTTAACATATATCAAAAGATGCATTGCATTTTATATACATATCAGAGCCGAAAGGTAAATGAACTGTGGTTTATAAAAATGAGAGGTTTGAAAAGCAGATGCAATTGAGTTGGTATGTATCTGAGCTTGTATCTAAAGGTTTGATACAAATATTGTTGTAACATGGAAGTACAAGTGAAGAGTAAAGTGGGTCCCACCGCTTGCATATTAGGCTTGTCTAGTGAGAATGTATATCTTCGATATACAAGCTGATGTACAAGAAAAGATGCAAACAAGAAATACAAGCTGGATGTGAGAAGAAGTTAAATACAGAAAAGCATTTGTATGTTTGGAAGGCTTGTATGTTTATGATATACATATTTTAGATACAAAGAAATAAAAGGCACCGTGAGAGATAAAAGGTAAAGAGAGGGTTTGTATATGCGCTTATACAAGATAACATACAAAAGGTGATATACAAAGCAAAGATACATGTATGAAAAAGAGAAAAGGGAAGGAACGTTAGTTTGATTTCTTGCATGAGCGTTTTGTATGTTAAAAAGATACAAAGGAAACATACAAAGGAAAATATAAAGAAATGTAACAATGTATGCAGAAATTAAACTAACATAAAAAGTTCAAAACTCAAACACTGAAATAGAAGGCCGAAGTTTTGGCGCATTAATTGCCGTAATTAATGCCGATCTAACACTCAAAAAAGAGTAAAATTTAACGAGAGTTAGGGTAAATTTAACAAATTTTTCTTTCAGATATACATTGTTAAGAGTTAAAATTGTAGAAGAAAGAATTGTTACTGTAATTTGGATGGAACTCATCAGAGCGAGGGAATTATGGTAGCTGGACAAAAGCAAAATGGTAAAAGTAAGTCAACGACTGAAGTCAAGTAGTCAAAGAAATACAGGATGGCCCCTAAATAGAAAAAGGTAGATACAGAGGGCGAGTTAAAAAAAGAGAGGAAACCACGAAAGGAGATAGAAAAAGAAGAGTTACCCTTGCACAGAGGATATCAGACATTGATCAGTTACAGTGGAGTGGGAAAAGATACAAATATTAGAAATTATGATACAGACGATGTTTTACAAAAGATTACAGTTGTAGATGCTTCACTAGATAAGAAATGTATATGGGAAAGTGCACTGTACAAGGCTGCAAGTTTCCCATTGGCTATGGAGGCCCGAGATTTGTGTTTAGATTGTGTAACTTTATATGATCCAACTACCAGGAAGATTATGTTGTATGATAGACTTATTGCTGATTTAACCACATAGGGGATTGCGAGGACATTTGGATTGGAAATCAATAAGAAAATGAGAGATATTGATATAGATCAATATAATGAAGATTTTCATACAAATGAGAGGGAGTGCAAAGGTAAAATATTCCACAGTTGGTACAGCCCATAGAATAAACCTAAGGCTGTAGCCAGGGTACACAAGAATTTGATGAGAATATATTTCAAGGAGGAGATCTATTTAATGATCACAATGTTGAGTAGGTTGGTAGGATTGAGAGAGGGCACTAAATATGAGCCCTGGATGTTTACTGTTATTGAGTTCATCAGAAAAGTAGAAAAGGAACAAGAGCAAATTCACTAGGCCAAAGTAATAAGTACAACTATTTGGAAACAGGCCATGCTAAGGAAGCATAAATTACTTCCTTTCTATTTGTCTTCCTATGTATTGTATTCATGTGCAGTGGAAATTAGACCTTTCATACATGAGATAGAAAGGGTTGGGACCTGAGGAAGAGGTTCAGGACAAAAATTGGTGTATGAGCATTACCCTGATCTGCAGGAGGAGAATGCATTAAAGAGGTTTTCTTTGGTTAATGATGTGTTTTATACCTACATGGTCAGAATTCTAAGGGAAGAAACTAATAAAAGATTGTCTAGCAATGCAGAAGATGCAATTGGGTTACATAGTTCGTGGTATATTCAATTTCCACATTATACTTGTATCAGAATTGAAGGGTTTGAAGGAAAGCCTTTCATGTTACCCTGGTATCCTTCTGATAAATTGATTGTGTTGGAGTTTTCAAGGCAAAATTTGAATGCCTTTAGAATATATAAAAGGAAGTTTAGCAGAGGAAACTTAAAGTTTCCTTGGGCTATTGGAAGACACTTCTGTTACAGTGAAGAGGTTGCTTGATGTTCAGAGCAAGAATTAAGATACTATGGATTTGAAGAATTTGATGTAGCTAGAAAGTTTGATCCTTTCCATAGGATCCAGACTTCAATTGACAAAAAGTATAAGCATCAGATACATATTGAAGATTTCTGGTCTGATTACAAGAATGATAAAGAAGCGAGCAAAAGGGCACATAAAAGATTAACAATTGAGCAAATGAAAACCATGGGTGAAATATATGTTCCTCCAGAAGTTTAAGAAGATGGTAAACTACTGCATCATAGTTATGCAGAGGCTAGGCTGGCTCCTATTATAGACCCTGATTGGTCACAACCTTGGAATAAATCTTTGGACAAATTGTCCAAACCAGTTATATTGTTTTCAAAGACATGGTTGAAAGATAGAATTGAAGAGCTCAAAGCTGAGGGGAAGGAGATTACGTATCCTAAAAAGGGGAGGAAAAGGAAACAAGAACCTAGTGAAGATCTCTAGTGTTTTTATGAGAAAAAGAGAAAAATTGTAGAGGCTAGAATTGTGGAGAAAGATAAGAATGCTACTCTAATGGATCCCTATGCATTGCGAATAACAGTAGCAGTGTCATCAGATACTTTTGTGGATGCAAAGTCACTAAGTCATGAGGTGAGTGTAGAGGAAGCACAGACTTCCAAAAAGGGTAGCATGACAAGAAGTCAGAAAGGCAATCCCAATAAGCTTGTCAAAAGGTGATACATCTAAAACAAGTGAGGTAGTTTGAGCACACGAAGTAGGTGACAAGTTGAGTAATATACCTAGTGCCTCCACTTCAACAGAAAGGAAACAGGCATATATTCAAGTGAAAATAGAGTTGGCTGGAGAAAGACTGCAAGGGTCACAATCACATGAAGCCAAGCAAACTACTGAGACTGTGCACATTGTAGATGATAGTAGTGAAAGCGAAGAAAGAGGAATGTATGTTGGGAAGGAGATTGAAATAGAGGAGGGGTCTAGTGATTTCTTAAGTGAAGAGGAAGAACAAAGTACCCAGGCTGAAATGGAAATAGAATAAGGCCCAAATCATGAAGAAGAGGAGGTAATTGGTACCCTAGTCCCTCCCGAAATCATTAAAGATTTGCAAGAGGAGGCACACAAAATTGAAGAGGCTGAAAAAGAAGGCACACCTGAGGAAACAAGAGAATAACTTGATCAAGTAAAGGATGAAACAAAAGCTGGCACTTCAGGTATAGATGCTTTAAATATGTTTAGCATGTATGATGAGCAAAGTGAAGAAGAGAAAAATACAGAAAGTAGACAAGAAGAAGAAAAGGACGCAAAAGAAGAAGATACAGTGAGAGGATCCTCTACACCTACAGAACAAATTAATATGTCTGAAAAAGAATAGAAAGAAAGTGAACATATAGAAGGTGTAACCAACACAGAAGACACAGTCAAGAGGCATGAAGATGAAGAAAAGTTAGAAAAGATAGATGAAATTAAAGTTGATGAACAAACAGAAGACATGAATATGCCAAATGTAGAATACATACATATAGAAGAAGATCAGGAAAAGGAAACATCAAAAGGAGAAGATCCTGGAGAAGAAGCTGAGGATGGAGGGGACATAGAAATAGAAGAGGAAGAAAATGAGGGTGAGTCTAGACAGCAAGATAATCCCATGGTCCAAGAAGAAGCACCTCAAGAACAACAGCGTCCACCTCACCAACAAAATCCACAACAACAACAACGAGAACAACAAATTCCACAACAACAACAAGAACAACAACAACAAGGAGAGGTTGAAACAAAGAGACCTCATGAAGAACTAATTCATGAAGTTATAACTGCAAAAGGCACCAAGGATATTCCTGCATGGTTAGGAGGAGAGATAAGAAAGGAAAAGAAAGAGGTACAGTTGGTACCGATTGACATTAAGAGTTTGTTAGGTAATACAACACCAGGGAAAGAAAGAAGAAAGGCTAGGACAATGTCAGCTATCCAAAGAGGTCCAGATGGATCTAGGGTGCTAAATCTAGCCATACCTCAAAAGGAGAAGCAAAATGTGGAATAACCTTGGAAGAGTATAAAATACTAAACTTTGATGAATACCTTAGAAGGAGAAGGCAAAAAGCTTAAGGCTAATGTTTTTGATGAATGGTTCAAAGATTTTATGCAGGAAGGTGAACAAGTAATAAAGTAGGCTGTGAGAAGTTGGGAGATGGTTGCAGGAGAAAAGAACAAATGCATGATACTTGTACGTAATTGTCAATCCAGAAAGGAAGAGTGCAGGTCTGAACTGGAACAGTTGATAGAAGTTGAAGAAAGAGCAGAGGAATTGATCAATGAAGGAGTAATTACTGTTACAATGGCAAATCAAGTGCCACAGGTGAGATTAGAACTCAAATTTGAGGAAGACAATCTGAGAAAATGTATAACAATTGCTCAAGATTTAGGAGAAAAAGCAGATGAAATGATTAGAATGCACAAAAAGATAGTAGAAAGACTCTTAGAGCATGAATGCATGGACATACCAGCATATGGATTGGAAAGAGCTAAATAACAGAGTTTAATGCCATTTTTGCACCATGCATGGAAAATCTTGATGCATACTTAACCAAACAAATGATGGATTCATTAATGGAAGATAGTGCTAAAATAAGGACGTACAAGAAAAGAAGCAAAGACTCAGAAAATAGAGAAAAGAAATTAAAGGAGGGAGTTACTCTGCAGGAGTATATATGGAGAAAAATTCCCGGAGGGGACCACACCTTTGTAGAAGGTGTAATCAATAACTTCAAATCATACTTAAAAGAATGAAAAGGGTAAAGGAAGTAACAGTTTTGGGAAAAGTCAACTAAAGAATATCAGCGAGCATAAGTCAAAGAAAGGGGAATCTTATTTTTTGAAAAGATTCCAACAACATCCTTTGAGAAGGAAAAGATGCCATTTAGATATTTTGGCAGACAGTTATAAATGAAGGTGCACCCTTGATCAATAATGGAGGGATCTCAACCATAGATGAAGTTTGTAGCCGTAGCAATGAGAAGTTTCAAAATCTATATAAGGAACTCTGCTACTTGTACATTAATTACACAGGAATTTTAAGAGAATAGTTGGCAATTGTAGTTGTTTGAATATTTTGATTAGAAGGAACATTTTAGTTTAGAGGAGGTCACCTGTGTCTGCACTAAGGAATGCGTGGAGCATCTAGCTTCGTTACTGTATGTGTAAGACATTTTATAAGTTTTCTATAAGTTGATTAATGAAGCAAAGAGTCATTCATACATTGTAAATCATATGTGACTATATATTTTGAATACATATACATCTGGAAATCTACGTCTACTTTAGAGTGTTTTCTGGCTCTTGTTTGTATTTGAAATATTATCTCTTCAAAAGCTTGCAATCTTGAATGTATGTTCATGAAAATACTCAGGGCTTACATTTAAAGGTTTAGTCGATGGATTTAATCAAGTTTACTGTACTGCTTACAATGTGAATAACAGAGCATTTAGATCCTGTAGTAGAATGAAGTTCAATTTAAATTTCTCTAACTTTTCCAAAACATTTGAAATACTTAGCTTAAATGGAGAAATTTAAAGGAGATTGTCTAATATTTGAAGGAAACATGAACAATTGAGTTAATATTTGACAATTTTCATAATATTTGTAAAGAAAAGCTTGTGTTAATATAAATCATATAAAGTTTTGTGGTGCAGTAACAAATTTATGCAAAGAAATGAATAAAATGTTGATATTTGTGATATTTTGTATAATTAGAGTCTAGTATGTCATCAATCGCCTTGAATCAAGTAAGGCCCCTTGCATATTACAGTTTCACATTAACCTATTAAATTGTCCATAAGGTCAAGACCTAACCATATAGAAACTTGGGATTAAGTAATCTTAATTGATTCCTTCATATCTTTCGAGACAATTAGGTTCATTTTGTGAATTTTAACTTTTGTTATAAATGTGTAAAAATAATCATCAACAATTTTTGGTGCTAGAAAGAGGGCCTTATTAGCGTTAAGGTTGAATTTGAGTAAAGATGGCTCATAATAGTGGTAGAGTGACTAGGTCTAGATCTAGTTCAGAAGATATATTTGTGCAATTACCTGATAGGAGGAAGAGTAAAGGTCCTTTGATTTGGAATCCTCAAATATAAAACATAGGAGGTTCATCTGGAACACCTCCTGGATCACCTTTTAATATTCATAACATTGTGAGTCCTAACAATTCTTCATTTAGATCTTTGAATCTTGGTTTAGGTCCTCCTAGACATCCTAGTCCTCCTAGAGGTCCTAGTCCTCCTAAAAGTCCAAGTCCAGCAAGAAATCCAGCTATTCCCACGGGTCCAGGTCAGGCACAAGTACCTGCAATGGCTTATTTTAATGTCAATTATCCTATAGCATTCCTTGATTATCATGAGATGCCAAAAAATCTTGAAAAAGATATGTCCTAAATATCAATTGCATCAGGATCCAGAAGATCACATTAGGATATTCAAGGAGGCATGCTTTAGATCTAGGTTAGAGTATGAAGATGTAGTGTGTAGGTTGTTTCCTTACACCTTCAATGAGCAGGCTTCTAACTGGTATGTTAACTTGCCTAATGGATACATTTCTTCTTGGGCACTTATGGAGGAGACATTTTTGTCTAGGTTTACAGGACCAATTGATCCTTCCACCTTATATCATAAATTGGCTGCAATTCAGAGAGGTGAAGGAGAGCTAATTGATAATTTTAATGATAGGTTTCAAAAGACTTATTCTAGGTTAGTGGCTCCTTACATAGTAAATGCAGATGCATTAATAGCCATGTATTATGTTGCCCTTGATCCATTAACTGCTATGTTTGTCAAAAGAAAGGTTGATATAGATACAATATCCAAGGCTTATAAGGAAGTAGCCTCAGTAAACTAGGAAATGAGACAAGTGACTTATAATCCATTCCTTAATGGAGGAAGCCCTAGGATACAAAGTCAAACACAATCCTGGAATGGAGTTCCTAAACATAATACTCTATTGTTGAATCCAGTCCCTACATACACACCTGTGTATAATCCTGCCCCAATCTAGGCTATAGTTCCTTATACTGGTAACACTACCAATAACAATCAGAGTAATGGTCAGTCTTTCTTCCAGCCTCCTCAGGATACATTTGTGGCAACAACACAAGAGGACAGGGAAGAAATCAAGGAGATTACTGCACATTTAAGAAGATTGACTACTGAAATGACACAATTGAGAAATGAAAATTTCTATGGTAGAAATAATCAAGGATACAACTAGAATCACAACCAAAATTATAATCAAGGTCAGGGTTCTAATCAGGGTCAGAATTATAGTCAGAGTCAAAATCATAATCAGGGACAAGTAATGCAAAATAGAGGACCTACTGTAAATAATAGAACCTGGGGTAATAACAATAGGAAGCAGAATCAGCCAAGACCACCTAAGACATGGAACATAGGGCCCAACAATGGCACTCTAGCTTCTCCATTTGAGAATTTGGATAATCAGGAAACAAAACAACCAGATAGAATTCAAATGGCTAACATAGCATTAAAGAATTGGTGCAAAATTCATAATACTAGTGCCCATGCTGAATTAGACTGCCCTTAGTTTCATTTGGCAGCAAGTATTTTCAATGTAGATGTATAGGCTCCCACCTATGAGTTCCTTATTCCCAAATGTAATGAAATAGTGCCCTCAAGATATGAGACTGCTTTAGTCTTAAAAACTTTTACCTTTGCAACTAGGGAGGAGGAGGATCAATTGTTAGAGGATGAACCTTACTTTTGTGAAAACCTATATCCTGAATCAGCTTTAGTATTGAATGCTTTTTAGTTTCCTTTTGAAACTGAAAATGAAGTGTTATGTGAAATAGAAGAGGTACAGGCTTTTCAACAGTCTAACAAAAATCATACCTACAATTTGAGAAATAATACTAGGCCAGGAGGTCCTTTCACTACTTCCACTCCTAACAATTTCAATACTCCCCCAGATCTAAATGCTAGCAATAACCCTGCTATACTAAAGGCCAATCATCATGTGAACAATGGAACAGTAGCACCAAAAGTCCAAACAGGTAAAACAAAGATAGTAAAAACAATGAGGTTAATGAGTACTTGTCAGAAGAGATAAAGAAAATCAAGGTCAGTATACCTTTGTGTGAATTATTGAAAAGTCCAGGGGTCAGAAATGCTTTCATAAAATCCTTGGATACATCTGTGATAGGTGAAGTCTCTGCTGATGTGAATATTCCTAGTAAAGATTCACAGCCTAAGGAAAAGAGTAAGAAAATTGAACCTTCCAACACTAATGTGGTCATGTATGCTGATAAAAGGGAAGCTCCTCCTTTGTTGTTAACTATTAGGATGTGTGGAAAGAACATACATAATTGCATGGTAGATTCTGGTGCATCAGTTAATGTAATGCCTTTAGGGATATGTAAAACTTTAGGGATGACTCCCACTAAATCTGCTAAAGTTGTTACACAATTGGATAAAACTGAGGTTAGTGTGATAGGGGAACTGATGCATATTCAAATGCAGTTAGCTTCAGATCCTAGGGTAAGTCAGTTTATTGACATTCAGGTAGTAGATATACCAGAGAATTATGGGATGTTGTTGAGTAGAGACTGGTCCAAAACATTGAATGGATATATGGCCACTAATTTTTCACGCATGTGGTTACCTTGGAGAGGTGTTCCAAATCAGATTAGGATAGAAGTAGAACCTAGAATGAAACACATGATTACAGAATACAATAGGACTAATGAGATATTCTATGCTTCTGTTGAACCTAGTGTTTATAGAGTTACTAACAGGGGAGTGCAAATTGAAGAAATCTTGATGTTAAATTTTAAAGAAAAACATGTCAATAAAGAAACAGTACTGTTCATTGAGTCTAATGAAAACTCTTCTGATGAAGAAGATAATGCAATAAATAGGTTTGGTCAGATCATTAGGCAAGAAATGGAAAGTGAACAAAAGATTCTTGTTCAGTGCAAGTTATGTAAAGGTATGTGCAGAGTCCATAATAAGCCACATTCTGAAGAGAATTCTGGGATGTGCAGAGACATTATAGAATATCAATACTTAAAGTGTATACAGGGGATGGAATTACAAGAAGGGAAAGTTAATCCTAATCAACCAAATAAATACTTTTAGGGTAGTAAGAAGGTGCTAATTCTAGATTTAGGAAAAGAAACAAAAGACAAAAATATCTATCATTCTGATTTACAAACCGAAAGTATAAATATGCAAGTAGGGCAAAATGAAGTGCACATGGAGAAACAAGTTAGTACCTCACATGTAATGAAAAAGGTAAAACATGCCAAAATAAAATGTCAAAAGAATAAAGGAGGCATGTGGACATTGAAATGTGATGGGTCTAAATCTAAACAAGGTGCAGGTGTAGGCGTGGAACTCATAGATCCTAAGGGTAAGTCATTTTTAGTAGCATATAGGCTACAATTTCCTTGCACTAATAATGTAGCAAAATATGAAGCTTTGATCTATGGACTTGTTATGGCTATCAAGAAGAAGGTGAAAGTGATCAGAGTGTTTTTAGATTCTTAGTGGTCAGACAGGTAAGAAAGTTGTATGCATGCAATTATAAGAAGATGGTATGTTATAGGCATACGGTGTGGGATTTGATTGATTCATTTGATGCCTTTAACATAGAACATATTCCTAGGGAATTGAATCATAGGCCAGATGCATTAGCAGTTACTGCTAACACTTTGGAACCCTTAACACTGTCAAGTTTGAAGTGATTTGCTGTTGAATTAGTAAATGTTCCTAGTATACCAGATAATGTTACTCATTTTCAAGTATTTGAGGGAGATCAACAAATTGTTGATTTTCTAACTTGTAATGAGGTATTTGAAGCTCAAATCATTGATGAATAAGAAAGGCTTGAGGTGTCTTGGGATGAAGAAGACATAATCAACTTGAAAAACAATTTCTTACCTAAGGGAGTGATTGAGTTAGAATAGATTTTTGACTTTGATGGGGTAGTAAGACAAAAAGATTTACCCAAAACTGAAGGGGGTAAATGTGATCTGTATAACTTAGGAACGGAGAAAAGTCCATAGAATGTATTGATTGGGAAAGCTTGCTCTGAGGAGTTAAGAAGAGAAATTATAGATGTTCTGAAAGACTATAAACATGTTATAGCATGGACATATGAAGATTTGAAGACATATGATACGTCCATCATAACTCATGTAATACCTTTGAAACCAGATGTTAAACCATTTAGACAGAAACAAAGGCCTGTGAATGCTATTTTAGAGCCTTTAATCTTCGAAAAAGTTAAAAAATTACTGTCTACCAGGATAATCTTCCCAGTCAGACATTCAACCTGGGTAGCCAATTTAGTACCCGTGAGAAAGAAAAGTGGAGACATTAGGTTATGTGTAGACTTTAGAAATTTGAATAAAGCCTCTGAAAAAGATAATTATCCCTTGCCTCCAATAGATGAAGTGCTGCAAGCAGTAAATGGGGCTAAGATGATGTCTTTTCTAGATGGATTTTTATGATAAAACCAAGTCTTAGTTGATAAAGACTTGATAGGTTGAAGACTACTTTTACTTGCAAATGGGGAAATTATACATATAGAAGAATGCTTTTTGGTTTAATCAATGCAGGTGCCACTTTTCAGAGAGCCATGGACATTGCATTCCGTGGACTATTAGGTAAGTGTATTGTTATTTATATGGACGATTTAACTATTTATTCTAAGGATGCATCCACTCATGCTGAAGATTTGAGGAGAGTACTTAAAAGATGTGAAAGGTATGGAATTTATCTCAACCCAAAGAAATGTTCATTTGGTGTAACTAAAGGAAAACTGTTAGGACATGTCATTTCTAAGAATGAGATATCCATTGATCCTGATAGAGTAGAAGGAATAAAGAAATTGCAATTACCAAATAGTAAGAAAGAATTAAAGTCCTTTTTTGGTAAGATTAACTTTGTCAGGAAGTTTATTATAAGATTTGCAGAAATTGTACAACCATTGAACGCCATGCTTAAAAAGGATGCAAAGATAGAATGGACACCAGTAGCCAAAGCTACCTTTGAGGATATTAAGGAGGCCATTTCTAATGCTCATGTATTAGCAAGTCCAGATTACACAAAGCCATTCTACATATATTCTTTTGCATCTTCACATTCAATTGCAACTGCTTTGACACAAAAAGGGGAAGATAATGAAGAAAAGCCCATAGCTTTTATGAGTGCACCTCTGAAAGATGCACAACTAAAATATCTTGATACAGAAAGAGATGCATTTGCACTCATAAAAGCAGTGAAAAAGTTTAGGCATTACATCTTACAAAGTCAAGTTAAGGCCATAGTGCCAGATGCAACAGTGAAGATGTTGCTGATGCAGAATGAGCCTAGAGAGAAAAGAGCCAAATGGATTACAACATTACAAGAGTTTGATATGGAAATTATTCCAATGAAGTTGGTTAGAAGACAAGCATTAGTGCAGACCATAGCAAACACAGATCCAAATTTGGTAAAGTAACAGTATGTGTTGAATACTAATGATGCATCAAGCTGGTATGATGATTTGAACACTTTTCTAATATCAGGAAAATATCCAAGCAAGATGAAATCTTTTCAAAGGAGAGCTTTAAAGATTAAAACATAGAGGTACATGGTACAAAGAGGTCTTCTATTGAAGAAGAACCATGAAGGCATATATTTAAGATGTTTGAATAGAGCTGAAGTAGATAAGGTATTGTCAGAGCTACATGATAAGTATGGAACTACTCATGGTTCTCATCTAGATACTACACATAAGATATTAAGAGCAGGTTATTATTGGCCTACAATGTTTAAAGATACAGAGAGTCACATTCAAAGTTGTCACACCTGTCAAACTACAGCAAATAAAGGATGAAATTAGGCTAATCCATTACAGCTAGTCATTGAGTCTAGGCCATTTGCACAGTGGGGCCTAGACTTCATTGGAGTTATAAATCCTCCATCATCTGCAGGACACAAGTTTATATTGATGGTAACAGACTATTGTACAAGGTGGACTGAAGCCACATGTTGCAAATTTTATACTACTGAGGTAGTTATCAAATTCCTTGAAGGAAACATCGTAACAAGGTTTGGAGCTCCATATTCACTGGTATGTGATAATGGTCTTGCATTTTCTTCTTTGAAATTTTATAAATGGGCTTTTGAATATGGGATAGTTTTAAAATTTTCTTCAAATTATTATCCTCAGGGGAATGGATTAGTTGAGTCTACAAATAAGATTTTATTGGATATAATTAAGAAGCTAATTGAAAAGAATCCTAGAGAATGTAACACATTGTTAAAATATGCATTGTGGGTGGATAGGACTAAGGTTAAATCAGCCTTGGGCAATGCATCTTATTATCTAGTTTATGGGACTGATCCCATACTTCCAGTGAATTTAAGATTACCTGTTTGGAAGTTTGCTAATGAATATTTAGGCTTTGATGATCATAGGGAAGCCAGAGTAATTCAAATGTTGCAATTAGACGAGAAAAGAGATAAAACCATTGAGAAGTTTCCCAAACATCAAGTAGTGGTTAAAAGATGGTTTGATAAAAGAGCTAGAGTCAAAACATTTAGAATATCAGACTTAGTGCTGTGCTGGGATAAAGCACATGAAAAGAAAGGAAATCATGGAAAATTTGAGAGATTATGGTTAGGTCCATTACAGGTCATAGAGATAATAGGAGACAATACATTCAGGCTCAAGACCTTGACTAGAGAAGATGTGCCATTACCTGTTAATGGCCAACATTTGAAACATTACTTTCAGGCTTGAGGTGAGGGTATTTGGGATGTTCTGTATCATAATGTAAATGGTGTACAGTTTTGTTTTGTTTGTTGTTGCTTGGTTTCATTTTTTTTTCTATTGTTTGGTTTTGTTGTGTTGGTTTGTTGTTGTGTTGCCTTGGTTGGGATGTTTTTTCTATTTTAAAGTATACATGAGCAGATTAACAACCACTGAAAATAATAGAAAATTTGGAACATTCAAGTTAATTATTTGAAATTTATGCATAACTTGTTGTGACTGTCATGAATGTGGAAAATGGTTTAGCTTGTGAAATTTTGTATTCAATAACTGTGGGTTGAGTATTCAAGGGAGGTTTCTCACAATGACACACCTAAAATCCTTGGGTTTGTTAAAAATACAAGTGTAGATATTAGGTGAAAAAATCAGAGGTCACCCTTGCTACCATTACAATTCTCAACTTAATTTTAGCAAGTGATCATTCCTTGCATCATGAAGTTACAAATGTGACATCTTATAAAGTCTTTATCTTACATAAAATATAAAATAAATAAATGAATAAAATAGATTTTACTAAAAATCTAGATTAAGCCCTCTAAGTAACTCTACCGAGGCTATGGACATTTGCTGGCAGTGGGGCTCTACTTAGGAGAATTGTAACGATAACATTATCAGGGCTATAGACGCCTGCTGGCAGTAAGGCTCTATCTGGTTGGCTATGAGGGAATGACATCAACTATGTAGGTTAATATCAGTCACTGGTTTGTTCAACTGATTTTCAAGATGAGGATTATTAATCACGTGCACCCACTTAAACTAAAAGGAAAATTCATGCACCTTATTGAATACATTAAGTCTCAAGTTGGATAATGATTTATAGAAAAGATAGTTGGAAGTTATGGATTTAATTCATTTAGTTTTCTTTAATGGGTTTAATTTAATTGTTTTGTTTGGTTGCTAGTTGTTGTGATGCTCACAACATGCCCCATTTTACTTCTTGGCAAAATGAGGACCCCTGTTGTGGCTGTGGCTTTTTGCTTGTGTGTGGGTCTGCTTGGTGGTAAAAGGGAAAAAGAAGTGAATATACAAACCTAGTTGAAAATAAAGAAAAATAGCATTAAGTACCAGAGCTAAGTATGGGTGAATTCCTTGTCAAAAATGATTAAGGGTTGTTTTTTGAACCATCTTAAAATTCCTAATATTTTGCAAGATATGTGTGTTTTTGGTAAATGCACTATAGGAGGGTTTGTATGTTGCATATACAAATGCGTTTGTATGTGGTGTCATTGTATGAGTCACATAAAGGAGTTGTCGGGTTAATTTTATCATCATACTTGTATGGATTTTGCTAACGTTTTATCCTTACATACAAGTTAGACCCGACAAAATTTAGAGGTGAAATGGGCAATCAGTTAAGTCCGCCAGTTGTATATCAGGGTTTTTATGTTTGGCAAAAATATAACATACAAGGCGATATACAACATTATATGCATATCATGGAACCGAAAATAATATGAAGGGAAGTTTTATTGAGGTATGTTTCAAGCTTTGTATGTGTATGTTTCGGATACATACATTGCGATATACATACCACGTGGAACTCAAAGGAAGTTAAAGTGTGATATAAATGATGCATCATACCTTAACGTATATCGAAAGATGCATTGCATTTTATATACATATCGGAGCCGAAAGGTAAATGAACTGTGGTTTATAAATATGAGAGGTCCGAAAAGGAGATGCAATTGAGTTGGTATGTATCTGGGCTTGTATCTAAAGTTTTGATAAAAATATTGTTGTAACATGGAAGTACAAGTGAAGAGTAAAGTGGGTCCCATCGCTTGCATATCGGGCTTGTATAGTGACAATGTATATCTTCAATATACAAGCTGATGTACAAGAAAAGATGCAAACAAGAAATACAATTCAGATGCGAGAAGAAGTTAAATACAGAAAAGCATTTGTATGTTTGGAACGCTTGTATGTTTATGATATACATATTTTAAATACAAAGAAATGAAAGGCACCACGAGAGATAAAAGGTAAAGAGAGGGTTTGTATATGAGGTTTGTATATGCGCTTATACAAGATAACATACAAAAGGTGATATACAAAGCAAAGATACATGTACGAAAAAGAGAAAAGGGAAGGAATGTTATTTTGATTTCTTGCATGAGCGTTTGTATGTTAAAAAGATACAAAGGAAACATACAAAGGAAAATATAAAGAAATGTAACAATGTATGTAGAAATTAAACTAATGGTAAAAAGTTCAAAACTCAAACACTAAAATAGAAGGCTGAAGTTTTGGTGCATTAATTGCTGTAATTAATGCCAATCTAACACTCAAAAAAGAGTAAAATTTAACAAGAGTTAGGGTAAATTTAATGCATTTTGCTTTCAGATATACATTGTTAAGAGTTAAAATTGCTGAAGAAAGAATTGTTACAGTAATTTGAACGGAACTCATCAGAGCGAGGGAATTACGGTAGTTGGACAAAAGTAAAATGGTAAAAGTAAGTCAACGACTGAAGTCAAGGAGTCAAAGAAATACAGGATGGCCCCTAAACAGAAAAAGGTAGATACAGAGGGCGAGGTAAGAAAAGAGAGGAAACCATGAAAGGAGATAGAAAAAGAAGAGCTACCCTTACACAGAGGATATCAGACATTGATCAGTTACAGTGGAGTGGGAGCAGATATAAATATTGGAAATTATGATGCAGATGATGTTTTACAAAAGATTACAGCTGCAGATGCTTCACTGGATATGAAATGTATATGAGAAAGTGGATTGTACAAGGCTACAGGTTTCCCATTGGCTATGGAGGCCTGAGATTTGTGTTTTGATTGTGTAACTTTATATGATCCAACTACCAGGAAGATTATGTTGTATGATAGACTTATTGCTGATTTAACCACAGAGGGGATTGCAAGGACATTTGGATTGGAAATCAATGAGAAAATGAGAGATATTGATAGAGATCAATATAATGAAGATTTTCATTCAAATGAGAGGGAGTACAAAGGTAAAATATTCCACAGTTGCTACAGTCCAGAGAATAAACCCAAGGCTGTAGCCAGGGTACACAAGAATTTGATGAGAATATATTTCAAGGAGGAGATCTATTTAATGATCACAACGCTGAGTAGGTTGGTAGGATTTAGAGAGGGCACTAAATGTGAGCCTTGGATGTTTACTGTTATTGAGTTCATCAGAAAAGAAGAAAAGGAACAAGAGCAAATTCACTGGGCCAAAGTATTAAGTACAGGTATATGGAAATAGGTCATGCTAAGGAAGCAGAAATTACTTCCTTTCTATTTTTCTTCCTATGTATTGTATTCATGTGCAGCAGAAATTAGACCTTTCATACATGAGATAGAAAGGGTTGGGACCTTAGGAAGTGGTCCAGGACAGAAATTGGTGTATGATCATTACCCTGATCTGCAAGAGGAGAATGCATTGAAGAGGTTTGCTTTGGTTAATGATGTGTTTTATACCTACATGGTCAGAATTCTAAGGGAAGAACCTGATAAAAGATTGTCTAGCAATGCAAAAGATGCAATTGGGTTACATAGTTCGTGGTATATTCAATTTCCACATTTTACTTGTATCAGAACTGAAGGGTTTGAAGGAAAGCCTTTCATGTTACCTCAATATCCTTCTAACAAATTGATTGTGTTGGAGTTTTCAAGGCAAAATCTGAATGCCTTTAGAATGTATAAAAGGAAGTTTAGTAGAGGAAACCTAAAGTTACCTTGGGCTATTGGAAGACACTCCTATTACAGTGAAGAGGTTGCTAGATGTTCAGAGCAAGAATTAAGATACTATGGATTTGAAGAATTTGATGTAACTAGAAATTTTGATCCTTTCCACAGGATCCAGACTTCAATTGAAAAAAAGTATAAGCATCAGATACATATTGAAGATTTCTAGTCTGATTGCAAGAATGATAAAGAAGTGAGGAAAAGGTCCCATAAAAGATTAACAATTGAGCAAATGAAAACCATGGGTGAAATATATGTTCCTCCATAAGTTCAAGAAGATGGTAAACTACTGCATCAGAGTTATGTAGAGGCTAGGATGGCTCTTATTACAGAGCCTGATTGGTCACAGCCTTGGAATAAATCTTTGGACAAATTGTCTGAACCAGTTATATTGTTTTCAAAGACATGGTTGAAAGACAGAATTGAAGAGCTCAAAGTTGAGGGGAAGGAGATTACATATCCTAAAAAGGGGAGGAAAAGGAAACAAGAACCTAGTGAAGATCTCTAGTGTTTTTATGAGAAAAAGAGAAAAATTGTAGAGGCTAGAATTGTGGAGAAAGATAAGAATGCTACTCTAATGGATCCCTATGCATTGGGAATAACAGTGGCAGTTTCATCAAATACTTTTTTGGATGCAAAGTCACTAAGTCATGAGGTGAGTGCAGAGGAAACACAAACTTCCAAAAAGGGTAGCAGGACAAGAAGTCAGAAAGGCAATCCCAATAAGCTTGTCAAAAGTTGATACATCTAAAACAAGTGAGGTAGTTGGAGCACAAGTAGGTGAGAAGTTGAGTAATATACCTAGTGCCTCAACTTCAATAGAAAGGAAACATGCATATATTCAAGTGAAAATAGAGTTGGCTAGAGAAAGGCTGCAAGGGTCACAATCACATGAAGCCAAGCAAACTACTGAGACTGTGCACATTGTAGATGATAGCAGTGAAAGCGAAGAAAGAGGAATGTATGCTAGGAAGGAGATTGAAATAGAGGAGGGGTCTAGTGATTTCTTAAGTGAAGAGGAAGAACAAAGTACCCAGGCTGAAATGGAAATAGAACAAGGCCCAAATCATGAAGAAGAAAGGGTATAGGAAGAAGGAGTAGTGGATCCATTTGGTACCCTAGTCCCTCTCAAAATCATTAAAGATGTGCAAGAGGAGGCACACAAAATTGAAGAGGCTGAAAAAGAAGGCACACTTGAGGAAACAAGAGAACAACCTGATCAAGTAAGGATGAAACAAAAGCTGGCACTTCAGGTATAGATTCTTTAAATATGCTTAGCATGTATGATGAGAAATGTGAAGAAGAGAAAAATATAGAAAGTAGACAAGAAGAAGAAAAGGAAGCAAAAGAGGAAGATACAGTGATAGGATCCTCTGCACGTATAGAACAAATTAATATGATTGAAAAAGAATAGAAAGAGAGTGAAGATATAGAAGGTGCAACCAACACAGAAGACACAATCAAGAGGCATGAAGATGAAGAAAAGTTAGAAAAGATAGATGAAATTAAAGTTGATGAACAAACATAAGACATAAATATGCCAAATGTAGAATACATACATACAGAAGAAGATTAGGAAAAGGAAACATCAAAAGGAGAAGATCCTGGAGAAGAAGCTGAGGATGGAGGGGACACGAAAATAGAAGAGGAAGAAAATGAGGGTGAGTCCAGACAGAAGGATAATCCCATGGTCCAAGAAGAAGCACCTCAAGAACAACAGCCTCCACCTCAACAGAAAAATACACAACAACAACAATAAGAACAACAAATTCCACAACAACAACAACAAGAACAACAAATTCCATAATGACAAGAACAGGAACAACAACAACAAGGAGAGGTTGAAACAGAGAGACCTCATGAAGAAGTAATTGATGAAGTTAAAACTATAGAAGGCACCAAGGAGATTCCTGCATGGTTACGAGGAGAGATAAGAAAGGAAAAGAAAGAGGTACAATTGGTACCAATTGACATTAAGAGTTTGTTAGGTAATACAACACCAGGGAAAGAAAGAAGAAAGGCTAGGACAACGTCAGCTATCTAAAGAGGTCTGGATGGATCTAGGGTACTAAATCTAGCCATACCTTAGAAGGAGAAGGCAAAAGGTGGAATAACCTTAGAAGAGTATAAAATACTAAATTTTGACTTTGGCATACCACACGAGAACATGACATCTCAGAATGGGAAGATATGCACCAAGTGACAACAGAGATGTTAAGAAAGGACAAAGACATGCAAGAATACCTGAAGGGACACATTGTCCAACTGCAACAATTTATTAAAGGGATATTTAATCCTAGTATAATAGTTCCAAAACTACCCAGTGACATAGCAATTAAATCCAAAGAAGAAATAAGGGACATGGAAAATAAAAAGCTTACGGCTAATGTTTTTGATGAATGGTTCAAAGATTTTATGCAGGAAGGTGAACAAGTAATAAAGTAGGCTGTGAGAAGTTGGGAGATGGTTACAGGAGAAAAGAACAAATGCATGATACTTGTATGTAATTTCCAGTCTAGAAAGGAAGAGTGTAGGTCTGAACTGGAACAGTTGATAGAAGTTGAAGAAAGAGCAGAGGAATTGATCAATGAAAGAGTAATTACTGTTACAATGGCAAATCAAGTGCCACAGGTGAGATTAGAACTTAAATTTGAGGAAGACAATATGAGAAAATGTATAACAATTGCTCAAGATTTAGGAGAAAAAGTAGATGAAATTATTAGAATGCACAAAAAGATAGTAGAAAGATTCTTAGAGCATGAATGCATGGACATACTAGCATATGGATTGGAAAGAGCTTTAATAGAGTTTAATGCCATTTTTGCACCATGCATGGAAAATCTTGATGCATACTTAACCAAACAAATGATTGATTCATTAATGGAAGATAGTGCTAAAATAAGGAAGTACAAGAAAAGAAGCAAAGACTCAGAAAATAGAGAAAAAAATTGAAGGAGGGAGTTACTCTACAGGAGTATATATGGACAAAAAGTCTAGGAGGGGACCACACCTTTGTAGAAGGTGTAATCAATAACTTCAAATCATACTTAAAAGAATGAAAAGGCTAAAGGAAGTAACAGTTTTGGGAAAAGTCAACTAAAGAATATCAGCGAGCATAAGTCAAAGAAAGGGGAATCTTATTCTTTGAAAAGATTCCAACAACATCCTTTGAGAAGGAAAAGATGCCATTTAGATATTTTCGTAGATGGTTAGAGATGAAGGTGCACCCTTGATCAATAATGGAGGGATCTCAACCATAGATGAAGTTTGTAGCCGTAGCAATGAGAAGTTTCAAAATCTATATAAGGAACTCTGCTACTTGTACATTAATTACACAGGGATTTTGAGAGAATAGTTGGCAATTGTAGTTGTTTGAATATTTTGATTAGAAGGAACATTTTAGTTTAGAGGAGGTCACCTGTGTCTGCACTAAGAAATGAGTGGAGCATCTAGCTTCCTTACTGTATCTGTAAGACATTTTGTAAGTTTTTTGTAAGTTGATTAATGAAGCAAAGAGTCATTCATACATTGTAAATCATATGTGACTATATATTTTGAATACAAATACATCTAGAATTTTGCGTCTACTTTAGAGTGTTTTCTGGCTCTTGTTTGTATTTGAAATATTATCTCTTCAAAAGCTTGCAATCTTGAATGTATGTTCATGAAAATACTTAGGGCTTACATTTAAAGGTTTAGTCAGTGGATTTAATCAAGTTTGTTGTACTACATACAACATGAATAATAGAGCATTTAGATCCTATAGTAGAATGAAGTTTAATTTAAATTTCTCTAACTTTTCCAAAACATTTGAAATACTTAGCTTAAACATAGAAATTTAAAGGAGATTGTCTGATATTTGAAGGAAACATGAACACTTGAGTTAATATTTGACAATTTTCATAATATTTGAAAAGAAAAGCTTGTGTTAATATAAATCATATAAAGCTTTGTGATGCAGTAACAAATTTATGCAAAGAAATGAATAAAATGTTGATATTTGTGATATTTTGCATGATTAGAGTCCAGTAAGTCATCAATCACCTTGAATCAAGTAAGGCCCCTTGCATATTATAGTTTCACATTAACCTACTAAATTGTCCATAAGGTCAAGACTTGACCATACAAAAACTTGGGATTAAGTAATCTTAATTGATTCCTTCATATCTTTCAATACAGTTAGGTTCATTTTTTGAATTTTAACTTTGTTATGAATGTGTCAAAACAATCATCAACATTATTCATCCAACTCTTATTCGATAAAGTTATGATCAATTTGATATGTCATTTTAGCATGATTAATAGGCTTGCTCTCATGCATTGAATAGTTGAATTTGATCTTATTTGGAAAGAAATTATTTTGGAGAATCAACCATTGAGTTGTGTTATCAAAATCAAATGAGATCCTCTATTGTATGACGTCCTTTCTTATTTATATTGCATTGAAAAATATTCTTTAAATCATGTTTTAATAGCATGTTAGAGTAGGCTTGTTAGACAAGTCAAGAGAAGAAATTTTTAGGGGATCATTGTAATGATGAATCTTGGTGTTTTGGGTTCAATATTATTGAATCCTACTATGTGGACTTTGTCATACATGTTTCTAATGATATTCATTTCATGGTAATACATGTATGTTTTTATTTGAGTAAGTATTTGCTTGTCATCTCAAAAGGGATTTAGCCTATTTAGGAAATCTTGATTACATGATGTATAGGCTTAATTTGCTTATGATGTTGTCATGTTTTGAACATTCCTATGATTATGGAATGGAATCATTTAAATTTTATATTTTGCATTCAACTCTTGCTAAGAGTTAAGACTCACCATTTATGTTTGTGTTGTACATGAGGTAAGTGGGTATGCTAGTCAATAATAGTCTTTTTGGCTTAAAGTAAATCCTTTGATTTATGTAAATTTATGCATGTTGTTAAACCTAGAGTACAAGTAAATGTTTGGTTCAAACCATTTCTAGTCAGCACTTGGTTTGAGGTTGTTATGCCTTGTTTCATGTCTAGCATGCTGTAGAAGTGTTTGACCTAGCTCCACCCTTGTCTTGGCTTGTGTGACCTCATTTATTCATTTGTTGTTCCTTGCAAGTAATCTACTCCATTTTCTTGGAATGTGTTCCTTTGTGTGAAAGCATAGATAATAGATGGTTCTATTGGTTGAGGCTTTGTATCTACCAATTGACCTACCTCTTGAGGTGGTAATCCTTGATGTAGTCATGGTAGGAGGGTTCAATAAGGACTATCCAATTGTGCATCCTATAACACTTACATAACACAATTACTCAATGATAGTTTATTCAATTTCTACTTAATCATTAACATAAAAATTGTCCACAATGGACCTTATTACATGCTAGTACACAACCATTGAATTACAATAAGATTATCAAAAACTACACATGATACTTGCTCTAGAACACCACTTCCAAACCCATTAGTAGTAAATAGCTAGTGAATTCCAATATAATTACAATAGACTTGCTACAAGACTACAACATGACTTGATAGAAGTAATTAACATTCACACCTCCTAGCTACATACACTAATAGATACCATCAAATTGTATCCCACATTATGTATTACCAATTACTACACTATATTACTTAGGTCTAATTCCCTTACTGCCAAACTTACCTTCCATGCTACTACTTTCTGGTCTTCTTCACTTGCTTTCTTTTGATTCAAAACTTCTTATTAATAACGACCTTAGGATTCCCACATGATCTGCATCAACCTTAAGTTGGTGGAAAGATTGAAAGTACATGAAATTTTTTACTAACTAGATTATAACAAACTTAAAAGATACAATGGTCCAATGGTGGAGACTCTCCATACAACACACATCAAGCCTTTACAATGGTCACTAAAACATCCTTAAAATATTCTCCCTTGGTGCAAACCCAAAATAACTTTTTACAAATAGAATTAGTTTCCACAATTCACATTGTCAACCATAGAAAATTTACAAACCAAATTTGGAATCTAACACTTATCCAATGAACCTCAAATTTAAAATAAAGATAAACAAACCACTTTTCAAAATATCATCCAACTATAGAATCTAATTCTTCAATCTAGTGTTTTACCAAAAAATTTGTCCTTTCTTATCATGTAAAAATTCTAGTTAGTCTAGAATTAAGTCTTTTTTTTATCCTCATAGTCTTTAAAGTTTTGGTCTTTGAACCTTAGAAAAGTCATCTATTTTACTTCCTTTTCAGAAAAATTCTTGATTGGTAAACCTTTTTGGTGGGTTCACTAGTTTGCAAAAAGTCATTCTTGCTTCTTGATTGTTGATCTTTCTTTTATTAAATTTTGAACTTTGCAAACTTTTCAAGCCATCGATAAGTCTATCTTTGGTTGTCTTTATGACAAATTACCAAGTTTTATAACATCTCATGTTGCCAAAAAAAATATCGCTTTGTATTTCTCCTTCCATTTTGTTGTTTTGTTTAGTTTATGAACTCCTTTTATTTCCAAAAAGAATGTGCTCAAAACCTTATGTTTAAGAGCTTTTCTTATTTCATGAAATCTTGTTTTAGGTTAAAGGAAAGTTTTGGTCTTAATCTATTGTGAAGTGTTTGGGTGATTTTCTTGGTTCCTGAGTTGAAGGAAGTACTGAAAAACATGGTTTGTGAGTTTGATAGTTTTCCGAAGCACTAAAGCATCAAAGCACTGAAATGAAGATGGAAAAGTTTCAAAGAAAGTAATGTTTGAAAATTTCAACTTTTGTTGAATTGTTGAAAATTGGGAGATTGTATAGTTTAGGAACTTAAAAGTTTGCTAAAGAGAGGTTCCTAGGATATATACTTTGCCTAAGTACTAAAAAGCTTCTTCTTGGATTTATTTCCATGATTCAAAGGAAGGGAGAATTTGAAGTGACCTAACTTTGGCTATAAAAAGATGTTTTTTTGACCTCATTTTTATACTTTGCTTTCAAACCCACATTTCTTGCCAAAGGAAGAAGTTTTTTTCACTGTTGCCACCTCCTATTTTCCATTATCTCAAGCACATTCAATCAATTCACCATTATTGAAGGTTAGTGATACATTTCCATTTCTTTTCCTATGATTTATTTCTTAAACTAAAGTTTTCTTAAACCCACAAGTTTCCTGTCAGAATTTTTCATGAGTTCTATGTATTTTGACATGTAAACTCCTAGGAAAAGCCCCCTCCCTAGTGAAATATGAAATTATAACAAGATTTGTTGATTGTTTAATTTGGTGGTTATTTAAATCATTTAAGATGAAATACAAATATTAGGGTTTTGATGTTTCAACTATCATTCAAAATCACTTGGCATAAGTAAAGTATAATGATTTAGGACATATCAATTTGAAATATTTTTGGAAGAGAATGAATGAAAATCCTAGAACCCCCATGGCTAAAAAAACCTTCATGAGCAAACTTTCCCATGTAGGAGGTTTCCCATAAGTAGTGTAGTGCCTAGACTTAGTTCTCATTTGTATACAAAATTATCATCTTGAATCTAGAGAAAGTGAGGATAGTAGATGGCAAGGTGATGGATAGACTTGATGGCGCATCCTTGAGTACTACTCTTGGGTTACCAATAAGAGAAGAATATGCATATATGTCTATACAACAAGGATGGAATTATAGTGCAGTTGATAAAAAAGATCTATGTTTGAACAGCATTTCCCACCATTGGTTAAAGAATGAGAAAAAAAGGGCAAATCACAAATTCAAAAAGCATTACAAATATCACATTTCAAAGAGGACATTTTAGATATGAATACTCTTCTTCACAGAGTAGTGGGAGATAAGGATACTAGTACTTTTGAGCATTGGATGTGCCAGTTTATTATAGTCATTTGTTACTATTCTCAATATGTGGACTAGGGTAAAATGATTAGTGATTACATTCATGATAAATTGGTAAAATTCAAAAAGAAACAATGTTTTCATGTGTCTTCTTATTTGTTCTATGTCATTGCTTCTATGAATACATGACTCCATTTGAATACTATTAGAACTTATACAAATGTGACTCAAATATATGATTATTATCTTCAATTTCAAAAAGAATATGGAAAGAAGGATTATAGGAGGATAAATGATGCATTATGTATGCTCAATTTAAGAAGAATTGATGGTAATCCTGAAATAAGAATTTCTCATGAATCAGCTCAGCTTGTTATGCAATATGACAACTATTAAATATCCAATTTGATAAATTCACATATATAAGGATTGGAGGTTTTGAGAATTCTCCATATAAACTACCTAGATATGTCAATGACTATCATTTTCCTAGAGGTTTTCATGAAAATGAGTGAAGCAAGTAAGAAGATCCATGGGGAGAAGAAGGGAGGATATCCTTTCCCTATTCATTTGACATATTTTACATGAAAATCTCATACTAATGGTTTAAATGTGGACATTACCTTATCAAAATTTAATTTTCACCCCTTTATTACTAGACTGTCATATGACAGTAGGAACTATGTCAAGAATAATTTGTATACATGAAGTTCTTATGTGTTGGAAATTTGCAGCCATATAGACAATTTTCTCATAATCCAACGAGATTTTAATATGCAAAAATAGTGATCAAAATACATTTGCAAAAGAATAGACAACATACCATCAAAGGTGACATAAGATGTTCCCTGTGAAAACCCTCATAGTTGAAAAAACCTAGCCTCCAAAAGCATCCATCTCTCATGTATTATTTAGCAATAAAGATTACAATACATATGCAGAGTCTCCATGAATACCCCCGAAGCATCATGATCTCTACATGCACTCCATACAAACATGTATGAAATTGTACATCGCATGCCATGCTTCAAACCCTCACATGTGCAACCTACAAGAGATGCTTAAACAAGCCAAACCCAACCAACAGCTCAAACAACCAACAAGCCAACCTCAACAACTATCCATGTGTTTTCTTTTATAAAGTTAAGCTAACACTTAAGCTATATGTAGTATGGTAAAACCATCTTCCCCAAAACCATGAGCACACTAAAACCACTGACCCCCACATTTAACTATTGGTACTAAGTTTTCACTTTTTCACAATAATTAAATAATTACAAATAAATAACTAATTTCTCTATGTGTCCCACACACAAAATAATTAACCTAATGTTACATACAATGATCACAAGTGACACCAAATAAATACTTAATGTGGTTAAACACATCACACATGAGGCACCTCAAATAAATTATTATTTTACATAACTAAATAATACCAATGTTATGCAAGGTTTACAACACAGGTATTCCATAATTCTCCCAGTTGTTGTATACATTGCATAAGGGATCACCAAGTACACTCAAAACATAAAGGGAACCATCCATATGCCCAACATGTACCATATAAACATCCATGAGCTCCATGTGCTCCAAGGTACCTGCAATAATAATCAAGGTGTCCCCCATCTCAAACAAGAATCCCCTCATCCTCCATCATGCCAAACCATGAAGGATAAGACCCTTCAAAGAGATGCCACACTAAACTGTCATGTAGAATCAAGAAACCTACATCAACTAATATTCAAACACAAAAAACCGTATCCAATGGTAACAAACAGGCTCAAGTATTTGACAAGATTCAATCATCATAGTTGAAATAGCAACCACAGCTAGTTGCTAACACATCAACTAACCATATGTCCAAACCAAGGTATACAAATGATAAAAGTAGACCTTATGCCATCAACATATCCAACTCAAATCACAACAATAACAAGTCCCTGTATTTACTCAATCCTGCATAAAGAAGTCCTCCAAGGTAATAACACAAAGCATGTGATAACAAACCTTAAGATCCTCCATATTGTAGTATAATGAGAACATCCAAAAAATGAATCATTTACAACTTGGAACTTCCACTGCATGAGTAAATGTCAAATATGAAAATAGATCAAGGCATACAAAGATCCACTAATAGCCCTCACATAGAAGATGTGGCTAAATCCTCTATCTCATAGTTTCAAAGAACACACGCATAGATATGCAAAACTTGAAAACTAAATAGATCCAACATAAATCTCACCTCAAGTTCATATCTCTCCCAAATCATCCACATCATAAGAGAAGTTAAAAAGTCTTAATAGCTTAATACACATCTCAACTCCAATGTCATGTGAACACAAACATCTAGGGAAAAAAACCTTTCCCACTTTTAGGTTAAAATCATACCCCAAATTTTTATTTTTCATCTTATAAGAGAGATTCCCCTTTAAATATAGAGGAGGGTTGTTAGTCTCATTGCGACTCATCCAACTATTGGTAAATTTTTCTATCACAGGACAAGTCTTATTTTAAAATATACTGACACATCTGTTAACCAACAAATTTTTGGCAACTCTACTGAGAATTTGAAATAGACATTATTACAAGTTTCCTTATTTTTCTCCAAGTGATCTTCTTGGTAAATACGTTATGGCCCGATTATAGTCTAATTTAAGTCTTTTTCTATAATAGAATGGTACTTGGCTTGGTGAAAACATAGAAGACATAATTACTAATTTTTGGGTGGTTACTTGGAAAAATACAAGATCAATATTCTAGTATCAGGAAATTGAACAAGTACTCAATCAAGAAGAACTTAGAAGAGAAATTCATCAAAAATCCCAAACACTTGCTCAGGATCAAGTTTTAGAAAATTAGTTGAATTAGTCTATAAGATTCTTGACCCAAGAGTTCCAAGAAGGCAAAGATAATATTCATTGTACTCTAGAAAATTTTTGGTCTAGTTTTAAAATCAAATATTAATTGTTTAGACATAGGAAAAGAAGATATTATAATGGACATACAAACTCTCGCCTAGAGATATAGAAGAAACAACCAGCAATTTCACCAAGTTAACCAAGTTTTAGAAGATGAAGAAAAGCTGGGTAGTTTGAAATCATACAAGAGGCTAGAAGATTTGGTGAAGGCCATAAATTGGTTGTAGTAGAAAGGATTGTTGTAATTCCTAGAAGAAATAGACCTAAAGTTGCACCTATAGTTCAGAACAATCCTCAAAATCACTAGCAATAAATTCTTGTATTGGTGGAATAATTAGCAACTTTGTTGAATACACAAACCAAATTTATTTGAAAGATGGCTATGAAAAGATACACCTAAAGAGACCCTAAGAAAGGTATTGTTGATCCAGACTTTAAAAGTTCTATTGGAAGAAGTTTATTTTTATACCTTTCCTTCATCTTCAAGTAGAAAAGTTAAGTCTATCAGTAGATCATCTTCTCCTATTAGAACAACAACATCCCCTATCTATTTGGCTTTCATTTTACACGATACTTCTCTCCCTATGGTCATAAATTTTGAACAAAATCTAATAAAAGCCATGGAACCACGATCACTAGTACCCTAGGGTGATACCATTGGCACCTTGGCTCTGGGTATTCAGTTACGCTCACAAAATTTTTTGCCCAAATTTAATGGTGATGGGAAAGTTCCCTTGATGAACACATTAGTGTTTTATTTGCTACGTGTTCAATTTGGGAGTTCAACTCACGAGGATGTATCTGTTAGATTATTTGTGGAATCCTTAACTGAAGTTGTTGTAGAATGGTTCTACCATGTAACACCTAGTTCTATTAATGGTTGGTCTGTAATTTAGTCTAAATTTGAGAATAGATTTAAAAGGAAAAAAATGAACATACATTCTTAGCCCAATTGATCTATATGAAAGAGGAAATGCACGAGCCCATGAGGGAATTCATGGAAAAATTTAAAAACATTGTTAACAAAATTTCTCATGATATGAGGCCTACTCCTAAAAATTTAAAGTGATTTTCATTAATGCTCAATCCCCAAATGTTAGCTTCTATCTAAAGAGAGAAGGTGTGGAAAATCTAGAAGAAGCACAATAGATGACCATATCTATCAAAGATGATCTTCTGATAGAAGGTAAATGGAATAAATAATTGTAATTAAATAAGAATATGGTAAGGACTTCTACGGATCTTGTTATTCAGAGACTGTAAAATGATCCAACTACTCTTAAAAGATAGTTTCCTAGAGGTCAACAACAACCATTTTATCAGGGTGTACCAAGGAAAGGCTATGAGTAGCAAAATAACAAAAATAGGCCTTATGCATTAAGTGGTCCTTCTCAAAAGCTATCCATAGAAAGAACTTATACTAGTGGAAAGGTCAATAATATGGTATGTAATTTTTACCTAACTATAGATCATGATGGAGCTTCAGATTCCCTGGAAATGAATAGATTTATGCAAATGATGGCCAGAAAGGAAAATACGGAAGAGCCTATTATAGAAGAAGCAAATTCTTATTATTTTACTAATTCTACTATGGATTTATTCTAATATGAGTTTGATATCGATAGGGGAGAATATACATATACCAAGCTTGATGGTCAAACTTGTGTAGTGTTCACTAGAAGCCAGTAGACTCCTAAAAAGGATGATAATAAAAAATCTCATTTTGGTGATATGATTTCTTCCCCAAAGTTTATATTATCTAAAGGTTCTTCAAACACATCGAAGAAATCAAACTCAAATGCCTCTAAATTAATAGCTATTAAAATACCTTCTTCCTCTTCCACCGAAGATAGAACTTTTAGTTCCTTTGATATTATCTAACATTGCTGAAGTATAAAGATTCAAATTTCTCAAGCTAAATATCTAAGATGAATCCTACTGAATTAGATAGGTTAGTGAGATATGTTAAACAAGAATCCTCTACTTTATCTCATGTTAATGCCTAGGTATCTAAAAGTGTTGAAAGTAATGAGGAAATTCCCATTAGTTTCTCTTCAGATTCAAAGAATACAATGTCCCAAAATCCATATGATAAAACAAATCCTTTTTATATTTCCCTATTCACTATTGGATATAAGTTGACCAATTGCATCATAGATTATGGGGCCTTTGACAACATCATGCCTACTCAAATCATAAATTCCCTTGGTCTTTCTCTCAATTCCACTCATGGGGAATGTTGCTCATTGTATTCTAAACAAGTTCCACTCATTAGGCAAATCTATGATGCACAAGTAACTCTTTCTATTTACCCTAATTAGAGAGTCAAGCTTACAATTCTAGTTGTTGATATCGCAGCTAGTTATGGCATGCTCCTAAGTTGCAGTTTCTATAAAGACATAGGAGGTGAAATCCAATTGGACTAGTCTCACACACTTATTCCACTAGGTGGGAAGAAAGTAAGGCTTGATCCTGAACCCGCGGCCAAATAAATGGTCTTGAAATATGGAGATCCTAGAGTTGACATTCTTTATACAAAGCCTAGTACCAAGAACTATATGATCTCCTCTTCTTTGGGTGAATATTTTTTTGAATTGATCGGGTTTGATTTATCTTCTGATCTATGGACATTAGATTTCAATGGTAGTTGCTCTTCATCTAGTTCAAGGGCTGGTGTTGTGTTAATTTATCTAAATGGTTTGAAATTCCTTTTGGCTTATAAATTAGTGTTTGGAAATGTAAATAACACTATAGAATATGAATCTTTACTTCTTGGCTTAACAACAATAAAGGAAAAGGGGCTTAAATAGTTAAAGGCACCGGGAGATGCAAAACTTATTGTAAAACATGTGAGAAATCTATTTACTATTTAGAATGATATATTGAAACATTATAGGAAGAGTATGGGACAACATAGAGTACTTTGATGATTTCTTCATTGAGTCCATTCCAAGGGATTAGAACTCATGGGCATATTCTTTTACAGTTTCAACTTCTTTTCTTTTTCCTCATCTATATTTTAAAGATGACTCTTATAGGGTGGAAATTCTTTACAGACCTAGTGTTTTTGATAATGTCAATCATTGGAAAGTATTTGAGGACAACAAATAGATCATCTCTTTCCTAGAAAAAGCATGGACACTTACCAATAAATATATTTTGAAGGTAGTTCTTCCAAAAATAATTAAGTAGTAGATGGGAGGATCAATTCATTTGATGCCAACATTGAAGAATTAATCCAGTTTGAAGGAAATAAGATCCCCAAAGGTTTATTTTTCTTAGAAGATCTATTTGATAAACATGACAGATATATTAAACAAAATATTAAGATGGTGGTCAATTCTTCTATTGAGTATGAAAGTATAAATATTGGAACATAGGATGATTCAAAACTAGTATACATTGACAAATGCTATACTTTTAAAGAAAGGGAACATTTGATTTCCCTACTAATTAAGTATAAAGATGTCTTTTCTTAGTGTTACCATGATCTTAAAATTTTATGGATGACAAATTTCAAGATCATATCCCTCTGAAACCTGGTACAACTCCTTATAGACATAAACAATGCCCATGCAACCCTAAAATAGAAAATGTTATTTTTAATGAAATTGACAAAATGCTAAAAGATAGGATATTTATCATATACATCATTCAACATGGGTAGCTAACACTTTCCCCATGCTGAAGAAAAATAGAGAAATAAGAATTTGTGTTGATTTCAAAAATTTGAACAAGGCTTCCTTAAAAGACAATTATCCTTTGCCAGTGATGGATCATATTCTATAGATAGTCTCTAGTTGAGAAATGATGTTCATGTTAGATGATTTTTTAGGGTACAACTAGATTACTTTGGCATATGAAGATCAACATTAAACATCTTTCACCACACCATAGGGGACCTTTGCTTATAATAGAATGTCCTTTGGTCCTATAAATGTTGGAGCTACTTGTCAAAGAGCTATGGATATCTCATTTGGAGATCTTAAAAATAAAATTATTGTGATTTATCTTGATGACTTAATAGTTTTCTCCAAGAATATATTAGATCATATTAATGATTTAGTTGCAGTATTACAAAGATGTAAGGAGCATGGCATCTCCCTAAATCATAGAAAGTCAATCTTTGTAGTGACTGAAGGTAAACTTTTAGGGTATATTGTTTCAAAATAAGGTATCAAAATAGACCCTAAAATGATGAAAACTATCTAGCATAAGTTTCCCAACCAGTAGGACCACTACTAGGTATTTCTTTGGTTAGGTGAATTTCTTAAGGAGATTTGTTCTAGATTTTTCTAAACTTACTAGGCACATTGCAGAGATGATGAAAGGGAAGACTAATTTTAAATTGAATGATGCTAAAAAGAAGGATTTCAATAATATAAAAGAAGATATCACAAATGCACCTACTTTAGTGGATCCAAATTTTATTAAGGACTTTATTATCTATTGTTATGCCTCTGATCACACTATATGAGTAATAGTACTCCAAAAGAATGAACAAGGGATTGAATCACCCATTGCTTTTATGAGCACTCCTTTAAAGAATTATGAATTGAATTATTCATCTATGGAGAAGCATGCTTATGTTGTTTTCAAGGATGTTACTTGCAATTCAAGTCTTATATTCTTCACTCTCATGATGTTGTCTTTGTGTTTGATTCAGCTATCAAATCCTTTTTGACTTAGCATGAGATATGGTGTAATAAAAGGGAAGCCTAGACTACCAAGGTTCATGAATATGATGTAGAAATAAAACCCACTAAGCTTGTTAGAGGATGAGGAATATGTAAATTGATTGCAAAAAGTGAAATTGAAGAAATTGGTGATATTTTGTTTACTCTTTTTGTAGGACGTACTGATGAATGGTTTTTTGATATTGCTTTCTTTTTAACTTATGGAGAATACCCTTCTCATCTTTCACACAAAGATAATAGGAATTTAAAACTCAAAGTTTCTAAATATGTGATTTGGGGGTACTTTGTAGAAGAGGGGAATAGATGGGACCTTCATAAGATGTGTAGGAAAAGAGCAGCAAGAGAAGCTCCTTAAATCATTTCATAATGAGGAATGTGGGGGACATTTTTCAGTATCAGTTACAAATTTCAATATTTTGAGGCAATGCTTCTATTGGTGAGGTATGTTCAAAGATGATTATAATTGGGTCTCTAAGTGTGAAAAGTGTAGCCAATTTTCTAGTAGGACACAATTAGCAATTGACACCAATTATTATTGATGAACCATTTCAATAATCGGGTTTGGATTTTGTGGAACTTATCAATCCTTATTCTGGTGTAGGCTTTACAAATATTATAATATCTATAGATTATTTTACTAAATGGGTAGACGCTATCCTAGTTATATAGACTACTTCTAAGGTAATATGTAATTTCATGAAATAAAATATTTTTGTTAGGTTTGGAGTGCCCAAAACTATCATTATAGATAATGCTTCTAATTATTCATCTTCAAAGATTTCTTTTTCTATTATGATCATGGTATTATCTTGGCTCACTCTTCTGATCACTACCCACAAGGCAATGGCTAGGCTAAATCCAACAACAAAAACTTTATTACTATTGTTCAGAAATTAGTAGATGAAAACCAGAGAAATTGGCATAAGAAACTATATGATGCACTATGGGAAGATCAGATTACAACAAAGAGAGCTATAGGTATATCCCCCTTTGAAATGGTGTATGAAATTAATAGTACTTTACTTATTCCTCTAGAATTATCAGCTATAAAGTTGCAAAAAGCTATTAAAGATGGGAAATTCCAAGATGCATTAGAAAAGAGGTTAATGCACATGTTCAAAATTGATTTATAAAGAGAAGTTAATTAAATTTCTAAACATCAAAAGAAGATGAAAATAATTTTTGATAATAAAGAAAGGAAAAGGAATTTTGTGGTAGGGGATAGTGTCTTATTATGGGACAAAAGAAGAGAGCCAAAGGGAGCACATGGGAAGCTTGATTTACTTTGAAAGGGCCCCTTCAAAATTAGGCAAGTTGTTAGAAATAATTCATTCTTCTTATCATATCTAGAGGGAACTCCATTTCCCCTTACTTATAAAGGGCAAGATTTTAAGATATACAATTGGTAAATAGGTTGTCCCCCATATTGTATCATAGTTTCTCTATTTTTTTGGTTTTATTGTTTTGTTTTCTTATGATTTTGGTGTGACTTTGTGGCACATGGAATAAGTCTTTGGCCAATCGGAGCTTCTATGTTCTTTGCATCCTTTGTAGTCCTTGTCCCTAGTCAAAGCCAATTGTTACCAAAAAACTTGTCCTTGTCTATCATGCAAAATTATAATCAATACAGGATTAAGTATTATTTTTATCCTCTAAGTCTTCAAGGTTTTGGTCTTTGAACCTCAAAAAAATTATATATTTTATTTCCTTTTTGAAAAAATCCTTGATTGGAAAACCTTTCTGATAGGTTTGCTAGTTCAAAAACCTACTAGTTTTTTGAATGTCATTCTTTATTCTTGTTTTTTGGCCTTTCTTAGATAATTTTTGTAACTTCACAAACTTGTCAAGCCATAGACAAGTCTATCTTTACTTTTCTTTTCAAAAAATTACCAAGTTATCTAACATCTCATATTGCCAAAAACATTATCTTCGGTTGTAATTATCCTTCCTTTTCAGCATTTTCTTTAGTTTACGAACTCCTTTTCTTGCCAAAAACAATGTGTTCAAAGTATTATAATTTGAATCTTTTCTTAGTTCATGAACTCTTTTTTTAGCAGAAAGAAAATTTTTGGTCTTAATCCATTGTGAAGTGTTTTGGTGATTTTCCCGATTCACAAACTGAAGGAAGCACTAAAAACTTGGTTTGTGAGTTTGATAGTTTTCTGAAAGGCTAAAGTGCAAAAAATAAGATGAAAACATTTCAAAGAAAGTAAAGTTCAAAAGTTTCAACCTTTGCCAAATTATCAAAAATCAAGATACTGTATAGTTCATAAACTTGAAAGTTCATCGAAGAGAGGTTCGTATATTATATACTTTGCCAAAGTAGTGAAAAGATTCTTATTGCATTTATTTTAGTTATTCAAAGGAAGGGATAACTTGAAGTGACCTAAATTTGGCTATAAATATATATTTTTTCAAGCTCATTTCTATACTTTTCTTTGAAACCCATATTTCTCACCAAAGGAAGAAGTCATTTTCATTATCTCCACCTCCTATTTTCCATCAACTCAAGCACATTCACTTAATTCACCAAAATTGAGGGTTAACGTTGTATTTCCATTTCTTTTCTTATGAGTTATTTCTTACATTGAAGTTTTCTTAAACCCCAAAAGTTTCCCATTGTGATTTTTATGAGCTATATGTATTTCGTACATCACAAACTGGACCAAAAAAATCCCTATCTCGGTGGTATACCAAATTATATTGAGAGTTGTTGACTATTTAATTTGGTGGTTATTCAAATTATTTAAGATGAAATACAAATATTAGGGTTTTATGTTTTAACTATTACTCAAAATCACTTTGAAGAAGTAAATGGCAATGATCTAGGACATATCAATTTGAAAGATTTTTGGAAGAGAATGAATGTAATTCCTAGAACCATGTAGGAGGTTTCCCACCAGTAGTATAGTGCCTAGACTTGGTTCTTGCCTATATATGGAATTATCATCCTAAATCTAAAGAAGTAAGGTTAATACATGGAAGGGTGATGGTAAGACTGGATAACACATCCTTGAGTACTGCTCTTAGGTTACCAGGAAGAGAAAAATATGTAGATATGTTCATACAACAATGATAGAACTACTATGCTGATAAAAAAAAATCTATGTTTGAACAACATCACCAAGCATTGATTAAAGAATGAGAAAAGGGGAAAATCACAAATTCTGATAACATTGTAAAGATCACATTTTAAAGAGGACATTTTAGATATGATTACTTTACTCCACAGAGTAGTGGGAGATAAGGATATTGGTACTTTCAAACATTGGATGTGCCAACATATTATAGTCATTTGTTATTGTTCTCAATTTTTGGAATGGGGTAAAATGATTATTGATCACATTCATGATAAATTGGTAAATTTCCAAAAGAATCAATTTTTTATATGTACTCCTATTTCTTCTATGCAATTGCTTCTATGGATACATGGCTTAGTTTGAAAACTATTGGAGCTTGTACAAATGTGACTCATATATATGATTATTATCCTCAACTACAAGAAGAATATGGAAATAAGGATTATAGGAGGATAAATGATACATTTTGTATGCTCAATGTAAGAAGAAATCATGGTAATCCTGAAATAAGAATTTCTCGTGAAGCAACTTAGCTTGTTATGCAATATTGCATCTATTTTATTCAATTTGATAAATTCACATATATGATGATTGAAGGTTTTGATAATACTCCATATAAACTATTTAGATATGCCACTGACTATATCATTTTCCTATAGGTCTATAAGAAAATAAGTGAAGCAAATAAAAAAAGCCATGAGAAGAAGAAGGGAAATATCCTTTCCCTATTCATTTTGGCATACATTACATGCAAATATCATATTGGTGGTTTAAATGTGGACAAGATCTTATAAAACATTAATTTTCACCCCTTTACCACCAGACTGTCATATGACAATAAGAACCGTGTAAGGGATAATTTGTATACAGGAAGTTCTTATGAACATTAGTCTAATTTAGAAGAATACTGGGAAGATTGTACAGATGAACATGAAGTCATAAGGAGACACTGGATGAGACAGATAGTAGATCAAATGAAGGCTTTCAATCTTGGATGGGATGTTCTTGACATAGTGGATGATGAAACTGACATGATGGATGAAGCTTACTATACTATCCAATCAAAACCTTTGCCAAAGGATAGATGGTCTAAAAAGGAGGTCACAAATATAAGGGAAAGGTTGATATTCATGCTAACCAAAATTTAGAGGTGGTTAATTTCCAAGATCACTGATTATACTGCAACTAAGGCATCACAAAGCAAACATGCTTCAAGGAAGCAAAAGCTAGTTGCAGGTTCTACTTTTGAATAACCCCTACCAAGGTATATACCACTAGGTCTAGGACTACCTTTAAAAGAGGTATTGATGATGAAGATCCTTATAAGGAAGAAATTAAGAAGCAATGTGAAGTCGAAAAAGAAGGTCCAAGGAAAAGGTTGGAAGTGAAAAGAGCTGCTAAAATAGAGGGAGATGGTGTAGAAACACAAGAACTTGCACAAGATTAGCAACTTGTAAATCCACATGTGACTCTTCCCTCTCCACTTTAGGTAAATCTATCTCCTCCTCCTTTACCATAAGCTAATCCAAGTGTAGTTCCTCCTCCACCATTGATACCCAATACCAACATCAGTCTTTCTCCTCCATCTTCCCCTCCTTAACAATAAACAATATGCAACATAGTTCTTGATTCTATTTCCAATGCTAATTTTCCCGCTTAGTTCCTGATAGCCAAATAGTCCTACCATCACTACCTTGGCTACAAGAAACTATTGGAAGGAAAAGAAGATATATTCAAATGGTGTGTTGGTTCCCAAAAATAATAGCATCACAAAACTCTAAAACTTTCCTAAATCACCTAGGCCAGGGATTTGACTGTCAAGGTGAAAGGAAGAGGTTTTTCAACAAGTTCTAGGTGAGTTTGGCTGACTACAAGAGTGGGTAGACTTCTCTACACTTTAAGCTCAGCTTAGACTCTGGAGGGATATTCCAAGGGGTATACCTAAATAGGTATTGAGTTCAAACTAGATAAACAACTAAAAATATTGGACAACCAAACCCAACTCATCATCTTGACTCCAAAGACTACCACTAAGTCAAGAACAACTGGCTATCACATGAACCTTATATACCTGATTTAACTATGTGAATGTACATAGATAGGAAAGATGGTTTTTACCCTAAACCATAGATGAAAGATTTATTTGTTTTTAAAAGATTGTTTGATCCCTCTCCAATATGGACCGGTGCCTATTCCATTGGGCAACAAAATCACATAATGTAAGGAGGAAAAGAAATACACAACAAAGGATCAACAGAACTAGACATACATTTACATATATGACTTTCTAATAGATTTTCATACAATGAACATACTTAATAATCCAAAAGAGGACTGTAGTGATTTTTGTATAATAAAATGATGGAAAATACAAAGCCTTGTATTTATTTAGATGTAGTAACACATCTCCAAACACATGTTACAATCATACCAACAAATGTGACAAAGGAAGATATATATCTATGATTACATATTTACCAAAATCATTATAAACTCCTGTGGAGACATTCAATACATTCAAATTTGCAATATAAAACCTTCCTACACAATACTAAATATATCCCTTCACTAACAAACTAGACCAAATCGTGTGTTGATGCCAAAGATACTCCTTAAGCTCTCCCAGACTAGACAATTGGCTCAAAGACCAACCCTAAAAGTATCTAAAAATGAGGCATATATATCTGTTCTACTCTATGTAGCTTCTAACGTGGAAATCCCAATCAATAAGTAATTTCTGCAACATAGGACGTGGAACATGGCCATGTCAGGAGAAACAAGAGAAATTCTGGTTGCCCATACCTTGCATGTAGATTTGCATCCTTAGAAGGACCTGCTAAAGATATATCCATTGAAACACTACATCTCCATATTAAATTATGTACATGCTCATTGATGGAAAACACTTTTCCAACTACTATCCTGACGTTGTATTTCTACAACCTCACGCTTTGACGGTGACAAAAGGGGAAGAAAGTCATTTAAAAAACAAGAGGATAGTAACAATGTTGGTAAGGATTTTACAACACTTCAAAATTATCAAATCATTTATACATTGCAAATCTGTGCTTTACACATGGGTCAGTGTAAGAAGTTGGGTCCACTTTTTGGCCAAAAAGTGGAAGTGTTTTCCTTGATTTTCAGAATTTATCACATTTGACCTAAACATTTGAGGCACTTAAAGATTGAATATTAAAAAAAGTTAGTAATATGAAATGTAGTACTCAAAGTCTAGTTTTTAAATATGTAATTTATTTTAATACCCAGATGATACAAATTAATTTTCAATAGGCATTTCTAAAAACCACTGTTTAAAAGTCACTTTTTTTTAACCATACCATGCACATGTACGGCCAACATAATTTGACCTAAATAAAAGTATTTTTTTAAGTCCTTTTGGGGAAAGATGTGTAGTATAGTGAAGTTTGATGAGGATATTTTTTATAATTTTTTTGCAAATATTTTTTTTTTTTATTAATTTTTTATTGGTCCTAATTGTTGTTTTTGAAAACCCCTCATGTACGACCAACATAATTTGAGCAAAACTAATCATAAAATGATTTTTTTTTATTGTGTAAAGAATAATGTGTAGATTGATGATATATATATATATATATATATATATATATATATTTAAAACTTTAAAAATTAAAACTTATGAAAAAAATACAAACACCTGTCATTTCAATTTTTTGGACCAATTTGCTTATAAATTAAATAATAAATAGAAAAACAAGTCCAATAAAAAAATTGCATATTTAAAAACTAGACACTGTCATCTGTAATGGGTTTTAATTTCGTAAAAAAGTTTAGAAAAAAATGTCGCAAGCCATATAGGTAAAGTCAATCTTTCCTCTTGTTCTATACTTAGACAAATACTTGTAGGTCCAAGGCTCAAGGTCAACTACCCATGTCTTTCCCGAGCCTAAAACCAAACCAAAAGCATGGGTGTGAAATTTAAAATTTTAGAAACAGGCACCCGTTCTAAAAAACAATAGAAACCAAAATGGGTACCTATTTTAAAATGGGTACTCACATGATTCTGCATTTTAATTTTACCTCATCAGAAAAAGTCTTCTTTCACAAACCTAGCATTTTTCCCATTTTGTCAAAAAATCTTCAATTTGCCAGACTCCATTTTTATCTTCTTTATTTTGCTTATTGACAAATATCAATTTTCTTGAACTTGGTTGGCCTTTGCATTATCGACGAATTGTAACCATTTCGAACTTAGTCAGAAAAAACCCACTTTTCTGGACTCTTATCCTTTCTCTCCTTTGCCAACCCTATGAGATTTTCTAAACTTCACTTTTGATTTATATTTTACCCATTATCGTCAAAGTGACCCATATCGGCAAAAGAGGAAAACTTAAACTTTTCTTTTCTATCAGCTAACTCCTCTTTCATTGAACCATCCCTTCTTTGCCTTTACCACCACTTAGTCGGCAAAAGTTCACATCTCTGAACCTACCACCCTTTGCACCTTTTCTGCCTTTATCGACAAAAATGACTTTTTTTGAACCAACTCACTTTTCCCTTATAGGCAAAAGTCTTCATTTCAGAACTAAGGCCCTTGCCGCCTATTTCGCCTTTATCGACAAAACTCACTTATGCCAAACTTTTCTTCTTTGTCTCTTTTATCTCCCTTTTCAGAAAAAGTCCATTTTGCGGAACCATATCTTTTATCTCCATATCACTCCCATCAACAAATTTTCTTTGCACGGGACATGAGCTATTTTTTCTTTATCAGCTAAAACATGTTTTGCCGAACCATCACCATTTTAATGCTTTGTCAGTGATTTTTCACTTTTCGGAACCTGCAGAATAATCACCTTTTATCACCTTATCGGTGAATTATGTAAAATCTTGAACTAGTTCACTAGTTCCTCTTTCCTCCAATTTGCCGATATCCTATGCCTTAGTCATTTTTTTTCTTTATCGGCAAAGTGGCCCCCTCTTGCCTTATTGGCAAAAATGAAAAATCACAAACTTGGCTTCCTCCTTATCTTATTTACCTTATTGGCAAATCCTACTTTTGTCGAACCTTTGACTTTTCATCCTTTTATTTGCCTTATCGGCAAATGTCAACTTTTCAGAACCTGGCCTGCCTTTTCCTTGTGTCGGTAAAAACACAATTTCATGAACCAAGCACTTTGCCACTTTACCAGCAAAAATGCCAAACTTTGCCTTTCAACTTGTCTTATCGGAAAAAAGGACCTATCGGTGAACTTACCAAATTCTAAACTTTCCTTTAGTTTGGTCACCAGTCAATTCCTCGACAAGGCATTGTTTCTCCTTTTCATGCCTTAGCCAAATTCTTACTTTTGTTTGCCTTGTCAACAAACTTTGTCTTTGCTAAACTTTTGACTTCGCGCCTTTTTTATGCTTTATCGGCATAGTTGAATTTTTATGAACCTTGCTTTGCTTTGTTCACTACTCATTCCAAACTTCCCTTTGTTGTCGGGAAAAGTCCACGTCAGTAAACTCCTCATCGATAGAACAAAAGGTTCACAAACCAAGAACTTTGCCGATCAAAGCCATCATTTGCCTTAGCATTTTCTCTATTGTATTGGCAAAATCGAATATTAGCGAAGTGGTGAAAATGAAACTTGTGCAAGTTTGAAAGTTAGAGTTTTTGCCAATTTTCTAATAATGGGCAAAAAGAGGATTTTTTCTAAGGGAGAAAACATTTGACCATGGAAAAACATAAAGGTCAAACTTTGACCAAGCATAAGTTCTTCATATGAAGGAATTTTGAGGTGGTTCAAAAGGTAAAGTTGTTCAAAATTGAAAAATCTATCCAATGGTGACATAACTAAGATATTTCACATGTTTTTTGGATTTTTTAGGGGGAAAGGAAGCAATTTAAAAATTGGATTTTCTGGGTGCCAACACTAGCTTTGGTTGGGGACGTGTGACAAGTAGTGTCATAGCGAGAATATAGAATATCTCTGGGTAGACCAACACACAAATACATGGACACACACAAACATATTTACAAAGAAACACACTATCAAAAAATGACTACAGCCAAAATTTTGGGACATTACAGGCCACCCCTACAAAAAACTAAATGAAACTACTTGCCTTTGTCAACGACAAGCCTATTGAAGGAGCTGATCTGTCTCAATCCTTTGTTGCACTAATCACCCAACATCAATAATAAAAACATTTTACAGCATACACATACAAAATAAAAACACTCATATCATCATGTTGAAGATTGAAAAAAAATTACCAGGGCAAGGCAGTCATAGATAATATGATTCATCATCATGCTAACTCACATATAAGCACTCACCTTCAAGTCCCATGTCAACGTCATGGATTTTTGGGCCTACATAAATATCAACATGAGGGAAACTATCATGCTGAAACTCATCCAACCTAGGTGTAATCTCATACTGGGCAATATCATAGGACTTTTCAATTTCTTGTGGCCCAACTACACTAATGCTAATGTGCTCCTCAATGACTGAATCAAAGGCATGATTCAATTTTAAATCTCCACCATTAGCACATAAATCTAAAATTTGAGGCACTTCAAGTGAAGACTCACAATCTTCAATTTGCCTCTCTATTTTGGATTCCTTAGCACAAATTGCTGTGTAAAATTTGCTGCTAAGAAAATCAGAAATGATTTTCTCCTCATCACCCTACAGGTCAACAACTTGACCCACACTTGAACATCCAGCCTCATTGTTAACAGGCCTAGCCAATGAGCTCAAAAATATGCTCTCAATATGATCCACATCAATGAGAGGTAACTACTCCAAACAAAACTCTAAAAAATCATCTATGCTAGAGTCTTGATGACTGGGAACAATTACCTCAAAATCACATGTAGTTGTAGCAATGCCTTCATGGTGTCTAGCTTCAAAGCACAATCCTCTTCATCCGCATGCAAACAAGTGCCAATGACCTCATTGTCATTATTAGGAATAAATGAGGGTAACACATCAAACAAGAGACTACTATCTTGTTCACCCTCAACATCATTTTGTACCTCTTCTTTTTCCACTTGTTGTCCATAGGTAGTCGAGTTATATTCCATAAAACTCTCCTCCTCCAAAGATGAAAGCTCAAACTCACTGAACTTTAAATCAGTTTCAAAAAGATGATTATCCATACACCAATCATAATCATAAATTATGTTACCTTATGGACTTACATGCTCTTCATAAAGGGCATTATCTCGTATGCTCATCTCTCTAGATCATCATTTGCTTCATCAGTATATATGTATGCATTATATAAGAAATCACCTGAGCTGATTCATTTGATGCATCACTTGCATACATACCTTCCCAGTGGTCTACAATACAACAACAAACAACAGGGTCAAAAATCTCTTCACCAGATTGGATGCGATCATTGATTTGTTCATTTTCATCTTCCACTGATGACTGGTCCAAGGGAATGCAGGTGCAGTCACTACTATTTTCATCTTAATCACTTTCAAACATTACATCAGCACCTTCCTCTACCTTTCTACATACACAACCATCACTTGATATTGTGTCTGGATCATATGAAACATCCACATCCCTACTATCTACAACAACCTATTCATTACCAGCTACCTCTGCATCTAAGGATATAGATTTTACAATCATATCCTACTTAACTTTGTCAACATAATCAGTGAACACATAGGCCTTTTGTAAACCCACTAGATTGAATTCCTCCTGTATAGAACTTAATCTTATAGAATTGTCATAAGCTCTCAAATACATATCAATACATATAGGAGGATCAGGTCTAAATTTTCTTGGGATATGAGATAAGGCCACTACAAATCTGTGGCCGAGCTCTAAGCTAGACTCTCCTTCTTGCCTTTTAATATTTTCTAGTTCTTGGACAAGAACAAGATGGTCTATACCATGCAAAATCTTGAAAGGAAACCACCAACTAATCCCAGGAAGCAAAATGCTAGTCAGGGAAACTAACCAGCAACTTCCGTGCTATTCCACATAGAGATCTTACAAAAAATATCATCCACATATCCTCATCTCCAAATTTAAATTTATCCATGAAGTCTGAAAATGCATCAATGTGTGCCTTCCCATTGAAAACCTCACACCCATGAAATAAAGGCATCTGATTGTAAATCTTTTTGTGCATGGATTGCTACTCATTACTGACCCATGAGAGGTCTAGTTGTCTATAGGTGTTTTCACTAACAATAGGGGGAGGCTGAGGAAAAGAACAATTGGGAATAACAAGAGGGGAATCAAACTGCGGCATGGACTAATGCAGCCTGATTTGGCCTACTAATTCTTTTTCTTGCTACAGAAAAGACTCTAACAATTGCTTTTCTTTTTCAATTTTATTTTGTAGCCAAGACTTTTCATTTCTATTATGCAAGGGCTCAAAAAATTTTGGGTTTGTAAAACTAATGGGGCTACAATCGAAAAATACATTACCAGGATGGTCAAAGGCCATATAGTTCCTACGGTCTTCAACAAAAGAAGATGGAAGGCAAGAATCCTCCCTAGGGTGTTCATATTCATAACAGTTGGCCATGACCAACTAAAAACCATTTATGTAGGACAAAGGAAAGAAAACAACATGTTCCTTTACCGAGAAAGAAACCATGGTCAAGGATGAAAGAAAACTTGTAACTTAACTAGCTGCAACCTCCTTGAAACATGCAGACAGTAGCAACACTTTGTTTTCTTTTGACAATAGAGTCGCCACCTCAATAAATGAGGAAATCCCTTGAAGCGTGACAATCTTCGAGGCTTCAAAACTGATTCTGGGTTGCTCACACCAGTAGAGTGTTCAAGAAATTTAAAACCAAACAATTAGTCTCCCCAACAATGGCACCCAAATATTGGTTCCCAAAATAACAACACAAAACTCTAAAACTTTCCTAAATCACCTAGGCCAAGGATTGTCATCAAGGTGAAAGGAAGAGGTTTTTCAACAAGTTCTAAGCAATTTTAGCCAACTACAGGAGTGGGTAGACTCCTCTGCACTTTGAGCTCAACTTAGACTCTAGAGGGATATTCCAAGGGGTATACTTGAATAGGTATTGAGTTCAAACTAGATTAACAACTAAAAATATTGGACAACCAAACCCAAATCATCATCTTGATTCCAAAGATTGTCACTAAGTTAAGAATAACTGGTTGTCACATCACTCCTATATAGCCGATTCAATTGTGCGAATGCACATGCATAGGAAAGATGGTTTTTACCCTAAACTGTAGATGAAATAATTGTTTTTTATTTTTAAAAGATTGTTTGGTCCCTCTCCAATATGGACCGGTGCCTATTCCATCAGGTAATAGAGTCACAAAATGTAAAGAGGAAAAGAAATACACAACAAAGGATCAACAGAACTAGACATACATTTACATATATGACTTTCTAATAGATTTTCATACAATGAACATACTTAATAATCCAAAAGAGCACTGCAGTGATTCGTGTATAACAAAATGATGGCAAATACAAAGCTTTGTATTTATTCAGATGTTGTCACACATCTCCAAACACCTATTACATTCATACCAGCAAATGTGGTAAAGGAAAATACATAACTGGGATTACATACTTACAAAAATCATTACAAACTCCTATGGAGACATTCACTACATTCAAATCTGCAATATAAAACCTTTGTACACAATACTGAATATATCCCTTCACTAACAAACTAGACCAAATCATGTATTGATGCCAAAGAAACTCCTTAGGTTTTTCCAGAACAGATAATTGGCTCAGACACCAACCCTGAAAGTATCTAAAAATGAGGCATATATAGCCATTCTCCTCTATGTATCTTCTGGGTGTGGAAATCCCAGTCAACAAGCAATTTCTGCAACATAGGACGTGGAGCATGGCCATGTTAGGGGAACTAGTGGAAATCCTGAGCACTCATACCCTGCATGTAGATTTGTGTCCTTAGAAAGACCTGCTAAAGATATATCTGCTGAAACACTACATCTGCACATTAAATTTTGTACCTGTCCATTGATGATGAACACTATTCTAGCCATTATCCTAACATTGTATTTCTGAAACCTCATGCTTTCACAGTGACAAAAGGGGAAGAAAATCGTTTGAAAAATAAGAGGCCACCAACAATGTTTGTAAGGCTTGTACAACACTTCAAAATTATAAAAGCCTTTATACATTACAAATTTGTGCTTTACACTTGATTCTGCACTTTAATTTTGCCTCATCGGCAAAAGTCCTCTTTTATGAACCTAGCATTTTCCCCCTTTTGTTGGCAAATCTTCAATTGTCTAGACTCCATTTTTATCTTCTTTATTTGCCTTCTTGGAAAATATCTATTTTCTTGAACTTGGCTGGCCTTTGCATTATCAGCGAATTGTAACCATTTCAAACTTAGTTGGTGAAAACCCACTATGCCGAACTCTTATCCTTTCTCTCCTTCGCCAGCCCTATGAGATTTGCCAAACTTCACTTTTTCTTTATATTTTGCCCATTATTGACAAAGTGCCCCATATCGGCAAAAAGAGGAAAACTTGAACTTTTCTTTTCTATCGGCTAACTCCTCTTTCACCAAACTACCCCTTCTTTGCCTCTGCCACCACTTAGCAAAATTTCACATCTCTGAACCTACTTCCCTTTGCACCTTTTATACCTTTATCACCAAAATTGACTTTTGCCGAACCAACTCACTTTGCCCTCATAGGAAAAAGTCTTCATTTCAAAACCAAGGCCCTTGCCGCCTATTTCACCTTTATCAGCAAAACTCACTTATGCCGAACTTTTCTTCTTTATTGCTTTTATCTCCCTTGTCAGAAATGTTACATCCCCAACTTACAATTAGACTTATGGATTAACTTGGCATGATAATCAAGAGGATTAGTCATAGTTAATTGATTTTATATTGTGGAAATATCTGATTTTTCTCTTGATTATGAAGTAGTTACTGATGTTAATTAGTTTTGTAAATTGATTAATTAATATTATGAGACATGATAATGATACATTGATCATGATCTTGTGGTCCTGAGTGTGAGCAGGAAAAAGAATGTCCTTCAAAGAAGGAAGGAGAGTATCATCCTGGAGGAAGGGTTAGACATTGTGAAAGTAAAGGGTTAAATAGTGATACAAGTATCGACTTTTATGTCCTAAATTCCTCTCATAAGTTGACACGTGTCTTGTCTCTTTTCTTTAGCTACCGTGTTCATGGTAAGTTATTATGTCATTGGAGTTATCACAAGAAGTTGTGATGATCAAATGATGTTCTTGGAGCATCATCCTTAGTCAAGAGACAATAGTGTTTAGAGACGAGGAGGTCTCTCATTATCCTTTTGTTCTTAGGGGTTATTATTTCCCTAATAATTTGATTAATGGGGATAGTCAATTTCAGGGGAGTAATACTCAACCCCGATAATCGACGATCTTGTTGTGACTCAATTTGTGTTTTCTACTATATAGTGATAATTCCTTAGTAAGGATGAGAACCTTTGTATTGGTTGTATTACAATAATATATATTATTATTATTTTACTTATCATAAGATTCGATTACTATCGAATGTTATTAATTGTTTTTGTCGGCCTTGAGAATGAGGGAGAGCTTTGAGCTCATCCCATCTTGCATGATGCCTATATCGAGCCACTTTTTGTGGAACAGATTGAGTGGAAAGGTAGTTACCCTCTAAGATAGCATGCTAGAGTCGGCCAGAAGGCAAAAAAAACTTTGATTACTCTCTTTTTGGAGGAGATTATGGTTGGTAGTTCATGTTTTGGGGTTTCATGTGTAGGGTGGTGAAAGCTACAGAGATAGCACCAGTAGATTGAAGCTGTGTGCAACTCGTAGGAGACTATGACTGGACTAGAATGACGTTCCCATTGAAATATTGTCTAGGTATTATGATGGACACAATCCTTTCACCTTTGATATATTAAACATGGACTATATTTAATCTCTATCAGAGATAGAGTAATGTTATTTTTTATATCAAATGTTTAATTCTAAGGCACAAGGCCTATAAAGTCATGCCATGATATATGCAAACCTTTTCATAGTTGTGGCTCAAGGCTATTATAGTTGAGCTATCAATGTTTTAAAGTTGTATTTTGTATTATGGCTCAAGGCCTTAAGGCTGAGCTTACCATGTTATTTCTATGATGAGATAGGCTCGAAGCAATAATTGTTGAGCTATCAAAACAATTAAACTTCCATATGAATGAACTCTCGAACCGAGCTTGAAACCCACAATAGTCATTTAAGACTACACTTAAGGCCATACGGCCGACCGTTGAAACACTGTAAACTTTTCTCAGAGTGTGCTCTAGGCCATGAGGCCGAGGCAGTAAAGTTTTGTTTTCTTTCTGGTGTCTAAGCTCAAGGCTTAGAAGTCGAGCAATGACTATTTCATGACTAATTTGTGACACTTGCTTGAGGCCACATGGCCAAGCCTTCAGAGATGAATTATTTTCTATGTCTAAGCTAGGGTCTTATGACCCATATGTAATATATTCTACCTTTTACAATGCTTGAAGCTGTTATGGTTGAGTTCGATATCAATGTATGTTATTTTCATGTCATTTAATGACATAGTTAGAACTTAAAGAGCTCTCAAATGGAGTAAAGAATAACTCGAGAAGGATTACTACTATAAATGAATAATACAGTCATTCAAATGTGACAATAGCCAAGAGGGCAATAACATCAATAATACAGTCATTCGACTGTGATAAAAGTTGGGAAGGTAATTAAATGTTAATGTGTATTCAACACCCAAACTAATACCAAGTTGGGCTTGTATGGAATGCTGACTATGAATCCTTTATAGGATTACTTAAACTATCAAAGATTTTACTTATAAACCTTCAATTATGGAGGTGGTGAGTCCAATTGAGAATATAGTCTCATCACAAAAGAGATAGAATGTGCTCATAAAAGTATATAGACTGGTTCTACATGTGTATGAATTAAGATTCAATGGTCAATGTTATGAAATATATTCGCATTACTTACTTAAGTGTAATCTAATAGGGCTAGTGTATAACACCTTAATCTCTTAAAGATGGTAAGAGCTATTAAACCAAATGAAACTAATCTTATTTACTAAGGCATGGTATGCCTTGACTACTATGAAATTGACTTCATCATAGATGATAATTTATTATCAAAAATGTAAACCATGGGAGACCAAGGTGGTCAAATGGTCGAATTGTTTTACAACAAAACAAATAAGGTGACAAGGAGTCACTAGTTCCTCATTACGAGGATAAAGTATTTGATCGTAACCAACCTATAATGGGAGTCGAATGTCCAAGTATGGACAATGAATCAAATGGATCCCACTCATAGTAGACCTAAAGAACAAAGTTGTTAAGAACTTACTGTAGGACATGACAGCGTATAAGTCGAGTTAGGGTGGTGGACATATGATGACATTCATTGCGTAATGTGTATGTATTTAAAACTTTGGCCAAAGTAATGCATCCATCTCTGCATGCATTGTTGGTCCATAGTGTTCCAGATGGCCTAGTGTCTCCAGTAGTGTCATACAAGTTAAAGTGGATCTATAGTGTGTGACCATGAGAGATTATGAAGCACACAACACTAGATACTCAGATGGCTAACTAGATGGTTTCTAATGTCTAACCTTTCCTTGAAAGGTAGGGCTACTTCTAGTTAAGAAGTTGAGTGGGGGACCGCAGGTTTGTGGTTGGAGGAAAAGCAGCAGGATGATGATCTCCTTTCCAAGCATGAGACAAGTTGAGGCTTATGAAGACAGATGTCATTGGTTCGAGATATTGTGTTGCATTTTATAACCAATTGGTCTATTGTAATGTGAAAAATTGATTATGATGCCTAGAGCATATATTGTATTTGATTAGTGATGGTTACTCACTGAAGATTGTAAATTTTACTAGATTGTAAGCTTTGTTATATCTTGATTTGATTAACATGCTTAATTGATGGAAAAGATTATGTTTCTTTTGATTCAAATTTTGATTATCTCTATCAATTGTTAATTAATGACTTGATTAAGATACATGTTTAAGTTAAATCTTGAGCATTATGGATAGTGATGTTACATATTGTATCAAAGCTACCAGGTTAATTACATGGACCTAATGAGCTCACTACTTGATGATTATTGTATCCAACATTAAGAATGCTAATGATTGGATGTTCTATGCTAGAATGGTAAAAATTAGAACTACACCTCAGAAGAAGGTAATGGAACATGGACATTACCTACACCAAAAAAAGATCTTGAAGGAACAAGCCTCCATGAGGGAGAAACTTGAACAAATGAAAGGATGGCTGACCCTAACTCTACTAATGCAACAAAAACACCCTCTGCCCCTAAAACACTAGTTGAGGGAAATAACCCTAAGGATTGTAGTACACCTAAGGAGGATGTGAAGGAATACTAGAGTGTGTCCTCACCTCCTAAGAATGTAAAGAAAACATGATTATGGGAAGTTATCCCAAATTGTAAATGACTTGCAGAGGCAAGGTGTAAACACAATTTTGTAATTTTATGGATTATATGTAATCCAATGGAAACTATAATGCAATGGCGAATTTTGACAATCTTTCCTTTCTTGTTAAAGATTACATGAATGTGAATAGATTTCTAAAATGAATGAATTGCATAGCATGGAAAACTAATTCATGATTAATATGTAAATAGGAAGAAGTAGATTGCAGTAAAGGTTCAAGTTAGAACCAAAATGGAGGATAGCTGAGATGAAGGAGCACCTTCAGGGCAATCCAAATCTAAATTAGACCAAATCTTGACTTTGTTGAAAGAAACAAGAGTGAGGGTAGAAAATATCGAACACAAAGTGGGAGGCCAGTTAGAAGATAGACAAGATTATTATGATGGGGGTGATGGTGAGGAACACCATAATGACACCACCTAAAGCTAGCATGGAGAAAATAACACCACGACTAGATAGAAAGGGGACAAGAGGAGCCTTATGGCTATGGAATTGTCTCATGACATGAAAAAGGTCATGCCACCTAAATTTGATGGATCCGTAAGTGGAGATACTGCAGAGGCATGGCTTACGAAGATGGAGAAGTATTTTGAAATTAGAAATTATAATGAGGCTACTAAAGCTATCTAGGGAGCATTTCAGCTAGTAGGTGAAGCATCCACATTGTGGATGAACACAAAGATGGAATTAGGCTTGAGGTCTACAAGATTTACTTGGGACAGGTTTGTAGAACTGTTTAGGCAAAGATGGTTGCCTCAACTGTTTTATGATAAAAAACTTAGACTTTCAAAACCTGAAACGAGTTGATATGACTGTAAATGAGTATTGGTAAAAATTCACCCAACTGTTGAAGTATGTGCCATAGTATCAACAAGATGAGAACTTTCATGTCTGGAAGTTTATAATGGGGTTGAATGCCCAAATTGGGGGAGAAGTTAATGTTCACAGTCCTACTACTACGGAACAGGTCTACGAGAAGGCCGTCAAACAAGAACATAACTTGAAGGCTATGTCGGCCTATAGGGAAAGAAATTGCAAGAGATATAACTGGTCTCAATCTTCTCAACCCTCAAGGAAAAAGGGGAAGAAACAAGAATATACTAAAAAGAATGATAAAGGGACCAAAAATAAAAAAAATGAGTCCAGGGGAGAGAAAAAGGGGAACAACCACTCTAGGAAGAATGGGAACAATTCTGGCAAACCTCAAGAGAGGCAGGGACTAGTTGGTGGATGCTACACTTGTGGTAGAGATCACTACACCAATTAGTGTCCCAACAAATCATAGGGAGTGCAACCAAGAGGGAATCCTCTACCTTCCTAGCAAGTGGCATTCTAGAAATGTATCCATGTCGCCTTGGACAACTGACAAGCCGAGTACTAAATAACTCTAGTAGAGACAACAGGTATTTTATTTGGAGTTCCAATTTTAGTTTTAATTGATACGAGTGCCATGAAATGTTTTATTTCTCCCAAAATTGTAAATAAGATACCTAGAAAAGTAGGATTCATGGCAAACACTTGGTTTGTAGAATATGTAAATCACACCAAGGCTTAGGTAGAGCAATGCATGTTTGAAGCTCATGTTGAACTTCCAAGCTTTTCCATAGAAGTAAATCTATATGTACAGCCCCACTTGGCTCGTATGATGTTATCCTAGGGATAAATTGGCTATGGAGACATCGAGCCAAAGTTGACTGTTATGCCATTACAGTAGAATGTTTGGACGAATTAGGAAATGAAGCCTTTCTCCAAGGGAAACCTAGAGAAGTCAAACTATGGTAAAATTTTGCCTTACAAATGAAAAAGGCACAGAGAAAAGGATGCCAACTTTTTGCTGTCAAGATGGACAAAATAGATGAAACAAAGGAAACCTACTTCCTAGATGACTTGATGTTTTATGAATTCTAAAAACTTAATGAATTAGGGATGGAGTCCATAGGTTAGGAAATATCAGATATGGACAAGTATCCCTTCCTCAAAGATTTTGAGGATGTATTTCCAGATGAAATACTAGGGTTACCCCCTAAGAGAGCTTTTGATTTTGCCATTGATATTATTCCTGGGTTAGAACCCATTTCTAAAGCCCCCTACAAGATGACCATGATAGAACTAATGGAGTTAAAGGCTCAACTGCAAGAGCTGCTAGATAAAGGGTTGATTAGACCCAGTGTGTCACCATGGGGAGCAGTTATCATTTTTGTGAAAAAGAAATATGGTACTTTGTGATTGTACATTGATTACCACATGTTAAACAAAGAAACCATTAAGAACAAATATCCTCTACCTCACATCGATGATCTTTTTGATCTGATGAGGGGTACACCAGTATTTTCCAAGATTGATCTTCGATTAGGATATCATCAATTGAGGTTGAAGGATGAAGACATCCATAAGATAGCCTTTAGAACCAGATATGGACATTATGAATTCACTGTCCTACCTTTTGGGTTGACAAATGCGCCAGCGGCATTTATGAATCTTATGACCAGTGCATTCAGAGACTGTCTATACAAGTTTGTCTTAGTATTTCTTGATGACATTTTGATCTATTCTAAGAATGAAGAACATATGCAGCATTTGAGAATTGTTCTTTAGAGATTATAAGAGCATAAACTATATGGCAATCTCTTCAAGTGTATCTTCTTTTAGAAAGAAGTACAGTATTTGGGTTATATAATTTCAGCTAAGAGAATAGCTGTGGACCTAGCTAAGATTTAGGTTATTTCTGAATGGCCTGAACCAAGAAATGTTCATGAGGTCCAAAGTTTTATGGGCCTTGTTGGTAATTATAGGAAGTTTGTGAAAAAATTCTCTAAAATTGCACATCCTATAACTTCCTTGCAAAGAAAGGGCAAGAAGTTTGAATGGTCAGAAAAGTGTCAAGAGGCCTTTGACCTATTGAAGGAAAAATTGATTTCAACCCTAATATTGAAAGTGCCTAACCTATAAGGTCAATTTGAAGTCATTACCGATGCCTCAGGGGAAGGCTTAGGTGGTGTACTAGTCTAGGATGGACATGTCATTGTGTATGAATCACACAAACTAAAAAACTATGAACAAAACTATGCCCCACATAATTTAGAACTGGAAGTAGTCATTCATGCACTTCAAATGTGGAGACACTATCTACTCAGAAAACCATTTGAGTTGAAAATAGATCACTAGGGACTTAAATATCTCTTCATTCAACCCCATCTTAATGCTCATCAAAGAAAATGGTTAGAATTTATCTTAGGTTATGATTTCAAGATTAAATATATTTAGGGAAAAGAAAATCGAGTGGCAGATGCTTTAAGTAGGAGAAGACATATCTCCTCTATGATCTCTATACATTCTTATTTTAGAAATCAGGTGTTACAAAAATCTAAGGGAGATGAGTTTTACGAGCAGGTAAAATAGGCCCTTGAGAAAGATTCACATAATCTAAAATATGAAGGATTCAACTTTGAACCAGATGGGTTATTAAGGTTTAAAGGGAGGATGTATGTACCTAACTTAGTAGAGTTAAGGAATATGGTTTGGAAAGAGGTTCATTCTGCACCATATTCTAGACATCCTGGAGTAACCAAGTTACTCGCTGATGTGAAACCTTTATATTTTTGAAAAGGAATGAAGAGGGATGCTGTAAATTTTGTAGACTTGTATTGATATGCCAAAGGGTGAAGGTAGAACACCAACACCTAGCAGGATTACTATACCCTCATGAAATTCCTGAGTGGTAATGGTAGATTATAAGCATGGACTTTGTGCAAGGGCTTCTTATGTCAAGGAATAGGCACAATGCTATTTTTGTTGTGGTGGACAGACTCACAAAGCAGTCCATTTTATACCTGGAAACTTGACGGATGGGGCACCCGTCATTGCTCAAAAATTTATTCAAGAGATTTTCAGATTGCATGGCATTCCTGAGAAGATTATCTCAGATAGGCATGCATGGATGACATCGAGGTTTTGGAAAACCTTGTTCTCTTCACTTGGTACATAGTTGAACATAAGCTCTGCTTATTATCTTAAAATGGATGGACAAACTGAAAGGGTGAACCAAGTGTTGGAGGACTTATTAAGGATGTATTGCATGGATCAACAATACAAGTGGGATGATTATCTTCCTCTAGTGGAATTTGCCTAAAATAACTCTTATCACTCAGCTATTAAGATGGCATCATGTGAGGCATTATATGGATGGAAGTGTCGAACCCTTATAAGTTGAGATAAGCTAGAAGATAGGGTTAGCCTTGGTCCAGAAATATTATCTGAGATGGAAGAACAAGTCCATCTGATTAAAAAGAGGCTAGTGGAGGCCAATGATAGGCAAAGGAGTTATGTAGATGCAAAGTGTATTGAAAGGCATTTCACTATGGGAGAAGTTCTCCTAATGGTAAAACCTCAGAAAAGCTCCATCAAATTTGGAAAAATGTCCAAACTGGCACCAAGATATGTGGGCCCATTTGAAGTTCTAGAAGAAGTCAATCTAGTGGAATAGAAAATTGCTCTACCACCAGTACTTTCCATGATGCATAATGTGTTCATGTTTCTTATTTGAAAAAGTTTATTTCTACTGATAATCAAATTCCTATGCTTGATTGGAATATTCTACAGGTGAAAGACCTAAGAGTGGTGGTGATCAAGCCCATAAAGGTGCTCAAAACGCATAAGCTATGCTTACATAACAAGGAAATAACACAGTACAAGGTCCAGTGGGACCAATATTTAGTGGAAAATGCCACCTGGGAAAATTATGATGAATTCCATACTAGATTTCCTCATCTTTTCTAAGACATTTGATATTATGGTTTTGAAAATATTTTCATATTATGTTGGTTTATCTTAAAGACAATTAATCATTTAGGATGATGATTCTTATGGGGGGAATATGTTACATCCCCAACTTACAATTAGACTTAATCATTAACTAGGGATGATAATCAGGAGGATTAGTCATAGTTATTTGATTTGATATTGTGGAAATATCTGATTTTAACTCTTGATTATGAAGTAGTTACTGATGTTAATTAGTTTTGTAAATTGATTAATTAATATTATGAGACATCATAATGATACACTAATTAGGATCTTGTGGTTTTGAGTGTGAACAGGAAGAAGAATGTCCTTCAAAGAAGTAAGGAGAGTATCATCCTGGAGGAAGGGTTAGACATTGTGAAAGCAAAGGGTTGAATAGCCATCTGAGTATCAATTTTTATGTCTTTCTTCTAAATTCCTCTCATAAGTTTACATGTGTCTTGTTTCTTTTCTTTAGCTACCGTGTTCTTGGTAAGTCGTTATGTCATTGGAGTTATCACGACAAGTTGTGACAATCAAATGATGTTCTTGGAGCATCATCCCTAGTCGAGAGGTTTAGAGACAAGGAGATCTCTCATTATCCTTTTGTTCTCAGGGATTATTATTTCCCTAATCATTTGATTAATGTGGATAGTTGATTTTGGGGGAGTATTACTCAACCCTAATAATCAACGATCTTGTTCTGACTCAATTTGTGTTTTCTACTATATAGTGATAATCCATTAGTAAGGATGAGAACCTTTGTATTGGTTGTATTGCAATAATATATATTATTATTATTATTATTATTTTACTTATCATAAGATTCGATTACTATCAAATGTTATTAATTGTTTTGGTCAGCCTTGAGAATGAGGGAGAGCTTTGACCTCATCCCATCTTGTACGATGCTTGGATCGAGCCACTTTTTGTGGAACACATCAAGTGGAAAGGTAGTTACCCTCCAAGACGACATGCCAAGAGTCGACCAGAAGGAAAAAAACTTTGATTACTCTCTTTTTGGAGGAGATTATGGTTCATAGTTCGTGTGTTGTGCTTTCATGAGCAGGGTGGTGAAAGCTACAGAGATAGCACTGGAAGATTGAAGTTGTGTGTAGCTCGTAGGAGACTAGGACTGGATTGGGATGACATTCCCATTGAAAATATTGTCTAGGTATTATGATAGACAAAGTCCTTTCACCTTTGATATATTAAACATAGACTGTATTTAATCTCTATCAAATATAGAGTAATGTTATTTGTTATATCATATGTTTAATTCTAAGGCACAAGGCCTGTAAGGCTGTGCCATGATATATGGAAACCTTTTCCTAGTTGTGGCTTAAGGCTATTACAACCGAGCTATCAATGTTTTAAAGTTGTATTTTGTATTATGGCTCAAGGCCTTAAGGCTGAGCTTACCATGTTATTTCTATGATGAGACAAGCTCAAAGTAATAATTGCTAATCTATCAAAACAATTAAACTTCCATATGAATGAACTCACGGCTATCGAGCCGAGCTTGAAACCATAGTAGTCACTTAAGACTATAGTTAAGGCCATATGGTTGACTATTGAAACACTATAAATGTTTTTGAGACTATGCTCCAGGCTGCAAGGCCAAGGTAGTAAAGTTTTGTTTTCTTTCTAGTGTCTAAGCTCGAGGCTTAGAAGCCGAGTAGTGACTATTTCATGACTAATTTTTGACACTTTCTCAAGGCCACATGGCCAAGCCTTCAGAGACATGAATTCTTTTCTATGTATGAGCTAGGGTCTTATGATCCAGATGTAATACATTCTACCTTTTACAATGCTCGAAGCCATTATGGCTGAGCTCGATATCAATTCATGTTATTTGCACGTCATTTAATGATGTATTTAAAGCCTAAAGAGCTCTCAAATGGAGTAAAGAATAACTCCAGAAGGATGACTTTTATAAATAAATAATACAGTCATTCGAATGTGACAATAGCTGAGAGGGCAATAACATCAATAATATAGTCATTCAACTGTGATAAAAGTCGGGAAGGCAATTAAATGTGAATGTGTATTCAACACCCAAACTAATACCAAGTTGGGCTTGTATGGAAAGTTGACTATGAATCCTTTATAGGATTACTTAAAATGTCAAAGATTTTACTTATAAACCTTCGATTATGGAGGTGGTGAGACCAATTGAGAACATAGTCTCATCACAAAACATATAGAATGTGCTTATAAAAGTATACAGACTAGTTCTACATGTGTATGAATTAAGATTCAATAGTCGATGTTATGAAATATAATCCCATTACTTACTTAAGTGTAATCTAATAGGGCTGGTGTATAACACCTTAAGTGCTTAAGGATGGTAAGAGCTATTAAACCTATTGAAACTAATCTTCTTTACTAAGGCATGGTATGCCTTTACTACTATGAAATTGACTTCATCATAGGTGATGATTTATTATCGAAAATGTAAACCATGGGACACCAAGGTGGTCAAATGGTGGAATTGTTTTAAAACAAAACAAACAAGGTGACGAGGAGTCACTAGTTCCTTGTTACGAGGATAAACTATTTGATCATAACCAACCTATAATGGGAGTCGAATGTCCAAGTATGTACAATGAATCAAATGGATCCCACTCATATTAGACCTAAAGAACAAGGTTGTTAATAACTTACTGTAGGACATGATAGCTTATAAGTTGAGTTAGGGTGGTGGGCATCTGATGACGTTCATTGCGCAATATGTATGTATGTAAAACTTTTGCCAAAGTAATGCGTCCGTCTCTGCATGCATTGTCGGTCCATATTGTTCCAGATGGCCTAGGCTCTCCAGTAGTGTTATACAAGTTAGAGTGGATCTATTGTGTGTGATTATGAGACATTCGGAAGGACACAACACTAGATACTCAGATGGCTAACCAGATGGTTTCTAATGTCTAACCTTTCTATGAAGGGTAGGGCCGCTTCTGGTTAGGAAGTTGAGGAGGGGACTGCAGGTCCATGGTTGGAGGAAAAGCACCAAGATGATGTTCTCCTTTCCAAGCATGAGACAAGCTGAGGCTTATGAAGACAGATGTCATTGGTTCTAGATACAGTGTTGCATTTTATGACCAGTTGGTCTATTGTAATGTGAAAACTTGATTATGATATGTAGAGCATATAATGTATTTGATTAGTGATGTTTACTCACTAAAGATTGTAAATGTTTACTAGATTGTAAGCTTTGTCATATCTTGATTTGATTAACACGCTTAATTGATGGAAAAGATTATGTTTCTTTTGGTTCAATTTTTGATATCTCTATCAATTGTTAATTAATGACTTGATTCAGATACATGTATAAGTTAAATCTTTAGCATTATGGATACTGATGTTACAGGCAAAAGTCAATTTTGCCGAACCATACCTTTTATCTCCATATCACTCCCATCAGAAAATTTTCTTTATATAGAACATGAGCCATTTTGCCTTTATTGACAAAAACATGTTTTGCCAAACCATCACCATTTTATTGCTTTGTTGGTGATTTTTCACTTTCTGGAACATGTAGAATAGTCACCTTTTATCACCTTATCAGTGAATTTTGAAAATCTTGAACTAGTTCACTAGTTCCTCTTTCCTTCGATTTGCTAATATCCTGTGCCTTAGTCATTTTTCTTCTTTATTGACAAAGTGGCTCCATCTTGTCATATCAACAAAAATGAAAATGAACTTGGCTTCCTTGTCTTATTTGCCTTATCAAAAAATCCTAATTTTGTCGAACCTTTGACTTTTCATCCTTTTATTTGGCTTATCGGCAAATGTCAACTTTTCATAACCTAGCCTACCTTTTTCTTGTGTTGGAAAAAGCACACTTTCATGAACCAAGCACTTTGCCGCTTTACCAGAAAAAATGTCACCTGTTGAACTTTACCTTTTTACTTACCTTATCAGTAAAAAGGGCCTATCGGCAAACTTACCAAATTTTGAACTTTGCTTTATTTTAGCCACCAGCTGATTCCTTGACAAGGTATTGTTCTCCTTTTCATGCCTTAGCCAAATTCTTACTTTTGTCTGCCTTTTCAACAAACTTTTTCTTTGCCAAACTTTTGACTTGCCGCCTTTTTTATGCTTTATTGACAAAGTTGAATTTTATGAACTTTGCTTTTGTCTGTTCACTGCTTGCTGCAAACTTCCCTGTTGTCGGAAAGAGTCCATGTCAGCGAACTCCTCGTCGGTAGAACCAAAGGTTCACTGACCAAAGCCATCATTTGCGTTAGCATCTCAATTGTATCAGAAAAATTGAATATCAATGAACCAGTGAAAAATCAAACTTGTGAACAAGATTGAAAGTTAGATTTTTTGTCGATTTGTCGATAATGGGAAAAAGGAGGATTTTTTCTAAGGGAGACAACATTTGACCAAGGCAAAACATAAAAGTTCAAACTTTGACCAAGCATAACTTCTTCGTATGAAGGAATTTTCAGGTGGTTCAAAATGCAAAGTTGGTCATAATTGAAAAATCTATCTAGTGGTGACATAGCTAAGATATTTCACATTATTTTTGGAATTTTTAGGAGAAAAAAAAGCATTTTGGAAACTAGATTTTCTTGGTGCCAACATGGTGGATCTTGGTTTTGATGTGGTAGCTAGATTACTTCAAGCTACCCATAAGCCAAGAAAATCTCAAAGGATGTATCAAATGATGGTAGATTCCTCCTCAGGACCACAATATGTCAAAATTTTTGAACCAATGGTTGATAAAAATGAAGAAGTTATCATTGAGGTGGATTTCAATGTAAGAATATAGCCTCCTAGATTGGAGGGTGATATACACAATGTCAATTTATTGGTTGATATTTTAATTACGAGATTGGAAGAAGAGAGAAAGGGGAAGGAACAATTGGAAGAACAGGTGTAGGTGCATACTTCCTATATTAAATCTATTATTGATACCACTTCTTAGCCATTGGATGCTTTAGTTGTGACTCCCACAAAACTACCTCCCTAAGAGATAAGCTCTGATATCATTGATAAAATCAGTAAGTTTCAGGCTTATGGAATAGAAGGTGATGTTTGGATTGAAAAATTTGTTGTGGATGGATTATTGTGCATTAAGGAGGAAATGATACTTTATGAAAATATTTTAGCCAAAAAGAAAGAAATTAATTCTAATATGTAATTAATCATCAAGGAGGAATATGGGTTATGGCTATTGTCAAGGATTTGCAAGAGATGGTAAAAGTAGATGTAAGCATTTTGATTTCTAAAATAGTTGTTAGCAAACTTGAAGAGAATGAATCGACCAAATGGTTGACTACAATTGAATGGAAGATGTTGGTTATAAAGTAATCTCTAGTAGAGTTTAAAAGGATGATCAAAATTTGTGATTCGGTCTTGCTTGATACCAGAGAAAGTTTTTTATCCATTGAAGTTGACATCCTTGATGAAAATGAAGCTAATTTGGTTGAAGTTAGAGATGTTAAATAAAGTTTCAAAAAATTGTCTTAGATAAGTTGAGAGAAAAGGATACTATGAATGGAAACACAATTGAAAAGTTGTGTATCATATCCACCTATCTTGTTTCTTTCAGAAAAGAGAAGGGAATTCCATAACAAAATTGGAGAAGTAGGTGACACACTATCTATGTGGAAGATTCATCTCAACACTATGACAATTCCAAATGTGAAGGCCATTGTTCCCACTATTGCAAAAACTTTCAAGGCAAGATGACCTCATCTCAGTCAAAGTCTCTAGCAGAAGATCTTGTCAATGGTCAAGATCAGATGGTGGATGAAGACAAAGAGAAAGATGCTTCATTTTAATTGTCTCTTTTTATTTCAATATAGACTTAAGAGTTTCCTTTGTAATCGATAAAATAGATTTTATTCTCATAAATAAAAACAAATGAAAATAAAGTTTGTTTTATCTTTTCTTTTTCAATAAATGGTTATAAACAAGAAGTGGTTTCAAATGTAACCTATATAAGGGATATGATATATTTTAAAATGATCTTTTGGAATTTTATTTTTAGACCTAATCATTTTCAAACTTGCAAAGGATTATCCTTGGATATTCTTTGTCTTTTGATACTGACATAGAGTCATTGTAAAGATTTGACAAGAGATGTTAGGCTCTATTTACTAAATGAATACACAAATTTGGTGAACTTTGGGCAATATTTTTCTAACATTTATGAATTCTTCTTACGTTGGATTTACAATATTCATCTCTAAGAAAATATTCCATTGAATCTGCATGAGATATTAATAACTTCTACATATATTTCTATTCTTATTTATGATATAGGAATTTTGGTTCTTATGTCTGAGCATTCCTTGTGGTGATCCTTTATTAAAGATTTCTATTTTTTCTTCCTTTGATATGTTTTTCTCTCAGCGGGACCATGTTCTCATCTTATTAATTTTTTAAAAACACATTTTCTTCTTTTAGGTTAAAAGCATACCCCAAAATTTCATTTTTCATCTTATAAGGGAGCTGCCATTTTAAATGTAGAGGAGGGTTGCTAGTCTGATTACAACTTATCCAACTGTTGATAAATTTGGTACTATCACAAGGTGAGTCTTATTTTAAATTATAGTGACAAATTTATTAACCAACATGGCAAAATGCACTCACTTTTACTACCACAGACTACTAATAACTTTCTTGCAAGTACAAAGTAAATGACCAATTTTACATCCTCAAGTATAATACCCTATTCTTAGGATGCCTAGGGATGTGCCTACATCAATCCAAGTGTTTGGATGTCATTCCCACATCCTTTTGGATATTAGTTGAGTCATCTTGGGATGTGGAACAAATCAATGTGTCACCCTTGTTCCATTCCTTGTGTTTATGAGAGAATGGGATCGTGGACTAGTGTTTGATATTTATCTTAGAGGAAACTCCACACTCTTGTATGAGTGTCATGGTGACTATGTCATGTGACATGGTTAAGTCTTCCATTTGTTTCTACATGCTTTGTGCATTGGCATTGTGTAACTTGAGTGTCATTGAATTCTATCATGACATCTTGAGTGTGTAGGCATGTAATGTGACTTGCTAATGACACATTTACATCACAAAAACATTATTCATCCAATTTTACTATTAATGGCTTGGGTGAGAACTAGGGCATTAGAACCAAATGAGAAAATAAATGATTATTTTGATTTTGTTGCACATATCTTGATGGAGCATGAGAGCATACTGGAAATTCATGTGATTTCATGTTTGCCTATGATGATGTATTTCATTGATTGACCCTTATGCAATGTATACAACAAGTGGGAGAATGTTGGGATATGGAGTTGTACATGATTGTATAATTTGATATATTTTATAATGTTGTAATTAAATAATTATTTAGTTGTGATGCACCTAGGTGGTGTGGTTAATCACACTAGGTAACTATTTGGGGGCCACTTGTAAAAATTGTATTGTAACATTGGGTTAATTATTTTATGTGTGTGAAACACATAGAGTGATTAATTATTTATTGGTATTATTTGATTAATTGAGAAATTTAGTACCAATAGTCAAATGTAGGGTTAGTGGTTTTGTGTTACCGATGGTTTTCTCAATGTAATGTGTGAGCTTATATTATAAAAGCAAGCACAACGTTATTATTTTGAGGTTGGTTGGATATTTCATTAGAGGTGAATGAAGGTTTTGTGAGAGGTTGTCATTGTATTGAGCTCTCTCTTGTGAGTGCATATTGTGAAGCATCGCAGGTGATGTGTGGATTCATGCTTGTACACATGGAGGTTGCATTGGAGGTGCTTGATGGATTTAGAGGTATTCATGGAGGCTCATAGATTGTATTGTAATGATTTATTATTGAATAATACATTTGAGCGTGGATACTTTTGGAGGCTAGGTTTTTCCCTCTTGAGGGTTTTCCCAGGGCATATCTTTTGTTATCTTGTGGCTTGTTCATTGATCTTTTGCATTATGGTTGTTTCTACATCTTGTTTCTCCTATTGGGTTATGTGGAATTGGTTTAATTAGACCTACAAATTCCTAACAGTTGGTATTAGAGCCATGTTTATGGTTGAGGGAGGTTTGAGCTCCCTAGATGTGTATAACCCTTGTGTGTAGATTAGGTGCAAAATGGAAGCCACAGAAATGCATGGAAGGTTTGAAGGCATTACAAGGTTTTGTGCAGGTTGTATTGTAGATTGGGAGTTCTGGGTATTGGAGATTTGCTGTGTATTGTGTAGATCGAGTGATTGAAAAATCATGGCTAAAGGGGGTTTTTTGGTTTGGCTTCATGAGGGTTTTGAGGAGGATATTTAATAGATGACCTCCTGGGACAAAACGGACCTCGCCATTGATTCCAGGAGGCCCGAGAGATGAAGATTCATATACAATTTATCCATGTTTGGTCACAGGAAGAAAAAAACAAAAAAAAATGCCCCATCCTTGGTTTGCTGGTATGGAGGTACAGTGGTATGGTCGCAGAGGTATGCCAGGCAATTTTTTTTTAGAAAAATCAAAATGTTTCCTACACATTTGAAAAATTGCTATAGTTTTGAAAAAAATAAAAAAAATTTAAATTTTTGAGGGGGGGTGGATAACCCCGTACCACCTGTACCCTATGTTGTAGTTGTAGAGGGTACCAGCGGGTACCGCCAATGTATGCCGGTTGGCCCCGCCGATCCCCCATCCTCCCCATTGGCCTTTGGGCCAAAGTGCCCAAGGTAGCCCCTTTGTGGGCTTTTAAAACTTAAAAAAAAAAATAATATTAAACTTTTTCAAAGTTTGGTGGTGGGGTTAAACAATTTAATGACAGCGTTTAAATTTTTTTATTTTGGACCTTTTTAAAATATTAAAATCCAATTAAAAATGGTGGTGGGGTCCGATGGAAACTTAAAACAAAATGGAAGATTTTTTACCTATGCCTATCAAAGATGATGTCGCCATCCAGACACAGTTAGCAGCCATCTAATTGCCCAGTCAGCACACAGTCACGCTTGCATCAGCGATGATGCTAGCATTGTACTAGGGCCCACCAGGGGTCCAGTTTTAGCCCTAGGAGGGTATTTTCTTCCAGGGGGCATAACTTTCACATACAGCATTAGCTTTTCAACTTCTTATAGGCGTCGAAAAGGTCTCTCTAAGCACTACATAGTGGTATAGGTTTCATGACTAGATTTTGATGTTTGTGTCAGAATTTGGTGCCTAAAGTCCGCTTTGCTCCGGTACAGTCTTATGCTCATAACTTTTGCATACAGAGTCAATTTTTTGATTTAAAATAGGTGTTGGAGAGCTCTTGTAGTGTACTATAGTTTGGATCATGTATATTTTTAGTTTGGTGTGCAGAGAGAGTTTGGTACTTGTTTGATCACTTGTAGGAGCCTAAGATTCAGAGTACGTCTATGAGTGCATTCAGATGGATTTTTTTGTACAAACTTGTGGGAGTGCCTGTTGTTATGAGACCATCAGCATGGTATAGTAGTTTTTTGGATTTGGTGCTTTCTGATATAGGTTTATAGGTGTTTTTTCAGAGTTTGGACTTTGTTGGAGACAGGTACAGGTTGTCTTCTAGTTTGAGGACATGGTTGATACTCGTGTGAGATTTGGAGTCTCATTTCAATGGGAGTTGAGTAAAGGTATAGCGATGATGATGATTATGATGTCATGGATGCAGGTACACTTTTTCATTGGCATGACATGATCATGTATGCGATTGACAGGTATGGGCTATGATGTTCAATTCATGATCACAGGTGGTGCTGTGGTGTTGTTTTAGGAGATTGTTCTTATCTCCTGGATGCTTGATTAGTTCCTTGACTATGGTACTGATTTGTGGACTTGTTAGCAAATCAAATTTAGCGTTGATTTGGTGTTTGAGTCTTGGAGCCTATAGGTCTTCTTTGATATCTCAGTTTGCAAGTTACTAATGTGATGATGATTTTGCATGTTACATTTGTTTTGGATCTACGAGTTATGTAGTTTTGTAGGTTAATCACCTATTTAGCTATAGTGGGATGACTTGGATGTGGACTATCTATATCCACGAGATTGATTCAGTGTTTATGCAAACTTTGTTAGTTAGCCTTGTATGTGGTCATTTGTACATTGGTATGTTGCATTGGGATGTGAGGATGGATGATTAGAGTTCCTAGATAGTTAGTTGCTGGGACTTGTAACATGTTTATCATGATGTCATGGAGAGCTTGGATACATGATTCTATGTTATCTTTTGACAATGATACTTTTATCTTCTTGTTTGGAGTTTTTTGGTTCACTAGATCTTTTGGGAGCCATTGATGTTACAGTGGGATTCCTTGATTGGTTTGGGGCCATGGATAATCTTCATTTAGGAGATGGTTACTTTTTTGTCATGGATAGCTCGGTATCACGGTTCAGTGGGAGCTTTGGTAGCGTGTTGGATTCATCATACGTGATGGATGATCTTCTGTAGTGGATGTTGGTGTCATGGAGGAGCTCTTGGTTGTGAGAGTTCATTGACTTTTCCAACTCAGTTGCTAGGAGATGGTTATCTTCATATGATTGGAGATGTTGACATCTTGGTTTACCATGGAGGACTTATTTGAGTCTTTGGTTGAGGTGTCAGTCTATGATTTGTCAGTATGACATGTTTATCCTTGATTTAGAGATGTTGATATTGTGTCTTGACTCTTGATACTAGTTTAGAGTTTTGGCATGATACATGTTCTCTTGAGATAGGATGTATGCATCATTGTACACTTTGTTGCATGTGATCTTCATAGAGGAGATGGTTAGATCATGATGTCATGATGGGCTTCTTGATTATGCAGATGTGTAGTAGGAACATTGATAATGGTCTTGTTTGTTCTCTTGGTATTGAGTACTTTTATCATTTACTTGATTACTTCATGATGGTGCTATGTTGCATTTGGAGTTTGGCATGTATTGGTAAGTTACAGGTGCTCATGGATACTTGGAGACTTAGGTGAGGTTGGAGTTCTCTTGTGATTATAGACACTTGTTGAGACAATTACTCTTTGGAGGTTTCAGCAGATAGACCAAGGAGACTTACACCTGGATATGCATGTGAGTTCATTATAGACTTAGAGGAGACTATTCTTGGAGAGACTCGTTGTGGCTTGGTGGATCCTAGAGGAGCATTCGCATTCCCCCTCTTAGTCTACTCAGCAATTTATCATCTATGAGATATTGCCCATCCTTTTAGATGCATGTTTTCTATATGTTTCATCTTCTCATAGATATGGATCTTGAGCTACAATTATTAGTTCTATAGGGTTCGTTTGAGGGATATTAGCATGGCTATCTCCTTCTTCATATGGTTTTGATTTATGATGTTCATTATGAGGAGTTGAGGAGATGTGTTTGGGCTTATTCCTAGTTATGGAATGTTTATGAGTTTGATCTACCATGATTAGAGAGTCTTACATCCATGTTGGTTACAGGTTACATATGTGCATTTGATCTTATGAGATTGAATGGTGGGTGTTGTTGAGGCTTTTCATTTGGGGTTGTAGAGGAGATCATACTTGACACAGCTTAGAAATTTAAGGTGTTGGTAGAAGGACATTATGATTTACATGTTTTCTCTCTTTGTCTTATGGCTACTTCCTAGAGGATCATGTTGATATGGTTGGACTTGGGAGAGTTAGGGTGGCATGTTGTGAGAGAATATGCAGCAATTTATCTTCCATGTGTGGATATTTCTAATTGTTCTTGGTACTACATTGGCTTGTTGATTAGTCACACCTTGGTTCGAGTGTTGATTAATAGACTTGGTATGCCTTGGATCTATTTTTCAGATTTGACATTACCCATGTAGTGGGAGTTCCTGGATGTATGTGTTCTTCATTGATAGGTTTTATCCATGGAGAAAGTGATTGCGATATATGGGTTGGATATGTTATTGGCATGATTTTATTAATGTTGTTGTTACCTATGAGGTATGGATGGTTGGATGTATTAGCACATGTTGTGGGTGCTATTTCTAATCATGTGGGTTTTTTTACCTTTGATAGCAGCTTAGAGCCTTATGTTATCATTTGGATTTGATGTTTGTGTTCTTTAGATTGGTGCATCTTCACCTTGGCATGTTCCTTTTCTTCCATAGGTGGCACATTGGAGGATGACAGGAGTTGTTTCTTGAGATGGTGGTCATTTTGATTTTGTTGTAGGTATCTTGATGGAGCATGAGAGCATGCTTGAGATTCATGTGATTTCATGTTTGCCTATGATGATGTGTTTCACTGATTGACCCTTATGCAATGTATACAACTAGTGGGAGAATGTAGGGATATGGTGTTGTACACCATGGCATAATTTGATATATTTTAAAATGTTGTAATTAAATAATTATTTAATTGTGATGCACCTAGGTGTCATGGTTAATCACACTAGGTAATTATTTGGGGGCCACTTGTAAAAGTTGTATTGTAACATTGGGTAAATTATTTTATGTGTGTGAGACACATAGAGTGATTAATTAATTATTGATATTATTTGATCAATTGGGAAATTTAGTACCAATAGTCAAATGTGGGGTTAGTGGTTTTGTGTTACCCATGGTTTTGGGGCACATGGTTTTCTCAATGTAATGTGTGAGCTTATATTATAAAAGCAAGCATAAGGTTATTATTTCGAGGTTGGCTGGATATTTCATTGTAGGTGAATGGAGGTTTTGTGAGAGGCTGTCATTGTATTGAGCTCTCTCCTATGAGTGCATATTGTGAAGCATGGTAGGTGATGTGTGGATTCATGCTTGTACACATGGAGGTTGCATTGGAGGTGCTTGATAGATTCAGAGGTATTAATGAAGGCTCATAGATTGTATTGTAATAATTTATTGTTGAATAATACATTTGAGCATGGATGCTTTTGGAGGCTGGGTTTTTCCCTCTTGAGGGTTTTGCCAGGGTATATCTTTTGTTATCTTGTGGCTTGTTCATTGATCTTTTGAATTATGGTTGTTTCTGCATCTTGTTTCTCCTATTGGGTTATGTGGAATTGGTTTAATTAGACCTGCAAATTCCTAACAGTGTTTACATGCTTTGTGCATTGGCATTGTGTAACTTGAGTGTGTAGGCATGTAATGTGACTTGCTAATGACACATTTACCTCACAAAAAAATTATTCACCCAATTTTATTGCTAATGGCTTGGGTGAGATCTAGGGCAATATAGAAAGAACCAAATGAGAAAATAAATGATTATGTTCTTGTATTCCAAACTAAGATTTCTAAAATGACATATTAAGCACCAAAAAATGATATTCAAGGTTTATTTATTGATAGTCTCCTTTACAACATTAATGAAAAAATTATTTTCAATACTTACGATTCATTTTTCAAAATTATGTGCTATTTTATGTGAGTATGATTTACAATTGAGAGATAACAATATCCTACACTATGGTATCTATAATGCTCTTTCTCATCCCCATAAGTTTCAATCTTGAATCCAAAATCCCAAGTTCATGGAGGTGATGGGGTCGATTTAAACTCAATGTGACCCTACACATAATATCAATATTATAGATGGCTCTCTTACCAACATTTTTAACCTAAAACCAAGGGAGAAAAGAATATCCACTAAATTGTTGGATTATCTACATTTAGTACAACAACTCTCTCAACAATAACTTATCACCTTACCTCCAATATAAATAATTTATACATCTAGATGCATCTCACAACATTTCAATGCTATTTGTTATTATGATTATTATTAGACAAGTGGACATACTAACATAGGTGTGTAACATTAAAACACAATATACAAGATCTTATCAATGATAACAAAATTAAAGTGGAGGGTATCAATGTCAATGTAAATAAATATATAGTACCTCCAAATAAAAATCTCAAAGTGTAAACCAATCCCTTCCATATGCATCAACATGATTAGTCTGCTAAAGTGGAAGTGGATTATGAGGATTCTCCCAATCCTAGTTGTAATTATTATATTGGTTCTATCAAAATATCTAAGACATGTACTATACTCAACATTAATGATAATAATAAGGATATAAAATGTTACAAGCATCAAGGAAAAATATACATGTACTAGTGACCATCAATGACACATAGTATGGTGGTATGATGTTACCCTAGAGCTCTAATGGATATGATAATAGAAACAAAGAGTACCTTAAGAGAATCAATATGAGTTTAAAATTACAAATGACACATCAAGTTGACAACATAAAGGTGTGTCACTTTTTGGCCTAAGTAGGACACACAAGTTAACATTAAAAAAAATATTTTTCTTTCAATTATAGCAATCATATCATAAAGAATTTAAAAATAATATAAACTAATGATTTATTCAATATCTCCTATGCTAAAATTCTATTTTTGATTTTAATTTAAAAAATAAACAATTTCATTGATGTTTAAAATATTTGTTAATAAATTGTTTCTTATTCTTTATAGTATTTTTTTATGAGTGATATTTTCCCATAACATGTAACTTGAGCTAGAAATGTAATCTCTTCATAGTTTTTAAATATAGATTACTAACACTGAAATCTAGGACACATATTTTTTAATAATTTTTTAACATTTTTAATTTTTTAAATGAGAACAACTATTAATTTACACAAAAAAATTCTAGTAACCCTTAACTCTTTTCATATATACCCAAATTATTATAGTTTTATTGAAACAAGGACATCAATATGAAGGGTACTCTTATTTTTTACAATTTTTTCATTGTTTACTTTTTTTTCCACATGTGTTAAATAGAGGTTTTTATTTTTGTATTAATAAACCTACTTTGATAAAAAAAAAATATAACAATAAAATAAATATTATTAAAATTTATATTTTTGGAAAGCGTATTGTAAGGGCTATATTCATGCAAGAATTCATGTCATTGATAAATTTGTTTGATCATGATTTGGTGCTCACCAACATAGAATAATTGGAGTGATACTTAACTATGCCAAAAAAAAAAACTACGATGAGCATTGTAGAGAGGTGAGAGATGAATGCCTTTAGATGAGTGGATCTTAGCTACGATATCAAGGGAATAACATAGAATAATTAGAGTGATACTTAACTCAGCCAAAAAATAAACTACGATGAGCATTGTAGAGAGGTGAGAGATGAATGCCTTTAGATGAGTGGATCTTAGCTACGATGTCAAGGGAATAACATAGGAGAAATATTTACTACAATACAAACCTAGAAAGTATCAAGGCCAAACAAATGAATGCTTCTATCATCATGCAAGGGCTCCTAGATAGTTTTGAGAAAAGAAGTTTCAGTCAAAGTAATGGGTAGAAGGAGAACAAAAAGCATGCTTCCTTCTTTGGAAACAAGAGGAGGAACAAATGGTATGTAGATAAGGCACTTCCACCCCATGCAAAATTCTTTTTGACGAACAAGTCTGTTCAACAGTGAAAAATGCCAACAAATATGAGGGATTCTAGCTGAGTTAGGAGGTGAAATGAGGAGTGGTACACCACATTGGGGAATACAATAGGGAAAAAAGGGATCATTCATCAAAAATAGAAACACCCCTTATCATATAAAGGAGACCAGATTACATCCTGATGACAACAAAGAACAAAATAATGTCTAGTTTAGGAGTCAGATCACATACCACTATTGACCTAAGCAACTGTCCAAAAATCCCCCAACTTCACAACAATTGGAGGAGATACAAGTTCAAATTATAGATGCAGTTCTTGAGGGAAGGCTAGAAAAACTCAAGGAAATTACAATAATCTATAAGTTTTGCAAAAATCATATCCCTTTTCTTGATTTACATGAGTGGATAGTCCAAAACTGACCTCGATTTGAGGAGTTAGTGGATATAGATAATGGTTTCCTTGCAGTCATATTCCTTACAAAGGAACACCAAGAGATCATTTTTCAGGAGTCAACAATTCCATCTTCATAGGTGAATGAGGAAGGAAATGGAACAAGTTTTTTGTTCTGCATATTTTTGAGTTTGGCCACCATTGTCTCTCTAGGTCATACCGCGCTCTAGGCATAGGAAGTATAGCCTTTTTTTGTAGTATGCATGTATTTATTGCAGCTTTTTGGCCATTTAAATGCCTCTTACCACTTCTAACCCAACATTTGTTGCTGGTGTTGGCAGTTCTTCAGCTTTGCACAATGGCTCCTCCACCAACCAAGCATCCCCAGAAGTTTGTTCTGAAGGTGTTCCACGAGGTAAGCCCCCAGACTCTCCTGCTGATGTGATCTTACCATCACAAGAATTTGATACTGCTTGTTTATGTTGGCAATAGACACTGTGTGGCTTCATAAGTGTTGTCATTGATGGCAACAAAGTCTATCCCACACATCTGGAGTACATAGTATGCCTATATCAGAAGTTAGATTGAAGACTATTTTGGTCTGGTGAACAAGAACATAGTATGTAACCAGGTCTGACAATTAGGTTTGGATCTATCAGATGGTGTAACTCAATAAGTTATAGACTTGGAAAAGTCAAGAGGGGTATCATGACTACTACATTCCAAAGATTTAGCCTCTGGTGATAAAATAAGAAAAAGATATGAGCATCTGAGTGTTGGGTTCCAGTCAGGCAGAGCAAACAGAGGAAGAACTGACTGATAAAGTATCAGACTTCAATCTAGATGAGTAAAAGGTGTTGATCAAGCAATTTGTGAGATTATACATTGTTGGCCAACATGATTAATGACTTCTAGGCCTATGTTTTTTATAAGCATCACAAATCAAGCACGGATTCAGCCGACAACTTAATTACTTGCAGTGTTCTTGTTGCCAACCAGAAAGTTGATAAAAATCCTGATGCGGATATATATACTAGATGGATTCCAATATGTAGGTGCATGTTGTGTTGGTGTAAGTACTAAGGTGGGAAGAAAAGTAGGGATAAGTGTGGGAACAACAATTCACGTCTGGTATGTGATTGAACAACAACATTGAACAAAGGAAGAATGAAGTGCATCAGATCAATATATTGTGCCTAACGAGAACTAAACTCTTGCATTTGTAGATGCTTCTCATCAGTTCAAACACTTGATTATCTTCTATAAGTTCTTGTAGGCAGTGTGCCTCTTGTGAGCAGTGTGCTCTGGCAGTGAGCCCTAATTTGCAAGTGTCATTTTGTACTCCTTTATTCTTTTAATAGAGAATACAATCTTGGGTTAGTCACCCCATGGTTTTTCCCTTAACAGGGTTTCCACATAAAAATCCTTGTGTTATGTGTGTTGATTTTATTTTTGTTCTTATGATTACATATGCTTTCATGTTTTGATGTAACACTGAATATTAAGATAACAAAAGAGAAGAAAGTTAAGGAAATTTTGAGATAATTGATTCACCCCCCCTCTCAGTTATCTTCCTTGTTTCCAACAATTGGTATCAAAGCAAGGTTCCTTTGAACAAAGCCTAACAGCTTGAGGAAGATCTGGGAATCTCAATGGATGCATATGGTATGAAGGAACAACTTTAGTCTACCCTAGATGATCTTGAACAATCCCACTCTGAAGTCAATAATTTGAGAGAAAGACTCAAACAAGATGATGAATTCATAAATGAGCTAAAAGAAAAACCTAGCATTTCTGTGAAAAAGAGAAAGGAACTACTTCAAAAATTAGCCAATCAGAGTGAAGTTAATGATACTAATGAAGATCTGGATGAGAAAAATAAGCTATGTGAGAAGCTTTCAAAAGAAGTCATTATGGTGAGGCATGAAATGGAATAAGGGGTTATGAGATTCACCCAAGAAATTGAAGAAAAAAGAAAGATTGAAGATAATCTAAAACAATCCCTCAAGGAGAAAATAGAGGACTACCACAAAATGGATAGAATAATCAGGCATCTTGAATCTGATCTTGAAGAAACTAGAGACAATGAAGAACAACTCAAGAATTAGATAGACACTCTTAAACAAGATCTTCAAACAACAAATGAATACAAAGAAAAATTCAAGATAAGCTCAGCCCAACTTGAAGTTCTTCTTGAAAGCCAAAAGAAGGTAGATGATAAGAATGGCTTGGGATATAAGAAAGGTGAAAGCTCTAGATCCGATCAAAAGAACTTTGGATCAGGAAATCAAAGAAACAGGCCTAGAAGACCTTCAGTAAGGCAACCAAATGCCCAAAGATATCCATCCTTCAATGGATACTGCTTCAATTGCAACAATTTCAATCATAGAGCAATTCAGTGCAGGAGGAGAATGAATCAGAATAATCCATCCTTCTCCGGACAATGTTTCAATTGTAAAAGGTATGGTCACAAATCTCATGAATGCAGAAATATGCAAATAAACAATTCATTCAATGGTAGATACTTTGCATGCAATAGAATGGGACATATGGCTAATCAATGCAGATCAAGAGCATATCAATCAAATAAGCAAATAAATGTTGTATGTTACAATTGCAATAGATCTGGTCATATTGCCAGATTTTGTAGAAGTAGAAATTAGGATAGAAAAGGTCCAGTGGAACATAATCAAAAACAAGATAAGGGCAAAGGTAAAGTAAATGCGGATGAAGTTCGAAAGGAGATGAGCAAGATTTGGGTAAAGAAGAGTACAGAAAATATTGTAGATGGATCCACACTGGAATCCAGTGCTGATATTCCTTTCAGAAACTAAAAAGGTGAGCTTTGGCTTAGGGGGAGTCACAGTGAAAAACAATTTCCCCCAGCCAGTCAGCTAGTGCCTAAATTCAGCACATTGAGTAAACATCTATCGCTGTGGATTAAAGGGTTCTCAGAAAAACATCTAGATAACCTTTAGTCAAAATGTGAAAGATCCGCATGAAGTTTTGCAAGATTTCTTACCACTCAAGTTAATCTAGTTTTGACAGCTATCTGGTTAAGCAAAATTTCACAGATAGATCCGGTATGATTCAATATTGAAATGCTTTGATCTGCGGACCCATGGCATGATTGAAGAAAAGAAGATACATTGTCAATCCTCACTAACAATGATTCTAAGTTTGGGGCAGTGATTCTAGAAGATCTCTCTCAAAATAGGACAATCAGATAACTTAAGTTGTGCATTTATTACAAAAGGAAATTAGGGTTTGTGCAAGGATTAAAGGGTTCTTTCACTCATTACTTGCACACTTGTACTCATGAAGAAGAAAAGAAGAGCTCTACAACAAAGTTTCTACAATTCACTCAAGATCAACTGGAAAATCAAATTCAACCAGTAATTTGATCTGGCTCCTATTTCAAACCCTAAAGCGTGAAAAGGTACTTCCATTCTGAAAATCTCTCTTTGAATCTCTTGCAAAATGGGTACTCCAATGGTTGTCAAGATCACTGATAGGCCGCGTCCTAAATTCAAGAAACACCCTTATAAATCTCTAGAAGTTGATCCTTTAGGCACATTTTCTAGCATTCCACATGGGGTATTGCATGTAGAAGATGTTAGGGTCTATATCCATGCCAACATTGAGGAATTTGGAGACTCAAAATTGATGGACATCTATCACAAATAGCTAATAGATGAGAATTTTGAACTCAAACCTGAATTCAAGGCCCTCCGGGATAAACACTTCAGACATTACATACATTTTGCATGTTTTGGAGAAGATGATTGGGTCTAGTATGTTCTAAATAGGATGCATGATAATTTCATGTGGATAATGAGGCCCTTCAAGAAAACTAAAGATGCCATCAGGGCAGTGACCGGACTACATGCGTCTAGTGGGTTACCTGCACTTAAATCCGTGAAGAACTAAACAATAACTGAAGCCACCAGATCCAAATTTGACATAAGAGCAATGAACATACATGACATCATAGATCTAGATGTCAAGTTTGCCTCAATGATAATCAGGTACAAAATCTATAATTCGAGCAGGGAGAATTCTGTGTCTAGCATTGCAATCTATGTAGCATATCAGATGTTGAGGGAAGATACAGATTATGACCTGTGTGAAATTATCCTAAATCAATTGTTAGAAAACCTATAGAAGATCAAAAAGGATAAGAATAATTCCTTTAAATACGGTTGTCTAATACTGTGTCTATTCTTCTATTATATGAATGAGCTACCTGGATCAAGTGGTTGGGTTTGGCAAAATGATAAACCGGTTGCAATCCAGATCAAAGATTACATGTATGGACTTGGTGATGTTCAAGCCCAAAACACAGCCCTCTGGGGTTACTTTAAGAACTTCCAAAGCATGATGCAAGCCAGAGAGAGAATACCTCAATCCATAGTTGAGAAATACAAGGACACAGTGTGCTTCATGGTTGACACTGTTCAATGCCTAATGGAGGCAGTTGAGCCAAGAACTATGTGGATAATGCCTATGGGATACGAGGTTGATGAAAAAATCTTGGAGCTTCATCTTCAACATCTGCTAAGCCAGGCCAAGGGTACTGAGGCAGAAAGGTTTGGAACCTTTCAAGAGCTAAGTGTAAAAATACATGTTGAGTTAAGACGACTAGAAATAAAGAGGAAAGTAAGAAGGGAAGTTGAAGAAATTGCCAAAAGATTTGGCCTATCAAGGAAGGCTATGGATGCAAATAGAGAGAAGATGGAGAAGGTTGAGAAAGAGAAACAAAAAGCAAAGAAAGGAGATTCTCTGGTACAAGCCTCCTCCTGGACTAGATCTTCCAAGAGCTCTGCACCTGCCACTCCTAAAAGCTCAAAGGCTACCGAACGGGAAGTTAACACATCCAGAAAAGGAGAAAACAGGATGAAGACCAAAGCCACAAGGTCATATACAAGCCTTAAAGATGATGAAGAAACCGAATTTGATGAGGAAATCAAGAAAATGAAGAAGAAAACATCTGGGAAATTCTCCGCTAGTAAAAATGAGGAAGAAAAGGAAGAGGAGTTTGTTGAGAAGCCCACTCTTTCCATTGATGACATCATCAAGGTAGTTACTATGGATGGGAACCTACAGCTAGTAATAGATTTCTATGATGAATACAGTGATGTTGACAAGAGAATTTTGGAAGAAGCTACTGTCAGGTATGTTGGTATTTTCCCAGACTAGATGCTTACTCCTAGATTTCCCTACAAGGTAGCCATTAATGATCAATAGGATCTCTGGGCCAGGGGCCAACAGTATAGGAGATAGACTCTATTTTTATCTCCTCTTCTTCTTCAGGCTCTACAAAACCTAGGGGGGTATTCCTTATTCAACACCCATGAGAATATGCTTGTGGATTGGCTTGGGATGTTGATACAAAGTAGATAAATCCTCCTATATGAAGACCAAAACTGTGAGATAAGAGCAAAGGGGCTAGCTTTGGGCCTATTTTCAGTTGTAGACAGAGGACTTGGGATCCTAAAACTAATTCTACTATCCTAATGATTGTTTTAGAGTTTGATTTTGATGTTATGTGTTTGGATGCAAAACTAGGACCTAGTGTATAACCTCAACACAGAGCTAGATTGGTGCCTATCCAGGGCTTGGAGTCGGTAGACATACACCTGTGAATGATCAACATGAACACAATAAAACTAGATTTCAAGGGGGTGTTGTAGTATCTGCCTTACAGATACCTCCCAGGACAGAGTGTTAAGCTATCTCTACTTATGGTATCCCTATTGCAGTATATATTTCCCAACACTTAATCTAAAAACACTTTAATCTACCCCTTGGACAGAAGTTGAAAGATCAAGCATTCAATACAGGAATTCTATATTCTAGAATACCAGACACCCCTTAGATATCTAGATTCAAAAGGACACATGTAATACTGGAGACAAAATTAACAAAACACATGCAAATATAGGATTACTTATATAAAATCAATCTTGAAATCAGTAGATTCATGCATGAGACATTCAACAAGAGATACATAAACTCACAAGACCTCCTACACAGAGCAACCAAAACCAGTTATATCTTACTACAAAGCTAGATGTGTCTAGTTTTCAACAACATCAAATGAGTGACACAGTCTGCCTTTTATAGCAAAACTGTGTACTCAGCATTAATTACATGGTTGACTCAAAACTTTGCCAGATACAATGCATCAGAAAAATGGCGCTCAAAATAGATAATGCTGCAGCAAGAAATAGAGGACAGAGCAGGTGAGATCAGGATCTGGGCTGCCGCCTGAAGATTTTCTCTTAAATCTGGTAGCTGGCGCATCAACTCGACCCATGCCTCTCTGCACGATATGCTATTACTGTCTCACCCACCCACAGCCTCTGGAATGCAACCACAACAAGTTTCTCCTGCCAAAAATAGTTGCAAACGCTCAGGAGAAAACCCTAGCTGTAGGTTCAAAATATGGCCATCGATCTAAAACCCATCGCAGAGATCTACGGCCCCAAAAAATGTCAAAAAGTCACCAGCCAATGATACTGTGCCATGTAGGCACCTCAAGTTTCTAACACTGACCCTTCGCTCCCTCCGTTTTGCCTTTCAAAAAGGGGACAGGTGGCAGCATCTACCATTTCAACCATCAGAATACGTGGCAGCTTCCGCAGGCTCCCTTGAAACACAAAGACCCTTCTTGAAAGTCCTGTGGGTGCCGACACTTGGCACTTTCCGCGCTACACTTGAGAAACATTTGAAACAATTGAGATTCTCGCAGATGCCGACACTTGGCACCGTCCGCAACACTTATGAAACATATTGTGTCTTTAAACTTAAATGGCCCTCGCAGGTGACACTTGTCGCAACCCATGGCATTTGAAACACGAGACACAAAAAGAAATGGGGCCCACAACCTCCTGCTCACCAAACCTTGAAGCAAATAGAAACAACGCAGAGGCTGACATGTGTCAGCTTCCGTAGCAACCATAAGGGACACATGGTACCTTCTGCCCCTGCATAGAAACTTAAAGAAACTTCAGCGGAGGCTGACACTTGTCGGGCTCCGCGCTCTTCTTGAAACACAAAAGAGCCTTTTGAAACATCTGTGGAAGCTGACACTTGTCGGGTTCTGCGTTAATCAGAAACTTTAAGGCCCCATTTTGAAACTTATGCGGAAGCTGACACATGTCATCATCTGCGGCATTTGAGACACTTCACTGGGACCCACCACCATGTCTTCACTTAGCACCAAAATTAATATGAAACATTACACGGAAGCTGACACTTGTCACACTCTGCAACAACCTCAAGGGGCACGTGGCATCTTCTGCTGGATCTTAGAAACTTTTTGAAACTCAAGTGGACAGTGACACTTGGCACTTTCCACAGGGCTCAGCTTGAAACATAATAGAAACACATAAAGGGTCTTCGAAGCCCTTGGCGGAGACCATGAAACATTTAGAGTCTTTCGGGTGCCTCCATGTGGTGCCATCGACAGCACTGGCACAATTAGACCCTCCTAGCCACTGATAGAAGCATTTTAGAAACTAAAACTATGGCTCAAAATGCATTCCTAAATGCAGGCAACTTATTATTTAGAAGGTCGATAGGATCTCTCGACCCGCCACTGCCATTTTAACCTATACACAACTGATTTCTTGCATTTTCACATCTACAGAGGCCAAAATATTAGAATTTTTTGGATTTTTTGGGAAGGGGCCTGCATATTTAAATGTTTGAAACTTGAATGTTTATGCAGGCACCACCAAGGTACTTGAACATTTACAATAAATATTTCATTGAAATTATATCATTAATTCCTAAGAGTCTAGAAAAAGTACTTGAGCTGAGAAAAGAAAATGCAAAGGCAAAAGACTTAGAAATTTGAGAGCAAATAATGATTCAGCTTTATCCTTCTATCACTCCAAAACAAATGGACATGATTTTCAAGCACTGTAAAGATGAGTTCTGGAGTAAGGCAAGAATGAATAAACTTATGCTTGGATAAACTGACCAAGTAGCAAGTGAAACAAAAGATATCCTTCGGAATGCTTTGAAAAGATTCAATCTTCCTATTATAGAGGAAACAGATGAAGAACCTTCTACCATGGATGTTGAAGGATTAAATATAATCAATGAAGAATCTTCTGACAAGGTTGAAGAAGGAGCAAAAAAAATAGATGAAGAGAAGTCTGAGGACTTAGATTCCTCTGTTCTGGAAGAGGAAGTTCATAAAGCAGTAAACACAGGTGACATCTCTCCTTTGGATTTCACTGCATCTATGACAAATATTCCAGACTCTAAAGCTGAAGGAGAAGATAGAGGAGAGGAGAAGAAGATTCAAGAAGAAGAGGTCAAGGGAAAAGAAGAAGAACAAGCAGAAAAGACTAATGAAGACTCTTCTGATATTTCAAAGAAGTCTCAATCTCTAGCAAGAGACACTGCAAAGACAGTGAATAACTTCTTAAACAAAGAAATGATGGAGATAGATGAACCTAAGCTATTTCAAGGACCACTGAATTTTGACTCTCTCTCCCTGCTTCAGACAATGAAAATAACATCTTTTGCTCAAGCCAAAGCAAAAGAAAAACTCTTGAAATCTCACATGGAGGACTAAGAACTATTGGAGATTGCATCCAAGATGCTAGAGAAGATCATTCCATCCTACCAAAAGGATGCTCTAGCCTCACCATCTGGTAACTTGAAAACTTTTGTAAATTTTGTCAACACTCATTTTGAATCTCTAGACAAATCAATAGAAGCAAAGGTTCAGAAGGAGTTTCTAGGAAAAATATTTACTGAAGTGCAAGGACTTATTGCTAATGATAGGAGGACCCTTGACATTGGAATAAAAAGCCTTGAAAATGCTCTTAAAGATGGTGGGGACATATATAAATGTTGTTTATCTTGGCCCAAAGTGACAGAGGACATTGAGAAGAAAGTGAAAGAACAAAAAGGAAAACTATCAAGTTTATCTCAGAATTTTGATCCCCTTACTAGCTCTCTAATGAATCAAGAATACCAGGCTATTGTTATCATAAATAAAATAAAGAGGCTAGACAAAGAAAAGAAGAACATAATGAACAGAATGGGTGACCTCAGAGGGATAATTATCCCTAAGCTAGAGGCAATGCATGAGGCCTTGACAGATGCTAAGAACATAGCCCAGACCAGTGACCTAGCAGAATTAAGAAGAGCAAAAGCATATGCATTGTTGTTGAGTGGTCAAATCTCCATTTTGGATAGGATGAAGCAGAGCTAGGCCACAGATTTTGTATAGCTAAAGACTACTTTTGTGGATATACTTAAGTATATGTAAGTATAACATATATATACACTTATGCGGCCATGTATAGGACAATTTTTGCAAATTTTGGTATGTGGATTCCTCCCTTTGCCATTGATGTCAAAGTGGGAGTGAGGAGTAGTGAAAAACGTGGAATCTAGCTAAGGGGGAGCTTCGATAAAGCAGTGCAAAAGATAGAGCATCAGCCAAGGGGGAGCTACTATGACACTTAGCCATTTTTCACTAAGTGTTGCCATCAATGCCAAAGGGGGAGATTGTTGGCAAGAGACACTGTATGGCTTCATAAGTGTTGTCATTGATGGAAACAAAGTCTATCCCACACATCCGCAATACATAGTATGCCTATACTGGAAGTCAGATTAAAGACTGTTTTGGTCCAGTGAACTAGAACAGAGTATGTAACCAGGTCTGACAATCAGGTCCGGATCTCTCAGATAGTGTAACTCAGTAAGTTGTGGACTTGAACAAGTCAACAGGGGTATCATGACTATTGTATTCCAAAGATTTAGGCTCTGGTGATAAAGCAAGAAAATGATATGAGTATCTGAGTGTTGGGTTCTAGTCAGGCAGAGCAGACAGAGGAAGAACTGACCGACAGAGTATCAAACTTCAATCTGAAAAAGGTGTTGATCAAGCAATTTGTGGGATTATACATTGTTAGCCAACATGATTAATGACTTCTATGCCTATGTTTTTGATACGCATCACAAATCAAGCATGGATTCAGCTGACAGATTAATTACTTGCAGTGTTCTTGTTACCGACTAGAAAGTTGATAAAAATCCTTGATGCGGATATATATACTAGATGGATTCCAATATGTAGGTATGTGTTGTATTGGAGTAAGTACTAAGGTGTAAAGAAAAGTAGGGATAAGTGTGGGAACAACAATTTAAGTCCGGTAAGTGACTGAACAACAACATTGAACAAAGGAAGAATGAAGTGCATCAAATCAGTATATTATGCCTAATCAGAACTGAACTCTTACATTTGTAGATGCTTCTCATTAGTTCAAACACTTGATTATCTTCTGTAAGTTCTTGTAGGTAGTGTGCCTCTTGTGAGAAATGTGCTCAGGCAGTGAGCCCTAATTGGCAAGTGCAATTGTGTACTCCTTTATCCTTTTAACAGAGAATACAATCTTGGGTTAGTCACCCCGTGGTTTTTCCCTTAACAGGGTTTCCACATAAAAATCCTTGTGTTATGTGTGTTGATTTCATTTCTATTCTTATGATTACATATGCTTTCATGTTTTGATGCAACACTGAATATAAAGATAACAAAAGAGAAGAAAGTTAAGGAAATTTTGAGATACCTGATTCACCCCCCCTCTCAGTTATCTGCCTTGTTTCCAATAATTTATGGTTAGAGCAACATACTCTCATTGGTTATTTTGTAGGGAAAACTCCCCCTGAATCTATCCTCAAAGAATGGGTCCAAAAGCCTTGGGTCCCTCATGGGGTCTACCTTGATATGGTCCAGAATCTAACCAAAGGCTTTTTCCTTTTCCGCTTTGTGGAAGTTAGCCATGTTCAAGCAATTTTGAACTATGGCCCTTGGTATGTTCGGTCTTCCCTATTGGTCTTCCAACATTGGACATAGGATTTTGTGGCCTCTAATGATACCAAACACAAAGTTCCTGTGTGGATTGAATTCCTTGGTTTGCCTTTGCTTTGTTTGCACTTCCTGCATGACATTGCCTCTTCTTTAGGAAGAGTTATTTGTATTGAACTTGATAGGTTCTTTCAAGCATGCCATCAAAAGCATGTCTGTGTTGAGGTGGATCTTTTGAAAGACCTCAAGGAATTTATTGACATTCAAATTGGCCCCCTTCGGCACACTTAGAAAGTCACATACTTCAATTTGCCCAATACTTGCTATCATTGTCAGTCAGAAGAGCATAAAATTAGGGATTGTCCTCTTGCTATGCCTAGAACCTAGGCTCCTCTCAAGGAGACTGTATAGACATGCCTTATAGCAAACCATGTAGCAACTATGCACAAGGAAGTGGTTTCTAAACCAATGGACACTTGGGCTACTGTCACCAATTGTAAACATAGAGTGAAACCCTCTGCAGATGTTCTTAAACCCTCTGAAGTAGTTAAAGAGGTTTCAAAGCTTTCTATGATTGGTGAGAAGGATAACAATAAGAGTCCTCTTGTGTTGCCTTCACAGCAAGCATCGCCGCCAAGGGCAAGAGCTCGTGTCAACTGTTCTGTGATGCCTCACAGGTGCTCTCATAGCTTTGAGCTTCTTGAGGAAGGAGAAATTGTTTAGGATCTTAAAAAACATCAAATCCCTCCTCTTCAATTTGGGTCAAACCCCACCAACTTTCTTCAGAATAGTTTTGCTTCATTTGGAAGCCTGAATTCTGGGGAGATGGTGGAGGATTTTAAATGAATTTTCTCTCTTGGAATGTTAGAGGTCTCACTGACCTCTCTAGGAAGTACTCTGTTCATTATGCTCTCCATCATTATGTTTCTCTTGATGTTCTATGCCTACAAGAAGTTAAAGTTACATGCTTTCTTTTGTCTTCAGCTTGCCTTTGTATTTAGCAAGCTAGTAAACTTTTTTCCACCACCCATGAGCATGGCAAAGGTGGTGTAACTACTCTTTTGTCCCTTCGGTGGCATGATTTAGTGGTGGATCATGGGGTGGATCCCACCAACCGGTTAGTTTGGATGCTTCTTAATATTAATAATCACTCTTTTGGGATTATTAATGTTTATGCTTCTAATGATGCGTCAGAAAAATCTACTTTGTGGCGGTGGATTGTGGATTCATTCCCTGTTTCCATGTGGCTTATTTGTGGAGATTTTAATATGGTTGAAATGACTACTAACAAGGATGGTGTTCTACCTTTTTGATGGCCAACTGGAGAAAGAGAGGTGTGGTTCCATATGCACAATAAATTGGGATTTTTTGATCCCAATGTTTGCCGCCGTCACTCCAGTCCTTTATGGCATACTTGGTGTAATTTTCAGACTGGAACTTACAGGGTCTTTAAATGCCTTGATCGAGCTATGATTTCTACGCAATCTTTTTTTAAGTTCTCCACATCATCCACCCTTCCTGTGTAGCCGTTAGTGGATGTGACGTTGTCAGATCACTTTCCAATTCGGTTTTCCATAGAGTGGCAGCTCACTCAACCATGTGCCATGAAATCTTAGTTTTTTCTGAACACTTCCTTGCTTGCTCATCAACCCACCTTGGCACACATTTCAACTATTTGGAATTTAGAATGCCATCCATTGCATGCTACTGGGTGGATTAAGTGGTGGAATGATGCTATTACCCGCATAGTGAGGTTTCTTTGCATCTATGGCCGTCAGCTGGCCAATTTCAAGAGAAGGGCTTATGAAGCTACTGTTATTGCTTTGAAATTGAAAGCAAATCAAAGAGGACAATGTTGTTCATACAGATCTACTAGACATTCTCCAGGCTTTTGTAAGACATTATGAAAAAGTTTTCACTACTCAAGATTACACTCCTGAGTGACAAACTATCTTGCATGATTGTCTTGTTGTTGTTCTAAATAGGCTATCCTCTGTCCAGACTCACTTCTGTGATCAACTTTTAACCATTGAACATCTTAAGGAAGCTGTCTGCTCTATGGTAGATGGGAAAGCACCTGGAATTGATGGGTTTCCTTGTGAGTTCTACAAAGCCCTTTGGGATTGTTTAGGAAAAGATTTACACAATGTCTACCTTGAAGCATTTCATTCCAATTCTTTAGGTAATATTATAATTCAAGGAAACATTAAGTTCATACCTAAAGCTGGCAATCCGAAGGATATCTGCAACTGGAGGCCCATTACCCTCCTCAATTTCTCCTACAAAATCATTGCTAAAGCCCTTTCACTCAAACTCTGCAACCTGCTTCCTTTGATTCTCTGTCCTGAAGAAACAAGCTTCATTAAGTCCAGATATATATTAGATAATATCATTATTGTTTGGGAGGGAATGGAATTGGCCCGAAAATCAAACCAAAAAGTAATTTTTTTAAAAATAGATTTTGCTAAGGCTTATGATCGCATTGAATGACGCTTTATCCTTGTAATGCTTGCAGCATTAGGGTTTGGACCCTCTTTTATACAATTAGTTAAAATGCTCTTTTCAGATGCTTCTGCTTGCATCACTATCAATGGCTAGCAGTCTCATACTTTTGGCCTTTTCAGATCAATTCGCCAAGGATGCCCTCTTGCCCCAAGTCTGTATGTTCTTGCAGTAGAAGGTTTTGGTTATCTTCTAGCTCATTCAGTTTCCAATAGGCTTGTTCATGGTATTTCTTTACCAAATTGTTTCAGCCAGCTAGTTAATGGTCATTTTGTTGATGACTCCTTTTTAACCTTACTGGAAAAAGAAAATTCAGTTCAAAATGTTCTTGGTTGTCTGGAGACCTTTTGTTTGGCCTCAAGTTCTTCCATTCAGTGGCACAAGATGTTATGTTACAAGCAGTCTATACTTCCCACTCCTCATTGGCTTCAGTAATATGGCTGGTGCTGGGTTAGCCATGGTGAAATTTTTAGATTCCTAGGTATTCCTTTTGCATTCCAGGGTGCTTCTGCCACCCTATGGTGAGTTGTTCTTACCCATGTGGAGCAAAAACTTGCCGTCTGGATTACTAAGCCTCTTTCACTGGCTGGTAAATTTTAGGTTTGTTCTAAGATCTTGGCTGCAACCCATGTTTATTATTCTTCTTGTTGGGCTCCTTCAAAAAGATCTTATGCCAAACTAGAAAAACTCTTGCAGGATTTCCTATGGACATCTTCTAATACTCACCATGGTTTTCACCGTGTTGTATGGGAATTTTACTGTCTTCCCAGAGATTCTGGAGGACTTGGTATTCTTTCTACTCACCGCCAAGGAACTGCCTTGGCGGTCAAATGGATTGTTCGTGCACTCACTGGTTGTGAGGCATAGAAGGTTTTACTCTGATATAACATTGAAATGGGTCATCCTATGCACAAACCGGCTTGGAAAGGAATTGGTTTTTCTACTCTCCTTGTCATGAGAGAACCAATTCAAGTCTCAGGCACGTTTTTGGTTAAGAGCATTTGGAAAGCCTGGGAAAAAATTAAACCTTGGTTATGCTGGGCTGGTGATGGTTTTCATGTTGGTCTTTCATTCAATCACCTTAATATTTGGTGGTCACCTCTCCTAGCTTCTACAACTCAAACTTTGGCTAAATTGCAAGGTTTGAAGGCTCTCAAATTTCACAAAAAAGGTGTTCAGACCCTTTAGGATCTGTTTCACAGATCCACTATGAGCCTTTTGGCTTGGGAACTATTCTGTGTAAAACTTTCTCTTTGAAAAGTTGATAAGCCTACTTATGATAGAATCATCATGGCTATTCCACCTGAAATGTTGCACAAGGTTGGAATTCAGTCCAACAAGCCATGGTGGAAGGACTGGAAATGGTATCTAGACACACCCTTGCATCATTTCAAGCCACGAATGGCTTATAGGTGGCTTTCACCTCATTTACCCATGGCTGCCACTCTTAATAAGCGCTGGCTTATTCATAGCTCTTTAAGTCTTTGGCATTCCAGGTTTAAAACTATTTGGTCTGCCATTCTTGAGCCAAAACTTGCTCATTTTTACTAGTGCATTCTCTTTCAAGGCTTGCCTGTTGGTACTAGGTTGTTTCACCTTGGAGTCTAGGATCCTCGTTGCCCTTTTTGTGGATAGGCTAAAACAATTCAGCATCTCTTCTGGTATTGCATCAGAGCTCAGCAATTCTGGATATGGATTCATGATTCTTTTTGGCCTTTTAGACCTGAGCCATTAACCTAGGAAATCATCTTGTTGGGTGATTCACCCAGGTTTCCACAAAAATTTACTCAAATCTGGCATATTTTCAAGGTGGAGATTTTATTTGCATTATGGAAAGATCGTAATTCATGTATATTTTCAGAAAGCAAAATTGGAACTAATGTTTCTTTGTACTTAAAACTATTATCTGTTCTAATGTTCTCCTACAGATTCAAGTGCAAGCTAACAAAGTTGCCTTGGAAGTGGCTCACTTACGAGAGTTGTTGGATCATTGGGGGAATCCTCCATGCATTGTGGCTCATGTTCCTCCCTCACCATCCTCTGTCAGAGATCGCTCTCCTAACAGACACAGAAGTGGATTGGCTAGAGATTCTCGGCCTTGCTCCCAGCTTGGTCCATGTCGCGGTGCTCATCGACGTTGATGCTCAGCCTCTCCATGTCCGTGTGGATGGACCTCTAGCCGTGCTACTAGTGCAACTAGGGATAACGCGGGGTGGCCCGTTATGGATAATGCAGGTAATGCTGGTTGGCCTGCACAAGATAATGCAGGCTGGAATACTCCTGGTTCTTCACATCCACTATCTATAATGTGGGATAATACTAAGGTTTTCCCTTGGTTAAATTTGGCTATCTCACCTCAGCACGAGGAGCCAAATGTTCAAAAAGACGAACAGGAAAATGAAGATGGCTGGGATATGCCTGATGTCAAACCAGACCCTGCAGACATATGGGGGAAATCGGATGACAGGGATCCGCCATCTGTAGGAATGGCTTTGGCTGCTTAATTCTATTTTCTTTTTGTTTTTATATGGGTGCTATACCCTTTGATACTTTGATACTTTGTTCTTAATATTTCTGGGCTTAGCCCATGTGACTCTTGGGATGTGCCTTTTAACCACTCGTTATTTTTTTGTGAAGCGTTTGTTTATTTAAATAGATAAATTGCATTTTCATAAAAAAAAAAGATTATTTTTTAAAGGGTGCAGGGCTTTACTACCAACCTTAACCAAACTTTAAGGTTACCAAAGTTGAACTCACTTTTTTCCCTTCTTGATAAAACTTAAAAAATTTCCCTTGGAGTATAGAGATGTAAATATATTAAGACTAATTGGGAACTCCATAGGTAAATGTCAAAGGATTGAGGAGAAACATGCAAATAGTCTTAAAAGGAATCTTTAGACTGTGTATTCTCCTTGAGACTAAGAGGGACTTTTGAGAAACAATTACATTACAAACATCTAAAGGCTTTTGGGAACAAAACTATACTAGGAAGGTCCCGAGCTCATATGTTCTTACTGCAAAGATTTTGGTCACATTGAGTATCTAGAAGATAAAAGGAAAATTAAAAATAAATAAAAAAGTCCAAAATCTATATAAGGTAAATGACATGGAAATGGAAAAAAGAAATAAAAACACCTCAAAGGGGATTGGCAAGAATGATAAGGTTTTTATAGAACACAATCCAGGGACCCTCACACAAAGTGACGCCCCCATCCCAACAAAAACTATACCGAAGGACTCCTTCAATTAGAAGGAATAGGACCTAGGGAGATTAGTAGACCGTCAAGTGTTAATCTTAACCTCTCCTATAGGGAAAGACCTAGGCATAGAAAATGGGATTTCTAGAAATTTGATACAGAAGAGACAAAAAACCCAGATATCATTAGAGATATTGCTATAGAAGAGGTAGAAAATTCAGACGAGTCCTTGAGAGCCATATTAGATGCAATTCTTGCCAAAGTAGGGAATAAAATTTGTGATGACATTGTAGAAGAGGTGTTGCAGGAGAAGATGGCAATAGGAGACACTCCAAAAATTGGTATTTATCAGACAAATTTTGCAAAGGAAAAAGAAATCACCATTCCAAGACAAGTCAAGAAGAGTCGTAGAACGAAGTACTACAAGACAAAAGAAGAGATAGTTGCAAGCAGCCAAACCACAATAGAATAAAACCTTAAGATCAAAGAGAGTGGATTGCTCTCCTCATGTGAAATAAAGGTCCTCTTGTGAAATGTTAGGGGCATAAATGCCCCTAACAAAAGATGCCTAATCAAGAGACAAATGGATGAGGTGAATGAAAATATTGTATCTCAATTGGAGACTAAAATGTGCAAAAGCAAGGTAAGCTAATCTTTCAAATATCGGCTAGCTGGGAGGCTACCACAAATTTGCCCTTTGGTGTCTCTGGTGAATTTGTCTTCAAGATGGAGACCCTGGCAGAGTAGTAATGTGTATCGTAGACCACTTGGAAAATTCATTCATTGGACAAAATTCTATTCAAAAGAACTTTATCCCATGGCAAGAGAGGGTGCTAGATTTCTATATTGATATACCAGGATGTATGTGGTTTGTTTTCTCCAACTCATGACATTTAGTTTTAAATTAGCTTTTTTTTTTGGGTTCTCAAGAATAATTTCTTAATAGCACCATTTGCCAAGGGGGCACACCTTGCCGCATTCACAGTTTTTCACTAGGAGAAGATAGAAGTATACTCTCACTTGGAATCGACTTCTCAAACCATGTCATGTTATGGTCAATCAGTTTGCCGTGTCTGATCTTTTACTTGCAGGGGTTGGTTTTAAGGTTGGTAAACGACCTTTCCAAAACCTGATACCTCCACCTTTGTGAGAATTAATACATGGAAATATACATTTCATATCAAGTGATGCAGATAGGTGCTCATTTCAAATTTCAAATTGATATTTTAGGTTAATCACCAGCTACCAACTCACTTAAATGGTTTTCAATGTGATTTCTTAAACAGATCCCTCTCAACAGGAATTTGGGCATTTATATCCTTCATCTAGTGTTTTGAATTTTAATTACGGTATCTCCTAGTTGTGGGTGAGGCTTCGTGACATTCACCACTAGGTTTTTTTGATCATGGGCTCATCCTTCTTCCTGGCCTTTTACATTTGAATAACCACTTCTCTGGCCATGTGCTTCTATTGTTTTGACAAAGGATTGAATTAGGGCACATTTATTTCTAAATCTGGAAAGATGACGAAGGATATCCTTTTAAATTCATTTAAGAACTATTTATGGAAAGGAGCATGTCTCATTGTTGTACAGATTTGGAAGTCACCTCCATATACGAAAGGCCAATTTGATGGTACCAAATGACTAATCTATCTTCACTTAGGGAATGTTACGGATTTATAAGTAATATGTGATATAATTTACCATTCAAAATTATTTTCTTAACATTATAGATTTATAAATTTGAACAATAATAATTCAAGTAATCATTATAATTAAATTTAACATAGAAAATTATAGAAGTTCTTCAACAATCAAAATTGTCTAGATTTTTAATTGATAAGGAAACCAATTTAGAATTAGCTCCTGCTAATAGTTGAATGCGAACTATAATTGAAATGCTAGTTGGAAATAAAAATACCATTTCATATTTACATGAATCATTATAATTTGTCACATCAAAAAGGAACCAAATAATTTGATACCACATAGATACTTAAAAAATATGAAGTAACATATACAACATTGGTAGACAATCTATTTTTTTTGGTATTTCAAATCTTTTGTAAACATCTTTCAAAAGAACCTCACTAAAACTTACAAATCCTATATAAAAATGTTAATTTCAACTCGTCTTATTAATTTCATAAAAAAGTTAATTGTCAAACATAATTTTCAAATAAAAACAAATACCCATCAAAATTAATACTTAAATTAGAAAAAAATGCAATATCTTTAGTTACAAAAGTTAAATCATAGGTGAGATATTCTTAAACATGAAATGATTTAATAGTTCTAATGCAAGTTTAAACAAATACGTATTCTTCATTGCTCTAGCTCTCATTAGACTCCTTTGCATTCCCAAAATTAAATAAAATTTGCATTGGTAAGGATCTCTTTACCTATGTCACTACATATTGAATGATCTCCCATTGTAAGTGTCATCTCTCCTCCATTACCTACTCCCCAATATCTTGCATATTTACTTTCTTTATTGTCCATGATAGAGAAGTTGTGAGAATTATTAACTATTTTATAAAATAGGACCATGACCAAAGGAACTCATAACTATACCCCCTCTCTATCATGTCCTCCATATCCCACTCTCCTTTTAGACACTATTGTGAAGTGTTCTTGAAGTAGCACATAACCTCCCTCCCCCTCTCTCCCTCCCAAAGAAACACATAACTATACTCTCTCTCCCTCTCTCTCTCCTTCCTTTGAAACACTACTGTAAAGTATTCTAAAAAAAAAATAAACACAACCTCTCTCCCCTCTCTCTACCCCTACCCTCTCCCCTCCCCCTCCGCTGTCTCTCTCTCTCTCCCTCCCTCTCCCTCTCCATCTATCTCTCAATATTATAAAATATCAAATAATTCAAATACAATTGTTTAATATTTATACTACCATTAAGTTATCAATATATATTTTAACATTGATTTAGTATTTAAATGAAATATTATTAGTACACCTAATTTCTTTTAATAACTTAAAAAAATAATTTCATACTATTACGAAATATCTTTTATCCCTCCCAACCACTCCACTTTATTAGACCCATAAGCTTTTTTTACACCACCAAAGAGGTGGGAGGAACAAGAGAAACCACCAAAGATTGAGAAACTATAGAGATAAGAGGGGTTTTACGTAGTATTGCCTATTTACCTATAGCCATCGAATAGGAAGCTAGAGGCAAAACTACTAAATATTGGTTAGCTACATGGGGACTGGTAGGGTCACTCATTATGGGTTACATTCCTCTTATTACTGATGGGGAAATAGAAGGAACAATGGAAACCACTGGAGACTAAGAGGTGAAAGGGGGAGAAAGTACAAGAGAAAAGGAAGAAGGGCTGCCAGATAAGAGTGTAATTTGACTAAATTTGAACTTCTAATATGACATGAATAAGAAGTCATAGTAAGGTTAAAGGGACTCTGTTAGAGACAACCATAAGTAAACCAAAAATAAATTTCCATGCATTGAGAACTCAACTGAAATCCACTATGATGGATTGTATGCACTACTCCACCATGTGAGAATTTCAAGCACTTGTGGATTACGAGGGGACCACCTTCATGGAAAAAAGCCATGGATGACCTAGCTTCACTCAAAAATGATCTGAGGTAGGGATCATAGATAAAGCAGCATCCAAGGTTTTTCATCCTACCTAGACAGAGAGGGTTAGTGAACCCAAGGTTGGTCTAGAAAGTTGATCATGCAATTGTTTATAGATCTATGATTTTTCATACTTGTCTTTATACAAATCATTATTATATAAAAATTCCTCTATAATTACACTCACCATACAAATCAAGGAAATTAGAAAACCCTTCATGGGTTTTTCATTGACCTATATGGTAATGTAAAGAGGTCCATCATATATATGCATGGGTACATTGATAGAGGAGAAGGAAATGATAGGTTCAGGTGCATAACACTTCCTATCATCTAAGGAAAGGAAGAAACAATCTGATCACTGCTAATTTATAGCACCTAGGATGTGGAAGCAAGATCTATGAAATTTAAAGAATCGCAATGAAGCAGGTTTGTGAAAATTTGTAGATTTTAATTTGGTGGAGCAACTAGTTTATCACCTCTATTATTTGCTTCAGAGACATTTATCACATTTTAATCAATGTGGTCTTGTACAATGTGTTGAACACACAAGCGTCTCTCCATGTTGTGTCCAGGTACTTTATGAAACTAGAAGAAGGCCTTAAGGTCATATAAATGAGGTAATGGTTTATTTATGTCTAATGGATGAATGGGTGACAATTGTACTAAGTTGCTATTTAGGAGCTACTACAATATAGATTTAAGAGATTCAAATAAGAGCATAAATTGTCTTTTTGTTTGTTTCTTCGATCAAGAGACTACCATAATAGCTAGTGAGGGTGTTGTGGCCACTGCATTTTTAACAATTGTAGAAGTGTTTCATTAAAAACAAAATTTTGTTTTTTATAATAATTAAAATATGAGGAATCCCTAGATTGTCCATTAAATCCTATGAGGTTGGTAGCTCAAATTGGCTAACTAACTATTTATACTTATGGAGTGCTATGCAAAGATGATCAAAAGAAGAGTATTTCATCACCAAAATCTTATCTCGAATAAGTGGCTGCAAGTTTCCAATAAATACTTCTTGTACATGTCTAAGTTAGGTAAAGGATAAGGAATTTGTGAAAATAAAGATTGATATATAATTATAAAATCATTTACCTTATCTTGAACAACTTGGCGATAATGGACCAAGTCAATAAAGGTGACCTAGGGCCCATTGTTTACTTGAAAGTGTTGGATAAACTAATTTACCAGTTATTTAAATGAAGAATAGAATGATTAGGTAATGAGAAAAATCAATACAATGTGGTGTCTTTCAATGATCATGGGAAGAGTTTTGCTAATAGTTGGTCATGGAAGATAAAATCACTGTGTAAAGTGGTAAAGGAAGACATATGGGTTTGTGGGTCTCCCTTAGAAAAATACTTTTCAAATCTCGGTGCCTTTATCCAATGGAAAAAAAAGCTAGTAAGATGGTAAGTGATAAGGGACTGACTGATGTCAAATTGAAATTCATCAAAATCTGGGAAGTTAAATGATCAATGCCTTTTTAAGTATTAGGTGCAAAGTCAAATAATACAATGTTCATAATATGAATGATTCTTTTAACACAACAATAGCTAAGGTCACCCTATGAAACATATCTCACTGTATGAGATATATGCCCACAACAAATTCTAAATTCATGATTCACAACTCTACTTAGTAATCCTTCATCCAGAGAAGTGATTTTATTGTTAAGTATGAAAGATATCATGACAAACAAAACATTTAACATGACATTTTATAGTATTCTTCAAATGGATAACTAGAATAATCTTTAAAAAATTATATCAAATGTATATTTAGGAAAACAAATTCTAAAAAGTCATAACTCAGGGATAAAGGACATAGTTTTGAAAGATAAATAAGGAATCATCATTGCATTGATTTTTAGGAACTAGTATTATAGAAATCCTACATGAAAATGAATATCACAAATAACATCTACAAACCCATTTAATTTCCTATTCTCAACTTTACACCATATGTAATACAAATTCCATCTGAAAAGCACTTGAATAAAGTATAAGAATTCTTATTTATAGAAGTAAACAAGGCTTATCTCACTTGGATGATTGATGCTTGTAAGTTCTTGATAAAATAATTTGTTGTGAAGTAGTTTGTGGGCCTAATTTCCCAATGTACAAAGTTTTCACATGATAGGATCTCTCCAAAGATGACATGGGAGAGGAATCAAGTGTATGAATCCCTATCCTAATACTTTGAGATCGGCTCCACGTCATGCACCTACCAAAAATAAGAAGTTGATATGAAGTTGATGAGATCATTCCAGATATGAAATTGATTGTGATTATTGACAAGATTTCCCTCTATGATCCAACTTGGCATCCTTATCTTCCTCTCTACTATGGACTCTCCTTTTCTATGGAAGAAAGGTGAAGAGGACAAAATATAATAAACAAAAATAAGCCAGTGCTAGAGACTACAAAGCCTAAAATTTGTTTTGGGCCATGCTAATAGAAAATGGGTGAGTTTTAGATCATGACGGGTAAAAAATGCCCTAATTGGTAATGAAAATGCTAAAATAGATATAAGTAACTTCACATAAAAAATGTAATGAATTATATACATAAATTGAAAACAAGGTAGTAAAAAAGGTTGTAGTAAAGTAAATGTAGCTTATGGGCTACTACTTTTTTAAAAAAAATTAAATTAATTTGATGAAAATTAGATATTTCAATGAGGCACTACTAATTGTTTTTGAAAAACATAACAAAGTAGGTGTCATTCTATCCAACCTAAGTATGAGATTTTTTTTTTTAGTGTCCAACTGTTGTATTTAAGTAGAGGACACATGAGTGGCTATGAGACATTTTTTAAGTATTTTAATAAATAAATAATTATTTATGAATTCTTTTACTTGAATTTTTAAAAATATTAAATATAATTTTTTGGCCAATAGGTAACTTGGTTGAAAAATATCAAATTCAAATTTTTTTAAAAACCTATAGTCAATGAAGCATAGAATGTGAAGCATATTTTATATTTAAAAAAGGATAAATATTTTGAAAGTTATGAATATTTTTCAATATGTATATCTATCAGGACTTTAGACATAGCATATGTAGAATCATCTATTAAAATTATAATGAGGCATATGTTATAGATTTATAATATTGATAGTATCCTGTAAAAACCTTTTATTTTTTTATTAAATTTGGTTGCAAAAGTCCATAAACTACTAGGATGAAGTCATGGAAAATTTTAAGATAACACTAAACAAGTGGATTTGTAAGTTTCTTTGGAATGTTTTAGGACTCCCACTTGCCTAATTCCATGGAAATCCCAAAGAAGTTTTGGACGGAATCCATATTTGAGCAAGAAATACTAACACTTTTTCCATCCAAATCTAAATTTAAGTCTAAAAGTAGTAACTTCTTCATCAATTAGGTTTTGTCCATTGACATTATTTGGCCCATCATGATCTAATGCTCATGCCCAAATATGGTTGATTAAAAAATCATGTAGGTTGTATGGTTATGTTGGACAACATCAAATGCTAAAGGAAATTTACCAAAGCTTGGGATTTTGTTATGACTTCATAGATAGAGACTATACCTATTGATGTGGATTAATTATGAAAGACAAAAACAAGGGATTTTCCTAAAGAAATTACCAAAAGACTCATATAAAATATTTTTCCAAATTATAAATAAAGTTTGATCCATAATTAGCTAATTCAACTAAGAGTTTTCCTATTTTGGTTATAGTCAAGGATGAATTGAATTGGAGTTTTGGAGCCAAACTTAATGTAAAAATAACACATGCAAATTAATCACAAGTAAAAATAAAATCTAGAATCATCAATTTTTCTAGTAATACAATAATCAAGGTATTTCAAATTTTTTATGGTAGTTGCGTAATCAAAAAGGGGTGATCTAGTTTAAATGGGACAATTCATCACTAATCAAACAAAAGGTAAGTTTTATAAAGGCAACAAAGCACACACACTTAGAAAATGACCAATAAGCATAAAATAAAAGGCAAGTGAGTCCTATGGGTTGACATAATACTTCCACCAATTTTGGATTAGCTAAGAAAAGGTTTTGTTCATGCCACGTGGATCATGTAATAATCCCAACAAGTCATCATCTAACTTGCTAGGTATTCCTCTTCATTTTTAGGTATTTATAGAACCATGCATAAACTAAAATGTAATTAATAATCATATATACCCACTGATTTTTTGTGCACCATAAAGGGGTGCACACAAATGAGAAAGAGAAAAATAGAATAAAAAGTGATCATTAAACTTTGGGTATAGAAAATAGAGCATAAGAATGATAAATTATGTTTGAAAAAGTTGGTATACGTATGATAATAAATGAATATGAGAAACTAAGTATCAATATGATAAATTGAGTGTAAGAATGATAATTTGAGTATGAAAAATCTTATGATAATATATGAATCTGAAAAGCTAAATATAAGCATGATCAATTGAGTGTAAGACTGATAATTTGAGTATGGAAAATCTTAAGTATAAATATGTGAAAAGGAAATAAAATAAAAACTAGATATGCATGTCTAATACACTTACTTGTATGTGATCATTGTGGATGTAAGATCAATATTAATAATGCCCCCACATTTGACCCCATTGAAGCAATCATAAGTTATGTAATATTCCAAAAGAAAATGACAACCTTTCCCCCAAGTGACAAGATCAAGTGAAACACATAAAAGAACATAAAATAGCATGTGTAGTAAGAAATATAAATAAAATTATGTCAAATATGAACTATAAGATATATTATATGCCATTAACCTACAATGTGCATGGGGATATGTGTAAGTACCTTGTGGCTAGAATAATCCTTAATTAAGTTATATAGTCTTATATAGGTAGTTAGGTTCGCCAGGGTATCATCCATAGCATAAGTAATGTATATAGGATTTAATAGTTACTTTATTATCACCATATTGTGTATTCTATTTTTATTGAAAACTATAGGAAGTAGCCTCTTTTAAGTGGCTTACTTTTGGATGCTGCCCCTTAAAGTGGCTTATTACTATAAGTTATTTATAGTATATTTTCTATTATATTATTATCTTGTGTAATTATTTCATTGCAAGTGGTATGAGAGCATGATGTTGGCATCCAAAAGGCAAGAATCAAGACAATTTTTTAAACTAGGAGGTCAAATTGTGAAGCATATATCTCTTTCAATTTCATGATTTTTTTTTGGTAATTTAGAGGGTTGATCAAGGACATATTTAATCTACTATAGTCTATTAAGATTATTTGAATAACTTTTGAAGGAGTTGTTATGAAATTAGTTTTTCAGCAAAATCTACTCTAGGGATTCAAATCAATGAATTTCGTAGACATTTTTTCAAAAAGTGAGATCTAAGATTATGTAAGTCATAGTAAAAATTTTAAATTATTTTTATTTTTTAGTGAAAGTTATTGTAAAATTATTGTTACCACATCATAGTAGGGTCTTCAACAAGAGGCAAGGGTGGGATTCTAGACACTCCTAGGAAGACACTTGATAAAGGTGATCTAGTAGTAGAGGATATGGACCCCATACACATTAAAGATACTATAAATCAAGAAACCATCAAGATGTAGGAGGAAATATTATCAGTTGTAGTAAAGTAAATGAAAGGGGTAGATAAGAAATATCTTGAGCCAAAATTTGAATAAATAACTTTTCTCTAGGTTTTAGATATTTCTATTGAATGGATTCACACAAGGCTTGAGAAGAAAATGTGTATTATAAGGGACATGATGATTTAGGGTTTGATTTAGATCTAAAGAAAGACCATCACCCAAATACTTCTACGAGTAGCTCTAAGGACTTCATGCCAAAGATGGATATGCACAAGTTTGATGGCAAGAGTCTAGTGATATGGCTATGCCAAATGGAGTTGTTCTTTGATCTTCACCATATTCCATGTCAATAAAAGGTTGCAATGGCATCATTATATTTGAAACTAAGTCAATTCATTTGGTATTTTCTCTATGTGAAGAGAATAAGAAAAGGGATGCATTATCACATGGTTTATTTTTCAAGAGGAACTCACAACACATTATAGCAATAGTCTTATAGACAACTACTTTAGCTACATCACCAAATTAAACAAAATAGGTGCTAGTGAAGAATAATAAGGAGAAGAAGAAGATGAGGAATATTTAAGAGGGGGAGGAGAAGAAGTATCCAAGCCAATAATAACTTACATGCATTATCACTATTTGGAGAAATTCCAAAGGGTCTACTGCCCATAACAAATCAAGATTAGGCCATTCAACTAGTTCTCAAGAACCATACACCATCTAGAACACATTTTCTTTCAAGGTACACTAAAATATTCAAGTAATGGAAGAACATATGTAACACCAACAAGTAGCACTGTCTAGTCTCAAATAGAAAAATGTAAAGGAAAATAATATAATGATGGAACAAGCTGATCAACACAAAATTCAACACAAATAGAGTTATAAGAGCTTGATGAGGAGGGGCAATTTATTTTGGAATCTAAGGTAATATTTCAAACATGCACTAAGAGGTTGTTGATGAGGATGATTATAAAGTATTTGTAGTGAAGATGCAACATGGGAAGAGGAAGGATTCCTTTAAAAGCATCCAAATTTCATCAACATTGGGGACAATGTTTGTTTTAAGGAGAGTGGCATACCCATAGTGGCATGAGGATGTGTAGTCAAATTATGGATAGAATAACACTTCATTAAGCTATATAATCATTTATATAGTTTTATATAGGTAGTTGGGTTAGCATGGGTGGAATCTATGGTATATATAGGAGGTAGTGGTTAGTTTATTATCATCATACTATGTATTTTATTGTTATTGAATACTATTAGTGGTTTCCCCCTCAAAGTGGCTTAACTTTGGAGGTTACCCCCTCAATGTCACTTCTTATTATAAATTATTTACAACATATTTCCTATTATGGTCTTCTCTTTTGCAAGTTATTTCATTACAATAATCACCTAAACCTTTTCCCTCAATTATACCATCTTCTTTTATACTATAAACTTGGCAAGTAAAGTAGGATAGAATATTATCTCTCCAAATAAATAAAATTATCATGTAATGATGGTAATTTTGATATAGTGTTTGGAAAAACCACCTTTGATTACTTTTGAGATGTATCTTTAGATGTTGTGTTCGTAATCTTTGCCTATTTTCATTCTCATTTATACCGTTGTTTCTAATGTAAGCATACCAACATATATTTATTGATTTATGTTTACTTGTATGTATATCTTGCCTTGATTTTCATCCTGTGTACCATATGATGCATTAAATGTAAATGTTGTTGCAAGTATGTGCAATTAGTGTTGTCATTGATGTCAACAAGTTTGTGTTGTCATTAGTGTCAACTATTTGAGCAAGAGATTATTAGTAGTAGTATTGATTTGATGTTGTCTCTGATGATGAGGAAGTGTGTCTGGTGCTTGGTTTCCAAGTTCTTTTAGAAAATTTGCATAAAAGAGGAAACAATGTGTTGTAAAGGTGTTCTGGCATACAGAGTGTTGTTCTGGTTTTTCTCCACATTTCTTATATGTTGAATATCTATTTGTGTGGTTTAAATATGTTGATCAGAGGTGTTTAGAGGTGTTGCAATCAGAATTTGGTGTGTTGGATCATTGTGCAAAGGAAGGTGTGTTCACCAGTGTGTGAACTATGTATTGTAAAGGTGTCTGGGAGAAATGTTTTTGCTCCGCATTTCTCTACAGAATGGTTTCACATCTTGCAATTCTTGAAGTATGTTTCTAAGGTTCATATCTACCTTTAGTTGAAGTTGTTCATTGTTTGGTGTTCGACAAGTTGATTTCTTGAGTTGCAGTGCATGGCAGAGATGTTTGAGTCTATTGGGTAAATAGGATAAGTTTGTTCGGCAGGTGAAATTTGTTGTGAAAGAATTTGTTGGATTTTAGGGTGTTTATAGAATATTCAAGATTATGTTCAGGCATGGTGTGTGGTCTGCAAATCATCTTAGTTTTGAGGAAGCATGTACTTAAAAGATTATGGTGTTAACATAGGTTCGGCCAACCTTGGGTGTTTACACTAATTGCGGATGTGCTTTGGTGATTGTGGAAGCATGGTGTGGCATGTATGAGTAGATTTAGCTCCAAACTAAGGTGTGTTGTGGTCCACCTTCATTCCTTCCACCATGGGAAAGTTTTGGTGCAGACCTAATTTGAATTTACATGGTTAAGGTGTATTTCTGACCTTGGAGAATGTTTTCAAGGTTGAAGATAGTATAAATAAGTGCTGAGTTGTTGAGGAATGCGAAGAAATATGTGTGTGATGAGTAAGATGCAAATTCCAGAGTTGTAAAGTGCAAATGTGGAAAGTGCAGTGAAAGCTTTCATGTGTTAGATTACTAGATGTAGTGAGCAGAAGGTGTCTACAATTCATCAATGAGACTGTGAAGGTGTTGGTGTGGTTGTGGTGGGCTTCTCTATTGCATTGAGATGATTTTCTCATTGTAACATTCTTCTCTATCTTCCTTTCTATTCTCGTAGTGAGCCTTTCTTTCTTCTGGGCAGTGAGCCCTATTGTATTCAGTTTTTATATTACTTTATATTGTGAGCTAATCCTCACCATGGGTTTTTCTTTCTTGGGTTTTCCACGTAAATCTGGCATTCTCTTGTGTATGATGTTGTTTTAGTTTTGTTTTTGTTATTTTCTTTCATCATTATCATTCTAACATATTAAGGGTTAATTGATCAAATAAGGATTTGAATGTTTGTGAGGGTTTTGAAGTTTTAAGATACAACTGATTCACCCCCCTCTCTATTGTCTTGTGCATTCAACAATTGGTATCAAATCAAGGTTCCTTGGAAGAAAGCTTAACCACTTGAGGTAGATCTAGGGTGGCACACAAGAGAGATATTCCCCTATTTGATGCATCAGATTATGCATTCTAGAAAATAAGGATGGAAGATTATTTGGTTTCTCTTGGATATGAAATCTGGAAGTATGTTGAGTCTGGATACACTATACCTAAGAATGGTCTGAGTATTGCTAATCAGATCAAGGCATATGAAAACAATGGTAAAGAAAGGTATGCTCTTTTAAGTGGTTTTATTAATTCTAAATTGGAGAATGTTATGAGTTTGAAAATTGCTAATGAAGTTTGGTAAAAGTTAAAAAGCATTTATGAAGGAGATGATAAGGTCAAGCAAGCTAAGATGTAGAATCTGAAGATCATGTTTAAGACCTTGTGAATGTTTGAAGATGAAAACATCACTAGCTACTTGTAGAAGGTGGATGAAGTTGTCAATGGCATCAAAGGTCTTGGTGGAGAACTAGAAGAAAAAGAAGTGGTAAAGAAGGTAGTCAGAACTCTTCCCAAAGATTATAGTCATAAAGTTTCTTCTATTGAAGAATTACAAAATCAGGATTCATATACTAGATATCAGTTGTATGGTTCTTTAACTACTTTTGAAATGAGAGAATTTGGTACTAGTAGTGCAAAAGTTGAGACTATTTTTAAGGCTAGTAAATGAGGGAAGACTATACAATTAGATCAGGAGGATTCTGATGATATGGAATCTAACTTTGTGAGAAGAATGAAAATGGGTACTGAAAAGTATAGTGGTAAGTTGCCTTTCAAGTGTTTCAATTATGGAAAGGTAGGTCATTATGCTTCAAAATATCCAGACAAAATATTGAAAAATAAAAACAGGGAGAACATAGGTAAGATGATTAAGAAAAGTTATTATGTTAGAGAGGATGCAATTATATCTGATGATGAATCTGATTAAGAAGAGCATGAGGATGGTGAATATTTTTTCATAGCTTTAAAAAAGATGATATTGTTTCTGCTAACTCTGAGGAATGTTTGAAGGAAAGGGCTCCAGAAGTTAGTACTAATGTTGAAGGCACCTTGATGTCTGCTTTTCATGCTAGATAGGAAAAGAACCACTGAATCATTGATAGTGGATGCTCTAATCATATGACCAGTGATAAGAGTAAGTTTGTTAAACTTGAAAAATATGATGGAGGACTAGTTAGGTTTGGTGATGATACATCTGTTAAGATATGTGGAAAAGGTTCAATTAGTTTTGATGGAAAGCATAAAACTGATTATGTTCTTTATGTTAAGGGTTTAAGACATAACCTCTTGAGTGTTGGACAAATGTGTAGCAAGGGTTACAATCTTATTATTTAGGATGGTGGTTGTGAGATCATAAAAGAGTTCAGAACTGTGATTGTTGCCGGAAGTAGGACAAATAGAAATGTCTACCAACTAAAAGGTGTTGATGGTTATTGTTTCATGACTCAGATTAGTGAGAGTTGGCTATGGCGTAGAAGAATGTGTCACATCAATTTTGATGGCCTAGTGAGGATAAGATCAGTTCAAGCTGTGAGAGATCTGCCAAAGATTACAAAGCCTATCAATATTATCTATAAGGAATGTCAAGTTGGAAAGCAAGCAAGAAGAAGTTTCGAAGTCAAAGATCAATCTTCTACTAGACTGTTAGAATTGGTGCATACAAATCTTTGTGGCCCTACAAGAGTAAGGAGTTTTCAAGGTGATAGGCATTTCATGCAATTGATTGATGATTGTTCTAGAATGACATCGGTTACTTTTCGTAAAGAAAAATTAGAAGCCCTAGATAAGTTTAAAGCATTCAAAGTCATGGTTGAGAATGAAATGGATATGGAAATCAAATGTTTGAGGTTTGACAGAGGTGGAGAATTCACCTCCAATGAGTTTAACATTTTTTTTTAGAATCATGGAATAAAGAGACATTTATCTACCCCTAGGACTCCTCAACAGAATGGAGAGGTTGAAAGAAAGAATAGAATTGTTCAAGAAGCTACAAGGACAATGATAAAAGAAGAAAATCTACCGGAAGGCTACTAGAGAGAAGCAATTCATATTGTTGTTTATGTACTAAATAGAGTGCAAGAAAGAGCAAATAGCTCAAAGACTCCTTATGAGCTATGGTATGGAAGGATTCCTACTGCTAATTACTTCAGAGTGTTTGGAAGTAAATGGTACATCAGAAGAGATGAAGAAAATTTGGGAAAGTTTGATGCAAGGGCTGATGATGCTATCTTCCTTGGATAGTCTACTAAAAGCAAAGCTTATTGATGCTACAACAAGAGGATAAGAAAGATTGTTGAGAGTGTGAATGTAAGAGGTTGATGAAGACCTACATAAAAACTCAAAAGTGAATGGATATGAAATAGATGAGTCTTATTGCAATGAAGAAAAAAAACTAATGAAAAAGAAGTGCAGATTGAAGAAGAAGAAGCTCCAGAAAAGATTCCTAAAACTCCCAAGTATGTGCAGAAGCATCATTCTGAAGAATAGATCATTGGTGACAAAAGAAAAGGTGTACTGACAATAAGAAAAGTTGTTGAAGAACAGATAAATCTATGTTTAGTTTCTAAAGTTAAACCTAAAACAGTGATTGAAGCATGAAAGGATGAGTATTGGATCAATGCTATGGAAGAAGAACTAATGCAAATTGAAAAGAATCAAACTTGGGAACTTGTCCCAAAGCCAGCAAACATAAATGTGATTGGAACTAGGTGGGTATTCTGGAACAAACTGAATGAGAATGGAGAAGTGGTAGGAAACAAGGCAAGGCTTATGTGTAAAGGCTACTCACAAGTATAAGGAAAAGACTTTGAAGAAACATATGCTCTGGTGGTAAGAATGGAAGCCATCAAAATGTTTTTGGGTTTTGCAGTACATAAGGACTTTAAAGTATATCAAATGGATGTGAAGTCTGTTTTCTTGAATGGTAAGTTAGAAGAAGAAGTATACATAGAACAACCAAATCGATTTCAGTTATCAAATAAACCAGACATGGTTTGCAAATTGAAGAAGGTACTATATGGATTAAAGCAAGCCCCTAGAGCTTGGTATGCAAGGTTAGACATGTACGTGTTACAGTTAGGATTCAATAAAGGTACCACAGACAATAATCTTTCCTTCAAAGATGAAAATGATCAAATCTTGATTGTAGTTGTGTTTGTTGATGACATTATTTTTGGAGGAAATGAAGCTATGTGTAAGAAATTTGCAGAGGAGATGTAGAAAGAATTTGAAATGTCAATGTTTGGGGAGATGAATTTCTTCCTTGGGCTACAAATCAATTAGACAGAAAAAGGTATTTTCATTTCACAATCAAAGCATGTCAAGGAGATGTTGAAAAAGTTTGGAATGGAAGATTATAAACTAGTATGTACCCCTATGGTTACTGGTTGCAAGCCAAGCAAGAATGATGAAACTCCTAAGGCTGATTAGAGTAGGTATAGATCAATGATTGGAGGATTGCTATATCCAACTGCTACTAGACTAGATATTATGCATGTAGTTTGTCTTGTGGCTAGATTTCAAAAAGATCCTAGAGAGTCACATGTTGTAGTGGTGAAAAGGATATTCAGATATTCAAAAGGCACTCTGGATCATGGCTTGTGGTATCTAATGGATACTGGCTTTACTTTAAGTGCTTACATAAATTTAAATTAGGCTGGTTGTGTAGATGACAGGAAAAGTACAAGTGGTGGTACATTCTTTCTTCGATGCAGATTGGTGGCATGGCTAAGAAAGAAACAAGATTCAGTGCCTTTATCTACTGTAGAGGTAGAATACATTACAACATCATCTTGTTGGACATAGGTGTTGTGGATGATGAAAACCTTGAAGAATATCAGAGTTGTATATAATGAACCAATTCATATATTCTATGATAATACAAGTGCAATTAACATTTCAAAGAATCTGGTGATGTACTCAAGGACAAAATGTATCTCAATTTAGTATCACCTTTTGAGAAAGAAGGTTGTAGAGAATGAAGTGAAGCTTGAGTATGTGCCTACAAAGAATCAGGTTGCCGATATATTCACTAAGGCTCTTCCTAAGGATACATTTGAGTATCTCTAGGAGAAGTTAGGGGTTATTGCCGCTCCTTCTTTGAACTAGATGCATAAGGAGATGCATCAGTCTAGTGGATTTCAAGATTTATTCTTTGTCCTGGACTGATGTTGGAGCCTACCTCTTAGGGGGAGTAGGTAGTGGCTTTGTTGGTTGTTCTAATCATGGGGAGTAAGTGCTGATACAGTTGTTGTGAGCTCCTAAGGGGGGTATGTAGTATAGTAAAAGAATAGATGTTGCAGAATAGAGGTGAGCAAGTACAAGACTGAGTAATGTTTAAAGGGTAGATGTGTTTCCCTTTACCATTGATGTCAAAGGGTGAGAGAGAACAATGTGAAAAAGGAAAGAGTCTATTGTGAAAAGGAGAGTAGTAAGCTGAGGGGGAGAGAGAAAGAGGAAGAAAAAGAGTTAGCATGAAGTAGAGTATTGAGGATGATGTTGTGTTGATGGTTTTTCACATCATGTGTTTCCGTCAATGACAAAGGGGGAGATTGTTGCAAGTATGTGCAGTTAGTGTTGTCATTAGTGTCAACTTTTTGAGCAAGAGATTATTAGCACTAGTATTGAGTTGATGGTGTCTCTAATGATGAGGAAGTGTGTCTGGTTCTTGGCTTCCAAGTGCTTTTGAGAAAATCTAAATAAAATAGGAAACATTGTGTTGTAAATGTGTTTTGGCATACAAAGTGTTGTTCTGGTTTTGCTCCGCATTTCTTATATGTTGAATATCTATTCGAGTAGTTTGGATATGTTGATCAGAGTTGTTCAGAGGTGCTGGATTCATAATTTGGTGTGTTGGATAATTGTGGAGAGAAAGGTATGTTCGCTAGTGTGTGAACTATGTATTGTAGAGGTGTCTGGGAGAAATGTTTTTGCTCCACATTTCTCCACAAAATGGTTTTAGGTCTTGTAGTTCTGGAAGTATGTTTCTAAGGTTCATATCTACCTTCAGTTGAAGTTGTTCATGGTTTGGTGCTCCACAAGTTGATTTCTTGAGTTGTAGTGCATGACAGAGATGTTTGAGTATATAGGGTAAACAGGATAAGTTTGTTCAGCAGGTGAAAGTTGTTGTGAAGGAATTTGTTGGATTTCAGGGTGTCTGTGGAAATTCTAGATTGTTTTCAAACATGGTATGTGGTTCACAAGTTGTCTTTGGTTTTGAAGAAGTGTGTACTTAAACGGTTATGGTGTTAACACAGGTTCGACCGAGCTTGGGTGTTTACACTAATTGCGGATGTGCTTCGGTGATTGTGGAAGCATAGCATGGCATGTATGAGTGGATTTAGATCCTAAGTAAGGTTTTTTGTGGTCCACCTTCATTCCTTTCAACCGTAGGAATGTTTTGGTGTAGACCTAATTTGAATTTACATGGTTAAGGTGTATTACCAACCTTGGAGAATGTTTTCAAGGTTGAAGATAGTATAAATAAGTGTTGAGTTATTGAGGAGTGTAAAGATAGATGTGTGTGATGAGCGAGATGTGAATTCTAGAGTTGTAAAGTGTGAATTTGGAAAGTGTAGTGTAAGCTTTCATGTGTTAGATTAGTGGATGCAGTGAGCAAAAGGTGTCTACAATTCATCAGTAAGACTGCAAAGGTGTTGGTGTGGTTGTGGTGGGCTTCTCTGTTGCATTGAGATGATTTTCTCATTGTAACATTCTTCTCTATCTTCTTTTCTATTCTAGTAGTGAGCCTTTCTTTCTTCTAGACAATGAGGCCTCTGGCAGTGAGCCCCCCAACAGTGAGTCCTATTGTATTTGGTTTTGATATTACTTTATATTGTGATCTAATCCTCACCGTGGTTTTCCCCTTTTTGGGTTTTGCACTTAAATCTGGTGTTCTCTTGTGTATGATGTTGTTTTGGTTCTATTTTGGTTATCCACTTTCATAATTTTGATCAAATAAGGATCTAAATGTTTGTGAGGGTTTTGAAGTTTTAAGATACAATTGATTCAACCCCCCCCCCTCTCAATTGTCTTGTACATTCAACAAATGTAATGTTTTCTACACAACCACTAGTTGCCTAATTACTATCGTTGGAAGGATCCTCCTTGTCATGATGAGGTGCTAAAGAAATATGTCCATAACAATCAATACACTCAACTTGTATCACTTGCTTATCAACAAAGTCCTATATTTTATATTTGAGTGTAATGTATCTACCTATAATATATCCATGTATTTGGTGGTAGCCACAAAAATAATTTACATTAATGCGTTTTATCACATGTCTAGATATATCAACAAGTTTGATGGGAGGAATCTTAATAAGTTGTTCTTACAATTTGTATGTGGATGGTTTTGCAAAAAAGTGAACTTCCTTTTTCTTTGCTTGTGACTAAATGATGTGCTCATGATGAATAACATAACATAATGTGTAACGTCATGATCATGTAATTGCTCGGGTTGCATAGCAATAGAAGTATATGGAAGAACATGATAATAATGTACAATAGATAATACCTCATAGGAAGGTATACAATAGTCCAAAGAGAAATTAGTGAAATCATTGAAAACTATAGTACCATAGCCAGTTGGTGGTAGAAGATTAGTATCATGATGTAAACACTTATTAGAGCTAAAAGTGAAATGCTCTATCAAAGCATGTATAGTCTATCGATGAATGAACTATAAGAAACACATTGTGAATTAAATGATAATAAAATTCATAATTTACTAAAATTTCTTATAGTTATGCTTACATTAGAATCATATTATCATCCACATGTGCTTAATATATGAAGAAAAATGGTGTTGACATCTAAATATACACCTATATAATATCCACTTCTATCACCACTAAATACTTTAGTCAATCGATTTTTAATAATATGAACCATAAAAAAACACAAACCATATCAATATCATTCATAAAAACATAGTCATACAAAACAACATTATATAAAACATTTCTATCAAATAAGCAAACCTCACTAAGCTCCTCATTATATAAAACATTTCTATCAAATAACCAAGCCACGCTAAGCTCCTCATTAGATAAATCATGAAGTAATGAATAGAAACATTTTTAATTGCACTATTAGTATCACATGAATCAATAAAAGAGAGTGCTAGAGCACCAAATATATCATGACATCATAAACTATAACATCATTACATAATAGAGCAACTTTAACATCGACAGATTCATGAATTGGTAGAAAAATAGATGAGGCGAAAGTGCTCAAAAGTAAAGCATAGTCAGGAAAAGAATATGATCATTATTACACTAATCAAAATCATTGTCACTGATCATAAGAAGTGTAATCAAGGTGAAGCTCATAAACAAGCGAAGAAGTATTTTCAAAGTATTATCAATACACGTATTCTTCACACTTAATCTCTGCAATTTTCAGCTGGGGGCAGCGCATGTTTACAGATTGGACAAAAATTTGAGTATTGCAACCACTTGAAAATACACTTACCATGGTAAATATGATCGCACGCCATCTTCTTGGCTAAATCACCCTCAAGCATGCGTTCCTGGCAGATACAACACATACCCATATCACAATCATCTTTGATATCAACTGTCACCAACTTTTCGACAGCAGACTTCGCTGCAGGAACTCTACAAGCAACATTCTGATTTTCATCAGCCAGCATGTTAACAATTCTTTCAAAATCTGCATCATCCTCTGCATAGTCTTCCATACCAGTGAAAAACTGGCCATTGTGGGCATGCTCACTTTCATATTCAATCGGCTCCCCACTACGCTCATAAAATGTACAACGCCAGTGTAATCTAATTCTACCATTTTCCACGGATTGCAATATGTTTTCCCAGTAAAAGCTGTGGCCTGAAATCCTTATTGTTACAGGAATATCGTTCACACAGCCCAATGTCAAACGTAGAGGAAGAATATTCTGTCTTCTCTCTCTCATATCTTCTTCATTGATAGTTAAGTACTCATTCTCATTCCAGTCCATTACATACCTGTCAAAGGGAAAGAGTAAGTTGAGATATATGATAATACGGTCTCTATCGTAATAGATTTGTTTAACTAAAGCGCTTCTGTTATCCCTTGCATAAGCCTCGTAAACTGTATCAATGGACCTCGCATCTCTCCAGTTTACGCTTGTTATGTTGGGAACTCCTATTTCTACTATATATTTGATTACTTGAAAGAATAATAGTCCGCTAAATTCTGGATTGAATGATCCTTCACTAAATAATTTCTCTCTTAACGTCCGCAATTGTCTTCTACTAATGCGACCGCTTTCATCGCATCGGCATCCGAAATCAGTCACATTTCTTTTGCAGTAGCAGCAAGGGAATTCCACACTTTGATGATGCCCTTCTTCCATTTGGAAATGTTAAAAAACTACCCAGAACTGTTAATTGAAAATGAATACTTCCAGGAGAGAGGAGTTTCTATTATTATCTCAGTTTATGTAATCGTTTGTGTCAACAGGTGTGTTGTTCTCTTAGAGAGGGACGGCGCTTTCTCATGTAGCGAATTTAAAACTAAGTTAGTAAAGTAATTATTTATAAAAGAATTTAAAATTTAAATGCAATTGAATTTTAGCTCTTGGTATTTGTAAGGGATTTAAAGAGTGGATTCCTTTACTTTTATCTTTAAATTTTACGTTTTAGTATTTCATTTATTTGGTGTAATAATTAATTCTAATTCTGAAATTATCTTTAGATCTATTTTATTTAGACTATTTTAAAATAGGATTTATTTAATTTTTTAGTTTTTTAAAGATTAGGTCACCTTTATAGTTTTATCTTTTGATTATATTGTATTTGTATTGTAGTTTTCTCAATTTGAATTTGAATTCTTTTGTTTTTAGGTTGATTTTTTCCCATTATACTATTATTCTATCAACTTGCACAATAAATGTTTTATGTTGTCTGTTTAGGATTTGTATTTAAGAACACCATTATATGTCATTTAGGATCATTGATTATCAAGAGAAAGATCATAAGAACACTCTGTCACAATCCCATCAATCTTAATTATGTAAGCATTCTACATTTTTTATTGACTCGTGTTTTCAATATTTGTGCATCGGCTATAGGGCTTGGATGCTATTGCATTTCCCTATAATTGTGGGTTTCGAAAGGTGCTTTTCAGAGTAATCATGCTTTTAGATGCAAGTACAAGCATAGGCGAGAAAATCTTGTAGGTCAACAATAGGAAAGGATAAAACCAACCCAATTAGACTAGGTCGCATAGGCAACCTAGTTCTAGGACCAAATTGTGCACACAAATTTTTCTCATAAAATAAGACTCTCAAAATATGACCAGGGTCACATGTTACATTCTAAAGAGGAAGAATAATATTATGATTATTCTACCTAAATTAAAAGTCTTGAAAATCAAAAGAAACATATGATGATTGATAAATTGAAATCTTTGTGCATAATCAATTAGCTATTATTAATGATGATTTCCCCATTTCATTTTATTTTGATGCTCTTACTAGTAAGATACTTCTCACTAAACAACATGATATAGATACAATTAATGATATATCGAATATCAAGTGAGTTACCACATAATCCATTGGCCTATGACATACTAGAGCATATCCTTTATCAATGGGACTTATAGCTCCTAAATTTACAATGTATGATTGTAAAGGTGATCCCTTGAATCACATATGTACTTTTAACACAACATTTTTGAATTACTTTTATGATGAACTTTAATGTTGGTTATATCATTCCTATGAATCTTAAGAGATTATATTCTCAATTGGTGAATAAGCCACTGATATCATTGATGATTTCCAACATAGTATTTTAAACTAAAAGTAACATTTGCTAAATTAGTACAATTTAAGAAAGTATAGTGCCCACTCATGTGGTAACTCTTGCCTTGTCCCTATGTTTCTATGATTAGATTAAGTGTTATATTAAGTTGATTATGATAGGATGTAATTATAGGATGGATATGTGCCTTGCTAGATTGCATGTCCTCATTGCTCATTATATCTTGCTTCGATTATGATCCCTATTGTCAAGTTTGATGCTTCTCCTTGAGTGTGAAAAATATATAGATCTTTGACCAATGGAACAATGTGGAAGAGAATTACATTGATTCAATTGAACTTCTCATCATGCCTAGTCCTTATGGTGTGTTTGATTGCTTAACCCATCTAATTTAGTTGCAAATAAAAGGATGTTCCTTGTGTTTACCTAGTTCATCATTAATACAAATTATTGGTGATTTTGGATGCTTGTTTTGTGGATGAACTCACAAAATGGTTGTTTCCTTAGTGTGTGTTTATTTAACTTGAGTTCAGTTGTATTTTATCATGTTTTCAAAATGCATGTTTTAGAGTATTTGATAAATAATCCTAAATGCTTAGTTGAAAATATAGTTGTTTGATTGCCTTCGTGTTAAGGTCTTATGTATTTTAATATTTACAAAATACTATAAGTTATAAGAAAATATTGAAAAATAAGTGCATATGCTTATACATATATTCATAAGTTATAAGAAATTATTTGAAAAATATTTGTTAAGGGAAAATTGGAGTAAACATGAATAATCAATATATCAATATCAATAATATCCAAAACTCAAGGAAAAGGGAAATAATCAAGATCTAACAAACAAAGATGAAACCTTTGCAAACCTAAATACTTCATAGCTTCTATTGGTTGCCTATCTCAACCGATCTTATGTATGAATAAGACCCTCAAAGAGTGCACTTCCTTGCTATTCCAAGATTGTCAATGGAGAATGGACATGATAGTGCTTTCTAATGAAGGTGACTTTCACAACAATGGTAGTGATATGGTAAGAAGTTGATCGCAAGCAAATGGAATGATGTGAGTGCCAAAGGTGCACTATAATTCTTGTAGAGTAACATTACTAAAAGCTTGGATGAATGAGATAGAAGAATTGAGTTCAATTTATAGACTTGTCAGAAAGAAGATCAACCGTATAGAAAGAATGAGAAGATCAATGATATAGAAACCTTGAGTGAATGTGCACGAATAAGAAGAAGACACGTGCCTTTCTATATTTTGTATGAAAGGAATTAATAAAATAGAAGAATGAGTTAACTAAAGAGATAAATCAATTAAAATAATAGATCAATCAGTTAAGAGAATAGAACTAGAGAATGGAAATTGCATGAGGATGAGAAGATATTTTAGCTTAATTAAATATTTAGAATATTCAATTGCATGTGCACAAGGATTGAATTATATTAGAGATAACTCAATCTAGAAGAAATGGACAACTTAAATAAATATTTGATTTATTTAAATTTAGACAAGATATTATTGGAAGAAACAATTAAATAATTGATATTATTTAATTTAGAATGAATTTGGAAGAACTAATTAAATAATTCGTGTTATTTAATTTGTTGGAGGAATTAGAAGAATTTTGGAATTTAATTAAATAAATTGATCTTATTTAATTGTTGGGAGAATATGAATCAAATAAATAAATTTGTTTGTTTATTTATTGATAGAGGAATTAGACTTAAATAAATATTAAGAATATTTATTTAGACAGAGTTGTGTCATTTTTAGGTGTATACATTTTGCCCCTCTTTTATGCAATGCAGTTTATGGCGTTGCTTCAAAGAATAAGAATTTTCTGATAATGATATATGCCCCAGTTTTCCCCTGGTATAGGTTTAACGATGGTAGGATGCCCCCTTGGGAGATTGGACGGGAAGAAGGTAGAAGGTGTGAAACGGACAATCTCATGAAAAAGAAGGGAAAGCTAGGTTGGGGTTGAAGAAAATAGGATGGGTTTCAGAGAAACAGGAAGAAACAGGTGCAGGAAGTAGTCATAGTCATCACACAACTAGTTTAGGGTTTGCATGCTATATATAGGAGTTGGGTCCACAAGAAAAGTCATTTGTACACTTGAACTCAGTTGGTTTGTCCTTGAGAGATTAGGAGAGCATAGAACAGTCAGCACTGGGATGGATATTCCGTGTGAGGAGTACCGCTTTGAGCAAGTCCATCAGTTTGACCGGCCAGCTGAGGTAGGACCACCGGTATGTATCTCAAAAAACTTCACCGAGGGTCAATTATGGGTGCAATAAATGCTAGGCAAAAATAGGATAAACAAAAGCATAGGATCGTAGTTCAGCGCATATGCCATGTGAAACTGCGCATCTGAATTCCTATGGTGCATTTGAGATAAGAAACTATGCATATAGGATTTCTGCACATGCATGTTACAATTCGGCGCATGCATGATTTGGTTGTGCATGCATGCATGTTGTCTTCCGGGACATAGGATTAGGCTATGCATATACTAGGTATAGTTGTGCATATGATATGGATTGGTGTATTTAAGGAAGGCTACGGTACATCTGTCAGAAGTGGCGCATTTGCTGAGAAATTGTGCATTTACCTTTTGTTTCAGTGCATATGATATAGATAGTCAGTTTACTTAGCAAAATTGATTTGATTGGCATCTTGCTCGATGCATTAATCAATAAGCTATCTCTAAGATTGCAGGAATCTAGTCAAGAGATGTAGTATGCTATTTTGATCAATTTGATATGCTAAGTTAGTGATATTATTCTTTAGATATGTTGAGCAGGGTACTTGCAGCTTTAGGTTGACGCATTGCCTTGCGTGCTTACAGGAGAACATTCGAGATACACTTATGTTGAGGGAGCAGTTTCCCTTGCTGATGTTGTAGCTCTATATGCTTATAGAGATAGATTGAGAGGCACTTGGCGTGATGGGCCTTGATTACGTTTTCTTCATGCCCAAGGTTCGTGTGAACCTCAGTTTACTGACTGCATTCGTGGAGAGATTCCATAGCAAGGATGGGAATTTTCACCTCCTGACTAGTGAGATGGTGGTGACTCTTGAGGATGTCTATAGGATATTACACTTGCTGATATAGGGTGAGCTCGTAGAGTATGATCCACAGTGGGATGCATGACTCGCAGAGTGCAGACGGGTGTTTGATGACCCTGAGCTAGACTGTCAGGTTATCTCTTGGCAGGATATACATGATTATTACTACTTTCTTGGGATAGTTGTAGGATTGATCAGCGGTGTTGTATGCCTTGATAGGAGATCGTACGAGTTCCTGATTGGATGGGGATGGATCATGGAGAGTATGATCACAGAGGGCACCTGCTATGCATGGGGTGTCTGTGTCTTGGCACACCTATACCATGATATGCATCAGGTGGTATACCATAGGGGTGCTAGCCTATCAGCAGGTGTTTAACTGTTACAGTTTTGGCTATGGGAGTACATCGCCATTACACAGCTGATATGTGTCTTTTCTAGATAGAGGGGCAAGTCCTATAGCTATGGATAAGCAGGAGTGATTTCCCAGCACAAGATGGGAAAGCTTGAGTATTGGAGGCACACTTTGGATTGTGTAGATGTAGTTACCTGGCACCCCTACCTAGAGTGTGAGCACTGGGATGGCCAGGAGGATGAGCTGCCATATTGCTTTCAGACTTAGTGGCTCATAGGCATGACCTGATTTATTTTGGAGAGACAGACTGTTAGCAGGGTTCAGAGGTAGTTTGGGAGGAGACAGGGCATGCCACAGGGGTAGGCACTGTTTACATGGACACATGTAGAGAGGTTTAGATGGGGCCCAGTGGCATCCTATGAGGAGGCTTTGACAAAGTTTCGGCAGCCACCCTATGTTGCCTAGCCCATGAGAGTTGACTCTGGATTACGAGGAGTGGTTCACTGCGCACCCTTTTCTGAGGTACTCATGGCCCGGAGAGCTGGTTCCTTGCATAGACAAGGAGGATACAGATGATAAGGGTAGGGCTGGCAGGAGGAGGAGGAGGAGGAGGGGGAGAAGAGGATGGGGAGATGGAGGAGATGGTGGAGATGGAGGAGGAGGATGGGGAGACATTTTAGATGGAGGAGGCAGAGCGAGATAGAAGAGGAGATCTGGGGAGGGATTTCTCACCCTCAGCAAGTAGTGTAGCCGCAGGTTGCACAACAAGTTCAGATGCTGCCACCACAGTAGGTGGCCTAGTAGCAAGTAGTGTAGCCACAGGTTGCACAGTAGGCTCAGATGCTGCCACCACAGCAGGTGGCACAGTAGCAGGCATAGGGACAGGGACAAGATCCTCAGGGTCTGGTGCAGCCAAATGCTTAGGAGTGGGCTATCACCATGTTGAGGGGACAAGTTAGGTAGCTAAAGGCACAACTTAGGATGGTTGAGTCTTGGTGGGAGTTAGATGCAGGACGTGTGTCAAATATTTCAAGAGAGCAAGACTTAGCCTTGGCAAGGGTGCGGGCTATCAGAGTAGAGAGAGATGCGGTAGTGGCAGCCCTGGGCACAGATACCATGAGCAACTTTCTAGTTGGATAGGTGTAGTAGGCACAGGCACAGCTTGCATAGGTACAGGCATAGTTGGCACAGGTACAGGGGTAGCTAGCACAGGTACAGGGTGAGCTTGCTAGAGTGTAGGCTCAGACACAGTACTATCAGGGGTTGTACCATGGTGCCGTACTAGTAGAGCAGAGGGCACCTAGCTACAAGAGTCAGTCTATGGTAGGCACAGTGTAGAGGATAGAGGAGTCTTGTTTAGGAGCTTCTATGATGGGCCCATAGCAGTCTGGGACTAGTAGAGGAGGGCATGGAGAGGGTAGTGCTGGGAACAGTGGTCCACAGCAGTAGGGTTAGCCGACACTTTGTATAGATTTTGATTTTTTTACGTATACACTCTTTTAATGGCTCAAATAGCCTGAAATGTATATGTATCACTTTTGTACCTGAGACATGTATCATTATTTTATTTGAGATGTATACACTATATATGACATTGCCTCAGAAATGGACCTTTGATATTGTACATTTGGACATGTTTTATTTGACATTTATATGATGATACAACTATTGATGGTCTCTATATGCAGTTGTTTATACTATATGCTATGGATGCATTTCTATTATATGATGGTACATATGTGATGCATACTATGATTATGTCTATATGATGCTTATCTAATGCAGATTTAGATGATTACATGATGCTATGTGATGTTATCTAATGCAGACTTAGATGATTACTTGATGCTATGTGATGTTATCTAATGCAGGCTTAGATGATTATATGATGCTATGTGATGTTATCTAATGCATACTTAGATGATTATATGATGCTATGTGATATGCAAAAAATGTGTTATGCTAGCTACATGATGATGCAATTATTGTGATGTTCTACATGTCTTTGCCTATGTTTTTGGATTTTTTTGTTTTGACACTAAGTTATGATGCAAAATGTGTATGGATAACCTAATGCACTTATTTTGTATGTAAATGATTTGATCATGTAAATGACTATCTCATGTAATATGATATGCAACCTATGCTATGTTTTTGTTATGTCCAAATGTACTCAATCGACACAAAGATGACACAATGATAGACAGAAGATTGATTGAAGACTGACTTGGTAGAAAGACTCACAAGCTTTTATTTGTGCTAATACTTTGCATTTTGTGGATCTTTTATTGCATAGGATATGGATGTTTTTATGGATGCATAATGGATTCGAATGGTGTTTGCTTTCTTGACATCTTTATGGTGCAAGTATTTTGAAGTGCAAGTATTTTAAAGTGCAAGTATTTTGAAGTGCTTATTTCATCATTGGGTAATTTTTTTGGTACTTTTTCTAAATGTTGTAAGTTAATACAAGCATCTAGATACAATTGGACTGAGATGACCTGAGTATTGCTTACATGGATTTTGATTTAGCAAGTTAATACAAGCATCGAGGTATAATTGAACTGAGATGACCTGAGTACTTCTTGCGTATCAAAAGAAAAGGATTGCCCCCTTTCATGTTAGACCTTTGATGTCCTTGATGATCTTTTGTCAATCATGTCATTAGAAAAGGCATCACATTACTAAAGTTTAATCCACAATCAATGAACAAAGAAAATAATCATGCCCCCATCATAGCATCTCTAGCTTTTGGCATCCTTGAGTAGCATAGAAAGACATGATAACAGAAATCAAGATTCTGTAAGTTAACCTGATCATAACCACAAAACATTATTGCATTTAGATGTGCTTGTTTCTTGCCATAATTTGGGTAAAATCATTTAAAGTGCTTTAGATGCTTGCTTTGCTTTGGATAGGTTAAGGTTTTGCATCAAAATTTCTGCTTGAAAGCGGGTTTTGCTTACGCTTGCTTGCCTTGTGAAAGGTTCCACAATCCTTATTGGTGAGATGGACCCTAAGGGACTGACCTAGTGCCTCGAGGGCCATTACTAAATTGCCTTGCCTACGTGACGATGCAGAGGCAATGTAGTTCGGGGTGAACCCTAATGGACCTAAGACCTAGGCGATAGAAAATGGCGCAGACTCAGATAGATAGAAGGACCAGATATGGGATGAATGGGTAAGTGGGAGCCTCGGGGGTGCATTTGAAGAAATGGCCTTGCCTACATGACAACACAGAGGTAACATAGTTCATGGACTTGGACCATGTGGGCACTAACAATAGATGCTATGCTAGGCTAACACTGTGGATAGGATACTGGATAAGACCTTGGTTAACAAGGTGATAAAAGAGATAGAGTATCAAGCCATGATAGGTTATCATTAAGATTTTATTATGGAATAGATATGGATTGAATGGGACACGATTGAAGGAAGAATGGACACAAGGTGATTGGTTTCCCAAAGATGGAGGAAGCAGTTTATCACAAGTAACACCTATGTACTAGGTTTTCACCACTTGCGTTTATTTGCATGAAAGCTAGAAGTACACATGACACCTGCTTGCCACGTTTTCATCATGGTACCTATCCAAGGCACTTGTTTTCCAAGTTTTCACCAAAGGATGATTTTTTTGTTGTTTTTTTTAATTTTTTTTTTTTTGTATTTTTCTGATTTTTTTTGTATTTTTCTAATTTTTTGATTTTTTTGTATTTTATGCACCCCTTACATTAGGGTTCTCTTAGATATAGAACTGGTAAAGATGCATACTATTAATTGGGTCATTGAACATCTCACCTTCTGATGTAGCCAACTAATATGCCCCCGATCCATAGGCAGCAACAATCACATAAGCCCAAGCCAGTTGGGTTCAAACTTGCCTTTCTTTTCCTGGTCCTATTGATTGCAAGGATTTTCCTTAAGTACAAGATCTTCAACCTTAAAGACTCTTGGATGGACTCTGTGGTTGTAGCTTCTTGACATCATTTGCTAATATGCCTTGAGATGATTGAAGGCTTTCTATCTCTTTTCCCCTAGTAGCTCTAGCTCTTGCAATCTAGAAATTATATACTCTTCATCAGTTATGAGACCTTTTAATGACACCCTTAGAGATGGTAACTCGACCTCAATGGGGAAAATAGCTTCTGATCCATAGATAAGGGCGTAAGGGGTAGCACCTGTGGGAGTCCATATACTTGTTCGATAGGCCCACAGAGTAGGATTGAGTTAGATGTGCCAGTCACGGCCAGCATCGTTAACTGTCTTCTTGAGGAGTTTCAAGATTGTTTTGTTGGATGCTTTTGCTTAGCCATTTCCTTGGGGGTAATAGGGTGTGGAGAAACAGTGTTGGATTTTGAATCTATCACAAATCTCTTGTACATCTTGGTTTTTGAAAGGTCTTCCGTTATCTGTGATAATGGATGAGGGAATTCCATATCTACATATGAGGTAATTGAGGATGAATGAGGAAATCTATTTATCTATGATGGTGGTGAGGGGAATGACTTCAATGCACTTGATAAAGTATCCAGTGGCAGTTATTATGAACTTGTGGCCGTTGGATGAGGGAGGGTGAATTTTGCCCACAAGGTTGAGTCCCCATTGACAAAAGGGCCAAGGTGTCTTTAAAGGTCTCAGCTCTTGAGCTGGCGCATGTATTAGGTTTCCATGTATCTGGTACTGCTTGCACTTCTTCACAAATTGATATGAATCTGTTTCCATGTTTGGCCAATAATAACCCAAACACATGAGTTTCTTAGCTAAGGAAGGACCGCTAAGTGTGTTCCGCAAATTTCTTCATGCACATCTTGTAATGTGATTTGAGATTCTTCCCGTTCTAAACAATAGAGTAAAGTACCATCCAGACCTCGTCGGTATAGGGTGTCAGCAATAATGGTATAATGAGAGGTTTGGCGGATGAAGGTTCGACGTTGGTTTGAAGACAAGTCAGGTGGGAGGGTGTTATCCTTGAGGTAAGCATAAATCTTACCATACCAAGGTGAATAAGTCTGACTAATAGGCATATGGAGTGTGTTTCAAGAAGATCATAAGCTAGATATTGAATTGACTCCACTAAGAACTCGTACCATGAGTCATTCTCAAGGATCTCAAGGAGAGAGGCAATGGTGGCCATGGCATCTACCGCTTTGTTTTCAATGCGATGTATCTGCTCAAAGGAGATGATCACAAAGTACTCTTTAAAGTCATTGACCATGCGCTTGTATGGGATAAGCTTCTCCTCTTTGGTTTCATAGTTGTCATTGACTTGGTTGATCACCAATTGAGAGTCACCATAGACATGTAGCTCTTTAATTTTCCATTTTGTTGCCAGTTTGAGACCAATGACCAAGGTCTCATACTCTGCTATATTGTCTGTGCATGGAAATAACAGACGATAAGACTTAGGTATGGTGTCACCATGAGGAATGACCAACAAAATTCATGCCCCCAATCCATGGTTTGTATAGGATCCATCAAATTAGAGTTTCCATGAGTGTGTTGTGATATTGAATAAGGATTCATCTAGAAATTCAAATGTCATTGGTTGGGTATCATATAATGGTGCTTCTGCTAACTGATCAGCAATGATTTGTCCTTTGATAGCCTTTCTGTCTACATACTCAATGTCATATTTACTTAGGAGCATTACCCACTTGGCTAGGTGACCTGTTAGAGCTGCTTTGCTTAATAGGTATTTTAGTGGATCTATCTTTGCAATAATCTTGACTGGATGTAATAGCATGTAATGTCATAGTTTTTGGGAAGCAAAAACCACAACAAGACACGATCTTTCTATTTGAGAGTATTGCAATTCATAGCCCACCAATGTATGACTGATATAGTAGACATCTCTTTCTTTACCATCATAACCTTGTGCTAGGAGGGCCCCAAGAGCTGTTGGCATAGTAGATATGTAAAGTAACAGCAGCTTTCCTTGGATAGGAGGCATCAAGATAGGCGAGTTCATAAGATATTCCTTCAGTTTGTCAAATGCCTCTTTACATTTCTCATCCCACTTAAATGGAATGTTCTTATGTAGGAGATGACTGAAAGGTTGGCACTTGTCTGCTAGTTGTGATATGAACCAACGGATTGCTTGTAACTTGCCCTATAGAGACTGCAGTTGAGTAATATTCTTTGGCGGTGGCATTTTGATGATGGCCTTGACTTTGGCAGGATCCACTTCAATCCCATTTGCTAATACAATAAAGCCTAAGAGCTTTCCTGAGGTGACTCCAAACACACATTTCTTTGGGTTCAACCTAACCTTGAATTGTTCTAGTCTCTGAAAGACCTTCTCTAGCACATCTAGATGTGATTCTCTTGTAAGTGACTTTGCAAGGATATCATCTACATAGTCCTCCATTGTGAGGTGTATCATATCATGGAAGATAGTGCTCATAGCACATTGATATGTGGCTCTTGCATTCTTTAGCCCAAATGGCATGACATTCCAACAGAAAGTGCCCCATGGACAAGTAAAAGCTATCTTGTGTTGGTCTTTTGGTGCTATCCTGATTTGATTGAATCTAGAGAAGCCATCCATGAGAGATAACATGGTATGCCTTGTTGTTAAGTTGACTATGATAACTATATTTGGCAATAGAAAGTCATCCTTGCAGCAAGCTTTGTTTAGATCTCTAAAATCATTGCATAGTCTGACTCGGCTGTCAGGTTTGGATACTAGAACTATGTTGGAGACCCATTCTGAATAGTCTATGGCCTTGATGAACCCTACATCCTATTGGTTTTTTCCTTGACTATGTACTCATTCCCAGATTTCCCTACAAGGTAGCCATCAGTGATCAACAGGATCTCTGGGCCAAGGGCCAACAGTGTAGGAGATAGACTCTATTTTTATCTCCTCTTCTGCTTTAGGCTTTGCAAAACCTAGGGGGGTATTCCCTATTCAACACCCATGAGAATATGACTATGAACTGGCTAGGATGTTGACACAAAGCAGATAAATCCTCTTGTATGAAGACCAAAACTATGGGATAAGTGCAAAGGGGCTAGCTTTGGGCTTATGTTCAGTTGTGAATCAAAGGATCTTGGTCCTAAACTACTTCTATAGTCCTAATGGTTTGAAGTTGAAGTTTGAGTTTGATTTATGTTTGGATGCAAACCTGGACTTGGTGTATAACCTCACACAGAGCTGGACTGGTGCCTATCTAGGGCTTGGAGTCGGTAGACATACACCTATGAATGATCAGCATGAACACACTAAAACTAGAATTCAAGGGGATGTTATGGTATCTGCCTTACAGACACCTCCCAATATAGAGTGTTAAGTTATCTCTACTTATGGCATCCCTATTGTAGTATATCCTTCCCAACACTTAATCTGAAAACACTTTAATCTACCCCTTGAGCAGAAGTTGAAAGATCAAGCATTCAATACAGGAATTCTATATTCTAGAATACCAGACACCCCTTAGATATCTAGATTTAGAAGAAGGACACATGCAATATTGGAGATAGAATTAACAAAACACATGCAAATACAACATTATTCATATAAAATCAATCATGAAATCAGTAGATTCATGCATGAGACATACAACAAGAGATACATAAACTCACAAGACCTCCTGCACAGAGCAACCAAAACCAGTTGTGTATTATTATAGTGCCAGATATGTCCAACTTTCAACCAAAACAAAATGAGAGACACAACCTGCTAAATATAGCCAGGGAGGTCCTCAACATTCATTACATGGCAGATCTTCAAAATTTGCCAGATACAGTACACATGAGAAGAATGGCGCTCATCAAAAGTAAAATGCAGTAGGTAGGGGAAGAGACAAGGGAAGTCTCGAGCCTTGCACCGTCATCTGGGAATCCATAACTTCAAATAGGTGATTTTACCACTCGTACCATCACCCATACCCCTAAAACAGTCGCCATTAAAGGCTTCAACCACCCGTGGCCACCGGGAAATACAGCAACAGCATGCCTTAGATACTTCCCACCAAAATACAATCGCTGTGATAATTTAAAAATACAGGAAACATATATCCCACATGCACCTCGCAGAGACCCTTTAGCACTTTATAAGCATGGACACGAGCACAATAAGTGTCGAGCATTTTGCCCCGCTCGACCCACGAACCTTTCACCAATAGCCCATCGCCTGACATACACCATCGGAGCAACCAATAATCCTCTCGCTGACCTCCTGTGTCACACCGATCACTACACTGTTTCTAGGTCTTCGGTGAGACCATCTCCATCAGTTCCTCCAAAAATTCTCCCACCGATCGTATCGATCATGCCGATGAAGACATCACACTCCCCTGTCGGCTAGACATATACAATCGGAGCAACCCCCATCAGACATACCGATGCTACACCTCACACTGATGGACATCCCCCGTTGGTGTGACCGAGGCCATCGAAGCAACAAAAAGCTCCTTCACCGATAATTCCTCCTTACGCCGATGGCACTCCATAGCCTCTTGTCGGCGAGACCCAAACCATCGGAGCAACACTCCAGGATTTGCCCGATAAGAAAAGTCACTCTGATGCGCACCTCCGTCAGGGTGACCCCCTCCCATCGGCCAGAGTAAAAATAGCCTCGCTGACATCACTGCTCTCGCCGATCATACTACACAACCCCCATCGGCCAGAGTATCCCCGTCGGCTTAACATTCCATGGTCCACTCGATACACCATGTCGTGCCGATGGCACATACAAACTACACTCCGTCAATAAGACCCTTAGCGTTGGTGAACCCTTCACCTGCCTGGCTGATACTCTTCATTACGCCGATGGTATTCCCATCGGCCAGACCCCAACACATCGGTGGAACCAAAAACTCCCTCACCGATAGCAACGTTACGCCGATGGCTACTCCATCGGCCAGATCAAAACACTCAGAGTACTCCAAAAATCCTTCACCGATACACCAAGTTACTCTGATGTAAACCCTAGGCCACATTCTGTCGGCTAGACCAGCCTTGTCAGAAAGAGATCAACCTTGGCCACCGATATAGCATATCACACCGATGCCTATCCTCATCGGCCGAACACAAGGCATCGGTAAACCTCTCGCCAGCTTGCCCAATAGGCGATGTCACACTGATGAACACCTAATGATAGAAAAACTTGATGATCTCTTGGGAAGGTGTCTGCATGTTAAGCATGTGAGACCTAATTGATTAAGTAGGCACCAATAGTGGCTCTGATTGGGGACATGCAGGTGCAAGACTGTAGCGAGAACCTCAGATCTCTAGGATGTAGACCAGTCCCTATCCATTGGGTACAGAGTCATAAAACTACACTTACCTGCATCATAGATCACATTTTCAAACATCATTTTGGCAGCCTCGGGCAGCCAAAAAGGAAGAACCATAATTTTTTCTTGTCAAATGCCTGATTCCAAACTGAAAGATCCCAATCCCAACTAAAAAGATTGGCATAGTCTGCCCACAAGGTCATCTCCTCAATTAGATATTCCACCATTTTTGACAACTTGCCCCTTGTAGTACTGCCTCTATCACTCTGGATTTCAAAATTAGACATATAACCATACACATCATAATATTCTTCAGCATTAAGTAACATGTGTATGTTAAATTCTTCAAACATTACATCATATTGCTCTTGGCACTTTTCATCATTTAGTTGGCTGCTGCACATCATCAAGCATTCATCCAGCTGATCTAAAAACTAAAGGCATTCAGAAAATATGAGACCCCCAATATTTATTGCTATTGAAAACAAATCCTGATCCACACACCCATAGTTGTACTGGTCTGGATCAAATGATGATGAACAAACATTATCCACATTTTGCAAATCCATACTATCTTCACAAGAACTGAAGATACTTGATTCATATGTCCCCTCCTCACAAACTGATGTAACACCAAGGTCCACTATCTCCTCATATTCATCATCATCCTCAAAAAGAGGGTTAATCCTGCACCACTAAAAGTCAGGACTCACAGCATCAAAGACATCTACAAACTTATCATAAAGGGGATTTTCATTCACTGCAAAGTTCTTTGTTTCTTCTTCATGACAATCCAATTCTTCTTTATCATTATTAGACCCAGAGTCATAAGAAGAACAAACCTGATCCATGCACTAGTCATGGATATTTTCCTCGTCATCTTTAACATCTAATTGCCCCACATACAAAATTTCTACTATTTTAATGCATTCTGAAGTTGAACGATCTGCATCATTTTCTAGCCCTCTAATACTTCCTGATGAAACTGATATTGACTGTTGATCCATATGATGACAACTTTGCATAACTGGATCATTTAAACAAGAAGGCTCCTTGATGAGGAATGGCATGTAAATGTTACTTGAAAAATCATTACTTTCAACTTCATTTGCTGGACAAATCAGGACATCCTCCTCTGAATTAAATCTTTCATTTACATTGGGGGCTACAGAACAACAAATTTTTTTAGAGAAATAACCCTTTTCTATTCCATACCTCTAATTGTTTTCAATACCTATTACAAACTGATGTGCCTGATGCAATGTGGTGGGCTCCTTGTCTCTCAATCTATAACTCAATTTTTTATCAAAGGCTCCCAAATAGACAACTAAGCATAGTGCATCATTAGGTCTCATACACTCTGGTATTCTATTCAATGCCCTCATAAATCTAAGGTTAAAGGCTGGAATTAACTCATCTTCTTCAATATGGATGTACATGAAGTCACTAATAACTGCATATTCAGAAATTCTTTCACCATATTGTACTAGAAATGCAGATTTAAAACCATGCCACGAGCTGACAGAGTGAGCTGGAAGGTAGGAAAACCAGTCCCTTGCATCTTCATCTAGAGATTGAACAAATAGCCTCATGACTACATCCTCATGGTCAATCTGAAAGTCACCCATCACATTTCTAAACTGTTGCAAGTGTTTCTCAGCTGATTCATCCTTTATACCATTAAATTTTGTCAAATACTTTCTAATTTTAGGTGGAAGAACATTTGGATAGCCACAAATACCACTGAAATCTATGGGCTTATATCTGTCTATGTTGAAGCCTCTTTTATTACATGGTTGGGACTGACTACTATACATTTTTTCACTTGACACTTCACAAGGGTGCATGAGCTGACAATACATCATTGTGTGTTCATGCAACCCTCTTGTCTACTCAGATTTTCAATAAACAATATGAGTCTTTTAACAATATTGCATGCTCTTTTGAAATGCAGAGTAAGTTCTAACAAAAGCATGCAAGCTCTGCTTTCACCAATGTTTCCCTTTTAACCAGTGTTATTTCACCAAATATGGATCTTTTCAAAAACTTGTACAAATACCTGGACATGTTGCAGCTGCTGATAGGTTCTTTCAATAGAGTCGCCACCTCCTTGGCAGAGGAAAGAGCTTCAAACTGGCTGAAGCTAAAAATGCATTTCTTTCTATTTGGGTTCTCCCACAGCAGAGTCACACATATACAACTTTTTTCTTTTGTTTGCTGCAACAGAACACTTTCTAGGTATGATTCTTCAATCCTTTAGACTCGCACCTTCATGGATATGACATTTTTCCCCAGCAGAGTCGCCAATTTCTATTGGTGACTCGGATGGGCACAAATATATTATGATTTCATCAACTCTTCCCCAGTAAAGTCACCAATTTTTGTTGGTTTTTTCCCTGACTATGTACTCATTCCCAGATTTCCCTACAAGGTAGCCATCAGTGATCAATAGGATCTCTGGGCCAGGGGCCAACAGTGTAGGAGATAGACTCTATTTTATCTCCTCTTCTACTTCAGGCTCTGCAAAACCTAGGGGGTATTCCCTATTCAACACCCATGAGAATATGACTATGAATTGGCTGGGATGTTGACACAAAGCAGATAAATCCTCCTGTATGAAGACCAAAACTGTGGGATAAGTGTAAAGGGGCTAGCTTTGGGCTTATGTTTAGTTGTGAATCAGAGGATCTTGGTCCTAAACTACTTCTACAGTCCTAATGGTTTGAATTTAAAGTTTGAGTTTGATTTATGTTTGGATGCAAACCTGGACCTGGTGTATAACCTCAACACAGAGCTGGACTGGTGCCTATCTAAGGCTTGGAGTTGGTAGACATACACCTATGAATGATCAGCATGAACACACTAAAACTAGAATTCAAGGGGATGTTATGGTATCTGCCTTACAGACACCTCCCAATATAGAGTGTTAAGTTATCTCTACTTATGGCATCTCTATTGCAGTATATCCTTCCAAACACTTAATCTGAAAACACTTTAATCTACCCCTTGAGCAGAAGTTGAAAGATCAAGCATTCAATATAGGAATTCTATATTCTAGAATACCAGACACCCCTTAGATATCTAGATTTAGAAGGACACATGCAATATTGGAGATAGAATTAACAAAACACATACAAATACAACATTATTCATATAAAATCAATCATGAAATCAGTAGATTCATGCATGAGACATACAACAAGAGATACATAAACTCACAAGACCCCCTGCACAGAGCAACCAAAACCAGTTGTGTATTATTACAGTGCCAGATATGTCTAGCTTTCAACCAAAACAAAATGAGAGACACAACCTGCTAAATACAGCCAGGGAGGTCCTCAGCATTCATTACATGGTAGATCTTCAAAATTTGCCAGATATAGTACACATGAGAAGAATGGCGCTCATCAAAAGTGAAATGCAGTAGGTAGGGGAAGAGACAAGGGAAGTCTCGAGCCTTGCACTGTCATCTAGGAATCCATAACTTCAAACCGGCGGTTTTACCATTCGTACCATTACCCATACCCCTACAACAGTCGCCATTAAAGGCTTCAACCACCTGCGGCCACCGGGAAACGTAGCAATAGTGTGCCTTAGATACTTCCCGCCAAAATACAATCGCTGTGATAATTCAAAAATGTAGGAAACATATATCCCACATGCACCCCGCGGAGACCCTTTAGCACTTTATAAGCATGGCCACGAGCACAATAAGTGTCGAGCATTTTGCCCCGCTCGACCCACAAACCTTTCACCAATAGTCCATCATGCTGACATACACCATCGGAGCAACCAATAATCCTCTCGCCAACCTCTCGTGTCACACCGATCACTACACCATTTCCAGGTCTTCGCTGAGACCATCTCCATCGGTTCGTCCAAAAATTCTCCCACTGATTGCATCGATCATGCCGATGAAGACATCACACTCCCCTATCGGCTAGACATATACAATCGGAGCAACCCCCATTAGACATACCGATGCTACACCTCACACTGATGGACATCCCCCGTCAGTGTGACTGAGGCCATCGGAGCAACAAAAAGCTCCTTCACCAGTAACACCTCCTTACGCTGATGGCACTCCATAGCCCCCCGTCAGCGAGACCCAAACTGTCAGAGCAACACTCCAAGATTTGCCTGATAAGCAAAGTCACTCCGATGCTCACCTCCGTCAGGGCGACCCCCTCCCATCGACCAGAGTAAAAATAGCCTCACCGACATCACTTCTCTCACCAATCATACTACACAACCCCCATCGGCTAGAGTATCCCCATCGGATTAACATTCCATGGTCCACCTGATACACCATGTCTTGCCGATGGCACATACAAACTACACTCCGTCGGTAAGACCCTTAGCATCGGCAAACCCTTCACCTACCTGGCTGATACTCTTCATTACGCTGATGGTATTCCCATCGGCCAGACCCCAACACATTGCAGAACCAAAAACTCCCTCACTGATAGCAACGTTACACCGATGGCTACCCCATCGGCCAGATCAAAACACTCAGAGTACTCCAAAAATCCTTCACCGATATGCCAAGTTACTCTGATGTAAACCCTAGGCCACATTCCGTCGGCCAGACTAGCCTTGTTGGAAAGAGATCAACCCCGGCCGCCGATATACCATATCACACCGATGCCTATCCTCATCGGCCGAACACAAGGCATCGGCACACCTCTCGCCAGCTTGCCCGATAGGCAATGTCACACCGATGAACACTTGATGATAGAAAAACTTGATGATCTCTTGGGAAGGTGTCTGCATGTTAAGCATGTGAGACCTAATTGATTAAGCAGGCACCAACACATCCAGTAGTTTCTTGAGTTCTTTCACTAGAAATGCAATGTGTGGATGCATCTTTCTAAGTTTCTATTTAACCAGTTTCACTCCTGGATCTAGTGGAAGATGATTTAGAATCAAATCTAGATCTAATCCTGACATATGTGTGTATGACCAAGCAAAGTTGACTTCCTTCTTCTTGAAGAATGGTACAAACTTAGTCTTTTTTGGTGGAGTTAGAGACTTAGCAAAGTGAATGATCTTAGGCTGTTCCTATGTTCCAATGTTAATAGGTTCTGTAGGTTCCACAACAATCTAAGACTTCTCCTAGTGCATGTCATCAGGAAGAGTGTCAAGCCTTCCATCGTCAGGTGCCACAGTTGGGTTTTCACCATCAGATGTGACCTTTCTTTTTACTATTTTGGGATCTGATACTGCGGAGCAGTTTTCACCATCAGATCCAGTTTTTATTTTGATTTTTTTGTGACTAGAAGGCTTGGCACCCTCTCCAAAATAAGACATGGTATTGAGCTCAATGGCAAAGCCAGCTTTATGATCTCCTATGGGTATGTGGTCCCTAAGTTCCATGTAGTCAATGTAGGCATCATTGTTTTGGAACATGTCTAGTTGCGAGGTTCCTTGTAGATCCCAGTCAATAAGTTTAGGATGCACAAGGGGGAGGGAGTCAGAGGATAGATCTGATTCATTGATAGTTTGAATGGATATGTGAGGTGTATTGGTAAGGATAGGGTCTGGGATGGTACTTTCCTCCAAATTGTTTATTGCGATAGAACTCAAACCTTCCTCGAAAGTTGTATTCTCAGGAATTGGCGAGTCACACTCTAATGGTCTATGCATTAGCGTTTGTCCCTCATGGTAGGGGCTATAAGTTTGAATGGTGTCAACTTCCTTGTCATCATAGGAGTGCTCTGTCATCTCGTCCCACTCATATTCATTAGAATCCATGTCACTATCCTCTTGAAGGTTATGGATCATTTCCACAAGACAAGCATTTACTTTTACTTTGCCCTTGTCCTTGTATCCTAGACCTTTTGTATTTCTTGCTAATGAGGATGAAGAAGGTTGGATGGGTTTTATTATTCCTTCTTTTCTTAGGCCAATGGAACCTTGTCCTTCATTACCCATTCTGTGTAAGATAGACTCACCTCACCCATAGATTTTCGTTGGGAGATTAGGTGGTTTTTATTGTGTGTTCTCTTCTTCTTCTATGTAGAGCCATTGTAAGATATCTCTTTCCTTTGTTTCATCTGATAGGGTCCCCCATTTTACAAAGGGAGTTGTAGGAGGTGTAGGAGGAGCAGATGGCTTTGGAAAATGTTTGGGTCACCCAAAGGATTTAGGAGATAGAAGCATTTTGGCTAAGTTGAGGCTATGCTCGATGGAGTATTCCCCTACTCCTATTTCTTTAATGGTAATTATCTTCTCTTTGGGCTTGGATGAGGAAGGTTCAGAGGTAGAATCATGCTGTGGGGTAGGGGATGTAGATGCTCTATTATTGGGTATGATGTAATCAGGTTTTGAGTGGACAGATTTGCAATGCTGAAAGGGGTCGAGATCACCTTGGATGGCGACTTGTTTGCTATTATGAAGGAATTTTATGCATTGGTGGTAGCTAGAAGGCACAACTTTCATGGCATGAATCCATGGTCTACCTAGGATAATATATAGGCTAGCTCCTTGTCGAGGACTTAGCAAATAATGTCCTTTATTACTAGTCCCACTTGTATTGGTAATACCATTGTTCCTTTAGTAGTTCTTTCCTCTTCATCATAGGCTTTAATAGTAATCTTTTTCCTTGGATCCAGCACATTTTCAGATAACCCCAATGTAAGGACTAGCTTGAGAGTGCAAATATTTAAACTAGCTCCCCCATCTATGAGAACCCTTTTGATATGGTGTTTATGGATGAAGAGACAATATGCAAGGGGGTGTTATGAGGCTGAGACAGTGAGAGGTCATCTTGTTCAGTGAATGATATGGTGCTAGAGGAGATGAGATTTTCTAACATGGCTTGAAACTTCTCTTGGGCCAAGTTCGTGGGTACAGTTCTTTCCACTAGGGCTTTTTCAAGAATCTCTTTGTGGGAAGGAGACAGACGCAACAACTCTAAGATAGAAATGTGGGTAGGGGTTTTTTGCAGTTGGTCTATGACACTATACTGATGGGAGTTAGACTGAGAAGGAGACAACCTTGGAGGGAGCATGTTTAACGTGACCTTACCACTGTGGGTGATGATGCTGCAATCAGTTTTGTTGGGTGCTAATTGTTGGTTGGGTGTGACCACATTGACTTGTGGGATGTGCTCTGATATGCAATTGATAGTATAGTCAAACGACACACTCGCATAGTTAGCGTTATTATTCCTACTATTCTGAGTTTGCCTATCGTGGTTGTTGTTGTTGTTTCCATTGTTGTTGTTGTTGTTGTATGACCTATCGTGATTGAGAAGCGGATCCTTGTAGGCCACATGTGTCTCGTTAGAGGTATGTTGTTGAGCTCCTCCTTGATTTTGATCAAGTATGTCTTGAATGACATGTTTGAGATAGATACAATTATTGGTCATATGTCCTCTTCCTCTATGATACTCACAGAAAATGATGTCTTTCCAATAGTGAGGTTTTATTTGAGGTTCATAGTCGCTAGTTTGTGGGAGAGTGATCTCATTGTTGGCCAATAGCTTTCTTAACGTAGACTCTTGGGACTCTCCTAGTGGTGTGAACTTTCACCTAGGATTTGAGTTGTACCATGGCTTTGACTCCCAAGAGAATGCTTTGTTGGGCATAATGTTGCTTGCCTCTCCTTTGAGAGTGAATATTGGTTTTTGTTTGGGAGCCGCTGCTTTGGCATCAACCACTCCATCATGGACGACATTTTTATTTTTTGTCCAAAATTTTGACTTGTCCATAGTGTAGTTAGGGTTAGGGGTGTCCTTGTATAACTTTATTTACCCCTTGGCGATCATAGATTTCTTGATAAATAATCCCATCTCAATGACCTTCAAAAATGAGGTAGGGCATTGAATTTGGATTTGGCAGCTTAGATCGGGGTTAAGGTTGTGGACAAACATCTTTGTCAATTGCTTCTTAGGTACATCATATGAGCATTTTCTCGCGAGTTGTCTCCACCTTTAAGGAGGCAAAGGATTCGCCACTCTTTTGCTTTATATTGCATAGGTCGAGCATGGAGACTTCGTGTTTAATGTTGTATGAGAAGTGTGTGATGAACTTGTTTACTAACTCATCAAAAGTTTTGATGCCCGGTGGAAGTTGTGAGAACCACTCCATGGCTTAACTACCTAGAGATCTAGGAAATAGTCTCATTAAGAAGGTTTTGTTATGAGCTACTTCCATGCATGCGGCAGTAAATTCCCTAATGTGATCTCTTGGGTCTCCTTTGCCTTTGTACTTATCAAATTTAGGAACTTCAAACTGAAAGGGAAAGGGTACCATGTTTAAACTTTTGTCAAAGGGGTATGGTGCGATGTCTTCCAAAGAGTAAGTTTTAGTACTTGTTCCCATTTTTAGATCCGTCATTTGTTGTGTTAGGCCCTCAATTTGTTTCCTCATTTCTTCCATGGGCATGTGTGGGTCTACAACTTTCTTTCCTTTATCTTCACCAGTGTGGTTTTTAGGAGTTTCCTCTATGGTCTCTTTCAGTTTGTTGAGATCAAAGTCAGTGGGGAGCTTAAGTCCCAGATTTACAAGATGATTAAAGTACTTGTGAGGGTCCTCATGGAGTACTTTTTCTAGCAAGTGTTGGAATTTCTGATCTTGGAGGTGTCCTTGATAATCTTCATGAGAGATGTCCTCATCACTATTGTGAGGGGTGACAATGTGGTTGGATGATCTAGCCATTTCAAGTTGTCTTTTGTATTGAGATCTAGCTAAAACCATGCAAGGCGACATGGGACGTGGTGGGGTGAAACTAGAGATTTTGGTAAGATGGTAGTGGAGACTATTGTGAATAGGATACTTGTGATGAGATTTGAACAAGGGACTCTTTTGATCAATGATTACAAGTAAGATAGCTGATACAAGATGATAGCCACAAGTAAGGGTACTCGATACCCATTTACTATGTAGAGACTAGTCATGCACCAAAACCACTAGTGAAGTTCTATGACCTACTAGGGTTACTTGAATCTGAAATGATCCAAAAAAGGTCTTGCACTAATCTGATATAGGATACTTTGACTTTGCTCTAGGGAGACCTGGTAGAAGGTGGATGAGATGACTGATGAAAGAGAGGGTTTGATGTGAAATGGATGGGAAAGTGACTGCAAGGAGAAATCTGATCTCAAAATTTGGAGTTAGGCTGAAATGGGTACCCAGAAATGGTAAAATTTTTCTCTCAAAGTATGTGGAAGTGCTCACTATCACGGATACGCAGCAGAATGGGATAAAAGCCCAACAAGTCACTATGAATGTGCAGGACTGGTGAAATTCAAATGTGCAGTAACAGATGTTAAAAGCGTAGCAGGTCAATGCAAATGCACAAAAAGTTGGTATGTATGCGTAGCTTCAGACAACAAATGTGCAGCTCTAGTTTTTTCAATGTTTTTGAAATTTTTTGATAATTTTTCTAATGCTTTTGGGTTTCTTGGTTGCAAGATGGTCTTTTTGATCTAATTTTCTTTAATTATGGAAAGAAGACACAGCAAACACAAAGAATGTTTTCATGGTTTTTTATTTTTTTGTAATTTTTTGGACTCTTTTTTACTTGAAAAGAAAGTACAAATCCTAGGTTGGAAAAGGCAATATTTGTCAAATCCCCTAGCTGTGCATATTCAAAGTGGATAGCTTCAAGATCTTGGTAGCACCAGCTCCTCTCCATGGCACACACTTCTCACGAATACCAAGATCTGAGTTTCCCAAGGCTCGTACCCCCACTGAACCTTAGGATTGTCTCTGCTATCTCTACTAAGAACCACATGAATAAGGGTAGCTTCAAAGGTCCCACCTTTTGCGCCAACAAATAGAAAGATTTTGGTATACTAAAACAAGGATGATTAGTAAGTGCAACCGTTTGAGTGGTTATACATGCGGCAACAATACTCTCTGTTATGGAGTCTCCCAGCATGCAAGGGTTGCACCTTGGAGGGTTTTGGGGGAGGTTGGCTGTCGGTATAACACAACATCACTTATTGTTCAAAGCTTTCACTCCAAACACAATTTATTTATAGTGGCTTGGTAGACCTTAGCTTTAGCTTGTTACCACTTAAGGTTGTTCCCCAAGGATGGACGGGTATCGAAGGGAAGGCCTATCTAAAGGTCAAACACATACGAAAATGATATGTTTGGCATTTTCGTGACCCAAGATGGGGGAGAGTATAGGCCTGGTATCATTCCCAAAAACACAAAAGACAGTGGTTCTTTTTCCCCTAGTTAAAATGAAAAAGACTAAATGAGCTATCTACTTGGGCACACACAAAAATTTGTTAACTTTGAAGTGATAAAAAGATAGCAATGGTTCAATTTTACCCAGATAGTAAGATTTTGTTAACTTTGAAGTGATAAAAAGATAGCAATGGTTCAGTTTTACCTAGATAGCAATGTGTATAACTCTTAAAGATAGCAATATAGCAATGATTCAATGATATGCAAGATAGCAATGATTCAATTACCACCTTCCTAGTTAAGACGATGTGAGATTTGCATGAGCATCCATTTACTTTCCTTTTAGAAATTGAAGTGTGAGTTAACAAGTGCAGCTATATGATCTAAACCAGTACCTAGCCTGCAAACAGATCTAAGAGTGTTCCTACGAAAAAAGTGTTAGCATTAGCGAAAAAACCACAAGAAAACCTTAGAATCACTTTCTAGATCAGATGCGCATCTTCAGAGTCTGAATGCACAGAAATAGAGCTTAGAAGCATAGGAGTACAAATGCACTGAGACAGAGGTCAAAAGCACAAGAATATAGAGTGTATGCATGGAACTGACAGATGCATTGTATCAGAGGTTATATGCATCGAAATAGAGCCTGTATGCGCTGAAAGATTGGATGCACCGGAACAGACAGCAGATGTGTGTTAGGATGGGGCAAATGCATATATTTCTCATGTGTATGGCTTTCTAATACACAAAAACTTAGTTTTTGGGTTAAATTGGGGCTAGGCCCCATGGTGGGCACTAAAAATGTTAAGGGAAAATTGGAGTAAACATGAATAATCAATATATCAATATCAATAATACCCAAAACTCAACAAAAAGGGAAATAATCAAGATCTAACAAACAAAGATGAAACCTTTGCAAACCTCAATACTTCATAGCTTATGTTGGTTGCCTATCTCAACCGATCTTGTGTATGAATAAGGCCCTTAGAGAGTGCACTTCCTTGCTATTCCAAGATTGTCAATGGATAATGGCCATGATAGTGCTTTGTAATGAAGGTGAGCTTCACAACAATGGTAGTGATATGGTAACAAGTTGATCGCAAGAAAATGGAATGACATGGGTGCCAAAGGCGCACTATAATTCCTGCAGATTAACAATACTAAAAGCTTGGATGAATGAAATGGAAGAATTGAGTTCAATTTATAGACTTGTGAGAAAGAAGATCAACGGTATAGAAACCTTGAGAGAATGTGCATGAATAAGAAGACATGTGTCTTGCTATATTTTGCATGAGAGGAATTAATAAAATAGAAGAATGAATTAACTGAAGAGATAAATCAATTAAAAGAATAGATCAATCAGTTAAGAGAATAGAACTAGAGAATAGAAATTGCATGAGGATGAGAAGATATTTTAGCTCAATTAAATATTTTGAATATTCAATTGCATGTGCACAAGGATTGAATTATATTTAGAGATAACTCAATTTAGAAGAAATGGACAACTTAAATAAATATTTGCTTTATTTAAATTTAGAGAAGATATTATTGGAAGAAAGAATTAAATAATTGATATTATTTAATTTAGAATGAATTTGGAAGAACTAATTAAATAATTGGTATTATTTAATTTGTTGGAGGAATTGGAAGAATTTTAGAATTTAATTAGATAAATTGATCTTATTTAATTATTGGGAGAATATGAATCAAATAAATAAATTTGTTTGTTTATTTATTGATAGATGAATTAGACTTAAATAAATATTAAGAATATTTATTTGGACAAAGTCGTGTCATTTTTAGGTGTATACAATATTCATATGCTTATATATACACACACACACACACACACACTTTTTTCTTTTATTTATCTATGTATGTATGTAGGTTTTGGGTTTGTGTATGTATACACATATGATTTGTATACATACCATTGTGTATACATACATGCACACATAGGTTCTTGCATACATTTTTATTTATGCTTTTCTTTTGTTTCTTCTTTTTCTTTTGGCTTCTTTTACTTCTCATTCCCCTTTCTTATTTATTTTTGCTTAGGTTTTTAGTTTTTTGTCCTTATTTAGTTAGGCTATATTATTGTGGTTGTTCCAAACATTTGTATTCTATCTTGCCTACCCTTTCTCTGGTTCTTTTGAGTCTTCTTCTTCTTGCATGATCTTTGGTTTTCTTCCTTTGTTACTCTCTTTTTTCAATCCTTAGTTTGCTACTTGTTTATATTTTTTAGTATCCTATTATGTTGTTTTTAATATATATTTATTGGTTCTCTTTTTGGTCTCTTCGTGTTCACATATACACACATTCCTACACACACACACACATGTAGGTTATCTATTTTATTGTTTTTTATTGTCTCTTTGTTACTTTGACTTCTTGGGTTTGGTTGAGTGCTTGTGCATGGGTAACTTCTTCCTTGTTGGGTCTAGTTGTTTATATTTATTTTTGGTACTTTTTTCCTTCTGGTCTCTGGGTTCCTAGGCCACCCCTATCCTACCTCCCATTCTATTTAACCTGCTTGGTCTGCAAAGTATCTTTCACATTTCTCTTCTCTTGCTTTATTCTCTTGATGATGGATCACAGAGTGTGATCCAAAATGTTGAGAGAAAAATTAACACATAGTTTAATCCTAAAGCATTCATTTACAACATTATACACTGTGGAAATTCAATGTCTATTAATAAGTGCATTAGTTAATTTTGGAAATTGCTATGTTAATCATTCAAAAGAATTATCAATATGTATTTGAATAAAAATGGTAAGTGAAAGATATTTTGGAAAATATCTAATTGTGAAATAACCTCTTTTGAAAATAGTTTGTTGAGTGTGAAATAGAAAATAACTTCATTTTGGGATTTGAAGGAGTTTTAGAATGAAAAGGAAAAAGAAACAAAGGGTTTTATGATCATTCATTCATTTTAATCTATTTTTATCTCTCTCTCTCTCTCCTTCTTGTGGGTATGCATACTTTCTTTGGAGGATTGGATGGTGATTGCTTGTGGATTGCTAAACTAGTGGAGAGGATGTATGTTGAAAAACTTGCATTGTGTGTGTGTGTGGATGCAAAGAAGATCTCATCTAATTTGTGTAAGAATTGCATTTAAAAGACAAAGTTATTCCTCCTTTTTATTTCATGTAATTGCTTGTTGATTCATGCTTTTAGCCATGCCCACACTAGGTCATTGCATATGGCATCTCATTTTTTAGGATGGAATGGAGTTTGAAATCATAGAATAGATGTATGCATTTATTTTATGTTGATGTTATTTATTTTTGATAAATTCAAATAGCCTCATTAAGCTAGTAAAATTTCTCCAAAAAATTATGTAATTACATATTTGTTAAAATCTAAGAAAGTAGATTACAACCCAGAATCAAAATGAAAGAGTTAGAATCAAACTATAAATGCAAAAGAAATGAAATTAGCATAATAGTGGTACTAAGATATTTGATGTAAATGTTGGAATGACACAATAGCATCAAGATATATATATATATATATATATATATATATATATATATATATATATATATATATATATATATATATATATATATATATATATATATATATATATATATATATATATATATATATATATATAACATATGAAAATACAAGCAAGGAAGTATGTTTATATAGGCTCAAGGGAGGGAGGAGGTGGCAAGTCTAACCAATAAGGAGTAACCACAAAGCAGTACTAATAAAAAAAAATGTAACTCCCATGGAAGAGGATGACACTTCAACACCCACTCACTTAAGTACACATTCTTTATGAACCTAAGAAAACTTAACTAAAGTGTAGGAAAAACCTAGGAAAATAGGAAAATGCATATCCCACTAGGAAAATAAAAATGTACACTAACACCCCCCTTAAGTGTAGCTTAGGTGGGTGAAAATATGGGTCTTGGAAAATCAAGCCTGATGAGGTAACCATGTACAATGAATTCCCCCAAAAGAAGAAGCCCCCAAACAATGTAATAGAATCCCCCCCCCCGAAAGAGAGAGAAAAGTGAAGGATTAAAAGGTTTCCCCCTAAAGTGGGCACTTGCTACACCCCCAGAAAAGATCATAAATGAAGGAAATTTCTCCTGGTGAATGGTTTGGTGAAGATGTCTTTGATCTACTCTAATTTAGGATAGTACTTGAGATTAATGATTTTCTGATAAATCAGCTCCCAAATGTAGTGCATGTGGATCTCAATGTTTTTGGTCCACTGATGATGGACTAGATTGTGAGAGAATTGTATAGTACTCTAGTTATCACAAAATATTACTATAGGATTCTAGAGCTAGATGGCCTCAATAGTAGCATTAATTGGTCCTCGATACTCAGGCTCTGTAGATGAAAGAGTAATAGTAGACTACTTTTTTTGTTGGACGAAGAAATTGGACCAGAACCAAATGAGAAGCAATTACCTGAAGTATACTTGCAATCCTAATAATTACCTTCTCAATATGAATCTAAATGGCCCACCAAGTCAATATCCACACCTATTGCATAAAGAATCCCATAATTGTGAGTGCCCTGTATATAGTGAAGAATATGCTTAGTGTCTTTCTAATGCAACTCACGTGACTCCTGCATGAACTTGTAGACTAGGCCCACAACATATGGTAGATCAAACCTTATGTGAGTCAAATATATGATACTCCTAACTAATTGGTGATACAAAGTAGCATCCACCAATGGTGAAGAAAAATGAGCCTCAAGTTTGACCCTTAACAGAAACTATGAGTTGGTGCATGCATACAGTTAGCGATGTGAAATCTAGAGAGCATATTAAGTGTGTACTTAGGTTGTGCAATGAAGATAGAAAATAAATATTGAGTGATCTCAATCCCCAAGAAGTAGTGTAGAAGGCCCAAGTCAGACATCAAGAAATGATCATGAAGGGTAGTTTTCACTACCTTGATGGTGGATGAGGAACTCCATGTGAGCAACGAGTCATCAACATAGAGGACAAGGAAAGTGAGAGTATCATCCTACTACAAAATATAGACATTAAGATCAGAATGGTATTGAGTGAACCCAAGTGATAGAAGGAAGGATTCCATCTTGGTATACCAAACCCAAGGGGCATGTTTGAGGCCATAGAGAGACTTTTGAAATTGGTAAACAAATGAAGGATCTTGTACAAACCCTTGTGGCTACTCCATGTGTATCTCCTTCTGAAGGTCACCATGAAGGAAAAAAATCTTCACATGATGCAAGTATGAGCAGTAAGTGTTGTCATTGATGTCAACACCTAAGGTCAGCATCTAAAGGAAATTATTTGAATGTGTTTGTATCTGAGAAGAATAGTGCAGTATTTTTTTCTACATATCCTATAGATTGAATATCTTTGTCTACAATTTGGAAGATATGTTAAGGGATGTCTGTAGTTGCTATGTTTCAATTATGAGCCTCTAGTGTAAAGATTTGAGAGAGTTTTGTTCACTAGAGCAAAAATTGCTTTTCTAAGTATTTAATGGTGATAGGGAGAATGTATTTTGCTCCGCATTTATGTTTTACAGTCTGCGGTTCTAGAATTAAGTTTGTAATGATGTTATGTGCCTTCAGTTAAAATGGTTCATGATTTGGTGCTCCGCAAGCGATCTTTCCTTTATGACAGTTGTTGACAGTAATGTTCAAGTGCTCCAGGTTGAAGAATCTTCTAGATAGAGTGTTTAGGGGTTGTGTGGAAGTTCTTGGTGATTTTTACATGCTTGCGGATGTATCTAAATTGTGTTCCTACCTTTTGATTGGTCTGCAAAGTGTAATTTGGATCGTGGATGAAGTGTGTTCCTAAAAGTCTTAATGTTAACACCAGTTTTGGCTGACTTGGTTGTTTTCACTACTTGCAATTATGCTTTGGAGTTTGTGATAGTGTGTTGTAGCGTGGAAGATTGCATTTGAGTCCCAACTAAGGTGTGGTGTGGTCCGCATTCATTCTTTTCCTACACAAATTTATTTAGGTCCAAACCTATTCTAATGTATGTATGTATGCTGACCTTGGAGATTATTCCAATGGTTGATGATTGTAATGCCGATCTTGATTTACATTCCAAGGTTGATATATTGTATAAATACATGTAATGAATTCATGAATAATTGATGAGGTTTTGAAGATGTGAAGATAAGTGCAGAGCAGAGGAGATTTATTATGCTTGAATGGAACTGGACCTTGGCATAGTGTAGATGTTGCTATCTCAGTTCACCAAATTCTAGTAGTGAGCCCCTTCTCTTGGTAGTGAGCCACTTCTTTTGTAGTGAGCATTTTGGGTAATGAGCCCTAAGGCAGTAAGCCTCCTGTAGTGAGCCTTGTTGTAAATATTGTTAAATCATTTATATTGTGAGCTAACACTCACCGTGATTTTCTCTTAATGGGTTTTCCACATAAAAATCTAGTGTCTTATGTGTTTAATGTGTGGATGTGTTTAAGTTTTTGATTTCATGCTTGCATGGTTAAATTACAATATTAGTGATTAAGTGGTTGATGTGGAGATGCTTTTAAAATTTTGGTTACAACTAATTCACCCCCTCTCAGTTGTCTTGCACATTTCAACAATTGATATCAGAGCAAGGGTTCCTTGGAAAAACGGTTAACAACTCGAGGTAGATATGGGATGGCTCACAGGAAGGAGTCTCCGCAATTCAATGGAATGGATTATGCTCTCTAGAAGGTACGGATGAAAAGTCATCTCATTTCTCTTGGTTATAATGTTTGGAAGATGGTAGATACAAAGTATACTATTCCTCTGAATGGTCCATCCACCGAAGATGAAGTCAAATAGTATGAGTTAAATGGAAAGGCTAGAGATGCTCTGTTAAATGCTTTGTCTAACACTGAGATAGTGAAAGTTCTGTATTTGGAAACTACTTATGAGATCTAGGACAAGTTGAAAATTTTATATGAAGAAGATGATTCTATGAAGAATGCCAAATTACAGAACCTGAAGGTGAGGTATGAAGCTCTGAAGATGAGTGAAAATGAGAACATAACAATCTACATGCAAAAAGTTTATGAAATTGTCAATGGAATTAAGGGCCTTGGAGGAACTATTGATGAGAATGAGGTTGTATTGAATATTCTTAGGTCATTGCCTAAATCCTATGGTCACAAGGTGTCTACAATTGAAGAAATTATGAGTGTGAAAAAGGTTACAAAGGATCAGTTACTTGGAAAGTTTACTACTTTTGAGATGAGAGAGTTCGGTAATGCTCTGTCGAAGACTAAGATTGCATTCAAAGCCAGCGCTTTAGAGAAGACTTCAAGATTAGAGAAGTATGTTGTGGAATTAGATTATGACCTTGATGAGGTTGAAGCCAATTTTGTGGATAAAATGCAAAGAGGTACCGATAAGTTCAAAGGCAAATTACCATTCAAATTCTTTTCTTGTGGTAAGATTGGTCACTATGCCTCTAGGTGTCTGGAGAGAAGTGAGAGGTAAGAAAAAATTTGAATGTAGACCTAGAATCATAAAGAAATGCTATTATGTTAGAAATCTTGATGATGATGGTGTAATGGACAATGAGTCTAATGATACTAGTGCAAATGAGTACTTGTTTATTTCTATTAAGCAAGAACTTGTGTCTACTAATCCTGCTAGTTGTGTGAAGGAAGAAAAACTAGTGGAAGAGAGTGCTTTGTCTATCTAGCAAGTTGAGAAGGATAAGGATGAATGGATTATTGATAGTGGATGTTCACTTCACATGAGTGGTGATAAAAGTAAGTTTGTAAGTTTGGAAAAGTATGATGGAGGACTGGTTAGGTTTGGAGATGATGCAACTGGTAAGATTTGTGGAACATGATCTATTTCTTTTGATGGAAAGCATAATACAGATGATTTTCTATATGTGAAGGGTTTGAAACATAATATTTTAAGTGTTGGTCAGATGTGTGACAAAGGGTATGATCTAAGATTCAAGGATAATGGATGCAAAATCATAGAAAGCTCTAGAATAGTGATTGCTATTGGTAAGAAGACTAGAGGTAATGTTTATCACTTACAAGGAACTAATGATTGTTGTCTGTTGGCTCAGACAGGTGAGATTTGGTTGTGTCATAGAAGGATGTGTCATATCAATTTTGATAACTTGGTGAAGATAAGTTCAATACAAGTTGTGAGAGATTTGCCTAGGCTTGTAAAGCCTACTAATACTATTTGCAAGGAATGTCAATTGGGGAAACAGACAAGGACAAGTTTCAAGAACAAAGAACAATTTTCTGTTGGATTGCTTGAGCTAGTGCATACAAATTTGTGTGGTCCTATAAGAACAAGAAGTTTTCAAGGAGACAGATACTTTATGCTACTTATTGATGATTATTCTAGAATGACTTGGGTCACTTTTTTAAAAGATAAATTAGAAGCCCTAGACAATTTCAAAGCTTTCAAGGCGATGGTTGAGAATGAGATAGAATTAAGGATCAAATGCTTAAGGTCTGATAGAGGAGGTGAGTTTACATCAAATGAATTAAATATTTTTGGTGAAGATCAACGGATAAAGAGACAGTTGTCTACTCCTAGGACTCCTAAGCAGAATGGAGTTGTTGAAAGAAAGAATAGGATAGTTCAAGAGGCTGCTAGGTCAATGATGATGGAGGCTAACCTACCAGAAGTGTATTGGAGAGAAGCTATACATATTGTTGTCTACATTCAAAATAGAGTTCAAGTCAAAGGTAATGGTACTAAAACTCCTTATGAATTGTGGTATGAAAAAATTCAAACATTGAAATATTTCAAAGTTTTTGGAAGCAACTATTATATCAGAAGAGAAGAAGAGTTAGGCAAGTTTGATGCTAGATGTGATGAAGGAATTTTCCTTGGATACTCTACTAAGAGTAAGGCCTACCGGTGCTACAATAAGAGATTGAGAAAGATCATTGAGAGTGCTAATGTGAAAGTTGATGAAGACAGTGAAAGAATATCAGATCTGAGTGGCTATGAATCAGATGAACCTGCTGCTACAAAAGAAAAAGTTGAACAAAAAGATAGTCAAGTTGAAGAAGAAAAAGCTCCAGAAAGTGTTATTAAGACTCCTAGGTATGTAAAGATTAATCATTCTGAAGATTAGATTATTGGTGACAAAAGCAAAGGGGTATTGACAAGAAAAAGAGCTGTAGAAGAATAGGTGAACTACTGTTTACTTTCAAAGATTGAACCTAAAATTGTAAGTGAAGCCTACAAAGATGAGAATTGGGTAAAGGTGATGAAATAAGAGCTGATGTAGATAGAGAAGAATGAAACTTGGGAATTGCTTCCTAGACCTGCTGATAAGAATGTGATTGGAACTAAATGGGTGTTCAAAAAGAAGATGAATGAAAATGGAGTAGTAAGAAACAAAGCAAGGCTGGTATGCAAAGGATATTCTTAGGTTGAAGGCATAGATTTTGAAAAGACTTATGCTCCTATGGCAAGGATTGAAGCAGTAAGAATGTTTTTGGCATTTGCAGCACACAAAGATTTCAAAGTATACTAGATGGATGTGAAGTCTACATTCTTGAATGAAGAGCTAGAAGAAGAGGTTTACATTGAACAACTAAAATGATTTCAGTCATCAGACCAAGGTGACATGGTGTGTAGATTGAATAAATCCTTATGTGGACTTAAGTAAGCTCCTAGAGCCTGGTATACAAGATTGGACATGTATCTATTGCAATTAGGGTTCAATAAAGGTACTGTAGACAAAAATATCTATTTCAAAATCAATGATGATCAAATTTTGATTGTTGTAGTCTTTGTTGATGATATTACCTTTGGAGGCAATGAAGGTATGTGTAAGAAATTTCAGAAGAAATGCAAAACGAGTTTGAAATGTCTATGTTTGGTGAAATGAATTTCTTTCTAGGACTGCAAATTACTCAATCAGAAAAAGGAATTTTCATTTCTTAGTCCAAGTATGTGAAAGAATTGTTGAAGAAGTTTGGAATGGAGCATTCTAAGCCAGTATGTTCCCCTATGTTATATGGTTGCAACCTAAGTAAGAATGATGAATCACTTAAGACTGATTATAAAAAGTATAGATCTATTATTGGAGGACTACTTTATCTAACCCATACAAGACCAGATATAATGCATGCAGTTTATGTTGTGGCAAGATTTCAAGAAGATCTTAGAAAGTCACATGTGATGGTAGCTAAGAGCATCATGAGGTATTTAAAATGCACTACAGAATATGGATTGTGGTATCCCAAAGATACTAATTTCACTCTTAGTGCTTAAACAGATGCAGATTGGACTAGAGATGTTGATGGCAAAAAAAGTACAAGTGGAAGCTTTCCTCTTGGGTAACAGATTGGTTTCATGGTTAAGAAAGAAGCAAGAATCAATTTCTTTGTCTACTACAGAAGCAGAATAAATCATTGCAGCATGTTGTTGTACTCAAGTACTTTGGATGAATCAAACATTGAAGGATATAAGAGTTGTGTATGAAGAACCAATTTCAATCTTTTGTGACAATACAAGTGCTATAAACATTTCAAAAAATCCAGTGATGCACTCAAGAACAAAGCATATATCAATAAGATATCACTTTCTGAAAGAAAAGGTAATACAGAATGAAGTAAAGATGGAATATGTGTCTACTAAGGATCAGATTGCAGATATTTTTACAAAGCCTCTGCCTAAGGATACTTTTGAGTATCTCAGGGAAAAGTTAGGGGTTATTACCCCTCCTTCTGTAAACTAAGATGAATGGGAAGTGCATCAATCCAGTGGTGCCCAAAGTCTTATTCTTTGATCTGGATTGATGTTTTGAAGGCTACCTCTCAGGAGGAGTAGGTAGATGTTGCTGATATGAACTCCTGATAAAGAGCAGTAAGTCTTGCAGTATTGCTGACAGGGGGAGTAGTGCAGTATTAATAGGATCTGAATTGAACATTGACAACTAAAGAGAGAAAAGTTCTGGCACCCTTTTCCATTGATTTCAAAGGGGGAGAGAAGTTCATGTGAAAAACTTAAGGAAAAAGTTGCAGCTAGAGAAAGCATAAAGTAAGGGGGAGCAAAGAAGCAAAGTAAGTTTGTTTATCTTGATGGTTTTTCACATCATGTGTTTCCATCAATGACAAAGGGGGAGATTTTTGCAAGTATGAGCAGTAAGTATTGTCATTGACATCAAAACCTAAGGTTAGCATCTATAGGAAATTATTTGAATGAGTTTGAGCAAGTATCTGAGAAGAACAGTGCAGTATTTTGTTCTGCATATCCTGTGGATTGAATATCTTTGTCTACGGTTTGGAATTTATGTTAAGGGATGTTTGTAGTTGCTATGTTTCAAGTTTGAGCCTCCGGTGTGAAGATTTGAGATAGTTATGTTCACCAAAGTAAAAACTATTTTTCTAAGTATTCAATGATGACAGGGAGAATGTATTATGCTCCGTATTTCTCTGCATTTAAGTTTTATAGTCTACAATTCTGGAATTAAGTTTGTAATGATGTTATGTGCCTTTAGTTAAAATGGTTCATGATTTGGTGCTCCACAAGTTATCTTTCCTTTATGACAGTGGTTGACAGTAATGTTCAAGTGCTTTGGTTTGAAGAATCTACTAGATAAAGTGTTTGGGGATTGTGCGGAAGTTCTTGGTGATTGTAACATGCTTATGGATGTCTCTAGATCATGTTCCTACCTTTTGATTGGTCTGCAAAGTGTAATTTGGATCATGGATGAAGCGTGTTCTTAAAATCCTTACTGTTAACACCAGTTTTGGCCGACTTGGTTGTTTTCACTACTTGAGATTATGCTTTGGAGTTTATGATAGCATGTTGTAGTGTGGAAGATTGCATTTGATTCCTAGCTAAGGCATGGTGTGGTATGCATTCATTCTTTCCCTTCAGAAATCTATTTAGGTCCAGACCAATTCTAATGTATGTATGTATGTATGCTGACCTTGGAGATTGTTCCAATGGTTGATGATTGCAATGCTGACCTTGATGAACATTCCAAGGTTGATGAATTGTATAAATACATGTAATGAAGTTGTGAATAATTGATGAGGTTGTGAAGATGTGAAGATAAGTGTGAAGTGAAAAAGTAGAGCAGAGCAGAGGAGATTATTGCACTTCAATGGAACTGAACCTTGGCATAGTGTAGATGCTACTATCTTAGTTCACCAACTTCTGGTAGTGAGCCCTTTTGGAAATGAGCCCCTTCTCTTGAAAATGATCTACTTCTTTTGTGGTGAGCATTATGGGCAGTGAGCCCTAAGGCAGTGAGCCTTGTTGAAAATTTTGATATATCATTTATATTGTGATCTGACACTCATCGTGGTTTTTCCCTTATTGGGTTTTCCACGTAAAAATCTGGTGTCTTATCTGTTGAATGTGTGGATGTGTTTAAGTTTCTGATTTCATAGTTAAATTGTAACAACATCAGTGATTAAGTGGTTGATGTGTAGATGTTTTTAAAGTTTTGGTTACAACTGATTCACCCCCCTCTCAGTTGTCTTGTGCATTTTAACATCACATCCATTTGATGAACTTCCCAATGATGGGTTGTAGCAATGGCAAGGACAAGTCAGATGGAATTCATCTTGGCAATAGGTGCAAAAGTCTTAGAGTAGTCAATCCTAGAAACCTGGGAGAAACCTTTTGCGACTAGGTGAGCCTTATGCTTATCAATATACTCATTTGTAGTGAATTTTTTTTGATAGATCCACTTGCATCAAACAAGTTTTCTTCCCTTAGGAAGAGGGACTAAATCCAAATATGGTCCCTCTCCAAGGAACTGAACTTTTCCTGCATAGCACCATCCCACTCAGGGACACCAGAAGCTTTGTAAAAAGTCTGTGGATCAGAAGGTGAAGCAATAAAGAGATGTAGAGCCTGCTCAAACTATGTCCTTGTTCTTCTAGCATCTAAAGAATAACCAACCTAATCACCTACTAAATCCAATGTTTGATGAGCCCAAATAGCCCCATGGGAGAATCTAGAGGAGAATCATCACCCTTTGAATGATTACTAGTAGATGAGAAAGTTGAGTCCTCATCATCATAATTATTGCCATCTGTAGAGGAGGAAGAAGACTCCTCATCAAGAGCAAGAGGATTAATATCCTCAAAAGAACTATCATCATGCTGAAATGACTCCAAAGTGATGGTAGATGGAGAAGTGATAGGAGAAGAATTAGAAAGATCCTCCTTGAAATGAACACTCCTCTCGATGAGCAACTCATGAGTGGTGGGATGAAGAAGCCTATATCCTTTGACAGCACCTAGGTTCCCAACAAATATGCAAGGCTTTCTCTGTAGATCCATAGACTTGCTTTTCTTTACTAGAATTTGGGCCCATGTAGGAGAACCAAACACCAAAAAGTTCTATAGTGTGGGTTTTCAAATAGTCCAAACTTGAAAAGGAGTGATCCCCTTCACAAATCGATGACGAACCTGATTCTGGATGTAACACACAATTCATGATGGGTTGTACCTACTATTGACTTACCAATGACTTGGAGTGAATCATACAATCAGCCATCTCTTTCATGGACCTATTGTTTCACTCTATGACACCATTCTGCTATGGACTATAGGGAACTATGCTCAAGAACAATGCCCTCTGAGGCACAAAACTTCTCAAACCTTTGGTTGACATGTTCCCCCATTATCTATACATAAAATTTTGATGGCCTTCATGGACTGTTTCTCTGCAAAACCTCTAAAACGTTGAAAAGACTTAAAGAACTTAGACTTCTATTTGAGAAAATATACCCATGTGTATCTAGAAAGACCATCAATGAATGTCAGAACATATCTAGCCTTGCTGAAAGAAGGATGTGGAAATGGTCCTACCAAGTCACTATGTACTAACTCCAAGAGTTGTGAGGCTCTCCAAGATTTGCCTTTTTGATACTTCTCCTTAGGATTGTTATGAAGAATGCAACCTTGGCAAACTCCATTAGAAAATTGAATAGAAGCCAACCTTGAAACCATATCCTATTGACTGAGATGCTACAAGTAGGGGTAGTTAAAGTGGCTAAACCACTAATGCCACAAAAAACTCACCTCACTTAAGTGAATGAAAAAAGAAAGTGAAGGAGAATAAGGAACAAAGTGAGAAAAGTGATACAATCTAGAGTGATGATTAGTCTTCCCCATAGAAATTGTAGACCAAATGTGTATTTCACTGATAACCACTATTTCTAGAGTGGACTCAACCTACTTGCCAAAGCCAGTGTGAGTGATCTGATAGAGAGATAGGATATTAGTTAATAAATATGGAACAGAAAGAACATTTTGAAATGTTCCTTCAACCACGTCAACAAAACCTCTCTTATGCACCTCAGTAGGAGTGCCATCACTTAATAAAATAGATGACATAGAACATGGGTCCAAGGAGGAAAAACTACCTTGTGATGAATCCATGTGGTGCGAAGCACCCGAGTCAATGATCCAAGAATTTGGAAGTGAAGAAACAACAAATAGGTCCTTTCCCTTCCTTTCCCATTACTTTTTTCTATGTCCTTTAAAGATTCCTTAGATGAACTATGTTTGACAAAATCAGGTACCTTAATGTTGTTATTTTCTAGAATATGTGTAAGGTGATCTTTTTGTTACTTTAAACATTTATGTTCTTATCTTTAGTGCCTTGATTGGAAGCCAAGGCATGAGACTTAGAAGGCTTCAAGGTAAACATTTGAATCATCTTATCCTACTCCCTAGTTACCTTAAGAGAAAAATCATCTATAAAGGCATTTTGTATGCATATCCTAGGGCACACTTTGTAGCACTAAAAGTAGAAACAAAAGCTTAGTTAGGACCAATTTTGGAAAGAATACTTAGGATTAATTTCTTATCTTCTTTTTCAATCCCACATTGTTTTAGCTGCAATCTTATGGACTTAACTTTGGTGAAGAAGTCCTGTATATTATCAAAACATGAAGGACTTAACCCTATTATCTAATTCTCCAACAAATGATCTCTGATTTCATCTTGAACACCAACAAGATTAGATAGTTTTTCCATACTTCATTAGGTGTTGTTGCAAACTCAACATGAAAAAACAAATATGGAGATACAAACATACATAGAGTCCCAAAATATTCATCACATTTGTGAAATCACTTAGGCTTATCTACATCTACAATAGGTTCCATTTAAGCCCCATTGTTACTCTATACAACCCTTGTCTCTTTAGATAGATTACCCTTTTAGATTTCCATTCAAAGTATTTGTAGGGCATAAGTATTCAAATTGTATTTTGGTCCATTTTAGTTGCACAAAATAGATTTTTGTTGAAGTCATTATGGTGCAGAAAGTAGAGAAATAAAACTCAAGACACCACACAAGAGACACCCCTAGTTCACTTCAAAGGGGAAACTGGATAGGTAATACTCATATTCACACAAACACCCCTCCTTAAGTGTAACATAGGGAGAAGTAAACAAATGCAAAGATGAAAAGATGGATGATGGATGGGTCCCAGTTACTAGGCCATGTTAGGTACCCATGTATAAACAATCTCTCACAAATGGAGTAAAGGAGAAAAACTTGTAAGAAAAAACCCCTCTCCAAAAGAGAGAAAAACAAAAATGTGAAAGAAGTGATGGAAGGAAGGACTCAACATGACCCCCCAAGGACTACTTCTATCACAAATATATAATCAATTACCCCCATATGAGAGATAGAATGAGATGATAGATCCCCCCACAAAGAAGTAGCACTTGTGTCAATAAATGTTTGAGGATAGAATACAATCCACTACCTGCAAACAACACTTCTTGGGAAGAAATGAATCCAATGGTGGATGTAGAAGCAACTCCCACAAACTAGATGAAAAGGGAATAAAAATCAATATGTGTGCCTTAGAATACAACTCTGATGTCCTCATTCTATTAAATGATGTCTTCACCAAATCAGGAATGAAATGCCCAATTAAGGAAGTAGAACTAGGAGAGGAAGGATATGGAATTGCATATGAAAATATTGAAGATGTGATGACATCATGATCATCAAAGAGGAGAGATAACCCCTCAAACGTGTCCTCCAAATCATCAATGTGAGTCTCCACAAACAAATGTGTAATGTCTAATAAATAGGAATCCCAATGAGGTGGATCGGGAAGATTGAAATGATCCTATTGCAAAGAATCACTAGAAGCTCTCAAAGAAGCATCTCTGAACTCTGATGTAGCAACAAGTGATGGAGATGAGGTCTCAATGCATGTCTTTTGACTACACTACTCATCCATGAATGGTGTGTCCACACAAGATGTCTAAGTGTGAACATCAATTCTATCTGTTGATGCTAAATTAAAAGAATCTAGAAAATTGATGCCATTTTCAATGCACAACTGTTCTAACTGATGAATTTTAAACAAAATTGTTAAATCATCAAGTATTTTAGCATGAATTCATCTATGGTATTCCTTTTTCTCCCAATAATCACATTTAACTTTCCAAAGATTAGGATCCATGATTACAACTAGCAAAAACAAAAGAGCACCACCCCCCCAAATTCACTCAATCAAGAGAACCCCCAACAAGATATGATCTTATTACTTTATATTTAGTGCAATTACAATAAAAGTAGTTCCAATGGATTAGAAATGAAAAAAATGAACTTTTGAAGAAAATGATACTCAATTTCGAGTTACCAATCAAAAGTTATTATAATATTACTTTACAAGAAATAATGGCTTATTAAAAAAAATGTTTTAGTTTCAACATCTATATGTTTTATGTTAAAACCAATATGTACCCACAAATTTTTTCGATGCTACAAATAAAACCCATAAAGCATTTTTCTTCTTGACATGTAGAAGATGCAATCTGATCCAAACTCAAATTTGGCCTACTATAAAAGTAGACACGCCTACAAAAACTAATAGATACATAGAAATTTTTTGACACTGTAAACAAAACCCAGAATAAGTTTTCCTTCTTGATGCACATAAGATGTAAATTTGATGCAAAAAAATAAAAATACTTCGAGATCTGAGCTTCAAACCCCCATTCACAACTTTATCAAATAATCTTCAAATATGATGAAACAAAAGCCATTCAAATTACTTTTTCAAGCCTCCTAGATGCATTGGAATAGCCAGAAATGCTTCTAGTATAACTAGATTCAGAAAATACAAGAATATTGAATCCTAGAGGTTAAAACTTTCTATAAAACTTTTTTAATTCTCTAGAACATTCGAAGATTCAAGAGAATAGCATACCAAGTTTTGGGGAATCTTGCATGCAAAGCTTATTAGGCCCTCAAAATCTCTTAAAATATAAACTTAATATTTCAAAACATGCTTTGATACCATATTAGAATCTGAGAAAGAAAATTACAACCCAAAATTGAAATGAAAGAGTTAGAATCAAACTATAAATGCAAAAGAAATGAAATCAACATAACATTGATACCGAGAGATTTGATGTAAATGCTCAAATGGTGCAATAGCATCAAGGGAGATATATAGATCCAACATATGAAAATATAAGCAAAGTAGCATGTTTATATAGGCTCAAGGAGAAGGAGGAGGTGGCAAGTCCAACCAATAAAGAGTAATCACAAAGCGGTGCTAATAAAAGCAAATGTAACTCCCATGGAAGAGGACGACACCTCAATAGGTCCACTCACTTAAGTAAACATGCTTTATGAACCTAAGAAAGATTAACTAAAGTGTAGGAAAAATCAAGGAAAATAGGAAAATACATATCCCACTAGGGAAATAAAAACCTACACTAACAATATTTATGGTGTTGGGTGGATTTAGAACAAAAGTGTATTGTTAGAAAAGTTGATTGGGTATTTTCTAGTTTTGTTGAAAAATGTAAAATGGCCCAAAAATCAATAAAACTTCTCAAAACAAATTATGTGATTGAAAAGGTGTTATCCCTAACCTATTATAGAAAGAAAATATAATATGATTTTGAAATTATGAATTTTTTAAGTATGGTAAAAATTTAGTAAAAAATGAAAAGCTTGAAGATTCCATTAATGGTGATTAAGCTTGTTGCATTGTTCTTGAAATTGTAAAATTTTATGAATTTTAAGTTTTAGGACATGTAAAAACCTTTTATTGTATGGGATGAAATGTCTACCTTTTGGAAATGGACATCATGTTTCTTGGCCTTGTGTTTAGGTCATTTTTAGCATTTTTGAGCTATAATTCAACTCTAGAGTTATAAGTGGAGTGGAACCCACTATGATGTCACTATATGTCCTTATCTAGGAGTCTTATCCTATTGTTCATTAGGTCATTGTACCTATTTATAAATGTGTTTCCCTTTGCATGAGTGTTGTTGCATCATCACACTCGTTGCTTGGTGTTTTTGGTTGTCTTTATTTTCTTGTATATTATTGGTTATTGATTACCACAACCCTTGTGCACCATTGTTTGATTATGATTATAATGTGTATGTTTATTGGATGATGATGTCAGTCCATATTTTTTGTGCCATGACCATTTGGTGCAAATCATGATTTAGATCATGTATGAATTGTAATATGGTTTTGGAGTGGTTTCCTTCTTTCCTTAACTACATTGAAATGAAATGATTAGTGTTAATGAATGGTAAATGACAAGTTTGTACAAATTAAAAGTATTGATGTTCCTTGTATTTGCCTATTCCTCTCTCCTACTTTTATATGGGTCTTGAGTACCTAGGTGATGATTTATGTATTGGAACCTTGATATGTGTCTATTCAAGTGTGTTTGTACATTGAATTACTAATGTATTTCTTATCCTTGAGTTACGTATTGGACTCTTGATATGTGTGTGTTCAAGTGTGGTTGTGCATTGAATTATACTAGATTTTTGTCACCATGGTGCGATGCATTGGATGGTATGTGAAACCCTTGTTTAACCATGGTGTAGATTATCAATGTCTTGTTTGAGAAACTAGTTGCATGTGAATTTGGCTGTGCTATAACTGTATCCATGATCTTCTCTCTGTTAGCAAGAGACATTGTGTGGCTTCATGAGTGTTGTCATTGATGGCAACAAAGTCCATCCCACACATCCGCAGGACATGGTGTGTCTATACCGGAAGTCAGATTGAAGAGTATTTTGGTCCGGTGACCAAGAATAGAGCATGTAGCAAGGTCTAACAATCAGGTCCGGATCTCTCAGAGAAAGTATCTCAGTAAAGTGCAGACTTGGGGAAGTCAAGAGGAGTACCATGACTAATATATTCCAGAGATTGAGCCTTCGATGATGTAAGAGTGAAAAGATATGAACACCTAAGTGTTGGGTTCCTGTTTGGCAAAGTAGACTAAGGAAGAACTGATCAGCAGAGCTTCAGACCTTAATCCGGATGAGATATTGATGGTAATAAAGTTTCTTAAGGGATCACTCATGATTTCTCGACATGATTGATGACTTCTATAAGCATCTCTTTGATACGCATCACTTGGTAAGCAAGGATTCAGCCGACAAACTAGAGTTTGGGAAAATATTGAGTATTCCAGATGCTGACTAGAAAGATGTTGAAATCCATTGTGTGGATATATATACCAGATGGATTTTGATGAGAAGGTGTGTGTGGTGTGTTATGAAGTGCGAAGAAAAGAAGAGAGCAGTGTGGAAGCAGTAATACAGCTCCGGTATGTGACAGGACATCAACACTGAGAAGAGGAAGAATGAAGTGCAGTAGATCAGTGTATTGAGCCTAACCAGAACTGAACCTCAGCATATGTGGATGCTTCTCATTAGTTCAAGTATCTAGTTACTTTCTTTGTACCTTGTAGACAATGAGTCTCTTGTAGGCAGTGAGCCCTAATTGGCAAGTGCCATTTTGTACTTCTATTCTTTTAACAGAGAATACAATCTTGGGTTAGTCACCCCGTGGTTTTTCCCTTAACAGGGTTTTCCACGTCAAAATCATTGTGTTATGTGTATTGATTTTGTTTCTACTTTCATGGTTATGGATGCTTATTTGTTTTGATGCTACACTAGTTATTAAAGAAGAGTAGAAAGTTAAAATAATTAAGGTAATTGATTCACCCCCCCTCTTAGTTATCAACAATTGGTATCAGAGCCAAGTTCCTCCAAACAAAGCCTAACAGCTTGAGGAAGAGCTGGGAATTCTAATGGATATGTATGGTATGAGGGAACAACTTCAGTCTGCCCTTAATGATCTTGAGCAATCTCACTCTGAAGTCAACAACTTAAAGGAAAGACTCAAACAAGCTAATGATTTCATAAATGAACTAAAGGAGAAACTGAGTATCTCTATGAAAAAGAGAAAGGAACTTCTTCAGCAATTAGTAAGTCAAAGTGAAGCCAATGATACTAATGAAGATCTGAATGAGAAGAACAAATTATGTGAGAAACTATCAAAAGAGGTCATTATGGTAAGACATGAAATGGAATTAGGGGTTATGAAATTCACCCAAGAAATTGAAGAGAAAAGAAAGACTGAAGATAATCTAAAATAATCTCTCAAGGAGAAATCAGAAGACTACCACAAAATGGATAGAATAATCAGGCATTTGGAATCTGATCTTGAAGAAGCTAGAGATAATGAAGAACAACTTGAGAATCAGATTGACACTCTAAAAAGGGATCTTCAAACAACAAATGAATACAAAGAGAAATTCAAGATAAGCTCTGCTCAGCTTGAAGTTCTTCTTGAAAGCCAAAAGAGGGTAGATGACAAGCAAGGCTTGGGGTATGAAAAAGGTGAAAGCTCTGGATCCAGTTAGAAGAACTCTTGATCAGGAAATCCAAGGAACAGGCCTAGAAGACCTCAAGTAAGGCAACCAAATGCTCAAAGATATCCATCCTTCAATGGATACTGCCACAGTTGCAATAGATCCGGTCATATTGCCAAATTCTACAGAAGTAAGAATCAGGACAAAAAGGGTCCAATGCATCATAATCAAAACCAAGACAAAGGAAAAGGAAAAGTGAATGCGGATGAAATTCAAAGGGAAATGAACAAGATTTGGGTAAAGAGGAGTATAGAAAATGTTGAGGATGGATCCATACCAGAATCTAGTGCTAACATTCCTTCTGGAAACTAAATAGATGAGCTCTGGCTCAGGGGGAGTCACAAAAGAAAACAAGTTCCCCCAGCTAGTCAATTGGTGCCTAAAATTAGCACATGCAAAGTTGCAGATTAAAGGGTTCTCAGAGAAACATCTAAATAAGCCTTGGTAAAGATATGGAAGATCCACAAGAAATTTAGGAGAGGTTAATCTTCCAAGATTGATCCAGTTTGACAGTCATCTGGCAAAAGCAAAACTTTCATAGTTAGATCCAGTATAATTCCAAATTGAAATATTTGGATTTGTGGTTAGATGGAATGATTAGAAAAAGGGACATACTTTGTAAGTTATCATCCTAGGTGCATCTTAGTGATCTGAAAAGATCTCTCTCAGAAACAAGGAAAACAAGGCAACCAGAATAACCTAAGTTGTGCATTTATTGCAAAATGGAATTAGGGTTTGCGTAGGAATAAAAGGGTTCTTTTGTTCGTCATTTGTACATTTACATTTGAGAAGAAGAGAGAAGGAGCTCTGCAACAAAATTGTCTCAAGCCTCCCAAAGATCAACCATAGAAATCAATTCTTCCAGCGATCTAATCCGACTCATATCATGAACCTTAGAAACATAAAAGGTACTTTTAGCTCTTGAAAACCTCTCTCTGAATCTTTTGAAAGATGGCTACTCTAAATGTTGTGAAGATTACTGATAGACCATGCCCTAAATTCAAGAAACATCCCTACAAATCCCTAGAAGTTGATCCCCTAGGCGCATTTTCTAGCATTCCGCATGGGGTTTTGCATGTAGAAGATGTTAGGGCATACATTCATGCAAATATTGAAGAATTTGGGGAATCCAAGCTGATGGATATCTACCAAAAGGAACTAAGAGATGAGTCATTTGAACTTAAACCCCAATATAAAGCCATCTGGGATAAGCATTTTGGACATTGCATCCATTTCCCCTGTTTTGCAGAAGATGAGTGGGTCCGGTATGTTATGAGCAGAATGCATGACAATTTCATGTGGTTGATATGGCTGTTTAAGATCACAAAGGATGTCATTAGGGTGGTAACTAGATTATACTCATCTGGTGGGTTACCTGCTCTCAAATCTGTCAAGAACCAGATAGTGAGTGAGGCAACCAAATCAAAATTTGACAAGAGAGCAATGACAATTGAAGATATCACTAATCTGGATATCAAATTTGCCTCTATGATAATTGGTTAAAAAATCTATCACTCCAATAGGGAGAGTTCAGTATCTAGAACTAATGTATATACTACTTATGAAATGCTCAGGAAAAATGTTGATTATGATCTTTGTGAGTTTCTTCTAACCCAACTGTTGGAAAACCTACAAAAGATCAAGAAGGACAAGAAAAATTCATTCAAATATGGTGGTCTAATATTATGTTTATTCTTTTACTTTATGAATGAGCTCCCTGGATCCACTAGTTGGATATGGCAAAATGACAGACCAGTAGCCATACAAATTAGAGATTATATGCATGGGCTTGGTGATGCCAAGACACAGAATACAACACTCTGGGGCTACTTCAAGAACTTTCAAAATATGATGCAAGCCAGAGAAAGAATCCCCAATCATTGGTTGAGAAGTACAAGGATACAGTGTGCTTCATGGTAGACACTGATCAATGCCTAATGGAGGCAGTGGAACCAAGAATAGTTTTGATCATGCCAATGGGGTATGAGGTTGATGAGAAAATCCTTGAGCTACACATCCAATGCCTGCTGAGTCAGCCCAAGGATCCTAAGGCCAAAAGGTTTGGAACCTTCCAAGAGCTGAGTGTAAAAGTCCATGTTGAACTAAGACAGCCTAAGATTAAGAGAAAAGTGAGAAGGGAAGTGGAAGAATTCGCAAAGAGACATGGAATATCAAAGGAGCCAATTGATGCCAACAGAGAGAAGATGGAAAGGGTAGAAAAAGAAAGGCAAGAAACAGAAAAGGAAAGTACTCTGGTGCAAGCCCCCTCCTGGACCAGATCCTCCAAAAGCTCTGCACCTGCCATCTCTAAGAGCCAGAAAGCATCAAAACTGGAAGTCAGGACATCTGAAAAGGGAGAGAAGAGAACCAAGAAAAAGGCAACAAGGTCCTATATAAGTCAGAAGGATGATTAATAAACTGAGACCGATGAGGAAGTAAAGAAAATGAAGAAGAAGAAGAAAACTTTCGGTGAACCCTCTACCGGTCATAGCAAGGAAGAAGAGGTAGAAGAATTCATTGAAAAGCCTACTCTCTGCATTGATGATATCATCAAATTAGTTACTGTGGATGGAAACCTACAACCTATGACTAAATTTTATGATGAATATAATGAAGCTGATCAAAAGATCTTGCAAGATGCCACAATTAGGTATCTAAACATCTATAACAAAGCATTCATTGAGATTATATCTCTAATTCCTAAAAGTTTAGAAAAGGAACTTGAAATAAGAAAGAAAAATGCCATGGCAAAAGACCTAGAATTTTGGGAGTAGATTGCTATCCAACTCTATCCCTCCATCACTCCAAAGAAAATAAGTATGATCTTCACAGATTGCAAGGATGAGTTCCAGAGCAAAGACAGAATGAATAAGCTTATGCTCGGAGAGACTGATCAAGTGGCTAAAGAGACTGAAGAGATCCTTTGGAATGCCTATAAAAGATTCAATATTCCTGTTATAGAGGACTTAGGTGATGAACCCTCTGTCATGGATGACAAAGGAGAATCTACTGGGACAGTTGCAGAAGATTCAAAGGAGACAAGTAAAGAGAAAGCTAAGGACTTAGATTCCTTTGTTCTGGAAGAGGAAGTTCATGGAGAAGTAGACACCTCTCTTCTGGATCCCCCTGCAGACTCCAAAATTGAAGGAAAATAAAGAAAAGAAGAGAGCATCAATCAAAGAGAGGAAGTGAAGGGAAGAGAAGAAAGTCAAATAGAGAAGACCACAAGTGACAGTGCTGAGGCTGCAGAAGGAAAGAGAACTTTGTCTCTGGTAAGAGACACTACAGAAGCTGTTAAAGACTTTCTGACAAAAGAAATGATGGAATTGGATGAACCAGAGTTACTTCAAGGACCATTCAATTTTGATTCCCTCTCTCCAGTCCAGACAATGAAGGTAGCATTTTTTGCTCAAGCCAAAGAAAAAGAAAAGCTTCTGAAGTCTCACATGGAAGAATGTGAGCTAATAGAAATTGCATCTGGTCTGCTAGAGAAACTCATGCCATCCTTCCAAAGGATCCTTTGGCCTCCACATCTAGTAATCTAAAGTCTCTTGTAAATTTTGTTAATACACATTTTGACTCTTTAGAGAAAGCAGTAGAAGAGAAAGTCCGGAAAGAATTTTTGGGTAAGAGATTCTCTGAAGTACAAGGGCTAATAAGAAATGATAGGAGAACTATGGATATTGGGATAAAGAGCTTATAAAATGCTCTCAAAGATGGTAGAGAAATATATAAATTTTGATTATCCTAGTCTAAAGTGACAAAGGATATTGAGAAGAAAGTGATAGAACAAGAGGGTAAACTGTCAAGTTTATCTCAAAGTTTTGATCCTCTCACCTCTTCCATAGTAAATCAAGAGTGTCAGACTATTGCAGTCATAAATGAAATAAAGAAGCTTGAGAAGGAGAAGAAAAATAGAATAAATAGCTTAAGTGAACTTAGAGGGATAATTATCCCTAAGTTAGAGGCCATGCATGAGGCCCTAATTGATGCTCAGACCACAACCCAGACCAGTGATTTGATAGATCTAAAGAGGGCAGAAGATTTTACATTCCTATTGAGTGGTCACATCTCAATTTTGGACAGGATGAAGCAGAGTTGGGCAATAGAATTTGTCTAGTTGAAGACAACTTTTACAGATATACTTCAGTATATGTAAGTATGTTATGTATATTTATACAGCCAAGTATAGATTGTTTTTGGAAATTTTGGTATGCAGATCCTACCATTTTCCATTGATGTCAAAGAGGAAGTGAGGAGCAGTGAAAAATGTGGACTCTAGCTAAGGGGGAGCTCCGGAAAAGTGTACATTAGAATAGAGCATCAGCCAAGGGGAAGTACAGTGTGACACTTAGTCATTTTTCACTAAGTGTTGCCATCAATGCCAAAGGGGGAGATCGTTGGCAAGAGACACTATGTGGCTTCATGAGTGTTTTCATTGATGGCAACAAAGTCCATCCCACACATCCGTAGGACATGGTGTGTCTATACCGGAAGTTAGATTGAAGAGTATTTTGGTCCGGTGACCAAGAACAGAGCATACAGCAAGGTCTGACAATCAAGTCCGGATCTCTAAGAGCAAGTATCTCAGTAAAGTGCAGACTTGGGGAAGTCAAGAGGAGTACCATGACTAATATATTCTAGAGATTGAGCCTCCGGTGATGTAAAAGTGAAAATATATGAACACCTAAGTGTTGGGTTCCTGTTTGGTAGAGTCGACTAAGGAAGAACTAACTGGCAGAGCTTCATACCTTAATCTGGATGAGATATTGATGGTAATCAAGTTTCTTAAGGGATCACTCATGATTGGCCGACATGATTGATGAGTTCTATAAGCATCTCTTTGATACATATCACTTGATAAGCAAGGATTTAGCTGACAGACCAGAGTTTGGGAAAATATTGAGTATTCCAGATGCTGACTAGAAAGATGTTGAAATCCTTTGTGCAGATATATATACCAGATGGATTTTGATGAGAAGGTGTGTGTGGTGTGTTATGAATTGTGAAGAAAAGTAGAGAGCAGTGTGGAAGTAGTAATATAGGTTCGGTATGTGATAGGACAGCAGCACCAAGAAGAGGAAGAATGAAGTGCAGTAGATCAGTGTATTGAGTCTAACTGGAACTGAACCTTAGGATATGTGGATGCTTCTCATCAGTTCAAGTATCTTGTTACTTTCTTTGTACCTTGTAGGCAGTGAGCCTCTTGTGAGCAGTGTGCTCAGGCAGTGAGCCCTAATTAGCAAGTGACATTTTGTACTTCTATTCTTTTAACAGAGAATACAATCTTGGGTTAGTCACCTAGTGGTTTTTCCCTTAACAGGGTTTTCCATGTCAAAATCATTATGTTATATGTATTGATTTTGTTTCTGCTTTCATGGTTATGGATGCTTATTTGTTTTGATGCTACACTAGTTATTAAGGAAGAACAAAAAGTTAAAATAATTAAGATAACCGATTCACCCCCCCCCCCTCTCAGTTATCAACACTCTCCCCATAACTTGAGATTTTCCTAGAGTGGCATAGGCATCTATTGTGCTCAACAATGGTAGTATGGTTGGGAGGTGGGTAATATTCCCCATTGGTCCCCTTCTTGAAGATCTCTTAGGAGCTTGAAGAGTTCCTAGTTTGGTATATTTGCCTTCTTGTATTATGCCTTGAGTTATGTAAAGGTTGTAATCATGTTATCTTAAGTATTGAATCTTGTATTTGATCTTAGTTTATGCCAATATTGTATTCTTCAAATGTGCACTTGTAATTGTAATAACTATATTTTGTATTTGGTAGAAAATGCATGTGTAGGAAGGTGATTTCACTCGAGTGATATTTTATTTCATGGATGTGTAGAATATATTAATTGAAACTCCCTGGTGTAGTGGGTAAGTGCACAAAGATGAGGGACCAAAATGGGGTCTTAAGTTGCCACTTTTTTTTTTCTGAAATCAAGAAACATTGATGTTGGATGAGAAATTTAAGATCGCTACACTAAAAATTTGAAGATGGAACAAAAACAAGAGTCGTCGTGCTTTGAATCTAGTTTCTAAACTACTAATTTTTTTCCAAAAATGGTTGAGATTAAGGGGTTTAAAAAGGGGGAGCACACAAATTGGTCCTGTTTTTCTCTAAAAAACATAACATAGTGTCTGGTGTCCTCCCCCTAAAATGTTAACTTTTTTTTAGAATTTCAATAATCGCTCTGGTGATAAATTAGCTAACACCATGTAGTTTATCCCTGATTTTTATGATAATTTTTCGTGAATAATTGATTTTTTAGTATTTTTTGAAGTGGACACATCCTGAAAAATAGAAATTTAAGCGTGCTCCCCCCCTAAACTTTTTGAAAACTAATCAAAAATTGAATTGTTTTTTATGAATACGTGTAGAATGGAGTCTAGTTTCTAAAAATGTAACTTCAAATTTTGATGAACGGTTAAAAAAAAGTCAAAAATACTAGACACTACTTTTTGACAAAAAATAGACACTAACAAAAGAAATTCAAGATGAAACACTAAACGTACTCAAAATTTGAAAAAAATTATATGGTTAGATAGTTAACAGAGAGCTTAAGATTATGGTGGTTGTTTTTTTGAGTTTTCATTGAAAAAAGTGCCATCCTGATTGGGAGTACGCTCTAGATTATCTCCAAATTTTACTAAAAATTGATAAAAACACGTCAAAGAAAGCTGAACATAATGCGAGCGTGTTATAATGCACTCGTATTATGTGAAATCAATAACGTGAGCATGTTATGTTAAGCATAACTAGAAATACACATGGCAATTACATTTGTTTAAAAGTTTCTAAAGCCTTTTCAACAAATCCATTTTTTGCATATCTTGCAATCATTGCATTCCATTATAGAACATCTCTTTGAGTTGTTACATCATACAATTGACATGCCTTGTCTATGCTTCGACACTTTACATACATGTCTACAAGGGAAGCCTCTCTCTCTCTCTCTCTACCTTCTACCCTCTCTCTCACTCTATACTTCCCTCCCCTATCTACCTCCTACCCTCTTTCTGAGTCTTTGCTTCCCTCACCTCTCTCCCTCCTACGTTCTCTCTCACTCTCTTCTCCCCCTCTCTACCTCTTACCCTCTCTCTCACTTTCTACTTCCCTCTCTTATCTACCTCCTAGGTCCTTTCTCTTAGTCTCTACTTCCCTCCCCTGTCTACCTCCTACCCTCTCTCTCTTCTTCCTTCCCCTATTTACCTCCTACGATCCTCTCCCACTCTCTACTTCCCTCCCATCTTGACCTCCTATCCTCTCTCTCACTCTCTTCTTCCCTCCCCTCTCTACCTCTCTTCATCATTCTTCCCATCTAATTAAATTTCATAAATTATCTTGTTGTCATTCCATCATCCCAATTTATATCCTCATCCCTCTTTGCATGTCCTAGTTTTCTTGTTTCCATATTCTTTGTCAACATGCGAGAGGAGAGGGAGGAAGAGGGAGAGAGGACAGAGATGGATGGGAGAGAGAGGGGAGAGATAGGGTGATAAGGAGAGAGAAAGAGAGAGAGGGTTGGTTAAGTTTATGAGTTTAGGGTTGCTTAATTTTAGGGTTTAGTGGAATTATTTAGGGTATAGGGGTTTAGGGTTGCTCAGATTTATGGTCTAGTGCTTATATTTTAGTGGTATTATTTAGGGTTTAGGGGTTTTGGGAGAGAGAGGTTTAGGGTTTCTCAAGTTTAGGGTTTAGAGGTTAGGCTTAAAGGGGAATTATTTTATAATTTCTCTCCAATCCTCCTAATCCTAATGCATTAGTCCACCCATCTCCAAATCCATCAATCCCTATCATCCATCCACCATAAAACATTCTAAGCTCTAATCCATCAACCCATGTGAACACTTGAAAAATTTTCTCCAAAGAGTCTTTACAAAATCCAAAAATAAAAGCAAAGATATGGAGCCATCCAAATCCACGGATCCAATTTCATCCCCCTCTAACACTCCCAATCCTAATCCATCGAGGCCTCCTATATCCATTCACTCAATCCTAATCCTAAACCCACAACATCTTCCATCATTATCCATCAACTATATGCATATCCTAGTCCATCAACCCATGAATCCATGAAGGATGTGACCCAAGGACTATTAGAAAGGAATCTAATAACATCATGTACTCAAATTCCTATCATTGAGCCTAACAAAGAACCTCCTAATAACATGTATACCACTCCAACACCATCATCCACTCCTATGTCTATCCATTTCATTGAAGAGCCCCCTACCATAAGTCCAAGTCAAACCCCATCATGTGTAGCCATGTTTTCAAACATCTAAAGATTATTGATCCTGGATCCAAGAACCCATCACATCCATCTAAGAAACCCAATAGATATACATTAAGAGCCTAGTCCAAAGAATGTGGAAATGCCAACCACCCATCCTAATCAAAATCCAAGCATCTGATCTAATCCCATCTCAATTTCCTTACCATCTCATGGTCAACCCGTCTATACATCGATCCCATCATTAATCATCCAACATCTCCTAGTGAACCCCCATCACCACCTCTTACTCCCCAATTCAGTCAATATCAATGAATCCCCACTTACCCTATCCATATCTAATATCACTCTATCCATGCTTATCCTCCATGTGATGAAGATATTATCTTTGATCAAGATCTTATCCATGACCAAGTAACCCACATCATTTGTAACCATCATCCCATTGGCCCTATCCATCATCCCACGTTAGTCCTATTCATTATCCATCAATATCCCATGATGAGACACTTGTTCCCCAAGAAAACATAGACAATCAAACAAATAACTTAGATCCTATCAAATCACATCCCAATGAGTATAATGATTTGATCAAGATCCAAGAATTCTACACCCAATTCCCATTGATCCTCCATCATTCCCTATCAAACTATATGTTTAGGTGTTTAGCTCGGTTGCTCGAGTTTAGGGTTTAGGGGTCAGGGCATTATTTGAGGTTTACACAAGTTTAGGGTTGCTCAAGTAAATAGGGTTTAGGGTTTAGGGGAATTATTTAGGCTTTAGGGGTTTAGGGATGCTCAAGTTTAGTGTTTAGGGTTTATGGGTTAGGGTTTAGGGGTTAGGGGTTTAGGGTTGCTTGAGTTTAGGGTTTAGAGAGAGATAGAGCGAGAGGACCGATAGAGATTAGGAGAGATAGGGAGATAGAGGTTTAGGGTTGCTTTCAGGTTTTATGGTTTAGGGGTTAGGGTTTAGGGTTTAAGGTTTAGGTTTAAATGGTTTAGGTAGAGAATATAATAGGGAGATATAGAGGAGACCAAGCCTGGTAGAGATATCCATGTCTCCTCTACCCCTCTCTCTAACTATACCCACCTCTCTATCTATCTATCTCTCTCCCTATCTCTCCATCTTGCTCTCTCTTTTCATCCCCTCACTCTAACTCCACCTATCCCTCTCTATCTCTCTATTTGCCCCTCTTTCTATATTTTTTCCTTTCTCTAACTCCATCTCTATCTCTGCATCTCTTTCTAGATGTCTCTGGGCTCTCTCCCTGTCCATGTCCCTCTCTCTCTCTCCGTGTCTCCCAATCCCTCTCCATATAGAGGATAGAGAAATAGAGAGAGAGACTCTCCCATGTAGATACAAGGTTACATTTATCCCTCCTAGTATAAACAAGTTCTATTTCATGAACCACATGGATATTTGAGTCTAGGGATACTCTTGGACTATCACTTGATTACCTATTTGATGTACTACATGCATAGTTACAATATATTTTATGTGAGAGCATGACATCCTAGACCATGATTTTGGCACCAACATTGAGAAGGTTATGATTTTTGCATGCACGAAGCTTTATGTTTTTATGCTTCCCAAAATGCGCTCACATTATATGGGAAGCATGAAAAATGGTAAAAAAGCATGTGGGATATGTGTTTCAAACCCCACATGACTGTTATTCCTGCTTTTCATGCAATATATCAGACAAGAAAATGCTTTTTATGTTGTTTGACTTATTGAGAATCATTTTTATATCAATCCACCACATTTTTTGTTTTTTCAACGTAGAAGAATTGATTTGGCATGTTTTTGGATAAAATTTGATTATTTAAAATGAAAGTTTTATGTTTCATATGTGATATTGTTTCAAAGCTAATTGTCATTGATATATAGATTAAATTTGATGATATATGTTTATTTGAGGATTTTGAAGCCATATTTTAGAGAATTGGTCAACTGCAATATTGAATTCTAAGGTATGTTCAACTTATGTCCATTATTCACATATATATGTTCTTATGTTCTTTATGTCTTTAAATGTCTTTATGTTCTTTATGTTCAAAGATATATATGTGTCTAGTTATACTAGTTAGTTCAGTCAAAGAGACTCCAAATTCCTCATGTTTCCACCTTGTTTCGGCCCTTCATGCCTTCATTTCACCTATTTTCAGCTATACAAGAGAAAAAAAATATCAAATACTTCATAAAATAATTTTAGTGAACAATTGTTTGTCATACTCATATTCATGATCAATGGAGCCAAATTTGATTTTGGAAGACTCTTAATTTTTTCCCTAGAATGATATAGAAGCATTTATTCCTTGATATGCATAATTCAATTCATACAATAGAACCATGCAATGGCTTGAATCTTAGACTATCCTATTCCCCCTATTATGACAATACTACTTGTCTGTATTGATCATTTAGATATAATTGTTAGGTGTCCTTTTGATAACTTCTCCACACATGTTTCATAGTATGAATTCTCTTGGAGAAGGTTGGAGGATGTGGAGACCTCTTTAGTGTCTTGGGCTAGGACATTCCTTATGTACCTATTCATGATGATTTGTATGCACATGACACAACAATATTTCAAAATTTTGTAATTGTCCTTTGTTAGCACATGATGGTGGTTACCTTGATCAACTATATACCTTTCAATGCCCTAAATTACAGAGATTAGTTTAATGATTTTTATGATAGTCCTAGGTATGTCTCCAAATATTCATGTTTCCAAGATAGCTCTAGCTAATGTCCACTTGTTTCTAGAACTTCTTAGACCTGCAAGAAATAATTCTGAGCATAATATTCATCATAAATAAGTTACTTTTAGTCAATAGAAGCCAAAATACATCCATTTGCAATCATGGATTAGTTAAGGACAGCTAGGTGGTAAATTTGTTGCCATTGGCAACTTCACAAATTTCATGTCTTATCTTGTCCTCCTTTGTTTTCTCCATGGATCTCCATCATTGCCTTCATGATTTGTCTAATTCATCATGTCATAGTGGATTCATCATTCCATAATTATCTAATCACAATAACCCTAGATGGCTATCCCTAGGACTACTATGTGAATTGCACACTATGTATTTCAGCAATTTAGATTTCCTTCATGTGTGTTTCAATGGTTTGCAGTGTTAGGACAGTCGTATGTGAAACTTATTGAACATAATTAAACTCCATCACACCACCTCAAATGAAATCAAACTCAATCCAAATTTCATGAATATGACTATCCTTTTGAATAAATTAGTTACGGCATGACAATCCTTTATGAGCACTTGGTCAATCTTCTTCAAACTTTCACCTTTTGTCTATATTGAAAAATCTCTAAAATAATCCTCTTAGAACCTTACGAATAAAGTTATTATCATGTGCATGAAGTAGTCAACAATGATGGTTGTCTCTAGAACTAGGTGTGATAGTCTTAGATAGTTAGGACTGTTATGACTGCCCTCATAGTTGTGACAGTCTTATTTGCATTTGAATATGACAGTCATGTCTCCATGCGATGAACTTGTCTAGGATATCTTTCTGCAACACCCATCCTCACCTTCCTTCTCATTGCAAACATCAAAAACACTCTTGAGCAAGGCATTTGTACCTATTCATGATTATCCTACTTGTGTTGGTTATGACAGCAGATTGTCTCCTTCATAGTGGCCTTTATGGTAATTTAGCTTATGCACATGATTATCCACTTGAGTTTGGCATTGTCATATTAATGAGCCTTGACTTTAATAATTGTCTCTTGATATCCCTTCTTCACCCTCTACACTAATCCAAAGCATAATTTTGTCACTACTATTCACAACATATTTCATGAGACTGTGTTCTTTTTTGCCATTGTTGTGACAATTAAGGCATGACTAGGGAGTAGCTGAATCACATCTCTTCTTAATTAAGATAATATTCTTCCTAAGTATTTCATAAGCTTGTAGGATCTCATGAATCACTTGAACCATACTTCACTAGAATAATCTTGAGGTGTGGAGAGATTTATTCATAGATAGGGTATTGACAATTTGCTAAATAATTTCAAAATGTTGCTTAGGATAGTACAAATCATGGAATTTTGATAGGTTGCCTTTCGCAATCAAATTTGAGATTGAGGCTATGGTTTTCTTCCAAACACCCTATATACAGCCCTCCCCTGTACTAAAAATTAACTTCTTATTTACTTGAAATGGAAATTAGGGTGCAAAATATACATAGTATTGCCATTCTTTTGGCAATCCCATATAAACAAGGTGTTGGCAATCACTAGTTAAAAATTCCCATCACCCCCATCACAAAATCCTCTCATCCCCATAAAATATCCCCTTCCTATCACTATCCTTGCACATACATCACTTAGGTCACTAAGGTAGGTTTGAGAACTTAGAAGAAAATGTTATCATGTGCATAGTGGGCAACCATCAAATGAGAGATTTATTATATCCTTTTGGTCCATACTCATTACCCTTACTTGTGTGTGTGCTTCACAACTCATTGGCAGCCTTGCCAATCCATTAGAGTATGGATGGTTATGAAGATGTCCATTTTCAACTGTTATGGAAGAGATGTACATAATTGTCCCATCATTCTCAGTGATTTTGGTATGACAACCCTTTCCCTTACCTTCTAGTTGCCTTCATGATAATCCTTATACAAATTTTAACATCTTGTGAGACATGTTGGCTAATTCCCTAATGCTAAATAGGCTCACCTTGGGTAAATGTCTCATGACAATCGTGAGGGTTAATGACAGTCATCTAGGGACTGTCCTATGGCTATTGGTAATTCTTTATTGTAACATGATAACATGATCACATAAATACCTGCCAAGTGTAATGATTATGACTGACATCTTGATGATAGCATGTGTGAGTTTTAATCACATCATAATAGTCTATTAAACACTTAATGCAACCCCCATCTTTGTTTTGTAATAGGATTGGAGGTTTATAGGATGATATTCATAGTAGATTTGTTGACAGTCCCACAAGCCTTGTATAGTGGTTCTCATTTTAGAGCTTAGACAAATACTTTAATAGCATGCAATATATTTAGTCCTCATAATGATTATGATGCCATTGATCCTACAACACAATCAAACAACCACTCACAAGAACCCTTAGTCATTATCTATTGGGTTTCCTTCTCAAACTACCATTGATCCTTGTAGCCTTTCAAAAAGGCCTTTTTGAACATAACTTTTGGAGCAGACCTGACATTATCGTCCATAGGTCAAGTTGAAGGAACACCATCATTATCTTCTTGAATTGGAGACACTCCATCTTTCATAGGTGAAGTAGAAGGTACCTCTGCATTTTCTTCTTAAGTTGGTGACACACCATCATTCACACCTCAAGTTGAAGGTACGTCATTTTCATCTTTTTCACCTCCAATTGAAGGTATGTCATCTATCCCATCTCAAGTAAATATTGAAGAAATTCCTAATGTTGAGTCTACTTTACCAATTAAAATGCCTCCTAGAATTTTTCATAGGAAGCCTAAGTTTCTAATTGATGGAGAGTTATCATTAGATGGCGGTAAGTGATTGATTACATATGTGATGTTATATATTTCATGTACATTTTCTATAGTAATGTGCATATTGTTTGATTGTATTAACAGATGGGACTACATGAACTTGAACTGTCGAAGAGGTCTACTCGACGACAGAGAGAGGATGAGTCACGTATTGGCTCTCCATCTTCACAGTCAAGAAAGGGCCACCGATTATTTCATAAAAGTCCATATGAAACTAGTTTTTGGGACATTTTTTGTATGCCTAGATGACTTTGTATGTTACCAATATATATTTTTGTATATATGCCTATATGGCTTTGTTTGGACATGCCTATATGGCTTTGTATGTAAACTAGATGTTATGTTCATGACATTATGTATATGATAGTTTAAATTAAATATTTAATTTGATGATCAATTATCCTTACATGAATTGGGTTTTACTTGAAAGTAAGGAATGCATAATTGTGCAGGTCTATTGGTTGTCTATTGTTTGATGATACCATTATTCTTTTAGGGTATGTTGTTGGGTTTTGTGATATAAAGACACTTGTTGGATTGGGTTGTGGTTCTTCCTCGTGATAGGAGTTTTTTCATGTCTTCATGCTTCTTTGTCCTCCATGTCTTTAGTGTTCTTAGTGTCTTCATGTGTCAAAGATTTCTTTAGTGTCCTCATGATGTTGATGTTGATCACAAAATATGGTGTTAAGCACCTTAATCATTTGGGGCAGCAGGCTACCGGCAAAGTCCCTTAAGATCCCTAAGACAGAAAAACTGTCAAACTTTGACAGAGGTTTTCTTAGAATTTGTGGTAGTTGGGAACATTTCGTTTAGACCTACAGGTGCATATAGGGTCTATCCACAATAACCTCTTTTAGTTTTGGTCAACTCCAGTCTATTTGACTATGCTGAAATCAAATGCATTCTTGCAAAATGCTTTAGTTTCATGCAATGGAAAGGTGCTAGGAGTGACATTTTGCATTCCATAGCTCATGGGGCTGAATGGACTTCCCTAATGCAATGAGGTGGGTAGGTAAATGCCAAGGGAGGTCTCTTTTCATGTGCCAAGAACCCCAATCATTCGGGGCAGTAGGCTACCAGCAAAGTCCCTTAAGATCCTTAATATGAAAAAATTGCCAAACTTTGACAAAGTAATTCTCAAAATTCATGGCAGCTAGGAACATTTTGTTTGGACCTACAGGTGCATGTGGGGTCCTTCCACAATAACCTCTCTCGATTTTGGTCAACTCCACTCCATTTGACTGTGTCGAAGTCAAATGCATTCTTGCAAAATGCTTTAGTTTCATGTAGTAGAAAGGTGTTAGGAGTGACATTTTGCAATCCATAGCTCATGGCGCCAAACGGACTTTTCCAATGCATCGAGGTAGGAAGGTAAATGATAGAGGAGGTCTCTTTTTGTGTGCCAAGCACCCTAGTCATTCGAGGCAGCAAGCTACCATCAAAGTCTCTTAAGACCCCTAAGACAAAAAACTGCCAAACTTTGACAGAGTAGTTCTTAGAATTTGTGGCAGCTGGGAATGTTTCATTTGGACCTATAGGTTCATGTGGGGTCCATCCACAATAACCTCTCTCAGTTTTGGTAAACTCCAATCCATTTGACCATGCTAAAATCAAATGCATTCTTGCAAAATGCTTTAGTTTCATGCAATAGAAAGGTGCTAGGAGCAACATTTTGCATTCCATAGGTTGTGGGAGTGAATGAACTTTGCCAATGCATTGGGGTGTGGGTAAATGCTAGGGAAGGTCTCATTTTGTTAGCCAAGCACCCCAATCGTTTAGGGCAGCAGGCTACGGGCAAAGTCCCTGAAGAGTCTAAAGTGCAAAAGGGCAGCAATCTTTGACGAGCTGTTACTCAGAACCATGATACTTAGAAACATTCAGTCTAAGGCAATGTAGTCATGTATAACCCCTCTACATTAACCTCTCTCAATTTTTTATATGTTTGAGGTGTTCGCCTATGGTGAAAAGTTTTCTACTGCCCCCAAAATCTTTAGGAGGTAGTGTAAAGTTGCAAAGGGGTGTAACTTTCGTCCTACTCCTGATGCGACCAAATAGACAATTCCAATGCATCTGAATGGGTGCGTTTAGACTAGGCATGGCCTTTTTTTGTACCCAAACATGCCGAAACAGTTTAAGCTACATTGTACTGGCGATATCCCTGAAGAGTCTAAAGTGCAAAAAGGTAGCAATCTTTGACGAGCTATTACTCAGAAACCATAATACTTATAAACATTCCATCTAAGGTAACCTAATCATGTAGAACCCCTCTACAACAACCTCTCTTAGTTTTTGATATCTTTGAGGCGTTCGACCGTGGTGAAAGGTTTTCTGCTGCCCCCAAAATCATCAAAAGGAGGTAGTGTAAAGTTGCAAAGGGGTGTAACTTTCATCTTGCTCTTGATGTGACCAAACTGATAGTTTCAATGCATCTTAATGGGTATGTTTAGGCTATGTATGATATTGTTTTGTACCAAAACATGCTGAAACAGTTCAAGCTACATTGTACCGATGATATCCCTGAAGAGTCAAAAGTGCAAAAATGTAGCAATCTTTGACAAGATGTTACTCATAAATTGTGACACTTAGAAATATTCCATCTAAGGCAACATGATCATGTAGAACCCCTCTACAATAACCTCTCTCAATTTTTGATATCTCTAAGGCATTCAACCATGGTGAAAGGTTTTTTACTTCCCCCAAAATCGTCAAAAGGAGGTAGTGTAAAGTTGCAAAGGGGTGTAACTTTCGTCCTTCTCCTAATGCAACCAAACTGACAGTTCTAACGCATTCGAATGGGTATGTTTAGGCTAGGCATGGTCCTGTTTTGTACCCAAACATTACAAAATAGTTTGAGATACATTGTAGTGATGATATCCCTCAAGAGTCCAAAGTGCAAAAAGGCAGCGATCTTTGATAAGTTGTTACTCAGAAACCGTGATACTTAGAAACATTCCATCTGAGGAAACATGATCACGTAGAACCCCTCTACAATAAACTCTTAGTTTTTAACATCTCTGAGGCATTCGACCATGGTGAAAGGTTTTTTGCTGCCCCCAAAATCATCAGAAGGAGGTAGTGTAAAGTTGCAAAGGGGTGTAACTTTCGTTGTGCTCCTGATGCGACCAAACTAATAGTTCCAACACATCCAGATGGGTATGTTTAGGCTAGGCATGGTCCTATTTTGCACCCAAGGCATGTCAATTATTTGACCTAACACCTCAAAGAGATCTTCTGTCATGGAATGCAATGATTACAAGATATGCAAAAAATGGATTTGTTGAAAAGGCTTTAGAAACTTTTGAGCAAATACAATTGGCATGTGTAAATCCAAATTCCACAACCTTTGCCAACATCCTCCAAGTTAGGATCTTTGGAACATGGTATGGACAACCATCAAAGCATAAAGGATATGGGAATTTTGCCAGATGTAATTGTTACTGCCCTTGTAGACATGTATGCAGAGTGTGGAAGCATAGACAAGGCACATGGACTATTTGATCATACAACACCTCAAAGCATAAAGGATATAGGAATTTTGTTAGATGTTCTAATTGTTGCTGCCCTTGTAGACATGTATGCAAAGTGTGGAAGCATAGACAAGGCAAAAGGATGGTTTGACCTAACACCTCAAAGCATAAATGATACTAGAATTTTGTCAAATAACAACCTTATGATTTCACGATAGTCCCTTGACCGTCCATGCTTTTGATTGTTTTGTTCCTTCTTGACTATGTATGAGGGTTTGGTGAGTTTCCATTGGCACCCAAACCCTATGTCCTCATTAGAAATCCTTGAAGGCTAATTATTGCCATTATGCTTCTTTCTTATTAATTCTTACTAATTAGGGTAATCATATAGTAATATATAGTATCTCATGTATTCATACAAAATGCATATCGAAAGTTTATCAAATGTTGTAGTTGCATTGAATGATGCTTCAAAAAAATGTGGTCTATTGGAATTTTGAAAAATGTTTTAGTTGCAACTGCCCTAGAAGACATGTAAGCAAAATGCGGAAGCATAGAGAAGGTGAGTAAACTATTTGACATGATGCCTCAAAGAAATGTGGTCTCATGGAATGGTATGGTTGTAGGATATGCAAATAATGGATTTGTCAATAAGGCTTTAGAAACTTTCAAGAAAAACCAATTGGTGGGTGTAAAGCTAAAATCCACAAACTTTGACTACATCCTCTTTGTGTAACAAACTAAAACTATGCAACTAATAGATATGCAACATATTATATATGTTTAACATGTTCAAACTATGTAACTAATAGATGTACAACAACTATAAACTGGATCACACTTGACAGACAACACTGTGATCATTGTCACTAGATTGCCAACACAAAATTGCAACAACACTGCAATCTGCAACAACACATATGCAAGAGAATCTATCAAGCCTGCAAGTCTAACACTACAAGAGGATCATAAACTTTCTACCTCTAAGTCTATAATCATAAACAAACAAAGGTCTGTTACCAAACAACACATCAAAAAGGTCAACTTCTCCTTTAGGATGCATCATGATGCTACATACATCTACAAGGTCTATTCTATCAGGATGTATGCAAAATGTGGAAGCACAGGCAAGGCAAGTGAACTATTTGACAGGATACAAAAAGAGTCTAGTACAACAACTATGTATACAAAATGTGGAAGCATATGGGAATTTTATCAAATATTGTACTTGCATGGAATGATGACTCAAAGAAATGTGGTCTCATGGAACATGCCATTATTGTAGGATATGAACAAAATGGATTTGTTGATATGGCTTTAGAAAATTTCAAGCAACAGCAATAGGCGGGTGTAAATCCAAATTCCACAACCTTTGACTGCATCCTCCTTGCCTATGCCAAGCTTAGATCTATGGAACATGGTACATAGACATCCATCAAAGCATAAAGGATATGGTAATTTTGATAAATGTTGTAGTTGTAACTACCCTAGAAGACATATATGTAAAATGTCGAAGCATAGATAAGACAAGTGAATTATTTGACATGATGCCTCAAATAAATGTTGTCTCATGGAATGCCATTATTGTAGGATATACATAAAATGGATTTTTTGATAAGGCTTTAGAAACATACAAGAAAAAGCAATTGACAGGTGTAATGCCAAAATGGGATCTTTGGAATAGGGTATGGACATCCACCAAAATAGATTGTTTGGAATAGCATATGGACAGCCATCAAAGCATAAAGGATGTTTAAGGGAAAATTGGATTTGTTAATGTTCTAGATTTTAGATGTTGAAATCTGCCTCTCCACTATACATTCAAGGATCTAGGGTCGAGTGATGAGCACTATCATACCCTAGGTCACTTGCAAATGTAGGGAAACATGGATTAGAGAATTTAATTATCAATTTTCCTTCTCTTATGCCCAATTGACCATTAAAACCCTAATTATGCAAATACGGCAACAAATTGATGAATAACGGAAAAAGCTCTTGCAAATAGGAGTAAAATACCAAATCACAAAATACCTATTTTTTGGGGTTCCGAAGTGGAATAGTCGGGGACACTAGAGCGGGCACCCAAGTCCAAGGTACCAATTTTTTCACAGAATCTGGACCTCCTTCTGACTCTGATCAGCCTTGTAACTTCTATTTCACAAAAAACAAATGAGGAGGACACTAGAGCAAGCGCCCAAGTCCTGGAAGTGCTCCTGTGTCCTACTTTTCTTTAGATCCTGAATCCTTGATGCCTGTCAATCCTTCTTGCAATTCTACTTTTCCCAAATACAACACCTATAACCTACAATCACAAGACTTGGTTTGGGGGTTGTGGTGTTTAGAGGCTTGCCTCAGTCAAGCCCCAGAGGACACTTAAGTCTCTGAACACCATTGTCAGATAAAGAGTGCGTACCCTTGTGGGGCAGAGGCAAAAACCAAAGGAATCAATGATGAAAACACAATATAATGTCACCTTGTAGTGAAGCTCTCATGGAAGGAAGATGCTCTTCATTCCATGAGGAAATTGATGCTCAAATCTACAAATATCAACACACAAAACACACAAGTCTACTCTTGCAACACAATGAAAGCCTTAAATCACCTTGAGAACACAATAGCTTGCTAGTAATCATATAGTTTACAAATGAATGCCTAAACATGCTTATATATGCAACTACAAGCACTCTCACCAAGATTTTAAAAATCAAAACTTACCGTGTTGGCAAAAGGACCAACTAACAGTCATAAACTTACACCTAGAAATTAGGGCTGCCCCAAAATAGGGCAGGACTAGGGCACGGGTGCCCAAGTCCTCCCCCTATTTTGGGTAGGGTACAGTTCAAGGGGTCCACTTGGGTCCAATTTGCCATGGAACCGAGGTCTCATTCCATTAGGATGCCAAAATATGAACTAAGATGTCCTAAATGCATGCTAAAGACCTGGGAGCTAAACCTTATGAGGGAAAAGCCCCCAATGGGATATTTTCTGACATTACATTTAGCCCCCACTTTAATGTATGTATAAATGTGAGGCCAATACATGCATTAAAGTAAGGTCAGAAACATAGAAAACACACCAAGCACCGAGAAGACACGTCAATCACATAGAAGACAGTAACAGGCATGCAAAACATGGAGAAGATAGTTACAATCATGCAAAACATGGAGAATACAGTTAATGCATAGAAGACATTTTAATGCATGGAAGACAGAAATGATATCTTTTCTTTTCTTTTTCTCATATATATGAAATGCAAATGCAAGTATTAGAAAATAAACAACCTCCCATAATACATGATGCACTACCTTAGGGTGCAGGTCTCTGTATATATGGGGTAACACACACGCAAGACACGCAAAACCTCCCAAAATACAGGAAGCACTACTCAAGGGTGCTGGTCTCTGCATATGAGGCAACAAACATGCCACACAAAACAAGCATGCCAAAACACACACACTTGAAGACACGGAGAAAACACGGTAGACAAGCGATGGAGTGTACATATTTCTAGGTCCAACACCATCTCAGGCACATTATAGGCACACACTGACGATTGGTCTTTGCCACAACAATCACTGAAAACATGCTTAAGGGTTGAGTTAGTCATAGAACCACTCCCCGCCTTCATAGAGGACTTTTGAAAATGACAGGATGATGCAATCTGCTCTGAGAAATACACCATCCCCGCCTCTGCAGAGGGATTAAGAAAAAGGATATGCTTGATGTCCCACCTCCTTAGAGGGCTTACATGATTGATTGATTGATTGCAAACAAACTCAGGATGCACGATGCACTAATCTGGGGTGCAAGTCTTTGCATCTGAGGTCAAACACATTGCTAACATCTATAATAGACAGCTTACCTTATATATGCCCCCACCTTAAGGTGGTTGATATCAGTTATCGATATCAATCATATTAAGGTAGGAAGAAAACACAAAAAGGAACACTAAATTTTGCAAAGTCGATGCCCCCCGGAGGTGACATGTACTTTACGATCGCCAAATGTTCCCACAAACACATCCCTGCAAGAAACATGTTAGTGTCTACAACATCATGATAAACAACAACATCAATGCATATGATTAACCACACAAAGAGCCAAGGTTATACAATGAATATGGAGTTTGAGGATAACTGCAGGGCTATATCACGAAGCTCTCTGAATCGAGTACCACCAAGGCTAGATTCTAAGGCAAACAAAGGTGCACGGAGTAGCAGTATTGTTAAGGTTTGTAAATGTGATAGAAACATCATCAAATTCACTACACAGAAAGCACGAGTGCTTCCACTAGCCAAGCATCAGATAAAATATACAACCCCATCATCATATTAGGAACTAAGTCCATTTGTTGATTGCTCTCGAAAGGGACACTAGGTCCACATCAGTATAAATGTTTGTCGTCATCCACCCGCTAGATGGAAACACTAGAGGAAGAGAAATAATAAATAAGAGAGGAGAAACAAGTGTCTTTGGGATAGTCATGTACGAGGGTGCCCCTAGGTGTCACCAACTGCGACGCTATGTCTGTAAGACACAGCACACAGCGATGAAATCAGAGAGAGGCAATTTAGAACAATGATGATACAAATAGAAGGTCACAATAGAAGCGGTCTCCTGGTATCTCAGACCTTACGGGAGAATCCAAGGTCATCCCAGGAGGCCTAAACAACACATAACACATCATGGGGGAAGCACATCATGAGAGAGAGAGAGAGAGAAAGGGTTAGAGATACTTACGTGTAGGGTCTTCATGCTAAGTCTTATTATCAAGTAAATCATCATCATCCTCCCACTCCCTAATGTTATAGGAAGGTGGGATATAAGGTATCATAGCCCAATTCATGTCTTTCTCATCATGTTGTTTATTGTTAGGATCATGTTTGTTTGGTTGAATGTTGGGATCAATGTTTTCTTGGTGAGAGGCAAGGTAAGGTCATCATCTTCTCTTTCTCCCTTTTACAAGTTTACGTTGTTGTATTTTACGACTTAGTTTTTGTAACTTAGGGCTTTGCTTTGTTATGGATTTTTGTGTTGTAGAGGAGGAAGAACCAAGATCAAAGGTCCTTTGTCTAGGTGGAATGTTTTCTTGTTGAAGCTTACTATCGTACTTATTCTCTATCCTCTTAGTGATGTCCAAATGACTTGAATATTCAAACAAAGGAGGGACATTAAAGGTCTTCACTTCCTTAGTGAAATCCAAGGTGTGTGAACAATCCACTAAAGGAAGAAGGTTGGTGGGAGGATCCACAGAGGTAGGAATTTGATTATTGTTAAATGAATGCTCATTTTCTACATGTGGAATGTTCTTTGTTAAAGGGAGCTCTTCATTCACTAATGCTTCATCTTGGCCAGGGAGAGCAGTGGAATTATTAAAGCTATCCCTAGTCTTCTCATTTGAGAATTTAGATATTGGGGTAGTAGGATAATCTATGGTATTATCATCAGCCTTTTCCTTGCTACTCATGGAGAAGAGCTCAGTTAATCTTTCTAATATCGTAGGATGTTCACTCATGAGGGTTAAAAATTGGTCAAAATCAAGATCTTTGATAAATGCATGCAAAGATACCATTGAGAAATGACATGAAGGTGCCATTCCAATGTAAGATCAGATTTCAAGAATCTTTTCAAATTGATGCAAAAGTCAAGTGCAAAACTATATGCAAAAATGAGCTTAAGATGCTTAATTTTTGGTACTTTTTCAATGCAAATATATGAAAGAAAAGGTGTTGTAAGGATTTTTATCAGGGGAAGAAAATAATATATCTGATATTAGTTCAATATAGCAATAATATCCTTTACGACATACTTTTGATGCAAATCCAAGATAATGCCAAGTCAAACTATAGTGAAAATATGTTGAAATAGGCACTTTTTTCACCAAAACTCAATGTAACAAAACATAACAAAGGTGTTTTGGGGAAAATGAGGATGGAAAAAAACTACTATCAGTAATAAGAGCCACTTGGTTCCAAAATGTCCAACACAACATGCTTTTAGTGCCACTTAAGGTAAAACCCTAGTGAAAATATAGCAAAAAAAGACTATTTTTCACGGTTTTTCAATTCCAAGACCTAGCAAAAGAGTTGTTGTAATTAATATCAGGAGGTGTAGAAAATAATATCAATTACATAATTCATTTCAATCCATAAAATTGATCACAACACGCTTGGGGTGCAAACTAGGTCAAACCCTACGGCAAAAATAGCCAAAATATGTAGTTTTTCACCGAATTTTCAATACAAGAGTTTTGTGAAGATTTTTATGAGGGGAAGAAAATTATTACCCTAATAACAACAAAATAATTCCAAAATACCTTTCACAACACACCTATGGTGCAAGTTTATAAATTCAATAAGGCCAAATTTAGTGAAAATAGTTGTTTTTGAAGCCCTAGGTTTGAGATCTTGAAACAAAATGCTATGTGAATGTTTTGAAGTCTAATTTATGATGAATTTGACTTAATCTTATATCTGAAAATGATTTTCAAGCTTGAACATGCAAAATGCCAATGCAAATCTAATGAAAATGCATCAAAATTGCTAGTTTTTGTTGAAATTTTCTATGCAAAAATGCAAATATTTTAAATCTAAATGCAAATTTACACTAAAGTGAAAGACTACAGACAAAATATAATTTAAATGAGCCTCTAAAATCAGTAGAAAAATCTAAAAGAATATTTTTCCTACTAACCCTAGATTTTGGAATTACTAGGTTATATAAAATTGTCAAAATTTCTAAAAAAAACTAGCAGATTAATAATGAAAATGCAATGAAAATTTCTAAATTTTTAGATTTTTCTGTAGTTTATATTAGATCTAATGCAAAAATCATGAATTAGGAAAATTTAGAAAGAATCGATGCAATTTAGTAAGCCAAACAATGCAATTTTTTTTGTATTTTCCAAATTTTTCAATTTTTTTGAATTTTTCTCAATGCAATAAAATGAATGACTATATGAATGAATGAATGAAATCCAAATCTTAATACATACACTCAAAAAGTTTTAATTTAAGTCCAAAACATGGGTTCACCAAAATGTTTAAGGGAAAATTGGATTTGTTAATGTTCTAGATTTTAGATGTTTAAATCGCCTCTCCACTATACATTCAAGGATCTAGGGTTGAGTGACGAGCACTATCATGCCCTATGTCACTTGCAAATGTAGGGAAACTTGGATTAGAGAATTTAATTATCAAATTTCCTTCTCTTATGTCCAACTGACCATTAAAACCCTAATTATGCAAATACGACAACAAATTGATGAATAACGAAAAAACTCTTACAGACTGGAGTAAAATACCAAATCACATAATACCTATTTTTGGGGTTTTGAAGTGAAATAGTCATGGACATTGGAGTGGGTGTCCAAGTCCAAGGTACCAGTTTCTTCACAAAATCTAAACCTCCTTCCAACTCTGATCAGCCATGTAACTTTTGTTTCGTGAAACTCAGATGCGGAGGACACTAGAGCGAATGCCCAATTCCTGGAAGTGCTCCTGTGTCCTTTTCTTTAGATCTCAAATCCTTGATGCCTGCCAATTCTTCCTACAACTCTACTTTTCCCAAATACGACACCTATAACTTGCAATCACAAGAGTTGGTTTGGGGGTTGTGGTGTTTAGAGGCTTGCCTTAGTCAAGCCCTAGAGGACACTTAAGTCTCCAAACACCATTGTCAGATAAAGAGTGCATGCCCTTGTGGGGTAGAGGCCAAAACTAAAGGAATCAATGATGAAAACACAATATAATGTCACCTTGTAGTGAATCTCTCATGGGAGGAAGATGCTCTTCATTCCATGATGAAATTGATGCTTAAATCTGCAAATATCAACACACAAAACACACAAGTCTGCTCTTACAACACAATGAAAGCCTTGAATCACCTTAAGAACATAATAGCTTGCTAGTAATCATCTAGTTTACAAATGAATGCCTAAACATGCTTATATATGCAACTACAAGCACTCCTGCCAAGATTTTAAAAATAAAACTTACCGTGTCAGCGAAAGGACCAACTAACGGTCATAAACTGACACCCAAAAATTAGGGCAGGACTAGGGCGCGGGTGCCCAAGTCCTCCCCCTATTTTGGGTAGGGTACAGTTCAAGGGGTCCACCTAGGTCTAATTTGCCATGAAACCTAGGTCTCATTCCATCAGGATGCCAAAATATGAACTAAGATGTCCTAAATGCATGCTAAAGACCCGGGAGCTAAACCTTATGAGGGAAAAGCCCCCAAGGGGACATTTTCTAACATTACAAAGGATATAGGAAATTTGTCACATGCTCTAATTTTGCAGCTACCCTTGTAAACATGTATGCAAAGTGTGGAAGCATAAACAAGGCACGTGAACTGTTTAGCATGATGCCCCAAAGAAATGTCACCTCATTGAATGCAATGATTGCAAGATATGAACAAAATGGATTTTTTGATAAGGCTTTAGAAACTTTCAAGCAAATGCAATTGGTGGGTGTAAAGCAAAATTCCACAAACTTAGCCAGTATCCTCCTTGCCTATACCAAAATGGACATCCATCAAAGGATAAAACATATGGGAATTTTGTTAGATGTTGTAGTTACAACTGCCCTCAGAGACATGTATGCAAAGTGTGGAAGCATAGACAAGGCACGTGAATTGTTTGGCATGATGCCTCAAAGAAATGTTGCCTCATAGAATGCAATAATTGCAAGAGATGAACATTTAATGAATTTTTTGATAAGCCTTTAGAAAGTTTCAATAAAATGCAATTGGTGAGCATGTAAAGCCAAATTCCAAAAACCTTAGAAGTGGTATCTTTGGAACACGGTATAGACATCCATCAAAGCATAAAGGATATAGTAATTTTGTCAAATGTTGTAGTTATAAGTACCTTGCAATACATGTATGCAAAGTGTGGATGCATATACAATGAATGTGAACTGTTTGACACAATGCCTCAAAGAAATGTTTTCTCATGGAATGCAATGATTGCAAGATATGCACAAAATGGATTTTTCATAAGGCTTAAAAAACTCTCAAGCAAATGCACAAAAGTAAATTTCAACCAAACACAAATTTTGGCACATATAAAACCAAATTACACAACCTTATACAACTTCCTCCTTGCCTATGCTAGAATGGGATTTGGGGAACATGGTGTGGACAACCACCAAAGCATAAATGATATAGGAATTTTATCACATGTATTGTATTTGCAGCTGCCCTTGTAGACATGTATGGAAAGTGTGGAAGCATAGACAAGGCAGGTGAACTATTTGAAATGATGCCTCAAAGAAATGCACAATCCCATAGAATGCAATGATTGCAAGATATTCACAAAATGGAAATTATTTGAAAATAATTTATAAGTTACTTTCAAGCAAATGCAATTGGTACGTGTAAAACCAAATTCCTGTAACAATAATTGATCATCATATTAAATATTTAATATAAACTGTCATATACATAATTTCATGAACATAACATCTAGTTTACATACAAAGCCATATAGGCATGTCCAAACAAAGCCATACAAGCATATATACAAAATTATACATTAGTAACATACAAAAGTATGTACATACAAAGCCATCTAGGCATACAAAAATGTCCCAAAAACTAGTTTCCTATGGACTTTTATGAAATAATCAGTGGCCCTTGCTTGACCGTGAAGACGGAGAGCCAATCCGTGACTCATCCTCTCTCTGCCATTAAGTAGACCTGTTTGATAGTTCAAGTTCATATAGCCCCACCTGTTAATACAATCAAACAATATGCACATTACTATAGCAAATGTACATGAAATATATAACATCACATATGTAATCGATCACTCTCCATCATATTTTCTCTAGCTTCTTTGTCCATAGTTGGACAGGCTAGAGTTGTGATCTCCTGTGAGAAGCATCAAGAAGCAAAATTGACTAAACATAAATATCATTTGTGTACATCAAATAACATGAGATAAAACAAGAAATACAAAATTATGACATTTTCATGTTATTGGCTGATACCTCGATCAAAGGATTTGAAGAAATCATAGCTGCAGCAATGCCTATCTACACTGACTCATGAAGATGAGGGGTCTCTACATTCAGCATCTGAAAATCAAGTTCAATATTATTTGACCAAAAAAAATACATAACATTATTTAAAAAATGCATAATGATTACAAATGGTTAAATTTACCTCTATAAAAGTGGTGGATTTGTGTCCAGGGGACCAAGGAAACTGTGGAGGTGTCGGTGACTGTTGAAATCATCAAATTGTCATAAAATAATATTACCATTGACATATCTACAATAATTACGATAATGTGATAAATTAAATACCTGCTGACTTGACCTCCTCTCATAACCTACCAATGGATGGTGAACAGAGGCAGGATGAAGACTTTGACCCTGGAATTTCATTACGCAAACAATTACTACATGTTATTTTTGACTTATAATATAGATAATCATATAAAACTAATTACAAATTTCAAATAACAATATATTAAATCAAGATGAAACGTGTAACAAATTACCTGAGAGTCAATACCAAATGTAGTCTGTAAGAGATCATCAGTGATAAAAATTTGATCCAATATGGATGTCTCCATCATTGGATGTTTCTCCTGCATCGCAGCATCTTGCTGAGAGTCCTGCCATGTGTCCTGCATCTCAACATCCTATCGAGAGTCCTGTCGTGCGTCTTGCATCCCATAATCAAATAGGTTCCCACATGAATTGCACAAATGTGGGGACACATGACGTCTACTTCTCTCAACCTCATCGACTTGGGTAAGATCATCATCATGCTATGATAGAGTTTGGGTGAAAGTAGTCAATGAATGTAATGTCTCCACCTCAACACTCTCCTTCAAAGCTAAAAGGAGTGACCTGCATTCTAGCCTTAATAGGGGTACAAGTACACAGTCTTCATCTCACTAAGCTAGGGGTCTATCTTGGGCAGAGCCACCAACTCTACCTTGAAACTCACGAATGTCAAAATAATTGGGAATCTTGTTGAGGACGAACTCACAATGGAGTTTCTTCAAGAAATATTGTGGTACCTCATCATTGTTTCATGGGCACTCATCGAAGACCATGTACCATCTATCCCAAAAATTTTGGGATATTTCTTCATTCCTAGACCAATGAATAGGAAACCGTTTGCAAGTTTCTTCTAATCTTTGGCCAATTTTGGGATTAATAAAGTATGCACATAATTGAGATTTTGTAATTTTTTCATTCTTGACTTGTTCATATGACAACTTGTCAGCATAATACTGTTGATAACTCTCCCTATAGTCTTGGAATTTGGGGATTTGTTCTGTCACCAATTCGGTGTGGGAAATAATCGCCTCTAGTGATTTTGCAATTGCCCTCCTATGTTCGGTGGTTCCACTTGGATTATTTAGCATTTGAATAACAGCTTGAAGATGTTTCTTGTTATCTTCTATTATTCGTAGGTAGCTTTCTTGACTATCCCTTACATTGCAAGGAAGTGAAGGTGGGTTCTGAGGGTTTGGAGGGTTTTGGGGGTTGTTTTCACCCTCATCAGCTGGATTTGGGTTTTCTCTTGCCTCAAAAACTATAAATGCAATATAAAAACTAATCAAACAATGCAAAATCTAAAAATTCTTCTAAAACTAACGAAAAATTATCAAACCTTGCCTTCTTCAGTTGCTAGACCCTCCAAATTTGTCACACGACGTCTTTGCTGGCGAGGTGGCTTTATGAAAAAGATGTTTTCTCTTTTATATGTGCTTGGAGGGGCTTTCCTTGGATGTGCTCACCCTTTCTTGCAAGGTTTTTAGCACACAAAAGAGCTCTCATGGTGAATGGAAGAAATGACAAATGTTTTGCACTTTTTATGTCAGGCAGAATGTAAGCGCGTTATAACCCGCTCGTGTTTTTCCTTGTTTTAGACCATGGTGGCGACTTTTTGGTCCCTCATCTTCATGCATTCACCCTAGTTGGAGTTCATACAACTCTTATTTCCATAAAGCTATTATCAATTTGATATGTCATTGTAGCATGATTAATAGGCTTGTTCTCATGCATTGAATAGTTGAATTTGATCTTATTTGGAAAGAAGTGTTATAAAAATGAAATGATATCCTCTATTGTATCATGTCCTTGGTTAGTTATGTTGAATAGAAAGTTATGTTTTAAAATATTCTTTAATAGCATGTTAGAGTAGACTTGTTAGCCATGTAAATAGAAGTAATTTTTAGTTTATCTTTGTAATGATGAATATTGGTGCTTTGAGTTCAATATTATTGGATCCTACTATTTGGACTTTGTCATCCATGTTTACTGTAGACACCTAAAATTCACCTTACTTCCTATCTTCTATTGTTCTTCCACATTAATTAAATAATTATTAATTATTTAATTAAGTTAATTTTCCCACTTCCTAGCATTAATTAAAAAAACTTACAATTATTTAATTATTTCATACTTTCTTCTAATGTTAATTAAATAATTTAAAATTATTTAATTAATTAAATCATAATCCTACATTAATTGAATAAATCAAATATTTATTTAATTAATCTAAATCACATCTTCTTCTCGATTTCTTTCCAAAATTTAATGCATGTGTATCTAATTAATTAGATAAACTTATCAATTATCCTCTCATCTTTTTCAAGATTTATTTCCTTTTTAAAAACTAAAATCAAATCATTTCTATCTTTTCAAATCCTATCTTATCTTCTCGATTTATTTCTTTTTTGATCAAATAAAACAAAATCAAAACCTTATCCCTCCACTATCAAAAATCTATAAATCTAGCCTCGACCAAGCCATTATCATCACACAAGAGAGTAGTGTTATGCTATAGAAATCACGAACAATCAACATCTCATTCTATCCATTAAAGATCACAGAGAACAAAGCAAGTATATTAGGGTGCATCTACCCCGTTCTATCAACTGTGGAGGACTTGGTTTGAAGGTGAAGGTATCAAGTGCATTTGCATTTATCTTCTTATTACCTTTGATCATTTTCATGTATACATTTTGGCACGCCCGCTGGTCTAACCCCACTTGTTGTAGGTTTATGCATTTTGATTTACAGATCTAACATATTTTGTGGCAAGATTTGGAATTAATTTCTTTTGTAGGAGATCTCCTATGCTAAATTTGACCTCACCATTGAGTCTAGGAGGCCTCGCAGGTGAATTTTGACATAAAACACTTAGTATTTTTTGAAGTTAGAATTTAAAAAAAAATTAGATGCCCCCCTTTGCAGGGTCGTATCGTACAGATCCGTATGACCTCCTACGTAGGGTGTCGATGTTGTAGGTTTCATCACTATTTCAAAAATTACAAACAAACCCTATCACTTTCCCACTTCAATCCACCATCAACTCTTCCACCTTCACCTCCGACCTTCTTGTTATCTCTAATCCAAATTTCAAATCCTCACCTATCATTTACTTTTGCCCACTGACCTTCCAAATCCTCCACTATCAGTTTATCACCACCTCTAAAACCTCAATCACTACCCACTAACCACCTAGTTTCTCCCTATCCCTTCTTCACCGACCTCTTGTTGTCACTTCTTTCCCTGCTTTCCTCTCCCCGACCCCATTCAATCACCCCGTCGCCATTTTAACCACCCCCGTTGTCTCCCAAAACCCCGTTACGCCCACCAGTCACCACCCTTCTACCACTCTTGCTACCCCCCATAGCCCCCATCGGCACCACCTGTCACAACCCCTAGATCCCTGTCGTCACCTAACTCCCACCAAAAACTCTACCACAACCCACATATCCCTATTGTCACCTAACACCCACCAAAAACTTTGTCACCACCTACTCTCCACCCTCCTAGTTGGTCACATGGGTGATCAGGGACTGTCTGTGTGTAAATTTTCTTTTTATTTTTTCCTTAATCGCTAGCCCTGGTCACATGAGTGACTAGGTGCTAGCCACCTAAGCTTAATCACCACTGAAACTGATAATCATCCAAGTTGTGTGTGATCACTTTTTCTACTAACCATTAATGGTTAGCTAGCTACCATGACCTGACCCATTTCCCTTCAAGCACCATAAAGGGTTGTTTTTTTTCTTTTTTGTATAACCTGGGTAATAGGTTGGATATTTGTGAAACTGATATTGTTAGAAAGCTAACTCGCCCAGCTTCGCTGTGGTGTAGGTATTTTTAGTCAATTTTATCAGGTTTATCAGGTATACTCAATCAAACACACCCTTTCTTTGCAATCTTTAAATTGCTATAACTTTTGCAAAACTTATCCAATTTTGATGAATTTTTTTTGAAACAACATAGAATCTCACATAGAATCTAATTATCCAATCCAATTTTTTGTATCTGATCGTCATTATTAGAAATTTTCCAAATTTCTCTTTTTCACTCTAACAATTTTGCTTATAATTTTGCATGTTTTGCAAGTGTGGGTACTGTCACATATTTCAAATAGTTAAATTGTTCAAAATAGTTGGTTGAAAAAGTTTTAATTTTTGAATAAGTCACTCCAAAAAAAATTTATAAACATAAAATTAAGGAAATCTATGCAAATTCATTCATAAATTGAAAGTAGAAGAATCTGATCAGATTTTGGGTTGTTCTCAAGTGTCTAAGCATTGTAGGCTTTCAAACCATGTTCATAACTCTTAGTGTTCCATTGAAGCCTCTTGAACAAGACTATCAATTAGCACACCTATTGAGGTATTTCAATCATTATTGCTAATAGTAATCAGAAGAAGACTCTATATGTTAGCAAACATTTCAAGTAAGGGAACTAATGCCATTCCAACATGTCAGTGTGCTAAAACACACATCAACACTATACATTCCCTTAAGAAACTCCCAGTCGCAATGGTAAGGATTTGTTTACCCATGTCTCTACATGTTGAATGATCCTCCATTTCAAGTCTAGCCTCTCCTCCATTACATGCTAGATCAAATCTCTTACATATCTATTCTCTTAATTGTGTATGATAGAGAGGTTGTGAGAACAATTCATTGTTTTATATAACACGATCACACAAATGCAAGACACAACCATAGAGAGTGTGTCCCTTCAAATATCTCTCCCATCTCTCTTTATTTTTTCTTTTTCTCTACACTAATATAAACTATTCTTAAATATCAAATGATTAAAAAATAAGTATTTACCATTTTACACAAATAAAATATAAAAATACAATTAACTAATTAAGTGATAATTTATTTTTTAAATCAAATAATTTTAATGCACCTAAAGAAAAATATTTAATAAAAAAACAAAAAGAAAAACTTAACCTCCTTTTAGCAACTGACTACTAACATAATATTCTATCATCCCTCCCAACCACTTCAATCGATTAGACCCATAAAGCTATTATTGATATAAAGCAATCGATGAAAAAATTGACTTTACATAATGAATGTGGGGCCTAGTGAGCTCAGCCTGGTTCCAGGTACGAATCAGTAAAGATTGCACATTCCCATGGCATCCAGCTCATGATAGACAAAAATCTTATCTTTCCCTTTTCAATCAATGAGAATAAGACATAGTAACAGTAATTCCTCATGACCTTTGGGATTTACAATAAATAAAAATTATCTTCGAGCAAATGAAATACATACAGAAAGATCGATGCCATAGAATAAATAAGGACAAGATGATGTACAGAAACACAAAGTCTCATCCCACAATAATCGATTACACTTTTTGGCTAAACTTGACATTGAAATCAACATTTTGAACTAAATCTTCACTTTCTAACTCCTATAGCCACTAAACTGTTAGGAATTTGAAGATGATGCGAAATAGTGATTTGTGAGATTTTACTTGTAGATTCTAATTTTATTTTTTTAAAATTGGAGTTAAATTGTAAAAAAAATTGTGTCTCCTTTGATAACTAGTTTTTAATAGTAAACAACATTTTTTTAAAGTTATGTGTATTCCGTAGCACATAAATTTTTTTCTACAATGGATAAATTAAGATTCTTTTGAATTTAGATTGGTAACACTGATATATAGGGCATGCATTTAGTTCCATAATGTTTTGTTGAATATTATTTTTATAATTAAATTTTGAAGTCAAACCAATTATAATTTAGACATAGGCATGTTCAGTAAAATATAACTTTTTTTGTATGTATCGAAATTCAATTTTTATTTTTTTTGTTGAAACAAGCACATTAATACCTAGGGCACAGATATTTTTTAGATTTTTTTTTCACTAATTTACTAATTTTCAATGTGTGTAGAATAGAGAACTTGATGTTTAGTGAAAAACCTACATTCACAAGAAATAAAAAATAAATATAATAATCAAATTAAATATATTTAAAATTATACTTTTGGGGAAGCTTATAATAAGGACTACATACTTAAAAAACATAAATTTTAAATGAATTCATTTGATCCCCCAAAAGGTAAATCAAAAGTGGTCTTTTATCAACATTTTGATACGTGTAGAGGAGACTTCATTATAGGTATGGTTTAAAAATAGCGGGGTTCTATCCAAGGAGGTTTGAATCTAGGGGGTTTGATCAAACCCTCTTCAATTAAAATCCTTTAAATGGAAATTTTCAAGGCTTAAATCATTATATTTTCTAAAAATATGTGATTTCTATAAATCTAATCCTTGCCTTCCATTTTTTGTGGGTTTTTCCTTTTCTTTTTTTGAAGTTTTCAATCTCTAAGCATGTTTTCTATTTCTTCACGCATTTAGTTCAACAAATATTTAATGAATTCAATGTGTTTAGTGAAAAATTTCAACATCTACCATGAATGTTTGTTTCCTTTGAAGATTGTGGAAAATAGGTCAGGCGAGGTATGGTTATCATCAAATTTCTCTATTTATCAAATGATGTGTGAAGTATACGAGTGGTATGTTTAGATTTTTCTAACCTTTGTCTCTTCCTCCTCTTTTTTCCAAAATCTCTGATAGCTTAGGGATATATTAGAAAATTTTAGTTTAAAATATTGTTGTTTTAGATTAGGGCTTCTAAATATGAAATTTTGATGAACATTTTGTGGATATTGACATAAGAATTCAAGGGTTTTCTATTACTATTCATATCCATTAAATCTTAATTTTTAGATTTATTATAAAGGTTATGGATGTTGTTTTTTGGGAAAGTTTGTATATAAATTATTTTTGTAACGGTTGCAAGTGTTTAATGTTGAATTCTTTCACTTATTAATAAATTTTATTTATGACATTTCATCTTGTGTGTTATAGCATAATACTTTTGAAGTCTATGAGGGTTGATTTATCTTACTTAAGCATAAAATTGGAGAGATTTTTTAAATTCCACCAAATTGTGGTACCATTTTCAAGGATTTAAAAGTTGTTGTAAGGATTTTAAGGCTAATTTTGCTTCATATAAGGCTAAAACTTGAACAATTTCTTAGTGTGTTTATGTTATGATTATGTTATGTAAATTGTAAATGCTATTGTGGATTAGAAAGATTTATTACTTTTGTAATAAGGAAAGGGTTGAAGTGTGCTCATAATTTTGCATGTTTTGCAAGTGTGGCTACTTTGTCACATATTTCAAAGAGTTAAATTGTTCAAAATAGTTGGTTTAAAAAGTTCTTTTTTTTAATAAGTTTCTCCAAATTTGTTTATAAACATAAAATTAAGGAAATCTATGCAAATTCATTCATAAAATGAAAGTAGAAGAATCCGATCAGATTTTGGGTTGTTCTCAAGTGTCTAAACATTGTAGGTTTTCAAACCAAGTTCATAACTCTTAGTGTTCCATTGAAACCCCTTGAACGAGACTATCAATTAACACACCTACTAAGGTATTTTAGTCATTATTGCTAATAGGAATCAAAGGAAGACTCTTGATGTTAGCAAACTTTTAAGTAAGGGAACTAATGCTATTCCAACATGTCAGTGTGCTAAAATAGACATCAACACTATACATTCCCTTAAACTCCCAACTGCAATGGTAAGGATTTGTTTACCCATTTCTCTACATGTTGAATGATCCTCCATTTCAAGTGTTGCCTCTCCTCCATTACCTGCTAGATCAAATCTCTTACATATCTATTCTCTTAATTGTCTATGATAGAGAGGTTGTGGGAATAATTCATTGTTTTATATAACATGGTCACACAAACGCAACACACAACCATAAAGAGTGTGTCCCTTCAAATATCTCTCTCATCTTTCTTTATTTTTTTCTTTTTCTCTACAGTAGGGGAAAGGGGCCAGTAGCCGTCCACCCTAACTTCACGCACGTCAAGCTCATAGCTAGACATATCAGATTTTGACTTTTTTTTTTTGGTTTCTTTGTATGCGACCGAAGAGCTTAAAGCTATTCTTTCAGTGTTTGGGCACTTATACATTTCACTGTACGATGTGTTATGTGCACATGGGTCAAAAGAGTGTCATTTCAACATGTCACCCCATACATGCACAACGATGTGCCATTAACTGCTCACTTGTGTTAATTTCATTGGTTAATTTATTAGAGTTGTGAACATGTATTGGTGCATTTGTGAACATGTACAAATGTTGTGAACATGTATTGGTGCATTTGTGTTAATTTATTAGGTTGGTATTTTACATGTATTGGTTCTTTTTAAAAATGTAATTGGGGGGTCAAGTGATTAAATGTAGTGCCCCCTTGTTGTTGACTTGTAATAGTGGTAGTTCTGCATTGTTCTCTGTCAGTCGGAGATAGTTGTTAGTTGTTCATTGCATTGATACAATTCTGAGACATTTGATTAGTAGGTTATGATTTATGTTTATCTTGATGAACTATGTTTGACTGACATAATTAGACATGAGTTATGAGTTGTGATGGCATTATTATTATTTCAATTATGATGCGAATTAATATTATCATGTGTCATTTGATTTGTTGGTATTCAAATTCAGATAAAAGTTGTTATGATATTGTTTCAAGAGTAGAGACGGGGTAGTAATACTCATTTCGAACACCCTACTATGCCATGACTCTTTGACTCTATGTGTGTGTTGACATATATGTGTTTGATTGTATACAACCAATTGTTCAGATGCAAGCTGCAGGTACCGAGCCTTAACTCCACTTGATATAGCAGGTTTGAGCGGGCTCCTGCACCAATGGGTATCAATGATGGGAGATAATGCGAGGTCTATTCCATTAGGTCGGTCCTTGTCTTTGTTGTGGTCTTGAGTCATGTTGTGTTTCTTGGTCCTTCCCTTTTATGTTTGGTTATCTTGTGTTGTGGAGTATTGTCGAGTTATGTTATTTATGCTCATGTGTGGTTGGAAAATACTTAAATGACTTATTATTAATAATGTTTCTATCATGTTTATTGGATAATATTTGTTTGGCTGAGAACTTGGATTGATACCTTGGTTAAATTTTATAAATCTAGAACTAATTATTCGCTACCCAAGAGTATTTATGTCATAAATGGGAGTTACGGGTAATTATTAGTTTATGTTTCTGGTTTCAGAATAATTTTGATATGTGAAATAAATGCCTCGAGTTGTCGAATATGAATTCTATGATTTGTGGAATCTCTATTATTAGTAAAATTTTAAAGAGGAGTGGGTTGTTGGGTAACGGATGCATGTCTGCATCTATTTTATGAGTTGAATCATTTTTATAAAAGGGGAAAAAAAAACTTATTGGGGAGGAGTTGGAAAGAGGAAGAACAGGGAAATTGGTTGCAAGAGTTGGGGAAATTTTGAGGTGGAACTGAATTTTCAGGTATGTGGTTTGTCCCTCTCTGTGAATTTATAATTGTTGTAGCTTGTAAGTTATGTTTCATTGTAGCATGTTTCTGTGTGAGTAACTAGCATGTCTTGTGTGTAAAACTTGCATGATTCTGTAAATTAAAATTTATAACTCTCTATGGCTTGTATCATATTGGTGCCTGGTAGTCCAATGTTGCTCCAATCCTTGTCGATTCCTCCAATGATGGATTCTTTTGTTTGAGCCTTTGTCTTAATCCTTCTAAATTCTTGTGCCCATAATCTGTAAACTTGCATTGTGATCTCACATTTTTACCTCTCAGACAGATGTGGATTGTCTAGTAAGAAGAGGATCCAAATTGTACATCAATGTGCCTTTCTCTAATTACAAATTTCTTCTACTCTTATTCTGTGACAACTTGATTGAGTTGATTTCCTTTTTAGGCTAGGCTAATGCTCCACCATCTTGCAGATGGCATTACATATAATATTTTTATGCAATCTGTTGTGCTTGCAACCACTTTTGGCCCTCCTGTTACTCTTAATTCTTTACCTTGGAGTCCTTGCCTTTATCTCTGTAGCTTTGATGCAGATCTTGTACCATCAACACTTCCTCTAATGGAGAAATTACCTTGCACCAATGTCTAGAACTGGGATTGTGTGAAGTATCTCTTGCAGCTCTTCATATCTGCTTTAAACAATTCCTTCGTGGCTGAGAAACATTCTTTCATCATTTGTATTTGAGTAAAACTCGACTAGAAGCAATAGAAAAATAATTATGCTATGCTTGAAATTAGTAACATTATATAGATATTACCATTTCTTTCTCTAGATAGGTCACTGATTTCTTCTTCATTCGCAGTCCCTCTTTGGTAGATTCTATTTCAAACTTAGCATATGTTTAGAAATCTGTGGGTCGTTAGATAGTGTGGTTTTTGGTGGTTTTGACATATGATGCAAACCTTTGTCTGTGACCATGAGCTACGTAATGTCATATGTTCAAATGGTAGTCGTAATTATTGTTTTGTCGCTGGCCTTAGACTCCATAGTGGGTATGGGGTACCTTTTGATTTTATTCACTTGTTTTCTTTGTCACTACCGTTGAAGGAGTAGTTGTTTATAGTCAACCACCACAGCAATGTTAGAGTCACTGTTTATATTCTTTATGTCGTGGTTTATTCTTCTTATGCCGCTGGGGTTAGGCTATAGTCATTGGTACCATAGCATATCGTCAGCCTTGAGTAGGCTGGTGTTCATAGCTTTTAGAATGTAGTTGGTCGGTATCAAGTAACCAAGTGCTACTGTTTGGAATGTAGTGGGTCGGTATCAAATAAGTCAAGTGCCTTCGTTTGGGATGTAGTTAGTCATATACTTATCTATTCAAATAAAGTAAGTCTAGTACCTCTATTGGTATGCTTTTACGTGTTCCAAGTTAGTTGCTCGAAAGGAGAAATCACTTTTGTTTGGTGTCTGTTTTAGAATCCGCTGTCGCTGCCTTTTCTTTTTTTGGACCATAGTCGTTGTCATCACCATGATAGTCTCTTGGGTTAAGGCATTGCAGATGTAGTAAGATCTATGTAGTCGGGTTAGTCGACTTTCATAGCGGTCGTTATGTGGATCAAAGTGACTTATGTGGTAGAAATGTTCGTAGGGTCGAAGGGCTTATCACATTGTTAAGTGTCTTGTTTTTCAGAATCGGTAGTCTCTAAACCTTAAGCAGAATATATGTATTTTGATGATGTTTCATTAGGATCTTCTTGTATTAAGTAGGCAGAATTATATGTTCATAGAATTTTATTGTAAGCTTAGCCTAGTCGATTACTATAATCTAGTGAGTTAAATAAATAAATTTGGTATGTTCCTTGTATGTCACTAAATAAAATTTTGTTCTTGTAACCATGGGATACATCGAGTGTAGTAAATGAATAAATAGCATAAGTTTAGTGTATTGAGTAAAGCTTGTTAGGTTCTATGGTCACGTCTATGCAATTATTAGATATAATAATATAGATTAATTTTGTTCTTGCCTTGTTGCCGACCTAGGATTAATCATTAATGTTATGTTGAGTCAAATTTTTTATTTGGTAGTTGTTTTAGTAAGATACCGTAGTTGTATGATGTTGATGGAAATTCATGCTTTAGAATAAATGGACATATTTATGTATATAGTTTTGTTAGTTGTTTTATTAGATTTTACGGTTGGTTAGAAGTTAGAAGAAATATAGATATGTAAGTGTAGATAATTGATGGGAAGTATTATTATGGTTATAGCAAATCTATTTTTTTATAATTATTTTGTCAGAAATGTTAACGGTTAGGGGTTCAACGAAAAGTTGTTTTTTCTATAGCATGATGTATATATATTTATTTGTAGTTGTTTCCTAAGGAAATGATTGTTAGTATGCAGTTTTTTTTGCTTTCGGTAATCACATATCTATATTTATAGTTTGTTTCAGTGGAAAATGTTAGATAGTAGCATGTTAATAGTTGCTTATGTGAGTAAGGAAATATTCGTATTTGTTGTAGTGTTTCATTAGAAATTGTTGATGACGTGGACTTGTTCCGATGTGTAACGAGAAGGATGACGAAAATTTTTATAGCAAGAATATATATATTTGTTATTGAGTCTATCTGAAATAGTTAAATTTTAGATGGAGTTAAGCTTGGGAAGAGGTCTATTTGTATTTGTAGATAGTGAGATATTTTAGGTTATTGTAGTTGTTTCTTCATTAGAAATAAATGTTGTAGCAAATAGATTGTGTTATAATTGTTAATGTTGTGGACTTGAGTGTTCTTTTAAATTGTTGTTAATTTTCAAAAGTTGTTTTCATGATTCAATCCGAGAGTGCATCGAATATCTTATGTACGGTTATCCTTCTGATCTGAGTTAATTGCTTGTAATGGATCTTGTGTTCACCTTGGGTGGAGATTATGTTTATATGTTGATTTGTTGTGAAGTAGGAATCTTGTGAGATTTCATGGCCACTTGTTGTCAATGTGGAAGCGTTGTCCTTGTCTGATAATGGTTTCTTTATCTTTGGGTGTACCTAACTCTAGAGGTGAGGTGTCTTGATTTTTGGTTCAGAGAGTGGCATGTCAATGTAATGGGATATCTGGATTTTCGTATCTTGTAATGAATGGGGAATGGTCTCTTAGATACAATACTTGGTTCTTGATAGTATTTTTTTAATTTTGAAGAGATTATAAGGATTTATTGTTGTGGCCTAGTGAATGGCATAAGTTATGGCTCGGATCTGATTGGTGACTTTTACCTGCATGTTGTGGTATGTATGTTTGACCAGAGAATGCTAAGGGAGTGGATTTCATGGTGGGGTCGGTGCCTAGTGAGAGGCCGCTTGGGTAACCCCATGGAAGCTGTAAGCATGTGGAAAACATAATAATTTAATCAAGAGGGTTGGGGTATTAAAACACTTAACAAGATAAGTAAGAAACCTCACCCATGCCTTGAGTGCTCACACAGGCTAAGGATGGGATGAGAAGTCCTGGTTGGTAAGGCCGACCTCCTTGTCTCCATGAGAGGACCTGTCGGCTCCGCATGTGTCACCCTATGAGGCCGGTGCCTAGAGGGAGGTTGCCAGGGTAACCATAGATGGTGGTCAGCTTCTGGTGATAGATAGCCTAGGTAACCCATGCTAGGACCATGCAATGACACTCTCCTTATGCAGTTTAGTTGTTTCTTTTTTGGTTGTGCCTCAAGAGTGATGTCTTGACTTGTGCAGTTATGTTGATATGGTCGGTTGTGTCATGTCAGTTGTCATTCTTTTATTTTTGGATTTTGTTTCTTAGCTTAGTGGAATCCTCGTCGTTATCTCCTAGCTCGGAGGGGTGGACCTTAGGGTTCCACATGGTTGGGTGGCAGGGCTATCCATTGGCCTTCTTGGAGATTTGGTTTGAGTCCTGTGCAGTGGTTTTCTACTTCCCATTTGCTTCCCACCTTCAGTGGTGTTGTATACTTTCTTTTGTATTCATTTGTAAACCAACATGATCGGTCTTGTAATCTTGCATTGTGACTTGTATAATTAACTATCTTGCTAATGTAAAAGTTTATCTTATCTGTAGTAGCAGTTTGATGTATATCACTTGTGTGGTTTTAACTTTTATTCACTAATGCAGTTATGTTTCCCTAGAAGAGTTAGAAGTGTACTTTACTTCATCTAGTGTATTATGATATCTTTGATTACTGATATTGCATTTACTTGCTTTCTAAAAAAAAAATAGTTCTATAATTTTGTACTTTTAGTGTTGCACTCTAGGGTTGCGTGACAGGGCATTACACTTGGTATCAAAGCCAGGTTGCAACACTGAGACCTCTAGATTGCTGTTGTTTCCTTAGGTTAAACATTTTTCTCGTTGTAGTGAGTTGGTGATAGTATCTCCCACTAGTATGCATTAGTATGGAAGTTGATAAGTTTATAGACTTGCTCTTTAAGAAATGAATGCCTTATGCTACTTATGTGACAGCTATGTTTTTTCTTCTTCTTCTTCTCTGGAAATGTGATGTTACATCTAACAATATGTTCTCCTTGCATGTTAATGCATCTAATCATCTGGTGGCATCATGCATCATGAGTTATGTGGTTATGTGATGCTGACATCTTTACATGGTTGCTTGAAAATCTATATCTAACCCCTAGATGGTCATGACCTCTTATGGAAGAATTGTTGTAAATTATGAAAGTTATCATTATATATGCCTGTGTAAGAACTGTATGCAGGAGACCAAAGGAGAGTTTGTGTTGGACCTATGAGATCAGGAGCATGATAATGTAAGTCAATTATAGTTTGAATTATTCTTGTATGTGATATCATATATTCCTTTATATCTTCGTGCATAAGGAAGCAATTGCATATTTTTGTAGTTTAGTAGAAAGAAATTGCATTGTATTAAAGATAGAAGTTGTTTAGATAAGAGGATGTAGTTAACATAATTGTTTGAGTATCGGTTGACATTCTCTAACACATTCTAGAACTTGTGTCCTGAAGTATTGTGTAGAGGATACTCCCCTTTTGTGGCTAAAGTTAGTCACATCGTGACATAAAATTGTTGTAATTTGGTTGTTTTGAAAATTTTGACAGTTGTTTCATGTGTAGTTAGAGGGGTTAACATTGAGTTTTCTTTCTTTGAACCTTCTTATGTCAGGAATAGTCACCAAGACCTTTTTCTTTATTCTTGAATTATTGAAATTTGCCAGCACTTTGTGACTTAAAGTTGGATTTGATTGTTTTCCATGTGGGTTTGTGTTTATTTTTTAAATTTTCTGTGGTGGATATTCCTATGTTTGATTCTGTTGGCCCCATTTTGTGATAAGTGTTGTCTCTATCATGTTCATTTTGAACCTCTGATAGTATGTTCAAGGGAGGACCCCGTGGAGAAATTCACTTTGGATGGTTGGTAATTAGTGAAGATAAGATATGAGATGAATTTTTCCGTAGTTATATGTGACCTCTAGGAGTAAGTCAAGTTTTAGGGGGAGAGGATGTAGTGCCCCCTCATTGTTGACTTGTAATAGTGGTAGTTCTGCATTGTTCTCCTTCAGTCGGAGACAGTTGTTAGTCGTTCATTCTAGTGATACAATTCTGAGACATTTGATTAGTAGGTTATGATTTATGTTTACCTTGATGAACTATGTTTGATTGACATAATTAGACATGAGTTATGAGTTGTGATGGCATTATTATTATTTTAGTTATGATGCGAATTAAGATTATCATGTGTCATTTGATTTGTTGGTATTCGAATTCAGATAAAAGTTTTTATGATATTGTTTCAAGAGCAGAGATGGGGTAGTACTACTCATTTCGAGCACCCTACTACGTCGTGACTCTTTGACTCTCTGTGTGTGTTGACATATATGTGTTTGATTGTATACAACCAATTGTTCAGATGCAGGCTGCAGGTATCGAGCCTCGACTCCACCTAATATACCAGGTTTGAGTGGGCTCTTGCATCAATGGGTATCAGTGATGGGAGATAACATGAGGTCTATTCCATTAGGTCAGTCCTTGTCTTTGTTGTGGTCTCGAGTCATGTTGTGTCGCTTGGTCCTTCCCTTTTATGTTTGGTTATCTTGTGTTGTGGAGTATTGTTGAGTTGTGTTATTTATGCTCATGTGTGGTTGGAAAATACTTAAATGAATTATTATTAATAATGCTTCTATTATGTTTATTGGCTAATATTTGTTTGTCTTAGAACTTGGATTTATACTTTGGTTAAATTTTATAAATCTAGAATTAATTATTCGCTACCCAAGAGTATTTATATCATAAATGGGAGTTACGGGTAATTATTAGTTTATGTTTTTGGTTTCAGAATAATTTTGATATGTGAAATAAATTCCTCGAGTTGTCGAATATAAATTCTCTGATTTGTGGAATCTCTATTATTAGTAAAATTTTAAAGAGGAGTGGGTTGTTGGGTAATGGATGCATGTCTGCATCTATTTTATGAGTTGAATTATTTTTGTAAAAGGGAAAAAAAATCTTATTAGGGAGGAGTTGCAAAGAGGAAGAACAGGGAAATTGGTTGCAGGAGTTGGGGAAATTTTGAGGTGGAACTGAATTTTCGGGTATGTGGTTTGTCCCTCTTTGTGAATTTACAATTGTTGTAGCTTGTAAGTTATGTTTCATTGTAGCATGTTTCTGTGTGAGTAACTAGCATGTCCTGTGTGTGAAACTTGCATGATTCTGAAAATTGAAATTTATAACTCTCTATGGCTTGTATCATATTGGTACCTGGTAGTCCAATGTTGCTCCAATCCCTATAGATTCCTCCAATGATGGATTCTTCTGTTTGAGCCTTTGTCTTAATCCTTTTGAATTCTTGTGCCCATAATCTATAAACTTGCATTGTGATCTCACATTTTTACCTCTCAGATAGATGTGGATTGTCCAATAAGAAGAGGATCCAAATTGCACATCAATGTGTCTTTCTCTAATTACAAATTTCTTCTGCTCTTATTCTATGACAACTTGATTTAGTTGATTTCCTTTTTAGGCTAGGCTAATGCTCCACCATCCTGCAGATGGCGTTACATATAATATTTTTATGCAATCTATTGTGCTTGCAACCACTTTTGGCCCTCCTGTTACTCTTAATTCTTTACCTTGGAGTCCTTGCCTTTATCTCTGTAGCTTTGAAGTAGATCTTGTACCATCAACACTTCCTCTAATGGAGAAATTACCTTGCACCCATGTCTTAGAACTGGGATTGTGTGAAGTATCTCTTGCAGCTCTTCATATCTGCTTTAAACAATTCTTCGTGGCTAAGAAACTTTCTTTCATCATTTGTATTTGAGTAAAACTCAGCTAGAAGAAATAGAAAAATAATTATGCTGTGCTTGAAATTAGTAACATTTTATAGATATTGTCATTTCTTTCTTTAGATAGGTCACTGATTTCTTCTTCACTCGCAGTCCCGCTTTGGTAGATTCTATTTCAAACTCAGCATATGTTTAGAAATATGTGGGTCGTTAGATAGTGTGGTTTTTGGTCGTTTTGACTTGTGATGCAAACCTGTCTGTGACCACGAGCTATGTAATGTCATATGTTTCAAATGGTAGTTGTAATTATTGTTTTGTCGTTGGCCTTAGACTCTGCAGTGGGTATGGGGTACCTTCTGATTTTATTCACTTATTTTCTTTGTCACCGCCGTTGAAGGAGTAGTTGTTTATAATCAACCACCACAACAATGTTAGAGTCGCTGTTTATATTCTTTATGTTGTGGTTTATTCTTCTTATGCCACTGGGGTTAGGTTGTAATCATTGGTACCACAGCATATCATCGGCCTTCAATAGGTTGGTGTTCATAGATTTTAGAATGTTGTTGGTCAGTATCAAGTAAGCCAAGTGCTGCTCTTTGGAATGTAGTGGGTTGGTATCAAATAAGTCAAGTGCCTCTGTTTGGGATGTAGTTAGTCGGTATGCTTATCTATTAAAATAAAGCAAGTCTAGTACCTCTATTAGTATGCTTTTACGTGTTCCAAGTTAGTTGCTTGAAAGGGGAAATCACTTTTGTTTGGTGTCTGTTTTAGAATCTGCTGTCGCTGCCTTTTCTTTTTTTGGACCATAGTCGTTGTCATCACCATGATAGTCACTTGGGTTAAGCCACTGCGGATGTAGTAAGATCTGTGTAGTCGGGTTAGTCGACTTTCATAGCGGTCATTATGTGGGTCAAAGTGGCTTGTGTGGTAGAAATGTTCGTAGGGTCGAAGGGCTTATCACATTGTTAAGTGTCTTATTTTTCAAAATCGGTAGTCTCTAAACCCTAAGCGGAATATATGTATTTTGATGATGTTTCGTTAGGATCTTCTTGTATTAAGTGGGCAGAATTGTATGTTCATAGAAGTTTATTTTAAGCTTAGCCTAGTCGATTAGTATATTCTAGTGAGTTAAATAAATAAATTTGGTATGTTCCTTGTATGTCACTAAATAAAATTTTGTTCTTGTAACCATGGGATACATCGAGTGTAGTTAATGAATAAATAGCATAAGTTTAGTGTATTGAGTAAAGCTTGTTAGGTTCTATGGTCGCGTCTATGCAATTATTAGATATAATAATATAGATTAATTTTCTTCTTGCCTTGTTGCCAACCTAGGATTAATCATTAATGTTATGTTGAGTCAAATTTTTTATTTGGTAGTTGTTTTAGTAAGATATCGTAGTTGTATGATGTTGATGGAAATTCGTGCTTTAGAATAAATGGACATATTTATGTATATAGTTTTGTTAGTTGTTTTATTAGATTTTATGGTTGGTTAGAAGTTAGAAGAAATATAGATATGTAAGTGTAGATAATTGATGGGAAGTATTATTATGGTTATAGCAAATCTATTTAGTTATAATTGTTTTGTCAGAAATGTTAATGGTTAGGGGTTCAATGAAAAGATGTTTTTTCTATAGCATGATATATATTTATTTATTTGTAGTTGTTTCCTAAGGAAATGATTGTTAGTATGAAGTTCTTTTTGCTTTCGATAATCACATATCTATATTTATAGTTTGTTTCAGTGGAAAATGGTAGATAGTAGCATGTTAATAGTTGCTTATGTGAATAAGGAAAATATTCGTATTTGTTGTAGTGTTTCATTAGAAATTGTTGATGACGTGGACTTGTTCCGATGTGTAACGAGAACGATGATGAAAAATTTTATAGCAAGAATATATATTTGTTATTGAGTCTATCTGAAATAGTTAAATTTTAGATGAAGGAGTTAAGCTTGGGAAGAGGTCTATTTGTATTTGTAGATAGTGAGATATTTTAGGTTATTTTAGTTGTTTCTTCATTAGAAATAAATGTTGTAGCAAATAGATTGTGTTATAATTGTTAATGTTGTGGACTTGAGTGTTCTTTTAAATTGTTGTTAATTTTCAAAAGTTGTTTTCATGATTCAATCCGGGAGTGCATCGAGTATCTTATGTACGGTTATCCTTCTGATCTGAGTTAATTGCTTGTAATGGATCTTGTGTTCACCTTGGGTGGAGATTATGTTTATATGTTGATTTGTTGTGAAGTAGGAATCTTGTGAGATTTCATGGCCACTTGTTGTCAATGTGGAAGCATTGTCCTTGTCTGATAATGGTTTCTTTATCTTTGGGTGTACCTAACTCTAGAGGTGAGGTGTCTTGATTTTTGGTTTAGAGAGTGGCATGTCAATGTGATGGGATATTTGGATTTTTGTATCTTGTAATGAATGGGGAATGGTCTCTTAGATACAATACTTGGTTCTTGATGGTATTTTTTTAATTTTGAAGAGATTATAAGGATTTATTGTTGTGGCCTAGTGAATGGCATAAGTTATGGCTCGGATCTGATTGGTGACTTTTACCTGCATGTTGTGGTATGTATGTTTGACCAGAGAATGCTAAGGGAGTGGCTTTCATGGTGGGGCCGGTGCCTAGTGAGAGGCCACCTGGGTAACCCCATGGAAGATGTAAGCATGTGGAAAACATAATAACTTAATCAAGAGGGTTAGGGTATTAAAACACTTAACAAGAAAAGTAAGAAACCTCACCCATGCCTTGAGTGCTCACACAAGCTAAGGATGGGATGAGAAGTCCTGGTTGGCAAGGCCGACCTCCTTGTCTCCATGAGAGGACCTGTCGGCTCCGTATGTGTCACCCTATGGGGCCGGTGCCTAGGGAGAGGCTGCCAGGGTAACCATAGATGGCGGTCAGCTTCTGGTGATAGATAGCCTGGGTAACCCATGCTAGGACCATGCGATGACACTCTCCTTACGCAGTTTAGTTGTTTCTTTTTGGTTGTGCCTCAGGAGTGATGTCTTGACTTGTGCAGTTATGTTGATATGGTCGGTTGTGTCATGTCAGTTGTCATTCTTTTATTTTTGGATTTTGTTTCTTGGCTTAGTGGAATCCTTGTCGTTATCTCCTAGCTCGGAGGGGTGGACCTCAGGGTTCCACATGGTTGGGTGGCAGGGATATCCATTGGCCTTCTTGGAGATTTGGTTTGAGTCCTATGCAGTGGTTTTCTAGTTCCAGTTTGCTTCCCACCTTCAGTGATGTTGTATACTTTCTTTTGTATTCATTTGTAAACCGGTGTGATCGGTCTTGTAATCTTGCATTGTGACTTGTATAATTAACTATCTTGCTAATGTAAAAGTTGATCTTATCTGTAGTAGCAGTTTAATGTATATCACTTGTGTGGTTTTAACTTTTATTCACTAATGCAGTTATGTTTCCCCAGAAGAGTTAGATGTGCACTTTACTTCATGTGGTGTATTATGATATCTTTGATTACTGATATTGCATTTACTTGTTTTCTAAAAAAAAAAATAGTTCTGTAATTTTGTACTTTTAGTCTTGCACTCTAGGGTTGCATGACAGGGCATTACACTTGGTATCAGAGCTAGGTTGCAACACTGAGACCTCTGGATTGTTGTTGTTTCCCTACGTTAAACATTTTTCTCGTTGTAGTGAGTTGGTGATAGTATCTCCCACCAGTATGCATTAGTATGAAAGTTGATAAGTTTATAGACTTGCTCTTTAAGAAATGAATGCCTTATGCTACTTATGTGACTGCTATGTTTTTTTTTCTTCTTCTTCTCTGGAAATGTGATGTTACATCTAACAATATGTTCTCCTTGCATGTTAATGCATCTAATCATCTGGTGGCATCATGCATCATGAGTTATGTGGTTATGTGATGCTGACATCTTTACATGGTTGCTTGAAAATCTATATCTAACCCTTAGATGGTCATGATCTCTTATGGAAGAATTGTTGTAAATTATGAAAGTTATCATTATATATGCCTGTGTAAGAACTGTATGTAGGAGACCAAAGAAGAGTTTGTGTTAGACCTATGAGATAAGGAGCATAACAATGTAAGTCAATTATAGTTTGAATTATTCCTGTAGGTGATATCATATATTCCTTTATATCTTCATGCATAAGGAAGCAATTGCATATTTCCGTAGTTTAGTAGAAAGAAATTGTATTGTATTAAAGATAGAAGTTGTTTAGATAAGAGGATGTAGTTAACATAATTGTTTGAGTATTGGTGTACATTCTCTAACACATTTTAGAACTTGTGTCCTGGAGTGTTGTGTAGCGGATACTCCCTTTTTGTGGCTAAAGTTAGTCACATCGTGATGTAAAATTGTTGTAATTTGGTTGTTTTGAAAATTTTGACAGTTGTTTCATGTGTAGTGAGAGGGGTTAATAGTGAGTTTTCTTTCTTTGAACCTTCTTATGTTAGGAATAGTCACCAAGACCTTTTCCTTTATTCTTGAATTATTGAAATTTGCCAGCACTTTGTGACTTAAAGTTGGATTTGATTGTTTTCCATGTGGGTTTGTACTTATTTTTTAAATTTTATGTGGTGGATATTCCTATGTTTGATTCTGTTGGCCCCATTTTGTGATAAGTGTTGTCTCTATCATGTTCATTTTGAACCTCTGATAGTATGTTCAAGGGAGGACCCTGTGGAGAAATTCACTTTGCATGGTTGGTAATTAGTGAAGATAAGATATGAGATGAATTTTTCCATAGTTATATGTGACTTCCAGGAGTAAGTCAAGTTTTAGGGGGAGAGGATGTAGTGCCCCCTCATTGTTGACTTGTAATAGTGGTAGTTCTGCATTGTTCTCCATCAGTCGGAGACAGTTGTTAGTCGTTCATTGCATTGATATAATATTGAGACATTTGATTAGTAGGTTATGATTTATGTTTACCTTGATGAACTATGTTTGACTGACATAATTAGACATGAGTTATTAGTTGTGACGGCATTATTATTATTTCAGTTATGATGTGAATTAATATTATCATGTGTCATTTGATTTGTTGGTATTCGAATTCAGATAAAAGTTGTTATGATATTGTTTCAAGAGCAGAGACGGGGTAGTACTACTCATTTCAAGCACCCTACTACGTCGTGACTCGTTGACTCTCTATGTGTGTTGACATATATGTGTTTCATTGTATACAACCAATTGTTCAGATGCAGGCTGCAGGTACCGAGCCTTGACTCCACTTGATATAGCAGGTTTGAGCAGGCTCTTGCATCAATGGGTATCAGTGATGGGAGATAATGCGAGGTCTATTCCATTAGGTCGGTCCTTGTCTTTGTTGTGGTCTCGAGTTGTGTTGTGTCGCTTGGTCCTTCCCTTTTATGTTTGGTTATCTTGTGTTGTGGAGTATTGTCGAGTTGTGTTATTTATGCTCATGTGTGGTTGGAAAATACTTCAATGACTTATTATTAATAATGCTTCTATTATGTTTATTGGATAATATTTGTTTGTCTTAGAACTTGGATTGATACCTTGGTTAAATTTTATAAATCTAGAATTAATTATTCACCACCCAAGAGTATTTATATCATAAATGGGAGTTATGGGTAATTATTAGTTTATGTTTTTGGTTTCAGAATAATTTTGATATGTGAAATAAATTCCTCAAGTTGTCGAATATGAATTCTTTGATTTGTGGAATCTCTATTATTAGTAAAATTTTAAAGAGGAGTGGGTTGTTGGGTAACGGATGCATGTCTGCATCTATTTTATGAGTTGAATTGTTTTTGTAAAAGGGAAAAAAAAAATCTTATTGGGGAGGAGTTGCAAAGACGAAGAATAGGGAAATTGGTTGTAGGAGTTGGGGAAATTTTGAGGTGGAACTAAATTTTCGGGTATGTGGTTTGTCCCTCTTTGTGAATTTACAATTGTTGTATCTTCTAAGTTATGTTTCATTGCAACATGTTTCTGTGTGAGTAACTAGCATGTCCTGTGTGTCAAACTTACATGATTCTGTAAATTGCAATTTATAACTCTCTGTGGCTTGTATCGTATTGGTACCTGGTAGTCCAATGTTGCTCCAATCCCTGTAGATTCCTCCAATGATGGGTTCTTCTGTTTGAGCCTTTGTCTTAATCCTTCTGAATTCTTGTGCCCATAATCTATAAACTTGCATTGTGATCTCACATTTTTACCTCTCAGACAGATGTGGATTGTCCAGTAAGAAGAGGATCCAAATTGCACATCAATGTGCCTTTCTCTAATTACAAATTTCTTTTGCTCTTATTCTGTGACAACTTGATTGAGTTGATTTCCTTTTTAGGCTAGGCTAATGCTCCACCATCCTGCAGATGGCGTTACATATAATATTTTTATGCAATCTATTGTGCTTGCAACCACTTCTGGCCCTCCTGTTACTCTTAATTCTTTACCTTGGAGTCCTTGCCTTTATCTCTGTAGCTTTGAAGTAGATCTTGTACCATCAACACTTCTTCTAATGGAGAAATTACCTTGCACCCATGTCTTAGAACTGGGATTGTGTGAAGTATCTCTTGCAGCTCTTCATATCTGCTTTAAACAATTCCTTCATGGCTAAGAAACATTCTTTCATCATTTGTATTTGAGTAAAACTCAGCTAGAAGCAATAGAAAAATAATTATGCTGTGCTTGAAATTAGTAACATTTTATAGATATTGCCATTTCTTTCTTTAGATAGGTCATTGATTTCTTCTTTAGTCGCAGTCCCTCTTTGGTAGATTCTATTTCAAACTCAGCATATGTTTAGAAATCTGTGGGTTGTTAGATAGTGTGGTTTTTGGTGGTTTTGACTTGTGATGCAAACCTTTGTCTGTGACCATGAGCTATGTAATGTCATATGTTTCAAATGGTAGTTGTAATTATTGTTTTGTCATTGGCCTTAGACTCTGCAGTGGGTATGGGGTACCTTCTGATTTTATTCACTTATTTTCTTTATCACCACCATTGAAGGAGTAGTTGTCTATAATCGACCACCACAACAATGTTAGAGTCGTTGTTTATATTCTTTATGTCGTAGTTTATTCTTCTTATGCCGCTGGGGTTAGGTTGTAATCGTTGGTACCACATCATATCATCAGCCTTGAGTAGTCTGGTGTTCATAGCTTTTAGAATGTAGTTGGTCAGTATCAAGTAAGCCAAGTGCCGCTATTTGGAATGTAGTGGGTCGGTATCAAATAAGTCAAGTGCCTCCGTTTGGGATGTAGTTAGTCGGTATGCTTATCTATTAAAATAAAGTAAGTCTAGTACCTCTATTAGTATGCTTTTATGTGTTCCAAGTTAGTTGCTCGAAAGGGGAAATCACTTTTGTTTGGTGTCTGATTTAGAATCCGTTGTCGCTGCCTTTTCTTTTTTTGGACCATAGTCGTTGTCATCACCATGATAGTCACTTGGGTTAAGGCACTGTGGATGTAGTAAGATCTGTGTAGTCGGGTTAGTCGACTTTCATAGCGGTCGTTATGTGGGTCAAAGTGGCTTGTGTGGTAGAAATGTTCATAGGGTCGAAGGGCTTATCACATTGTTAAGTGTCTTATTTTTCAGAATCGGTAGTCTCTAAACCTTAAGCGGAACATATGTATTTTGATGATGTTTCGTTAGGATCTTCTTGTATTAAGTGGGTAGAATTGTATGTTCATAGAATTTTATTGTAAGCTTAGCCTAGTCGATTAGTATATTCTAGTGAGTTAAATAAATAAATTTGGTATGTTCCTTGTATGTCACTAAATAAAATTTTGTTCTTGTAACCATGGGATACATCGAGTGTAGTAAATGAATAAATAGCATAAGTTTAGTGTATTGAGTAAAGCTTGTTAGGTTCTATGGTCGTGTCTATGCAATTATTAGATATAATAATATAGATTAATTTTCTTCTTGCCTTGTTACCGACCTAGGATTAATCATTAATGTTATGTTGAGTCAAATTTTTTATTTGGTAGTTGTTTTAGTAAGATACCGTAGTTGTATGATGTTGATGGAAATTCATGCTTTAGAATAAATGGACATATTTATGTATATAGTTTTGTTAGTTGTTTTATTAGATTTTACGGTTGGTTAGAAGTTTGAAGAAATATAGATATGTAAGTGTAGATAATTGATGGGAAGTATTATTATGGTTATATCAAATCTATTTATTTATAATTGTTTTGTTAGAAATGTTAATGGTTAGGGGTTCAACGAAAAGTTGTTTTTTCTATAGCATGATGTATATATATTTATTTGTAGTTGTTTCATAAGGAAATGGTTGTTAGTATGAAGTTTTTTTTGCTTTCGGTAATCACATATCTATATTTATAGTTTGTTTCAGTGGAAAATGGTAGATAGTAGCATGTTAATAGTTGCTTATACGAATAAGGAAAATATTCGTATTTGTTGTAGTGTTTCATTAGAAATTGTCGATGACGTGAACTTTGTCTGATGTGTAACGAGAAGGATGACGAAATGTTTTATAGCAAGAATATATATATTTGTTATTGAGTCTATTTGAAATAGTTAAATTTTAGGTGAAGTAGTTATGCTTGGGAAGAGGTCTATTTGTATTTGTAGATAGTGAGATATTTTAGGTTATTATAGCTATTTCTTCATTAAAAATAAATGTTGTAGCAAATAGATTGTGTTATAATTGTTAATGTTGTGGACTTGAGTGTTCTTTTAAATTGTTGTTAATTTTCAAAAGTTGTTTTCATGATTGAATCCGGGAGTGCATCGAATATCTTATGTATGGTTATTCTTCTGATCTGAGTTAATTGCTTGTAATGGATCTTGTGTTCACCTTGGGTGGAGATTATGTTTATATGTTGATTTGTTGTGAAGTAGGAATCTTGTGAGATGTCATGGCCACTTGTTGTCAATGTGGAAGCGTTGTCCTTGTCTGATAATGGTTTCTTTATCTTTTGGTGTACCTAACTCCAAAGGTGAGGTGTCTTGATTTTTGGTTCAGATAGTGGCATTTCAATGTAATGGGATATCTCAATTTTCGTATCTTGTAATGAATGGGTAATGGTCTCTTGGATACAGTACTTGGTTCTTGACGGTATTGCTTCAATTTTGAAGAGATTATAAGGATTTATTGTTGTGGCCTAGTGAATGGCGTAAGTTATGGCTCAGATCTGATCGGTGACTTTTACCTGCATGTTGTGATATATATGTTTGACCAGAGAATGCTAAGGGAGTGGCTTTCATGGTGGGGCCGGTGCCTAGTGAGAGGCCACCTGAGTAATCCCATGGAAGTTGTAAGCATGTGGAAAACATAATAACTTAATCAAGAGGGTTGGGGTATTAAAACACTTAACAAGATAAGTAAGAAACCTCACCCATGCTTTGAGTGCTTGCACAGGCTAAGGATGGGATGAGAAGTCCTGGTTGGCAAGGCCGACTTCCTTGTCTCCATGAGAGGACCTGTCGGCTCCACATGTGTCACCCTATGGGGCCGGTGCCTAGAGAGGCTACCAAGGTAACCATAGATGGGGGCTGGCTTCTGGTGATAGATAGCCTGGGTAACCCATGCTAGGACCATGCGATGACACTCTCCTTACGTAGTTTAGTTGTTTCTTTTTGGTTGTGCCTCGGGAGTGATGTCTTGACTTGTGCAGTTATGTTGATATGGTCGGTTGTGTCATGTCAGTTGTCATTCTTTTATTTTTAGATTTTGTTTCTTGGCTTAGTGGAATCCTCATCGTTATCTCCTAGCTCGGAGGGGTGGACCTCAGGGTTCCACATGGTTGGGTGGCAGAGCTATCCATTGGCCTTCTTGGAGATTCGGTTCGAGTCCTGTGTGTGGTGTCCCAGTTCCAGTTTGCTTCCCACCTTCAGTGGTGTTGTATACTTTCTTTTGTATTCATTTGTAAACCAACGTGATCGGTCTTGTAATCTTGCATTGTGACTTGTATAATTAACTATCTTGCTAATGTAAAAGTTGATCTTATCTATAGTAGCAGTTTAATGTATATCACTTGTGTGGTTTTAACTTTTATTCACTGATGCAGTTATGTTTCCCTAGAAGTGTTAGAAGTGCACTTTACTTCATGTGGTGTATTATGATATCTTTGATTACTGATATTGCATTTACTTGCTTTCTAAAATAAAATAAAAAATTAGTTCTGTAATTTTGCACTTTTAGTCTTGCACTCTAGGGTTGCATGTCAGGGCATTACATTAAACACATAGCAGTTATTGGGGCGTGAGCGGCAACTGGCCTCTTTCCCCTAATATAAACTATTCTTAAATATCAAATTATTCAAAAATAACTATTTACCATTTCACACAAATAAAATATAAAATTACAATTAACTAATTAAGTGATAATTTTTTTTTAAATCAAATAATTTCAATGCACCCAAAGAAAAATATTTAATAAAAAAAGGCCCAAAAAAAAAAAAAAAAACTTGACCTCCTTTTTTGTAAGTGACTACTAACATAATATTCCATGTCTGTTCTTAAATATCATCCACTTCAATAGTCAAAAGTTAATTTTGGCGAATAAAAATAAGACAAATATTTACCACTTATTCTTATCAATGAGGTGTAAAAACGCTATTGACATTTATTGTTCTGAATGACGTGTAAAATGGCTATGGAGTGTGATCATTAAAATGGATGATATTTAAGTACAGTGATATTGTCAACTACTTCAATAAAGATATTAATATAAAGCAACCGACGAAAAAATTGACTTTACATAATTAATGAATGTGGGGCCTAGTGAGCTCAGCGTGGTTCCAGGTACGAATCAGTAAAGACCGCACATTCCCATGGCATCCAGCTCACGACAGGCAAAAATCTCATCTTTCCCCTTTCGATCGATGAGAATAAGACATAGTAACAGTAATTCCTCATGATCTTGGGATTTACAAGAAATAGAAATTTTCTTCGAGCAAACGATATACATACAGAAAGATCGACGCCATAGAATAAATAATCAAAAGATGATGTACAGAAACGCAAAGTCTTGCAGATAAAACTAAGCCTTTCCTTCCATTTTGGCATGCGTGATTCCAACACAAGCATCGACAAAATCGTCGTCTACGAAATCACAAGACAAGATCTGCAAACGATCGCCATACCCTTTCTTAAACGCTTGAGAAATGGACAATCTGACATATCCTCTGATACGATTCGTCACAGGCTTGACGCACACGACTGGGTTATTGGCCTGAGGAGTGGCCGTATTTTCAACCCGGTAAAAATACTTACGCGATGAAACCGGCTGCTGGCTTGCAAGGCGGCTCAAATTGCTCTCAAATTTGGTGGAAGGAAGATCTGTGTCGATCCAGTCATCCTTGATATAACCCGAGCTCCAGAGAGCAGAACCCGGTTGCGGAGCAGCGCTTTTTTCCGCCGGTTTCCACAAGCAGATCACCCTTTTCGGCAGAAGTTCGGCTAGGCTGCTCCGTCAGCCATTTTTCCATCTCAGGTGGGTCCTGGTGCTCGTATTCCGTTCGGATCTCCACAATTAAAAAATCTGATTCCGTCTCCGACAGAAAGCGTTTTATGTCACGGATGACCAAATCGACTTTATAGCTTTTCAGTATCCCATGGCATACCCGGCGGGAAGCTTCTATCCGGATATCCAGAACTCTGGTTCCGCCCACCAGTTGTTTATAGATAGAACATTCCTGGCACCGGGCGAGCGGACGAGGAGTGCATAAGGAGTTATAGATAGAACTCTGGTGCCGCCCACCAATTGAAGTGTGCATGAGGAGTTATCAGATATTTTTATTGAAGTCATGTTAAGTTTATCTAATCATATGGTCCAAATCCTGACCACATTATATCACTTGTTGAAAATTTTGATGGATATTTGTAACAGATATTGCAAAAGGATGTTGAGGATAGCTAGGAGTGTGTACAAGCTTTGTGACACTCATCTACAAGTCAATTGTTTTGCTCGCCTGTAATGAGAGAATAGAGACAAAAGTGAAAAAGATACCTGTATTGATATTCTATGCACTTTTTCTATTTTGGTTTTGCGGAGGGAATGACTTTTCACCTTCCCATTCTACAAAACCTACAAATGTGTATATGAAACACATTAGAAGGGTTGGAAACAAATTCGGTTAATATAATAGAAATATTGTTACTCTATTTTGTGGGTTTTATTTTTTTTAGTTTTTATGGTTTTCAATCTCTAAGCATGTTTTCGATTTCTTTACACATTTAGTTTAACAAATATTTAATGAATTCTATATGTGTTTAATATTAAAGATGTTTTGCTAATGGTGAGACATTATGCCTGGTCAACCTAAACACATTTGTGTTGTGAAAAATTTCAACATGTACCATGAATATTTGTTTCCTTTGAAGATTGCACCTTCCCATGTTGTGATTGTGGGAAATAGGTCAAGCGAGATATCATCTAATTTCTCTATTTATCAAATGATGTGTGAAGTATAGGAGTGGCATGTTTAGATTTTTCTAACCTTTCTCTCTTTCTCTTCACTTTCTTCCAAAAGTTTTAGTTTCAAATATTGTTGTTTTAGATTAGGGCTTCTAAATACAAATTTTTGATGAACATTTTGTGGATATTGGCATAAGAATTGAAGGGTTTTTTTATTACTATTCATATCCATTAAATCTTAATTTTTAGATTTATTATAAAGGTTATGGATGTTGTTTTATGGGAAAATTTGTATGTAAGTTAATTTTGTAGGGGTTGCAAGTGTTTAATGCTGAATTCTTTCACATATTAATAAATTTTCTGTGTGAAATTTCATCTTGTGTATTATAGCATAATAATTTTGAAGTCTATGAGGGTTGATTTATCTTACTTAAGCATAAAATTGGAGAAACTCTTTAACTTCCACCAAATTGTGATACCATTTTCAAGGATTTAAAAGTTGTTGTAAGGAAATTCTTAATTGTGATACCATTTTTAAGGATTTAAAAGTTGTTGTAACGAAATTCTTAGGCTAATTTTGCTTCATATAGGGCTGAAACTTGAACAATTTCTTAATGTGTTTATGTTATGTAAATTGTATATGCTATTGTGGAATTAGAAAGATTTGTTACTTTTGTAATAAGGAAAGGGTTTAAGTGTGCTCATAATTTTCCATGTTTTTGCAAGTGTGGGTACTTTGTAACATATTCCAAAGAGTTAAATTGCTCAAAACAGTTGGTTGAAAAAGTTCTAATTTTTGAATAAATTGCTCCAAACTTGTTTATAAACATAAAATTAGGGAAACCTATGCAAATTCATTCATAAATTGAAAGTAGAAGAATCTGGTCAGATTTTGGGTTGTTCTCAAGTGTCTAAACATTGTAGGTTTTCAAACCTAGTTCATAACTCTTAGTGTTCCATTGAAACCCCTTGAACGAGACTATCAGTTAGCACACCTATTAAGGTATTTCAGTCATTATTGGTAATAGCAATTAGAAGAAGACTCTTGATGTTAGCAAACCTTTCAAGTAAGGGAACTAACACCATTCTAACATATCAGTGTGCTAAAACACACATCAACACTATACATTCCCTTAAGAAAGTCCCAGCCGCAATGGTAATGATTTGTTTACCCATGTCTCTACATGTTGAATGATCCTCCATTTCAAGTGTTGCCTCTCCTCCATTGCCTGCTAGATCAAAACTCTTACATATATATTCTCTTAATTGTCTAGAACAAAGAGGTTGTGGGAATAATTCATTGTTTTATATAACACAGTCACACAAACGCAACACACGACCATAAAGAGTGTGTCCCTTAAAATGTCTCTCCCATCTCTCTTTATTTTTTCTTTTTCTCTACACTAATATAAATTATTCTTAAATATCAAATGATTCAAAAATAACTATTTACCATTTTACACAAATAAAATATAAAATTACAATTAACTAATACAGTGATAATTTATTTTTTAAATCAAACATTTTTAATGCATCAAAGAAAAATATTTAATAAGAAAAAGAAAAATAAAAACTTGACCTCCTTTTAGTAATTGAGTACTAACTTAATATTCTATTGCTATTCTTAAATATCATCCACTTCAAGAGTCAAAGGTTAATTTTGGCGAATAAAAATAAGACAAATATTTACCACTTATTGTTGTAACTGCGGTGTAAAATCACTATTGATCATTGAAATGGATGACATTTAAGTAGAGTGATATTGTATCATCTCTCCCATTGGATTAGACCGATAAAGCTATTATTGAGATAAAGCAATCGATGAAAAAATCGACTTTACATAATGAATGTGGGGCATAGTGAGCTCAGCCTGGTTCCAGGTACAAGTCAGGTAAGACCGCACATTCCCATGGCATCCAGCTCACGACAGGCAAAAATCTTATCTTTCCCTTTTCGATCGATGAGAATAACACATAGTAACAGTAGTTCCTCATGACCATGAGATTTACAAGGAACAAAAATTTTCTTCGAGCAAACAATATACATACAGAAAGATCGACGCCATAGAATAAACAAGAAAAAGACGATGTACAGAAACGCAAAGTCTTGCAGATAAACCTAACCCTTCCCGTCCATTCTGGCACGCGTGATTCCAACACAAGCATCGACAAAATCGTCGTCTATGAAATCACAAGACAAGATCTGCAAACGATCGCCATACCCTTTCTTAAACGCTTGAGAAATGAACATGGCTTGACGCACACGACTGGGTTATTGGCCTGAGGAGTCGCCGTATTTTCAACCCGGTAAAAATACTTACGCGACGACACCGGCGGTTGGCTTGCAAGGCGTCTTAATCTTTACCCAATAAGAGGAGGTAGACAAAAGTTTAGCTTGGGCAGTCAATGTCACAACTGGTAGAACCCACATGAAATTTTCTTGTTTGAATAGTAGTCATTTAGGTGTAGATGAACACTCCTTCAAAATTGTTTTGAAAAAAAAGCTAACCTAATATATGCAGAGATTTGCCCAAAGGCATTTGGTGTAGTGGTTCATGGGTCGCAGTTCTAGGTATTAGGTATTATGTGTCAAGTTCAAATTTGTTTTAGCTTTTATTTGGTTAAAAAAATATAAGAAAATTTGTACAATGAAAAATGATTTATTGAGTATTTTGTATTTGTATTAATTGAGATTATTTTGGATATAAATTGATGTATCACTATATTTAAAATTTTTAAGGTTTGTTTTATAAGTTATTTATTTTGTATATTGAAATTATTGAATGTTGTCATAAATATGCTTTATTTAATAAGGTAAGTACAACATGACAAAGAGAGAGAAATCACAACAATAGCACAATAGTAGAGCAATAGGTCTTAGAAATATTTATAATTCCATTATTGCACTTTTCTATCTACATTCACACAAATACTATAATTTTACTACTTAGTCAATCTACACATTTTCAATGATCAATTCAAATATTTTGTGAGACTTGACTACCATCAAAGAAGTTCTATTATTCAACCTTCTTGAGGTAAGTAAAAAAGGTGTTTTTAGTGAAGAATACATGCATGTACCGAATTCTTTACTGACTAGTAGTAGAATCATTTTGCCTCTAAGGTTTAATTGTGACCAGTGTGTCTTTTAGCTTTAACAATTGATTTCCCTCTACAAATTTTGAGTTTTGTGGCATGTAGAAATGCTCTACAAAATTCTTAAGTATCAACAAGTGTGCATCATCAAACGATGCATGAGGCTTTTTGATGCTACAAAAAGAACTTTTGTTTTGAAGCCTTGCCATTGGTCCACATCAACTGAAAAACCCATTCTTAATGGGAATTAAGTAACATTTGCACCTTGTGTTAGCCCTGCCACTTCTTTTATTCCTTTATTTATCAAATGGGGTTACAACACATGCCACATGGTACTCTCCTGTAGATTTTTAGAAAAGATAAAAGCGGGCCCTCTTTGAAGGAGCATATACTATCCAATCTACTAACATAATCTTCATTTGATGACCCATGAGATGTGTTGTCGTTTCCCTTAATTCCTTATTATGACTCCTCTGGATGGCCTAATTTTGAAATCTATCACTCTTCCACTACACTATCAAGCAATTCCAACAGATAGAATGGTTTTGGGTGGGGAATGATAGCTCATGAAATTCAAATTCGTCTAGTAGGTACCTCACAACATTCATTCATAATTGCTCCCATTCTCTACAATAGACAAAGCAAAGTTTCACCCACCTAAAGGAAACTAGTGTATGACATTATGGTAAAATTCATTGATTCAATACCTCTTGCTCCCTCCACAAATCTCAACCACTAATAGAGGCATTCCTAACATTAAATTTGCATAGTGAATACCTTTACTCCCCTTGATTCAAGATTTAAAATTCAAGCATCTAGGAGGAAATCTCAATTGTGGGATCGGTAATTTGTGATAAATATGGGCCTATGTGTCTCTTGATAGTTTATAGTCTATTTTTCATGGATGAGCTATTGAGCCTTATGTATAAAATTCTTTCTCAATCTTTTGTGTCTAAATAGGGGAACATTTATTTCTAAATCTAACGTCAAGTGTATTACACCATATTAGTTATTCAATACTTCCAAAAGCATTAATATATGAGGTTGTTACTCTAACAATTTTGACTCATTGAAATGTGTATAAATTTGTGTGATATGTATGCATGTTGTATTTCTTGAACATTTATTGTCAACTATTAGACCATGAGTTGCAAAGTTCTATCATGGATATACTAAAAAATATATTCTAGATTATGGCCTTTTAAGTTTATGTCATTTACTTTCAGTATTCTTTCTCAGTTCACCCCCCTTGAAAGGTAGATCTAAGTTAGAATAGATAGGGAGCTAACCCTTAAAACGAGGATTGATTTTTTGGTCATGTCTGACATCTATAAATCTTTCCATGGTTATTGGCCCTATGTAGCACATATATGGATTTATATTGAAAACATGTTTAGATCATCAATAGTTTCTACCATGCCTAGTGGAACTTGAACCCACAATTAACTAACTCTTGGTGTACTCTTAGGCTACTACTTATCAAAGTTTTACTATCACCTCACAACTTTGTTTGGGGAAACCTAGACAACTATGACCCCTAGAGCTTCCACTTGATCTATAATGAGAGTTGACCCTCATATTCTATTGCACCCCCTTGGTTTCATTCTCAAAAGAAGGTGACCAACACCTCAAGTGCATTCATAGACCTCATAGATAAATCCTATCATGGATGCTTCACCACCACCAAGAATCTTTCTTGCATGGAAAGCTACAATCCTGTTATCCCCCTACTCCTTTGACAATGTGGGGTGTCATACTAGATGTTACCTTGCATTCCCTTCTACACTTCGCTAGAGAAGAAATAATTACTCCTCTATAACACTTACATGATATAGTGAACCATTACACATGGTACATAACATTGTTGAAGAGAACATAGCATTAAGACTCTTGCTTTTATTATTTAAGGGGAAGGCACTAGAGTACTATTGATATCTAAACACATTATCAATTGGCAATTAGCACTAGTTAGGCTAGGCACTAGTTAATAAGTTCAAAGAAAAGACATTCTACTTCATTAGTAGAATAATTGACAACTATCAAGAGGGCCTTTATTGAAATGATGGATGATTTCAATAATAAATTCTAGAGGACATGAAAAGGATTTTGATTTAAAATGCACCCCCCATTAGGTATGGCCTATATTTTTTATTTAAAAGTAATGGATTTTGAAATTGCTATGATGGTGAAATCAAAAGCAGGAAACATCCTTCCCAATGCTTATGATATATCTATTTCTATTGAAAATGATCTAATTAAAATTAGTAGTTTGGCCCCTAGAACTCTAATGACATTATTACCAAACATATAGCCTCCCTACTAACCCCATCCTAGTGCTTAGCCAAAGACCCACCAACCATATATTAGTCCCATTCTAGCTCTAGCTCCCAAGCAAGCCCTAGAATATCACTTTGCTAAAACATTAGCCCCTAGTAAGTTGGATGAAATGAAGAACCTACTTAGGAATATGTCTAATGAGTTCATTGCTATAGAAAGATAACAAAGTTACCAAAGGAACAAAATTTAAATAATCAATGACCCCCAGTGCCATAGTATAATGCCCTATCTAGTTAAAGTTAGAAAACTTACTAACATAGTCAAGGATACTACCAAAAGTCTACCTTTCAACCAAATAGAGTGCCTAGCCAACCTCAAAACTAATTGGTATCCTAGAGCAATTGTTGCAATAATTCACCTTCGATCTTAATAGGGAACTCACTGTTGTGCAAAATATTTATGTTGAGCCCGAGTCTTTCTTATGGTGCTATCTATATTTAGCCTCCCTTCAACCACTTGTCCTTAAAATCATCAAAACCAAGCTATTCCCCTTCCTAGCCAAACTAAAAAAAAATGACTACAACAACCATAAACAAGAAATACCTATAAATCAAGAATCATTCACCTAAGAAGATTTTGAAGCTTATACACTAAATGAACTAGCCACAAGCTCTAAGAGGCCACAAGTTCAATTTGATAAATTGATTACTCCACCCAGCTGAAGAGAAGGGTAGTAGAAGAACAAGCTCAAACAAGATAGAATACACCAAATTTGTAAATGGTAGAAGAGATTCCTCTCCTTGGTGTGCCAACTACATCCACTTCTAAGCCTTCCTTCATAGGCGAGCTCAAGCTAAACGATCTAGGGATAACTAGGCCACTTGAGGCCCCTCCAAAGTAAAAAGCACTAGATTCTCCCTTGATTGATAAGTCAAAGGTACACTCCACACCCAATGTCAAACAACTAGCTAAACTAGTAAAGACTTTTAACATTATTGATCAATTGAAGAGGTCTATAATTAGTGTGATTCTTTGGGAGGTTCACTCAAATCCCAAAACATATGAAACTACCTGAGGATGCCCTGAAGAAGCAAATGACAAACAAAAGCACTAGGTCGTATTGTGAGGCTTTGGCTTGGATATCCAGAACTCTAGTGCCGATGATCAGTTGTTTATAGATAGAACATTCCTGGCACCGGGCGACCGGGCGAGACACCAGCGGAATGCCCATTTTATCGGTTGCAGAATCAGACAGCCCAACCCTTACATTGTATTCGTTGGCCGGCCAAGAAGGTCGACGGACGGGCCTATCTGACCGAATTCATCGGTTTCCGGGTCTGTCGAAGTGATTAGATGGATATGGGTGTCTTTATCCGGGTCAGGTCGCTATCAAAGTCTTGTAATATTTGGTTGGCGGTCAAATCGACATCGCCAGTTGTCACTAGAGTTATTGGTTGTTTTTTATGATTAAGGACATAATATTTCTACAGTCGATGTAAAGAATTGGATCGCACTCTGTAATTCTTCTTCATCATCAAAAAGAGGATGAAATTTTCTGTTCTCCACGTTCAAATAGCCTTCGATTACCACTCAAGAGACCAAAGTTACCTTCGCGTTATTGTAGTCTTGAAATTTTCTTACATAAATAGTCGAATTGATCAGCAATAAGAGGAGGAAAACAAAAGTTTAGGTTGGGCAGTCATTCTCACGGTAGGTACAACCCAAATGAACATTTCTGGTTTGAGTAATTGTTAATTAGGCGTAGATGAACACTTGTGTTTGAATAATATTCATTTTGGTGTACTTTTTAAAAATGTGCAGAGATTTATCATGAAGGAATTTGTTGTAGCGGTTCACAGGTCAAAGTTCTAGGTATTATGTGTTAAGTTCAAATTTGTTTAGTTTTAATTAATAAAAAAGTGCTCACATTAAAAATGAAAGAGAGAGAGAGTTCAAATGTTTGTGTGTTTGTGTCAAATATTGTTTGTTTTAGAATTAATAGTTTCTTTATTAGGAAATAATTTTGTTCCTAAAAAATAAATTAATAGGTTTCCTTATTTATAGCTAGTTGTCAAAATAATCAATAGGGATTGATTTATGAGAGATATTATTTAAAATAGTCTTTTATTTTATATTTATTTATTGCATGCTTTTTAATACTTATATGTTGTTAAAATATTAAATAAGAATATTTTTGTTTTTAAGAGGAGTGGGGTTAAATATAGAAAAAGACCGAGTGGGGAAGTGGTGGTGGCAAATGTAAAGCCTTTTCTATTTTATTTTTGGGAGTGGAAAAAAGGATGCTTTGTGCAAGATGAAAATCTTTTAAATAGGAAAGTAGATTAGAAATTTAGCATGCAAGCAAGGCAAAGAAGAATTAGGTTCCTGAAAAAGAAGACAGTTGAAAAAGCAGAAAAATTGAAAAAGGCATAAATTGGAAAGGGGAGGTTTTTGGGAAATAGCTCTAATAAATCTGGCTATGCAAATTTCTAAATAATTTCTTATTTTCTATTAAATGTGTATGAATCTGGAAATGGCGGAGTAAGAAACTGAAGTTCATGTCTAAATTCATAAGTTCCTCCATTGTTAAGGGTATCTTTTGGTCTATGTATCATTGTGTTCGAATTGTAAATCCTGGTATTTTGAAGATCACGACTCTTTGGAACTAGTTTTCAATTGTGCATGCATGGTTTTTGAACTTGATTTTTATGATTCTTCTCATTTGATAAAATACTTCATTAGGATGATCAACGGTCCTCTATACCACCCTTTTTATCTTTTGGACTCCGACAGGAAGGTCTTTGACAAAATTTAATCCTTCTCCTGATGAATTTGTTTGACCTCAAGGATTCTCTAATTCTTTCATCAACCCAAAAGTTTAGTAACTTGTTCGTCCTGTATAATATTTCTTTTTTAACATCTTATTCATCTATTATGTTTTATCTTTTATTGACTTGTAAGCTTTGTAAATGGCCTATAAGCAACCTACCTGATCTAGAGCGGCTTGCTTGCTTCTCCAATAGGACTATGAATATTTTATTTGGTATGTCTTATTGATTCTATCAGCATGGGTATTAATAGCCTCCTTGCATTTATCTCTTTTGAATATTATAATTCCTTTATCTACTTTATAAGCCCATTCACATTAACATTGATGTATGCTACCTATTTGGTCTGAGTAATATCCAATGCCTAGCTTTTACTCTCTTTTGAATAGTATGTACAACTACATACTCTTGAATCAACTTCTTCAAATCTTACGACTTGTTTTTGAGTCTCCAATTGGCCTATGAATGTGACTCTAATTGATTACTATCTTTTAATCATTCCATGAAAGTTTTTTAAATCAATTTTATGCCTTATTAAATCTAAGACTATATTTTTTCTATGCATGAATTTCTCCTTCGTTGCCATGATGACATATTGGCATGTTGTTTCTTTATCTTCATTATGTTTACTTTAATACTCTAATCCATATCAATTCCTCTAGAATCATTTTTATTTAGAAACTAAATCTCTTCAATTCTTATAGGATCGTTAGCTTTTGGAAGATAATCTTCTTTGATATTTTTTATAAGTTGACCCTGAATGCGTCAATTATTTATCTTTTGGGGCTTGCAATACTTAGTTAAATATTTATGCTTGTATCATATGGTGATGTATAAAACTAAGAAAGATGACTCCCATCTTATGTGGTGACCCTTCCTGTGATTCTGAAATATATATTTAAATTTTGTTTATCTGTTCTAATGTTGGATTTAAGTATAGAATGTTGTAAATAGAAAGAAATGATAGTTTTAAAGTTCTCAGATTTTTAGATAGATTCTTACCAAGGTTGTCTTTTGGAATTTAAAAATTATTAATTTAATGATTAGTTTTTATTCATGGTGGCAAAGAACAGGGCAGCAGATAGAACCTACCATAGAGTACCGCAAAGGCCATGCAGAGAAGAGAGTCGACTCCTAAAGAGGTATTTTGGGAAAGGACACACCTCTAAGATAGATATATAGGAGATATATGCAAAGCAATGTAAAACAAGAGAGGGAATATATGTAAGAGAGTAATAGTGTATATGGCAAAGACCTGGACCTGCCAATATGAATATGTATAGACCTATTAATTATAAAGGAATATAATGGAGATATAAGGATTGTGATATCATTGTGTATGTGTTATGATGTTATGCTTTATCAACTTGGGTATAAGCTAGAATTACAGACTTGACTGTAGACCAGAGACTAGTTCCTCCCCATTTCTTGCCAACATTTGGGTCCATTGCTAGGACCCTAAAAAAGGGCATTGTAGAAAGAAAATAAATAGTGAAAGGGGAAGTATGGAGTAGTACAAGTAAGAAAACTTGAGTGATAAGAATTTTTTTTATGTCTTGTGAAAGATCTTAATTCTCTTAATTTCCTAACCTTGTGAGAGGGGGCAGACACTTAAGGGGATGGTGAATGGAATAGCAGGAAGATTTGAAAAGATCCTTGATAAGATGTAACTCTTCAAGATAAGCCAACCATGGGATACAAAAGGATTAATATTATTCCAAATAAAAAATACCCATGGAAAAAGAGGATAACAAAACATTAAGGGAAAACATAGAAATTATATTTAACAGAATGGAGATAAGTAGAGAAGAAAGATAGAAAAAACCTAGGAAAGACAAGAAAGGTATCATAGAAGAATGGAGGAGGCAAGAGAAATAATTAGAAGTTAGGAAAGAGAGATTGTGAAAGAAAATAGTAAGTTGGATGGGTGCGCTAGTGAGGGTGCTGCTTAGTGTGCCACTGTGGATGCTGCTGAAGAGGAAAATATAAAAGGAATGGAAGGAATGAATGAAGAAGTGATAGAGGCTACTGCAATGTTGATACAAAGAGATATAGAGAATCATGTGCCTATTACAATACATATTTATAGGGCAACAAAATTTTTAAAGAGTATAGGAGGAAGAATAGATTCTTATGAGTAGTTGAGAAGTGCATGGAGAGAACAACATAACCAAATCCTAACCCTATTGTAGATATATAAAACTCTAGAATTTATCAACCTAATTGCGCTAAGATTCAAATAAGAGTTGACAAACAATGGAAAGAATTATTGAATCCTATATGAAACCTTTAGCCCCTAAATTTAGATGTGGATTACCTAGAAAACTTGGTTAATCAGAGTGTAATGAAAATTAGAGAAGATATGATATCTAGAGAGATGAATTTTGATAATATAAGACAAAACAATGAAAAGTCACCTAATAAGAACAAAATGTCGTTTACAAATGAAAGAAGATCCATGAGAACTAAAAGGCAGTTTGAAGAGACACACCCCCTCGACCAGGAGTCACCTCGGGTGCCCTATAAATCAAGGAGACTTGTTAGAAAAGATCAAAGTGAAATTGAGAAAGAAAGAGAAGAAGAAATTAAGAAGGATTTTGAAGAAGTTTTGGGAGAAGAATACTTTTATATTAATTTGTGGAGAGATAAAGGGTGAGAACATAAAACTCTAACACAAAGGCTAGAACCGAAGGAGAAGAAAAACTAAGAACACTACCACAAAACACCAGTAGGTATGCAAAAGAAAAAGAAAGAAAAGATGGATGCTATTACCAAGTTACCGATATTTGAAAAGGACACAACTGGAATCAATTTGTAACCAAAATGAGATAACTAAAGATGACACTAAGTTGTTTGAATTCATTGGAAGTTTGTGGAATGACATATTAAAATGGTATAGAAAGGCTTGTCTGAAACATGAAAAAACATGGGAGAAAGTGTAGAAGGAGTTCTTGGAGAATTTTGAAACTCTGGAAATACTGATAGAAGGGGTGAGTAAGATGAGAGAATTAATACGAAAGGAGGTAGAAACCATGATGGAATTTGACAAAAGGTTTAAGGACATAGTCCACAAATTAGAAGAACCCTTGACTGAAAAGTAGAAAATTGAGTGGTTTACATCTGGAGTAAACCCTGATGTGAGAACCTCTTTAGATGGGCAATTTTTTAAACATACGCAGAAGTAGCCACGCTAGCATGCTAGATTGAGGCATAGACCTAGCATAAATAGGACAAAAACAAGGAGAATATGGAGTTAGAAAGACTAAGATTGGAACTAGAGCAACTAAAACGCAAACAAGAAATTCTGGTGAAACAAGAAGATAAAAGACCAAACATATGGTGTTCCTATTATACAAAAGAACACATCTAAAACAAATGTCCAATGCTAAAAGGAGAAAGGCAGGCCACTGCAATGAAGGTGGAGATAAAGGCACTCCCTACAAAGAACAACATAGTCTATTATGGCTTATACAGAGAATGGGATGATCATGAAAGATTGGATTGTCCATCATAAATATTTAGGGTGAGAGAAGATGAAGATGTATTGGAAATATACATCCATAGAGACAAATTCCTCATAACCCAACAAGAGATTCAATGTGTAATAAACTAGAAATCCACATGCAAAAGAAATAGACAAGCATACCATCAATGGTGACACAAGATATACCCTGGGAAAACCCTCATAGAGGGAAAAATCTAGCCTCCAAAAGCATGCATATCTCATGTATTATTCAACAATAAACAACAATACATATGCAGAGATAACCTCTGAAACATCAAGTTCTCTCTACTTGCAATCCATGTGAACAAGCATGTAACCATATATCCCATGCCATGCTTCAAACCCTCACACAACCAACCTGCAAGAAAAGCTACAACATAGCCAACAAGCCAAATGGCTAACTCTCCTCTACAACAACTACACATGTGTTTTCTTTTATAGACATAAGATCTCACAAATACAACATGTGGTATTGTAATAACATTTTCCCCAAAACCATTGACCCCACATTTGATTATTGGTAATAAGTTTTCCCAATTAATCAAATAATTACAAATAAAGTAATTAACCCAATGTTACATACAACGATTACAAATGGCATACAAATAAATATCTAATGTGGCTAAACACATCACATGATGCATCACAATTAAATATTTATTTTACACAATAAAATAATACCAATGTTATGCAAGGTGTACAACACACCTACTCCAACATTCTCCCACTTATTGTATACATTGCATAAGGGATCAACAAACATCAAGGGAAAACCATCATGTGTGCCCAACATGTACCATATAACAATCCATGTGCTCCAAGATACCTACAACAATAATCAAGGTGTCCACCATCTCAAATATGAACCTCTCCATCCTCCATCTAGCCTCATGAAGAATAAAGTCCTCCAAAGAGATGCCACAATGCAAGAAACTTGCATCAACTGATATCTAGACACAAGCACCAAGTCCAATGGTAACAAATAGGCTTGAGTAGCTAACAAGAATCAATCATAGCTGAAATAGCAACCACAGCTTGTTGCTAATGCATCAACTAACCATACCTCCAAACCAAGGTATACAAATGATAACATGTAGACCTTATGCCATCAACATATCCAACTCAAATCACAATGATAACAAGTCCCTGTATATACTCAATCCTGCATAAAGAAGTCCTCCAAGGTAACAACAAAAAGTATGTGATAACAAACCTCAAGACCTTCCATACTGTGGCATAATTAGAACATCCAAGAAAGGAATCATATACATCATGGAACTTCCACTACATGAGTATATGTCAAATCTGAAAATAGATCAAGGCATCCAAAGATCCACTAATAGTACACACATAGAAGATGTGCCTAAATCCTCTATCACATAGTGTCAAAGAACATACACATAGGCATGCAAAATTAACAAACTAAATAGTTGCAACACAACTCTCCTCAAGTTCATATCTCTCCCAAATCCTCCACATCATAAGAGAAAGAAGACAAAGAGACTTAAAAGATCCATACACATCTTAACTCCAATGTCATGTGAACATAAATATCCAGGAAGAAGAATAAGACCAATCAAGAGAGAACCTGCAAATCATAACTATGTCCTTCTATCCACACTAATGTGCTATAACTGTGAAAAATATGATCTCCTCTACAACCCAAAGACAAGAAGCCTCCACAACATCCAATAACAAGATGCAAGCCTCTCAAACCATAAGGTAGATCAAACTCATAACCATCCCAAATAGCAGGAATAAGCCCAAAGCCACTAACCATCTCCATTACACACAATGATCTCATGACAACTTAGGATCAAATCATAATGAGATAACTAATCATATCCATGTATCTACTCCTCAAACAAGTCCACACAATCATAATCCATAGGTCAAGACTCATGAGAAGATAAGACAAAATGAAGAATGCATTTGAAAATCAAGTGGGCATACCTATCAAATCATTCACCGCTAAGTGGACCAAGAGTGGGGATAAAATTGCTCCTCCAAGATTCACCAAGCCTTGAAGGCTCTCTCCAAGAACAATCTCCTCAACATGTCCATGTTGGACTCATGTCCAACCAAGGTGTAGGCTCCTTGGTCTTGCTGCTGAAATCCTCATCAAAGAGTAACCATATCAACACATGTCTCTAATCCAAGAGAACTCAAGCCTCACCAAAGTCTCCAAGTATCCATGAGTACCTCCATGATCAATTCATGTTAAATTCCAAATGCAAAACTACATCATCATGAAGCTCCCAAGCACATGACCAATGTACCCAATACCAAGAGAACCATCAAGATTATAGTCAAAGCTCCCACTGCACATCTACATAACCAAGGAATATATCATGACATCATGATCTAATCATCTCCTCAAAGGAAGATCACATGCACTAATGCACACATCCTGTCTCAAGAGAACCTATATCATGCCAACACTCTAATCCGTGATCAAGAGTAAACCATGATACAATACTAACCAGGTCCTATAAGCAAGGATCACCTATCAAAATTGACAAACCATAACCAACACCTCAATCAAAGACTCCAAGAGTCCTCCATGGTACCAATATGTCAACATATCCAAATCATATGAAGATAACCATATCCTGCCAAAGCTTCCACTGAACCATGATACTGAGCTAGACATGGCAACAACATCAAACCATCAAACCCATCATTGTCAAAATCTCCCACTGAAACATGTAACCAAGCTATCCATGACATCATGATAACTATCTCCTACATGAAGATCATCCATGGCCCCAACATAATCAAAGAATCTCGCTATTACGACAACAACTCCTAAAAGGTTGAGTAAACCATAATCTTCAAACCAAGAAGATGAGCAAAACCTATAAACCAAACATCAATCCAACACCACCAAACCTACACCTATAAAACAATCATGTCATGCCAAAGTTCCAAACAAAAAAGGAACATCCATGACACCATGATCAGCACCAAATACACCTACACCAAACTCCCATCAAGTCTCACACAACTATACCATATAGTCAACAAACATAGGTCCCATATCATGACTATATCAGGTAATATCATCTCTTTTTATATCTCAAATAACAAGCAACCCAATGTAACATGTGACTAACCCAAGCCACAAATCATAATCTACATCAACACTAAAACATCTATGGGCATAGACAACCCACATCCAAGTCATAAATAAAACCTATAGGCATAGATAACCTACAACACTGCATAACTTGTAGATATCACAATGCAACATGCAAACTCAACAATACATGTATAATGTTGTCAACCAAGGATAATCAGATATAAACATATAATTCTACAATGACTCAAACACCAAATCATCCTAGATTTAATTTGCCATCGACTCACAAAATCACCAAAAGTTAAAGGAACCAAAACAAGATCAAACTGATATAGTCTAAAAAAACCCTCAAAATATCATCTCCAAATGTACTCTACTATGTAGTGCTTAGAAATACCTTTCCAAGGCCTATAAGAAGTCTAAAATCTGACTCTGTATGCACTTGTTATGCCCAATCAAAGCTCAAAAGCAACATCTATCTTCCAACTAGTCAAAATGGCAAAATCTAGAAAAATCTCTAACACCACTACGTAGTACACGGAAAGAGCTTTCCATTGACTATAATAAGTTGAAAATCTGACCTATTGAGCAAAAGTTATGCCCCTAGAAAAAATTTGCCCTCCTAGGCTTATAAGACTGGCCCTGGTGGCCCATCGGCAGCGCCCGAGCAGTAGGCAGGTGGTGCTCAGGTGGCAGAATCCAAAAAATGTTTGAAAACAATTTAATTTTATGTTGAATGGTTTTGAATTTTTCTTTTGAAATTTTAATAATTTAAAATTGTTTTTAATCCCGGTAGGGGTTTGGCCTAACTACCAGCCAAGGCTACCAACCGGCTAGGCCACCGGTCTAGGGGTCTTAGGCCCATTGGCCAGCACCTACCAGTCGGGCCTTCTAGCTGCTGTTGCAGGGCCTACAGCTTGCGTTGCTAGCGCAGGGGGGTAAACCCCCCCCCCCAAAAAAAAAAAGCATTATTTTATTTTATTAGAACAAAAATTCCTGCCACCATACCTGGAGACCTGTGACTGATGTAGAATCTTCTGATGACACTTGTGACTACGTTGTATGGTATGAAATATTCTCTGTAGATCCCCAAGGGCATCACCTAGGGCAAAAATTTTTTTGTCTCTGAATATAGGCAAATGATATGTTTTTCTTCACCTGTGACAGCTCCTGAATCCAATGGCAAGGTTTGTTTTTTCGCAGCAGGGTTCTTGCAAAAGTTAATCTCCAAAACCCTTCATACAAAGAGCTCAAATCAAAAACCCACATGCCAAATGTCCATGAAACCCTAGATTTGCAACAACCTAAGTCTGTAAACAACCTTGTAACCAAGAAAATGCCTTCATTCCTTTCATGCAAAGCTATGGATTCCACTATACACAAAAAATCCACTCATAGCTAGGGTTATCAAATAGGGATTTCCTCCCAAATCATGGCAACCAAACTCTGATACCAAATGTTGGAAATATACATCCACAGAGACAAATTCCTCATAACCCAATAAGAGATTCAATGCGTAATAAACTAGAAATCCACATGTAAAAGAAATAGACAATCATATCGTCAATGGTGACACATGATATACCCTGGGAAAACCCTCATAGAGGGAAAAACTCACCCTCCAAAAGCATGCATCTCTCATGTATTATTCAACAATAAGCAACAATACATATATAGAGATAACCTCTGAAATATCAAGCTCTCTCTACCTACAATCCATGTGAACAAGCACGTAACCATACATCCCATGCCATGCTTCAAACCCTCACACAACCAACCTGCAAAAGCATGTGTCTACAAAACCATTGACCCCACATTTGATTATTGGTACTAAGTTTTCCCAATTAATCAAATATTTATAAATAAAGTAATGAACCGAATGTTACATACAATATTTACAAGTGGCATCCAAATACATATCCAATGTGGCTAAACACATCACATGATGCACCACAATTAAATATTTATTTTACATAATAAATAATACCAATGTTATGCAAGATGTACAACACACCTACTCCAACAAGATGAAATTGACTCATGGTACAACTCAAATCTTAAAAGCAAAACACACAATAATACCATGGAATATGTCAAAGGCCTAGTAGAAAAATCACTATGCCTTTAGGACCAAGCCTACAAGCAACCTTCATGAAAAAATCAAAGAAACATGAATACTATCCAAAATGTAAATAAAAATACTCCATATGAAAATAACTATAGTAATGAGGATATAGGACAATTTGGAGGTTATAGAGGAGGTATAGGTCGAGGTAGAGGCAGAAGAAGAAGAGATGAGGCTTCTTGTTACAAATGTGACCTAAACTAGGCCATTTTGCTAATACGTGTTAGGGTGAAAGAAGAAGGCAATGCTTTTTCTACAATAGTACATAACATGATCTTTTTACATGTGAAAAGTGATGTAGAGAGGAAAACAAAGAACTTGGTGGTGCCTGCATAAACATTCAAGTTTCAAAAATTTAAATATGCAAGCCCCTTCCTAAAAAATCCAAAAAGTTCCAATGCTTTCGGCCTCTGCAGGAAAAATGTGCATCGGCAGGTTAGATTTCTCCATCGGCCCTTGAAAATTGATAAAAAATGGGTCACACGCATAAAAAATGCTTATCAGGTCACAGTTTCAGTGTCCTTAAATGTTTCTAGCAGTGGCTATGAGGGTTTCAAGTTTCAAACACCGCAGGATCCACCATGTGTCATGCCCCTGTTTAGGCCGCATTTTTGTTTCTAACAGGTAACTTTATCGCGGAGCTTGCCACGTGGAAGAAACTTTTTCTCTTGTGTTTTAAGTTGCTTCCCATGGGTGGCTCCATGTGTCAACAGCCGAGACACTCCTTAAAAGTTTCAGTCTGAGTGTGAAGGGTGCCATGTGTCAGCTTCCGCATAAGTTTCAGAATGGGGCCTTAAAGTTTCTAAAGAGTGCGGAAAGCGCCACGTGTCGCTCTCCGTGAAGTTTCTAAAAAAAATTTCTATGCAGGGGTGGATGATGTCATGTGTCCCTTACGGTTGGCGCGGAAGCCGACAAGTGTCGGCTTCCGAGTTAGTTTCCTTTTTGTTTCAAGTTTCACACAGACATGGTGGGTCCCTATGTAGAGTCCCTACTGCTGCGGATGATGCCAAGTGGTAGCCTCTGCCGAAATGTTTCAAAAAGTTTCTCAGTTTCTTTGGTGGCCGCGGAACCTGCCAGGTGTTGATCTTCGCGAGAGTTTCTAAAAGTTTCAAATGTTTCAAGAGAAGGCTGCGGAGCTTGACAAGTGTCAGCTTCCACAGGCTTGCCCCTGTTTTCCTTTCACGATGGCGAGTGGGAGTTTGTGGGCCCCAGTTTTAATGTGTCTCATGTTTCAAAAGCCGTGGATTGCAACAAGTGTCACGAGCGGGGGCCACTTCAAACTTTTGACACAGTTTGGTTGAGTATCGCAGGTCTCGACGCGTGGCTGCTTCCGCCAAAGTTTCTATAAAGTTTCTTTGAGTTTTAGAGGCCGCGAAACCTGCCAGGTGTCAATCTCCGCGAGAGTCTCAAGTGTTTCAAGTGTTTCTCAAGTGTAGCGCGGAAAGCGACACATGTCAGCTTCTGTTGGTGTTTCTTGAAAGGGTCTTTATGCTTCAGAGACACTGCAGAAGCCGCCATATGTCCCTTTCTCAAAGGCAAAATGGAGGGAACGGACCCAGCGATGGAAACTTGAAGTGCCTATGTGGCACGTTTTGGTTAGTTGGTATTTTTTCAATAGATTTTGACATCGTTGATCGCAGTGACGGGAGGATGATCGACGGTCACATTTTGAGCCTACAGCACGAGTTTTTCCTGAGTGTTTGAAATTATTTTTAGGCAGGAGAAACTCTAGAGGCGCGCCATTGCTACATTCCAGGGGCTACAGGTTGGTGAAACATTAATGGTAGTTTTTGCAGAAGGCGTGGGTCATGTTGGTAGCTCAACCACCCGATTGATGGGGGAATGTCCCTGAGCGGTGGTGCATCTCCCAAGTTCACCTGCTCCCTCCTCCTTATCCCTCTGCAGCATTTACTTTTTTGAGTGCCATTTTCTGATGCATGTATCTAGTGATTTTTGATGTGCCATGTAATTAATGCTAAGTACATAGTTTTGCTATAAAGGGCAGACTGTGTCACTCATTTTACGTTGTTGAAGGCCTGGGCAATTTTTTGTGTAAATAATGAAGAACAGGGCATGATCTTGACTATTTTATCCCATTGTGGAGTTTATGAGTTGCAACATGAATGTATTTTGCACATGTGTTCAGTTTTAGTGTTGATTTATATGAAAAATGCTTATTGCATGTGTCTATCTGCCTGTCTCCATTTGCTGCATGTTATTCTTCTTCTTTTGAATCTGGTTGCTAAGGGTTTCATAGATTCTAGGGTATAGATGTCTATACTGCATGTCTGATCTCTAACTTCCATTCAAGGAGTGGATTAAACTGTTTTAGGTCAAGCATGGAGAAGGTTGCATGTCAGTAGGGATATCTGTAAGTAGAGGCAGCTAGATACCCATTCTTGGGTGATGTTTGTAAGGCAAGCATCAGTCCAACCCCCTGAAACTTGAGTGAAAGTTGCAAACCATCTGTTGTATACGTCTAGTTGACTCCTTGCCCAATGGATAGGCACCAGTCTGCTCTTGGGTCAGTAGTTATGAGCCAAAACCCCTTGTTTTGCATCCAGGACATTATGTCCACCCATTTCATCACTTCAACCTGTTAGTTGTAGGAGTAGGATTAGGATCCCTACATACTCTCATACCCAACCAGACATATATGCCCAAGAGTGTTACCAACCTTGTGATCTATCATGCAGATCTTGGTCCATACGTGAGAGTATTCTGCCTGTTATTGTAAGGCTAAATCATTGTGTTATTGGTCTAGTCAAGGTTATATCTTTAGTTATAGGGATACCCCCCTTGGTGCGGCAGAACCAGAAGTGAAGGGGAGGCAGCTCACGCAACCTCCTGTAATCTATTGGCCAAATCCACCTGTGCATTGGAACTGGCAAACCCTCTACAGATTTGGTAACCAACAGATTTTGGTGACTCCATTGGGGAAAGGATTGATGAAAAAAGAATATATTTGTGGCCCATCTGAGTCACCAACAGATTTTGGCGACTCTACTAGGAAGATCAATGTCATATCCATAAAGATTGAGTCTAAGAAATTGAAGAATTAGGCCTGGAAGTGCTTTGTTGCAGCAAAAGAAAAAGTTTTATTTGTGGCTCTGCTGGTGGATGACCCAGAAAGAAAGAAATCAGTTTTCAGCTTCAGCCTGTTTGAAGCTCATTCCTCTGCCAAGGAGGTGGCGACTCTGTTGTATGAACCTATCAGCATCTGCAACATATCTAGGTATTTGCACAAGTTTTTGAAAAGTTCCCTATTTGGTGAAATAGCACTGGTTAAAAGGGAAATATTGGTGAAAGCAAAGCTTGCATGCTTTTGTTAGAACCTACTTTGTATTTCAAAAGGGCATGCAATGTTGTTTAAAAGACTCATATAGAGGACTTTAGGCAGGTTGAAATAGCAGTTTTGTATTTTAAGGGCCTAAGGTCATATTGTGATTGAAAATCTGAGTAGAGAAGAGGGTTGCAAAAGTATAAAAAGATGTATTGTCAGCCCATGCACCCTTGTGAGGTGTCGAATGCAATAATGTATAGTAGTCAATCCCAACCATGTAATAAAAGAAGTTTCAACATAGATAGATATAAGCCCATAAATTTTAGTGGCATTTGTCATTATCCAAATGCTCTTCCACCTAAAATCAGAATATATTTGCCCAAATTTAATGGTATAAAGGATGAATCAGCTAAGAGACACTTGCAACAATTCATAAATGTGATAGATGATTTTGAGATTGATCATGAAGATGTAGTTATAAGGTTATTTGTTCAATCTCTAGATGAAGATGCAAGGGACTGGTTCTCCTACCTTCCAGCTTACTCTGTCAGCTCTTGGCAAGAATTTAAATCTGCATTTCTAGTACAATATGGTGAAAGAATTTCTGAATATGCAGTCATTAGTGACTTTATGTACATCCATATTGAAGAAGATGAGTTGATCCTAGCTTTTATCCTCAGATTTATGAGGGCATTGAATAGAATACCAGAATGCATGAGACCTAATGATGCATTGTGTCTAGTTGTCTATTTGGGAGCATTTGATAAAAAAATGAGTTATAGATTGAGAGATAAGGAGCCCACCACATTGCATCAAGCACAACAGTTTGCAATTGATATTGAAAACAATTGGAGGTATGGAATACAAAGGGGTTATTTCTCTAAAAAAATTTGTTGTCCTGCAGCCCCTAATGTTAATGAAAGGTTTAATTCAGGAGTTGGCAATGAATTTCAAAGTACTCACACCCTTGCTGTCCCAGTTTTTGCATCATTCCAAGTGGATGATTTCTCTATTATAAAGGAGGATGTCCTATTTTGCCCAGCAAATGAAGTTGAAAACAATGGTTTTTCAAGTGATATTTACATGCCAGTCCTCATCAAAGAGCCTTCATGTTTAAATGATCTAGTTGTGCAAAGTTGTGATCATATGGATCAAGAATCAATATCAGTTTCATCAGGAAGCATTGGAGGGTTGGAAAATGATGCAGATTGTTCAACTTCAGAGTGCATTGAAACAACAGAAATTCTATATGTAGGGCAATCAGATGATAGAAATGATATCCATGACCAGTGCATGGATCAGGTTTGTTCTTCTTATGACTCTGGATCTGATAATAATGAAGAAGAATTGGATTGTCAAAAAGAAGCAGAGGCCTTTGTAGTGAGTGTGAATCCCCTTTATGATGAGCCTCTTGATGCATTTATTGTTGTGAGTCATGACCTTCATTGGTGCAAGATTAACCCTTTGTTTGAAGATGATGATACTGATTTGCAAACTGTGAATAGTGAATGTTCATCATCACCTAATTCAGACATGTGCAACATTGGGTGTATGGATTAGGATTTGTTTTCAATATCAGTAGATATTGGGGGTCTCATTTTTTTGAGTATTTTAAGTCTTTGGATTAGCTAGATGAGTGCTTGATAGTGTGTAGTAGCTAGATAAATGATGAAGGATGCCAAGAGCAGTATGATGTACTATCTGAGGGATATAACATACATGTTTTGCCTAATGTTGAATAATATTATGTGTATGGTTATATGTCTAATTTTGAAATCCAAAATGACAGAGGTAAAAATGATGGTGGCAAGCTTTCAAAACTTGTGGAATGTCTAATTGAGCAGATGACATTATGGGCAGATTATGCCAATCTTTTCAGTTGGGATTGGGATCTTTCAGTGTGGAATCAGGCATTTGACAAGAAAAAATTATGGTTCTTCCTTTTTGGCTACTCAGGGCCGCCAAAATAATATTTGAAAATAATGTGTTTGATGATGCAAATCAATATATCTTCATGGCTCTATGCCCAAATGAATAAGGGACTAGTTTGCATCCCAAAGATCTAAGGTTCTCGCCATGCCTGTAAGAGGCATGCATCCCCAGACAGAGCCACTGGTGGCGCCTGCATAAACATTCAAGTTTCAAAAATTTAAATATGCAGGCTCCTTCCCGAAAAATCCAAAAAGTTCCAATGCTTTCAGCCTCTGCAGGAAAAATATGTATCGACAGGTCAGATTTCTCCATCGGCCCCTGAAAATTGATAAAAAATGGGTCACACGCATAAAAAATGCTTATCGGGTCACAGTTTCAGTGTCCTTAAATATTTCTGGCAGTGGCTGTGAGGGTTTCAAGTTTCAAATGCCGCGGGATCCACCATGTGTCATGCCCCTGTTTAGGCCACATTTTTGTTTCTAACAGGTAACTTTATCGCGGAGCTTGCCACGTGGCAAAAAGTTTTTCTCTTGTGTTTTAAGTTGCTTCCCGTGGGTGGCTCCACGTGTTAACAGCCGAGACACTCCTTAAAAGTTTCAGCCTAAGCGCAGAGGGTGCCATGTGTCAGCTTTCGCATAAGTTTCAGAATGGGGCCTTAAAGTTTCTGAAGAGTGCGGTAAGCGCCTTGTGTCACTCTCCGCGAAGTTTCTAAAAAAAATTTCTATGCAAGGGCGGATGATGCTGTGTGTCCCTTGCGGTTGGCGCAGAAGCCGACAAGTGTCAGCTTCTGAGTTAGTTTCCTTTTTGTTTCAAGTTTGGTATAGACATGGTGGGTCCCTGTGTAGAGTCCCTGCTATTGCGAATGATGCCAAGTTGCAGTCTCCACCGAAATGTTTCAAAAATTTTCTCAGTTTCTTTGGTGGCCGCGGAACCTGCCAGGTGTCGATCTCTGTGAGAGTTTCTAAAAGTTTCAAATGTTTCAAGAGAAGGCTGCAGAGCTTGACAAGTGTTAACTTCTGTGGGCTTGCCCCTGTTTTCCTTTTACGATGGCGAGTGGGAGTTTGTGGGCCCCGGTTTTAATGTGTCTCATGTTTCAAAAGCCGTGGATTGCGACAAGTCTCACGAGCGGGGGCCACTTCAAACTTTTGACATAGTTTGGTTGAGTATCACGGGTCTCGACACGTGGCTACTTCTGCCAAAGTTTCTATAAAGTTTCTTTAAGTTTTAGAGGCCACGGAACCTGCCAGGTGTCGATCTCCGCGAGAGTCTCAAGTGTTTCAAGTGTTTCTCAAGTGTAGCGCGGAAAGTGACACATGTTAGCTTCTGTTGGTGTTTCTTGAAAGGGTCTTTATGCTTCAGAGACACTGCGGAAGCCACCATATGTCCCTTTCTCAAAGGCAAAATGGAGGGAACGGACCCAGCGATGGAAACTTGAAGTGCCTACGTGGCACGTTTTGGTTAGTTGGTATTTTTTCAACAGATTTTGACACCATTGATCGCAGCGACAGGAGGATGATCGACGGTCACATTTTGAGCCTGCAGCGCGGGTTTTTCCTGAGTGTTTGAAATCATTTTTAGGTGGGAGAAACTCTAGAGGCGTGCCATTGCTACATTCCAGGGGCTACAGGTTGGTGAAACATTAATGGTAGTTTTTGCAGAAGGCATGGGTCGTGTTAGTAGCTCAACCACCTGATTGATGGGGGAATGTCCCTGAGTGGCGGTGCATCTCCCAAGTTCACCTGCTCCCTCCTCCTTGTCCCTCTGCAGCATTTACTTTTTTGAGCGCCATTTTCTGATGCATGTATCTAGCGATTTTTGATGTGCCATGTAATTAATGCTGAGTACATAGTTTTGCTACAAAGGGCAGACTGTGTCACTCATTTTAGGTTGTTGAAGGCCTAGGCAATTTTTTGTGTAAATAATGAAGAACAGGGCATGATCTTGGCTGTTTTATCCCATTGTGGAGTTTATGAGTTGCAACATGAATGTATTTTGCACGTGTGTTCAGTTTTAGTGTTGATTTATATGAAAAATGCTCATTGCATGTGTCTATCTACTTGTCTCCATTTGCTGCATGTTATTCTCCTTCTTTTGAATCTGGTTGCTAAGGGTTTCATAGATTCTAGGGTATAGATGTCTATACTGCATGTCTGATCTCTAACTTCCATTCAAGGAGTGGATTAAACTATTTTAGGTCAAGCATGGAGAAGGTTGCATGTCAGCAGGGATATCTGTAAGTAGAGGCAGCTAGATACCCATTCTTGGGTGATGTTTGTAAGGCAAGCATCAGTCCGACCCCCTGAAACTTGAGTGAAAGTTGCAAACCATCTATTGTATACGTCTAGTTGACTCTATGCCTAATGGATAGGCACTAGTCTGCTCCTGGGTCAGTAGTTATGAGCCAAAACCCCTTGTCTTGCATCCAGGACATTATGTCCACCCATTTCATGATTTCAACCTATTAGTTGTAGGAGTAGGATTAGGATCCCTGCATACTCTCATACCCAACCAGACATATATGTCCAAGAGTGTTGCCAACCTTGTGATCTATCATGTAGATCTTGGTCCATACATGAGAGTATTTTGCCTGTTATTGTAAGGCTAAATCATTGTGTTATTGGTCTAGTCAAGGTTATATCTTTAGTTATAGGGATACCCCACTTGGTGCGGTAGAACTAGAAGTGAAGGGGAGGCAGCTCACGCAACCTCTCGTAATCTATTGGCCGAATCCGCTCGTGCATTGGAACTGGCAAACCCTCTACAGATTTTATAACCAACAGAACTAAAACAAAAGTTTCAGGTTCTACAACCCTTCTATGGAGATTCAACCTGTACCCTGTACTACAAACCTATTACACTAGGTTTAAACCCTCAAGAAAGACCTATTAGGTGCTTTGCATAACAAATTTCACTCCTTGTGCTTCCTAAAGCTACTTTACCCTTATACAAACCCTTTAGGGTCTCACCAAACCCTCACATTGTTGTGGTGAACTAAAAAAACTTACTTTCCACTAAACCCTCAAATGCACATAGGGTTTTTATAGTCTTTTTAGACAACAACACACACAATCCCTAATATCTCATGTAAACAAAGGTTTCAAGAGTTGGAACTTTGAGGGTATCTAGAACACTAGAAAATGAATATGTTCACCAATTTTTGTAATTTTTCATCTGTCCAAACTCAAGATGTGGTTTTTTTTCTCTTGCTAGAAACCCTAGCTCTGTCACAAGGCTGTTAGTAGTAGTTTCACCATATCCTGATCAAAACAACTTGAAATCAAACCAAACCAACTGCATTTGAAGCTCAAAACAAAACTCTATCATTCCATCCACTCACAACCTTGGTATTGTGCCGTACAAAACTATACAAGACTGATTTCTTATTTTTTTTATAGAAAACTATCATAAAATGTCATAAAATAGGATACTTTCATGAAAACCTCCTACAACTTCTTGGAGTGTACCTTTCATTCATTACATCTGAATTATGATTAAAAAAAATAGTTACAAATAGAGCATATGTCTTTTCCTTCCAAAGACATAATGTCATAATGTCCTTTTTTGCACTTAAACTTGCAAAATATGCACTTTTTACCACCTAGAACTAAAAAAACATGAACAAAGATCCTACATGGTCTTCTAAGACCTTATTAGACTCAACAAACCAAAACCTATAGATGAGGAACAAACCCCAACCTTTTACAAGCCAAAAAGTACCTAGAAAATTCAAATTTGCATTTTGGCAAGAAAAGCAAAATTTGAATTTATAGGCCTATTTACACAAATTAGACTATTTAAAATGATCCTAATAGATCCCCTAAGACCTACCCTAACACAAATAAGACTCCTAACATCAAAATGAATCGTAAAAACATCATGAAAGTATGATGCTCCTGCATCATACTCCCAAGGAAAAGAAAATCAAGTCAAGTTCCACCTGAGAGGAGGTCTGCAACAGTGCTCCCATGCTTGATGATGTTTGCTTCAGTCATCCATGTGGCATTCTCATGTGGTAACACCTTCCACTTGGCCAAATACTAGAAGTATTACTTGCCTTGAGTCTTTTTGCTCTCCTTGGTGTCAAGAATACACTCTAACTCTATTATTTTGGCATGTGGTAGGTCCTCTATCCAATCGACATCTGGCATGGATTGTATACCTACTCCTTCATTAGCATTTGTATCTCCAGTGTAATGGTATAAGTTAGCAACATTAAAAATTAGTTATATGCCTACTCAACTAGGCAATTCAATCTCATAGGCATTGTTGGTAAACTTCTTAACAATCCTACAAGGACCTATCTTCTTCATCTTCAACTTAGTATACTCACCTTTGGGAAACCTTTTCTTCCTGGGATGTGCTAGGACAAGATCTCTAACCTTAAAACTAACCTCTCTTCTTTTCAAATCTGCCTTGTGCTTATATTTTTCCACACTAGTTTAGAGCTGATGTTTCACATGTTGATGTATCTCTTGCATGGCAATGGAAAATTGTTCACCCTCTGCACTTTGCTTCTCCATACCACTGCTATCTATGAGTTCAAACACTCCTCTTGGCTGCATGCCATCAACCACTTGAAATGGACTCTTGCCAATGCTCCTATTCACCAAGTCATTATAAGCAAACTCTGCTTGGGGTAACACAAGATCCCATTGTTTAGGATGATCTTTTGAAAGGCATCTTAGTAGGTTACCTAAGCTCTTATTAACCACCTCAGTTTGGCCATCTGTCTGAGGGTGGTAGGATGAGCTAAAACTGAGATTTGTACCAAGCTTTCTACACAATGTCCTCTAAAATTGTCCTAGAAACTTACTATCTCTATCGGAGTCTATGCTCAATGGTAATCCATGAAGTCTAACAACCGCCTTGAAGAACAAACCTGCAACATATGAAGCATCACTTGTACTTTTGCAAGGAATGAAGTGATCAATCTTGGAAAACCTTTCCACAGCAACATAAATTGAATCCAAACTCCTTTGTGTCTTTGGAAAACCCATGACAAAGTCCATACTGATGGATTCACAAGGCCTATTGGGAATGGGTAAAGGTTTTTACTATCTTGCATTAGTGCTGCTCCCTTTTGATTTTTGACATATAGTACACCTCTCCACAAACTTTCTTACATCTGATTACATCCTTGGCCAAAAGTAGTGCCTTCTTAGTTGCTCTAATGTCTTATCAAGACCAAAATGACCTACCATACTTCCACAATTCTTTTCTTTGATGAGATTCTCCCTCATGGAATACTTGGGTACACAAAGCTCCTTTAAACAATAAACCATCTTGGACAAGGTAATCTAACCACTTCTCTTTGTTAGTACTAATAAGTTGCTTGCAAACCTCATAGTCTTCTTTGAAATCCTCATCATCCTCATACATCTCCTTGAGTGCTTCAATTCCAACACTCTGTAACTAAATTTCTTGCACCGCTGATGCTCTTCTACTCAAAGGATCAACCACCTTGTTACTCTGCCCCTTCTTGTGTTTGATTGTGAAAGTGAAATTTTGTAGGTATTCAGCCCACTTAATATGCCCTTGACTGAGTTTTTCTTGACTATTTATAAATTGAAGAGCATGATTGTCTGTATAAACCACAAATTCCTTAGGTAGAAGGTAGTGTATCCATTTTTTTAGGGATTGAACCATTGCATACATTTCCAAATCATATGAAGAGTATGTTACAAGTATGGGTCTAACCGGTGTTGTCATTGATGTCAACATACTCCTGTTGTAGTAATGACAAGGATTGGATGAGCTATGTGCTGAGGATATTGAGAAAATTAGTCATATCAGAAATAGAGAAGAATAGTGAAGACAATAAGGTAAAGATCCAAGATAAGATGGCTATCAGAGGTTGTGGTTCAAAGGGTTTGTAGATATGAGTCTTAAGATGATCCAGTCAAGATTTTAGAGGTCCGCATGAAGTTCTGAAGAAGTTATGGCTGCTCAAGTAGAACCAGTTCCGGCAGGTGTCCAGAGGTGACAGAGTGACACAGATAGGTCCGGTGAGATCCAGAAATGCATTATCCTATTCTGTGGATTTGAGGGAGTGTTGAGGAAGTCTTTGTGAAGTGTCAACTCGATTAGTTCATGGCTTGCAGGTCCGCAAACATCTAATCCTTTGTGATAGTAATGACAGATTGTGCTCTTGAGGTTCTGAATGAAGAAGAGAAGGATTTCAGTAAGCAGATGAAGTGTGGATGTTCTCGGTGATTCAGGCAATCTTGTGAAGGTATTTGGATTGTATAAAGTTTGTGTTGGTGGTCCACATTGGAGTTGGAGTTCGCAATTGAAGAATAGCTTCCGGATGATGGTGTTCTTCCTGAGACTGGTCGACCGGATGTGTTACACATCTTGCAGATGTCCTTGTAGATGTTTGCCAACTTAGATGATTATTCCTAATTTGATGCCTTGTATAAATAAGGGATTGTAAAGTCATTTCAAAGTGTGTCTTGTGGAGATGTGAGTGTGGTAGCGAGGAAGAAAATGAAAGGCAGAGCAGAAGTTCATGGGCTTAAATAGAACTGATTCAAGCATGGTGAAGATGCTATCCTCTAGTTCAAGTATGTGATACTTATTATCTTGTAGACAGTGTGTCTCTTGTAGGTAGTGAGCCTCTTGTGAGCAGTGTGCTCAAGCAGTGAGCCCTAATTGGCATATGCCATTTTTTATTTCTATTCTTCTAACAGAGAATACAATCTTGGGTTAATCACCTCGTGGTTTTTCCCTTAACTGGGTTTTCCATGTCAAAATCTTTGTGTCTCATGTGTTGATGTGTTTCTACTCTTAATTCAATGCTTTATGTTTCTATGATTGATTTATTTATATACTGCTAAATCACAAAGTGGACTTAAGTGTTTAATTGGAAGAAAGTTTTAGACAACTGATTCAACCCCCTCTCAGTTGTCCATCCTAAATCTAACAATTGGTATCAGAGCTAAGTTTCTCTAAAAAGGCTTAACCACTAGAGGAGATCCAGGATGTCATCCTATAAGAAGGATAGTCTGAAGTTTGATGGAACCAATTTTAATCTTTGGAAAAGTCGCATGAAATGTCACTTGCAATGTATGGGAATGCTGTACTAGACCATGGCTTCAATGAAGTATACTCCTCCACAGGGTGGCCCGAAAGCCCCAAATGAAATCACAGATGCTGAAAACAATCTGCGGACTATAGAAGCTCTTCTAAGCACATTATTTGATTTAGAGCTTTCAAATGTTGTTGACCTACCCACTGCTTATGAGATTTGGGAAAAACTAGAACTTCTGCATGAAGGAGACAAGTATGTTAAATGTGCAAGGCTACAGAGTCTGAAAGGGAAATTTGAAAATCTAAAGATGAGAGAAGATGAAAATATCACTACTTGTATGCCAAGAGTAAATGAGCTTGTTTGTGGAATTAGATGTGCTGGTGGAGTCTTGGATGAAGATGAAATTGTTGGCAAAATTCTCAAATCCCTTCCTGCTTCTTATAAAATCAAGGTTGTTGCCATTGAAGATTTCAGAGCCCATACAACTATCACAAGAGATCAATTGGCTAGTAAACTGGCTGCATTTGAAATGACCAAGTTTAGAGATGCCCCCCCAATACTAAATCTATATTCAGAGCTAGTGCTTCTGTAAAAGGAAAACAAAGGTTTGATCCAAGTGAGAACTCATCAAGGAAACTATCATGGTATGAAAAAGAAAGAAAAGATATGGAGGAAGAAGAAGCAAAAACTGCTCCGCTTGAAGCCCTTATTGCAAAAAGATTGCCAAGAGGATCCAGTAAGTATGAAGGAAAATTGCCTTTTAAGTGTTTTAACTGCAATAAGATTGATCATTTTGCCTCAAAGTGTCTGGAAAGATTTTCAAGGCCAAATCCTAACATATCAAGGTTCCAAAAGAATTGCTATTATGTTTATGAAGAGGATGATAATGAAGGAGTAGCAGATGATGAATCAAAAACAAGAGACAAATCTGGAAGTGATTGGGTGTTTATTGCCATCAAGGAAGAAGATCCAATGCCCTCTGAATCTATCAATCTTAAAGTTGTAGAAAGAGCTCTAGCTGCCCAAGTTGAAGAAAAGGATGATTGGGTCATTGACAGTGGATGCTCTCACCATATGACAGGTGACAAAAATAAGTTCTTAGATTTGGAAAGGTATGAAGGAGGAGTGGTAAAGTTTGGTGATAATTCTACTGGTAGAATCAGAGGTAGGGGAACTATTTCTTTTGATGGAAATAACAAAACCAGTAATGTACTATATGTTGAAGGATTGAAGCACAATCTTCTCAGTGTTGGACAGTTGGTGGATAAAGGCTATGATCTCCAATTCAAGAATGGAAAATGCAAGATCTTTGAAAGTTTTGGAACAAAGATTGCATCCGGTACTCAGACAAAAGGTAATATCTTCCGTCTAGTTGGTACTGGTAAAAGTTGTCTATTTGTGCAAATTGATCAGAGTTGGTTATGGCATAGAAGGATGTGTCATGTGAATTTTGATAATATCATCAAGATAAGCAATACTCAGGCTGTAAGAGATCTTCCAAAATTGGTGAAACGTACAAATAGTTTGTGCAAAGAATGTCAGTTGGGAAAACAAAGCAGAGTCTCATTCAAAAGTAAGGAACAATCTTCTACTGGATTATTGGACTTAGTTCATACTAATCTATGTGGTCCGACAAGAATCAGGAGTGTGCAAGGTGATAGATACTTCATGTTACTAATTGATGACCATTCTCAGATGATGTGGGTTACTTTTCTGAGAAAGAAATCATAAGCTCTTGAGAAGTTCAAAATATTCAAGGCTATGGTAGAGAATGAAACCGAATTAAAATTAAAATGTCTGAGGTCTGATAGAGGTGGAGAATTCACATCCAGTGAGTTCATAGAATTCTATGAGAAACATGGAATAAAAAGACAGTTGTTTGCTCCGAGGACTCCACAGCAGAATGGAGTAGTGGAGAGAAAGAACTGGACCATCCAGGAAGCATCTAGGACAATGATGATGGAAGCAAATGTTCCTCAGGTCTATTTGAGAGAAGTTGTCGGCACTGCAGTCTTCACTCTCAATCGAGTTCAAATCAGAAGCAATACTAGTAAGACTCCTTATGAACTTTGGTTTGGCATCACTCCTACTATGAGGTATTTCAGAGTCTTTGGTAGCATATGTTACATTAAAAGAGATGAAGATCTAGGCAAGCTTGATGCTAGAAGTGATGAAGGAATATTCTTGGGTTACTCTACTCAAAGTAAAGCATACTAGTGTTATAACAAGAGACTGAGAAAGATTATAGAAAGTACAAATGTGAAGGTTGATGAAGGTATTGAAAAACCTTCAAGGTTTTATGAATATGATGAAGATAATTAAAATGGTGTTCTAATTCAAGGAACCCAAACTCCTTCTGGAATTCAGAATTAAATAGATCCGGTAAATCAAGAAGAAGAGATGAGTCATAATGAGCTTGATTAAGAATTAGAAGTGCAAGAAACTCCCAAAGTTCCTAGGTATGTAAGACTGAATCACTCTTAAGATCAAATCATAGGTGATAAAAGCAAAGGAGTACAAACAAGAAGGAAGATTGCTCAAGATTCAGATGAATATTGTCTGATTTCAAAGATTGAACCTAAGACAGTAAATGAAGCTTGCAATGATGATAGCTGGACTAAAGCAATGGAGGAAGAGTTGATGCAAATAGAGAAAAACCACACTTGGGATCTTGTTCCCAGACCTAAGAACAAGAATGTGATTGGTACCAAATGGGTCTTCCAGAATAAACTGAATGAAATTGGTGAAGTAATCAGAAATAAAGCCAGATTGGTCTGCAAGGGTTATTCTCAAATAGAAGGAGTTGATTTTGAAGAAACTTTTGCTCCGGTGGCAAGAATTGAAGCAGTCAGATTATTTCTTTCCTTTGCTGCCTTCAAGGATTTCAAACTATATCAGATGGATGTCAAGTCTGCCTTTCTGAATGGTGACTTGGAAGAAGAAGTTTACACTGAGCAACCAGATGGATTTCAATTGTCTGATCAAGGTGATATGGTCTACAAGTTGAAGAAAGCACTGTATGGACTAAACAAGCCCCAAGAGCCTAGTATGAAAGATTGGATAAGCATCTTTTGAAGATTGGTTTTAACAAAGGTACTGCTAACAATAATTTGTATTTCAAAATTGATCATGAAAACATCTTGATTGTTGAAGTGTTTGTTGATGATATCATTTTTGGAGGAAGAGATAGTATGTGTAAAACTTTTACAAATCAAATGAAAAGTGAATTTGAGATGTCCATGCTTGGGGAAATGAACTTCTTCTTGGGTCTACAAATCACTCAAACAAAGAAATGAATCTTCATTTCTCAGACCAAATATGTAAAAGAATTGTTGAAAAAATTTGGGATGGAAGACTCAAAACCAATGAATACTCCCATGGCAACCGGATGTAAATTGGGTAAAGATGATGACTCTCCTAAGGCTAATCAGAAAAAGTACAGGTCAATGATTGGAGGATTGTTGTATCTCACTCAGACTAGACCTGACATTATGAATGTTGTGGGTCTTGTTGCTAGATTTCAAGCTGATCCTAGAGAATCTCATGTCATGGCAATCAAGAGGATTTTTAGATATCTAAAAGGAATAGTTGAGTATGGATTGTGGTATCCCAGAGATCATAATTTCTCTCTTCATGCATATACAGATGCGGATTGGGCAGGAGATGTGGATGATCGGAAGAGTACCAATGGTGGAGCATTCTTTTTGGGGAAGAGATTGGTTTCTTGGCTAAGCAAGAAACAAGAGGCAATATCTTTGTCCACTGCAGAAGCAGAATATATTGCAGTAGCAGGTAGTTGCACTCAAGTTTTGTGGATGAAGCAAATGCTAAGAGACATAAGAGTGGAGTATGAGGAGCCTATCACAATCTTTTGTGATAATTCAAGTGCAATAAATATATCTAAGAATCCGATGTTGCATTCAAAGATTAAGCATATATCTATCAAGTTTCACTTTTTGAGAGAGCAAGTAAACAAGAATGAAGTCAGATTGGAGTTTGTGCCTTCCAAGGATCAGATTGCAAACATCTTTACTAAACCTCTACCTAAGGACTCTTTTGAGTATCTCAGGGAGAAGTTAGGGGTTATTTCCCCTCTGGTGATGAACTAAGGTGCACTGGAGTGCATTAATTTGGTAGACATCACAGTCATATCTTGTGGTCCGAATTGATGATAGGGAGCTGCCACTCAAGGGGAGCAGCTGGTATGATTCTGAAGTGTTGAAGTTGCAAGTATGAGCCCTTTACCATTGATGTCAAAGGGGGAGAGAAGACATGTGAAAAACAAGTGGTTGATGACCAAAGGGGGAGCAGTAAAGGAAGAGAAGACATGTGAATGGTTGTTGCTAATAGGGGGAGTTGTGACAGTGAGGAGAAGTTCTTGTCTTGATGGTTTTTCACATCATATGTTGCCATCAATGACAAAGGGGGAGATTGCTGCAAGTATGGGTCTAACCGGTGTTGTCATTGATGTCAACATACTCCTGTTGCAGTAATGACAAGGATTGGATGAGCTATGTGCTGAAGATATTGAGAAAATTAGTCATATCAAAAACAGAGAAGAACAGTGAAGATAGTAAGGTAAAGATCCAAGATAAGATGACTATCAAAGGTTACGGTTCAAAGGGTTTGTAGATATGAGTCTTTAGATGATCCAGTCAAGATTTCAGAGGTCCACATGAAGTTCTAAAGAAGTTATGGCTGCTCAAGTAGAACCAGTTCTAGAAGGTGTTCAGAGGTGACAGAGTGACACAGATAGATCCGGTGAGATCAAGAAATGCATTATCCTATTCTGCGGATTTGAGGGAGTGTTGAGGAAGTCTTTATGAAGTGTAACTCGATTGATTCGTGGCTTGCGAGTCTGCAAGCATTTAATCCTTTGTGACAGTAATGATAGACTATGTTCTTGAGGTTCCAGATGAAGAAGAGAAAGATTTCAGTAATTAGATGAAGTGTGGATGTTCTCAGTGATTCAGGCAATCTTGTGAAGGTATTTGGATCATATCAAGTTTGTTTTGGTGGTCTGCATTGGAGTTAGAGCTCGCAATTGAAGAATAGCTTCCAGATGATGGTGTTCTTCCTGAGACTGGCCGACCAGATGTGTTACACATCTTGCAGATGTTCTTGTAGATGTTTGCCAACTTAGATGATTATTCCTAATTCGATGCCTTGTATAAATAAGGGATTGTAAAGTCATTTCAAAGTGTGTCTTGTGGATATGTGAGTGTGGTAGTGAGGAAGAAAGTGAAAGGCAGAGCATAAGTTAATGGGCTTAAATGGAACTGATTCAAGCATGGTGAAGATACTATCCTCCAGTTCAAGTATGTGATACTTATTATCTTGTAGACAGTGTGTCTCTTGTAGGCAGTGAGCCTCTTGTGAGTAGTGTGCTTGGGCAATGAGCCCTAATTGGCATGTGCCATTTTGTTCTTTCTATTCTTCTAACAGAGAATACAATCTTGGGTTAATCACCCCATGGTTTTTCCCTTAACCAGGTTTTCCACGTCAAAATCTTGGTGTCTCATGTGTTGATTTGTTTCTTCTCTTAATTCAATGCTTTATGTTTCTATGATTGATTTATTTATATACTGCTAAATCACAAAGTGGACTTAAGTGTTTAATTGGAAGAAAGTTTTAGACAACTGATTCACCCCCCCTCTCAGTTATCTATCCTAAATCTAATAGAGTACTTCTTCTTTGCATCATTTAGTTTTTCACTAAAGTAGGCTATTGGCTTGTTGTCTTGGCTTAAAACTACCCTGATAGCATGTCCACTAGCATCACATTCTATTTGAAAGAATTTATTGAAGTTAGGTAAGGCCAAGATAGGTTGTTATGTCACTCTCTTTTTTAGATATTGAAAACTCTTATCAACTTGCTCAGTCCACATAAACTTCCTTTTCTTATCCCCTTTAATAGTGTCTATGATAGGTGCTAATATATGACTAATTTTTTTGATAGATTTCCTATAAAAACTTGCAAGACCATGGAAACTTCTTACCTTTGTGACTGATCTAGGTGTAGGCCACTCTAATATTGCTTTCACTTTGCTTGGATTCATCTTCAACATCCATTTTGAGACCACAAAACCAAGGTACAACAATTCTATCTTCATGAATTCACACTTTTTAAGATTGATCAACAATTTTTCTTCATGTAGTCTTCTTAGCACCAAATTCAATTGTTACAAATGCTCTTCTTTGTTAGAATTGAAAACCATTATGTCATCAAGATAAACAACAACAAACTTACCAATGTACATTGTTTTCCATTCATCTCCTTGTCTGATCCTTATTTGATGGTATCCACTTTTGAGGTCTATCTTTGAGAAGTAACTTGCCCCACTCAAACAATCCATCAAGTCCTATATTCTTAGAAGTGGAAACCTATATTTGATTGTTATCTTGTTTATTACCCTAGAATCAGTGCACATTCTCCACTCACCTCCTTTCTTAGGTGCCAAAATAGTTGGAACTGCACAAGGGCTAAGACTCTCCTTGATTAGCCTTTTGTCAAGCAACTCTTGTACCTATTTTTTGATTTCTTCATTTTGTTGGGGTGTCATCATAGAGGTTTCCTTGTTTGGTAGACTAGCCTTTGGTATGAAGTCTATATGGTGACTGATTTCTCTCATTGGAGGCAAGGAGTTAGGAAGCCCATCCACAACTATGTCTACATAATCCTTTAACATGTCCTAAATCTCACATGGCATCTCATCAATTCTTGCTACTGTTATGATAGTCTTAGGTTTGACTAGCACTGCAAAACTTATCTCTTCCTCCTCCATTATCTTTAGAAAATCCTTTTCACCCACTATCATCACACTTGAGCCAACCTTTTTATTCTTATCTTCCTCTTTCAAAGGTGCTAAAGTTTAGGTAACTCCATCCTTCTCCAAAACATAAACATTCTTCCTACCATCATGCATTATTTTCCTATCATATTTCCATGACCTACCAAATAATACATGGCACACATCCATAAGAATGATGTCACATAACACCTTGTCTTTGTACCTTCCTATTTGAAACTCTACCCAACATTGTTCATTGACTAGTATTTGCTATCCCTTATTCAACTATGAAACTTTGTATGGTGTAGGATGAGGTAATCTCTTCAAGTTTAGTTTCTCTACCATCTCAACAATAACTAAAATATCAGTACTACCTGAATCTATAACAACTTGACAACACTTACCTTGGCACTTGTAAATAGTCCTGAATAGTGACTTCCTTTGAGGTGGCTCATTCTCCATTGGACCCTTGATCAATGTCCTCATCAACAAGGATTCTCCTATCTTTGGCTCTTCTGGTGATAGTGAGGAGTCAACACTCTCTTCATCTCCTCCTTGAGCAACTTGAGTTCTTCTTTCATTCCTAAAGGTGGTATTTGATTGTTCTTCTGGACACTCCCAAGCTTGATGACCTACAAATTTGTTACACTTGTAGAATTTACCTGTGAAACCATTGAATCCTCCTCTTTGTCCAAATCTCTCCCTAAAATTAGGCCTTCTTCCTCTAAAACCTCCTCTTGGATTTGGTGCTTGTTCTTGGGAGGTGCTTGACTCACCTTGACTTCTTTGTGACTATCCTCTACCAACATATGGACCTCTACCTATGAAAGTCCTTCCTCTACCTCTATTATATTTTTCTTGTTTCCTATTCAACTTCTCCTTAGCCTTTAAGGCTAGTTGATAACACTCTTTAAGTGTCCTAGGGCTTGTAAGGCTCAACTCATCTTGCAATCTATACTTCAATCCATTAAGGTGTTCTTTTAACCTTATCAGTGTCATCCTCCATATGTCCTGATCTAATACTCAACTTGTAAAACTCTTCAATGTACTCTTTCACTCCCATATCCTTTTGTTTCAAGTTCTACAACTTCCTATACAACTGAGTCATGTAGTCACTAGGCATGAATTTGCCCTTAAAATTGGCAATCATCCTATCCCAAGAAGTATTCTTGGATTTTCCTTTCTTTCTCCTTTCTTCTTGAACATAATTCAACCATAGGGATGCATGGCCTTTCAACTTGGGCCTAGTCAGCTTTACTTGTTGCTATTCAAGTACATCTTCAAACTCAAAATATTTGTCCAACTCCCCTATCCAATCAAGGAGTTCTTCACCATTCAAACTACCTACATACACTAGAAGTTCCATCTTCACCTTGGTTCCGTCACCCTTGACTGCCTTCAACAACATTTCCATCCTCAAATCATCAACATCCCTCTCTTCTTGAGGTTATTCTTGTGGTGCTTCATCCACCACTTCATCTTGGTCACTCATTTCTCCTATAACCACTCCTCTTCTTTGGTTAGCTTTATTGTAGTGAGTCTTGCATCCAAACTGACTCTCATTTCTCTCATTTCTTTAGAAAGTGCTTCTCCCAATTGTGTGGCTATTCTCTCTACCACTCTTTCAACAACATTGACTCTTGGATGCATCTTTCACCTTTACTTTGACTATCAACCATTTCTTGGATTTCTTGGATTAGCCTGGTTTTGATACCAAAAATGATGCAGAGGGGAAAATAAAGAACTAAAACAAGATTTTCAAGTCCTACAACCCTTCTATGGAGATTCAACCTGTACCTTGTTCTACAAACCTATTACACTAGGTTTAAACCCTCAAGAAAGACTTATTAGGTGCTTAGCATAATAAATTTCACTCCTTGTTCTTCCTCAAGCTACTTTACCCTTCTACAAACCCTGTAGGGTCTCACCAAACCCTCACTTTGTTGTGGTGAAATAAAAAAACTTGCTTTCCACTAAAACCTCAAATGCACATAGGCTTTTTATAGTCTTTTTAGACAACAACACACATAGTCCCTAATATCTCATGCAAAAAGAGGTTCCAGGAGCTGGAACTTGGAGGGTATCTAGAACACTACCAAATGAATATCTTCACCAATTTTTGTGATTTTTCACTAGTCCAAACTCAAGATATGGTTTTTTTTCTCTCGCTAAAAACCCTAGCTTTGTCACAGGGTTGTTAGTAGTATTTTGCCATATCCTGATCAAAACAACTTGAAATCAAACCAAACTAATTACATTTTAACCTCAAAACAAAACTCTATCATTCCATCCACTCATATCCCTGGTACTATGTCGTACAAAACCATACAAGACTAATTTCTTACTATTTTTACAGAAAATTGTCATAAAATATCATAAAATAGGATAATTTCATGAAAACCTTCTTCTACAACTTTTTGGAGTGTACCTTTCATTCATTTGATCTGAATTATGATTTAAAAAAATAGTTACAAATTGAGCATATGTCTTTTCCTTCCAAAAACCTAATGTCATAATGTCTTTTTTTGCACTTAAACTCACAAAATATTCACTTTTTACCACCTATAACTAACAAAAACATGAACAAATACCCTACATGATCTCCCATGGTCTTCTAAGACCTTATTAGACTCAAAAAACCAAAACTTACAGTTGAGGAACAAACCCCAACCTTTCACAAGCCAAAAAGCACCTAGAAAATTCAAATTTGCATTTTGATCAGAAAAGAAAAATTTAAATTCTAGGCCTATTTATGCAACTTAGACTATTGATAATGATCCTAATGGATCCCCTAAGACCTACCCTAACACAAATAAGACTCCGAACATCAAAATGAAGCATAGAAACATCATGAAATTGATGCTCCTGCATCAACAAGGCACACAATTACTTTCAGAATGCACCGCAATAAGGAAAAGGAGATGATTTGGATAAGCCAAAAGGAGCAAGAGTGACAATAAGAGTCCTTAAGGAAGGAGGTAAAATTTTAAGGACCTGTCAAAGAGATAAGGATGGAAATACAGATCTATATTCATCAGATGATGAAACCTAAAATAAAATAAGAAAGAAGGAAAAAATTAAGATAGACAAAGGAAAGGAGAAAGCAACAGTAATTACAGGACATGGTACAAACACTGGAAGAAAAATATATGGAACTATTGAATCAGAAAGAGAAGAAAGTGAGGAGGAAGATATATTCTTCCTAAATAAATGGAAACATGATGAGATATTACAAAAGACTAAACATATAATAATAGAAGAACAAGAAAAGAAAAAAAATTCAATCAATTCTTTACAGAAGAAGAAGTTTTGGCACTAAAATAGTTTACATCTCTAACACAACAACATAATCTGATGGAGAAGTTTAAACAATTTGCTAAATATTGGAATAAGGATAAGATACTACAAAACCAGGTTAGACAATTGGGTAGAAATGAAAGTCATTGGAAAATAAAACCACTGTTGGTAGATGCCCATATTAATCATAAAATGGTCAAGAATGTCATAATAGACTTGGGTGTAAACATAAACATGGTCACTAAAAAGCTTTGGGAAAAACTAGGAAAACCTAGATTATATCAGACACCTCAGAATATTATTTTGGCATATGGTTCTAGCATGTCAACCATTAGAACATGGAAACAATTAGAAGTGAACTTGATGGGAATTAAATAGATAGTAGATTTTACGGTTGTTGCTATGAAAGAGCAAGGAGACTTCTTTAATGCATTACTTGGACTAAGATGGTTTATGGATGCCAATGTCATAGTGGACTCCCACAAGGAAGAACTATCTTTTGCAGATAGTAATAGAAGTATATTCACACCACTAGGGCTACCGATGGATGAAGCCTATATTTAAGAATCTAACAATGTGGAAGAAAATGATGACTACCAAAGAACATCTACACAATCTCAAAGATGGAAATAAATAAAACGGAAGGAAAACCAAATTCTATTGCAGAAATAGAGGCAAACAATGAAAATACCAGCACTAATAATAAAGAAGTCCTAGAAACATGGATTAAAAATGAACTGGAGCTTAAAACTTGAAGAATGAAAGGGATTAGGAGGATATGCATGGTTTAAACTAGTAATGGAAAACTACCGCAATCCTTTGCATTAGAGGAAAATCCACTACAAATGGCATACACCATTAGAAAGTGCCAAAATGAAGAAGAATCTAGATCTCATCATGTTATGAAAGGAATCTCTCATATTAAGTTACCAAACTTTTTAGGGATTAAAGACCTACAACAATACTTGGATGAAATGGAGACAATATTTGCAGAAGAACAATGCAAAATGCAAATAATAAAACATACATTAGTATGTAATGCAACAAAATGGTGGGCAACACATAAAAAGTTAGTTGAATATTGACATACTTTTACACTCCTTATCAAGGTGAGATACCTACCAAAACATGGGGAATACAAAAAAATATCTAAGTATGAATGTCAAACTCTACTGCAAGATCACCTAACCACTTGCATAGCATCATGGGAAAATAGGAAAGAACACACCAAGGAGTTATACACCCATTTATTATATTAGACAGTAACATGTATTACCCAAAATTAGTATATCAACCAAGAGAGAATGAAGGAGACAAAGGATTGGGAAGAAATACAAGCTGACTTCACACATACATTTTCTTTTTGTAATCCCAAAAAACCTATACATATTTCCCTTGAGAAAATATAAGAAATAATCTTTCAACAAGAAATTGAGGAAGAGAAAAATGAACTGGAGTACAGTACACCATTGCCAAGATTAGAAGGGATATGGAAATTGGTGGAATGGATAGATCAACAGACAAAGAACATGGGGCAAAAATGTTACAAAATAACAAAGATAGATGATGAGGAGAATGAGGAGATAAATATTGAAGTGCAGGAAGGAGAAAGAGATAGAAACATTGGTTGAACAAAAAGATCAATACTACAAGGAACCAATGAAAATTAGAGAAGAAAATTTTGCAAAGGAAGGTGATCCTAAACTGACAAAGATTGGAGATTATTAGAATGAAAAAAAAGTGGCGTAGGTGATTGAGATCCTCTCTGTATTTGATGATCTATTCATAAGGACCTTCACTGAGATGAAAGGTATTAAAGAAGAAGCAAGCGTCATGAAGATACAACTAAAAGAAGCAATGAAACCAGTGAAGAAAAGACCTTATAGACTCAATCCCAACATGAAGAAATGAGTTAAGGTAGAGATTAACAAGATGTTGATGGTAGGAATCATAAAACCCATTGAAGAAGCTAACTGGATTAGTCCCATGGTGGTACAAAACAAGAAATCAGGTGAAATAAAGATATGCAAAGGCTTTAGGGAGTTAAATAAAGATTGTATCCATGGCCTATTCCCTACACCCTTCATAGAAGAAATATTGGAATCAATTGCCATAAGCGAAATATACTCATTCACTGATGGATTTATGGCTATCACCAAGTCAAGATAAGAGAAGAGGATTGCCCTAAGACAACATTTGCATCATAATTGGGATCCTATATGTAAATAGTCATGCCTTTTGGACTCAAGAATATACCAACAATCTTTTGTAAAATAATGGTCAATGCTTTCAAAGAATTCATTCATTTCTTAGAAGTTTACCTAGATGACTGGACTATCTATGGCTTAGTGAAAGATCACACACATACATTGTTAATGATGTTCAACAAATGTAGAAGTCAACAAATTTCACTAAATCTCAAGAAATGCAAATTTGTGGTACCCCTTGGAACTCCCTTAGGTCATATCATTTACAAAGACAAGCTAATGGTAGACCCCTTGAAAGTAAACTTAATCCTCACATTACCACCACCTAAAACAACATCAGAAATCAAAACTTTCTTAGGCTACACTGGATATCACCAGAAGTTTATAAAGGGTTATGCACAAATTGCAACACCTTTAGAAGAATTATTGAAAAATAAAAGTGGATGAAACATTGAATGGAATGAGCAGTGTCAATCCTCTTTTGACATACTAAAGTAGAAAATTGCTGATGTCCCTATCTTGATATTCCCTGATTAGAACATTCATTTCCATGTTCATGTAGATGCCTCAAGCAGAGTAGTAGGAGCAATATTAGCTCAACCCAAAGGAGCTAAAGATCATCCTCTAGTCTTTGCTAATAGGAAATTATTAAAAGCTGAGAAAAATTACACTACAACACAAAGGGAAGTGCTAGCCATGGTCTATGCATTGAAAAAATTCAAACACTACCTACTATCCACACCCTAAATACTTTCTTTAAGACCATGAACCACTAAAATACCTACTAAACAAACTAGTTATACAAGGAAGAATATGTAGATGGCTGCTACTATTCCAAGAATTTTCAAGTTTAACATCAAAGTGAAACCATGAAAACATAACCAAGGCCCTGATTATCTATCAACAATTAAAATAGGGGAGAAGCTTGATAGCCATAAAGAGGAACTCCCTGGTGTGAACCTGTTTAGGGTCACTATGGTACCAAAAGAACTAAAAGACATTACATATCTACTATCCATATGAGAATGCCCAACTGAGACATCTCCACAAGATAAACAAATGCTTATGCGGATGGCTTTTCCCTATACATTGATCAAAGGAGAATTGCATATAAGAGAGAAAGGTGACATAATCAAAAGGGTGGTGTATGAATATGAAAGGGAAGATATTATAAAAGAAGCACATGGAGGGATAGTAGGAGGACATAAATCTAGAAATCTAACAACAAGAAAAATTAAACTAGCAGGCTTGCGGTGGCCTACCCTATTTCAAGATACTAAAAGATATGTAAAATATTGTGACATTTGTTAGAGAATGGATAAACCCACCACTCAAGGTAAAATGCCATTAAGACCTATATCAACACAACTTCCCTTTAAGAGATAGGTAATTGACTTTTATTGGACCCGTAGATCCTCTGGCCAAACAATCAAAATCAAGATACATCATCACTGGAGTAGAATACCTTACAAAATGGGAAGAAGCTATACCTACAAAAGATTGTATTACAAGAACAACAACCAAGTTCCTCTACGGGAACATAATCACTAGATTTGGATGTCCACTTAGTATAATAAGTGATCAAGGAAAGCACTTCATAAATAACATGATTGCGGAGTTACTACAATCATTTATGATAGTACAAAACAAGAGCACACCATATCATCCCCAAGAAAATGGGGTGAGTGAGGCCTTATACAAGATCATTGGTAAGACACTAATAAAAATGTGTGATGGCAAGAGAATGGATTGGGACCTAAAAGTACCTATGGTAGTTTGGGCCTATTGCACCACTTACAAAAGATCTACAAATTTTACACCATATGAACTAGTCTAGGGCCTAGATGCTACCATACCCATACACTTCATGCTTCCTAAATTTCATACCCCAAAGACTCTAAACTAAATGTGGTGGAATCCTTGAATTAGAGAATTGAGGAACTAGAGAAAATGGATGAAAATAGGTTGACGACAACCTATAATATGAATCTTGAGAGGAAGCGATAGAAAGCCTGGAATGACCAAAACCTGCAGAGGAAAAATTTCAAAGAAGAAGACTTGGTACTCGTATATGATAGTAAGTTTAAGAGACAAGATAAACTCAAAATCAGATGGTTAGGACCCTATTACATACATGAAATTGTAACATTCAGAGTGGTAAGATTGAAAGACATGGAATGAAGAAGAACTATTGGATATGTTAATGGAGCTTGATTAAAGCTTTATCACAAGCTTTCAGGATGAAAAAATGAAATGCAGTGAAATCTAGACATGTAAAATACTAACTGTATCATACTATATCATATGATAGAATAAAGTAACTGTTAGCAACTTCCCATAACAAATGACTAGAAAAGGCCACGTAAAACTTAACGTGTAAAAACATTAAATGCAAAAAGCAACTTTTATGGCTACTTATACCCCATTTTGACCTAAAATCCTCCCTTGCATTATAACAAGATTAAGAAATTGAGCTCTGAGCTACTTAACAGTCAAACCCTAGCCAACAAGCTATGAGAAAAATGAAATGGCTACACCTATACTTATCGATGTGACAGAGAAACCACGACCTAAATGCAAGAAATGCCCATTCAAAGAAATGTAAGTGGACAAAGAAGGAACCTTTTCAAATATTCTAGTAGTGTGGTCTACATTGAAGATGTAAGGAAGTATATCATTCCGCCATCTCAAAGATCAATCGTATCAAGTTTGAGAAGCTAAGAGATACATTATTCAGAGATGCAGGGTACTCTGATGAATACAAGAATATTGCCACCAAGAATTTAGACATATGGAAAGACTATCTTGATTTTAGTGATGCCCATGAATGGGTAAGGATAATTATAAGCTAGATTCATGACGAGTTCATCTGTTTGGACAAACCATACCACATAACAAAAGAGGCAGTTAGAGTGGCGACTAGACTTAGCTCAGCAGGGCCAGTGCCAACAATGAAGGAAATAAAAAATGACAAGGTGACTAAGCTAATGGGAGAAAAACCTAATGGGTGGAACCTTATATTAAAGGATATCATAGATCTGGGGGTTTGGTATGCAACAATGGGAATGGATTATAAAATATACTATGCCAATAGAGAGGTTCTAGCTACCACTACCGTAATACATACCACATGCCAGATGATAAAAGAGGGGAAGGATTTTGACCTCTATGAAGTGATGAGGGAGCAGCTGATAGACGACCTGAAGAGAACAAAGTAGTCAAACAATAATTTTTTGTATGTTACTCTCACTATATGTGTTGTATTCTATTTTCTTAATGAATTACTAGGGTCTAAAGAGAAAATTTAGCAACAACACATATCTGTTGCCACACAAATAAAACAACACATCATAATTTTTAGTGACCCAAGGGCATTCAACACTATGTACTGGGGTTTCTTCAAAACCCTATAGTTAAACATGTAAAACAGAAAAAAATTACTTTATGAGTCTATCAAACAGTATATAAATCACATTACTTTCTTAGTAGATAAATATTACACATATATGGACGCGGTAGAGCCTAGAACTTTTTGGATACAGAGGCTACCATATGAAGTTTCTAAGGAATAGATAAATGCATATGCATAGATTCTATTAAGTAAGCCTAAAGATACCATGGCAAAAAGGTTTGGAACATATAGGGAAGTGATGGATAAAATGCATAAGAAAAATGCGGAGGAACATTTGGAGAAGCATAAAGGAAAATTACACAAACAATTGGAAATGCCATCTCCGGAGGGCACATCCACTACATCAGCCTCCTAAGATACTGCAGAAGCTCTGCAAGTTAAAGATTCTACTCCACAAGAGCCTAGTGGTTCACAGACACCCATAAGATCAGGAAGAAGTGCATCTGCAGCAACCAATGCACAAACAATATCGTAGCTTACCACATCCTCATGGACAATATCTACATGTAGATGAACTACATCAAAGACATTAGTCCAAATGAGTACTGAAAGGTAGAAGGGCCTTAGGCAAAAGGTATAGGCCAAGAGAAAGAAGAATGAAATCCCTGTCGAGGAGATAGAAGAGGAAGAAAGAGAATGAGATGTATCAAAATTGTCCATGAAGAAGAAACAAAAACTAATCACACAAGAAACTCCATTGAACTTAGAGGTAATTTTGAATGGAATTGAATGCCAGAACTTGCTTAAGGAAACAATTGAACTCTACCCTGAAGTGTTGGAGGACAAAAGGAAAATAATTGAAAGGGATATAATCAAGTATATGATTAGAATCAATAAGACAATGCATGAAATTATAGGGTTGCTATTGCATGACCTTGAATAAGCACTAACACAAAGAATAGAGAAAGCCTTGAAGCTAGATGAGGATCTCAGAAAATAGGCTATAGATGGAGTCAATACTTCTATCTCTATAGAGGAGAAGGACAAGATTGCACAGTTACAAGCCATTGAGCTCAGATCAAAGCAAAGGGTAGACACTCTAATGAACTTAGAGAAAGAAGATAGAGAAAAAATACAGGTAGAGACTGAGAAAATAATAAAGAAGATTTATGATATAGTTAAGGAGGCAAATAAAACTATTGCACAAAAGGATACACCTCCTCTGTAGAACATAGAACAAACCAATTCTCTTCTACATAATACTAAACAAGACGATGGACAAGATTAAGTAGAGGCTCCGGACACAATAGACAATCAACTAGACTCCTAGGATGCATCCTCTTTAGCCTCACCCATTTAATTTATCAATGATTTACTAGCACAAAAAAAGTATATACAAACTATGGTGACTCCTCAGCTATTACAACTACCAATGATAAGGGGTAGGTAAATCTATTTGGTATCTCACCCCTACAAAAATTACAATTGGGGGACATCTTCCACTCTACTACAAGGGAAGAAATTTTGTTGAAACACATAGAGGGAAGTGAGATACTAATAGAAGCGATAGATATTATACAAAAGGAGATGCCAGAGGCATAGAGGGACACAACCCTACCTCCTAAACAGTAACTTAAATAGCTAATGTAGAGCTTTAAGGCTCATTCAATATACTTGGAGAATAAGGTAGAAGAGAAGAAAATAGAAAATATGAATCATAAAATACTTGTAGATGCTTCCAACCAATGTGCTAAAGCACACAATAAACTAGAAGCACAGATAAATAATATCGAACATGGAATGGAGGAGGCCAAGGTACTCTACCAATTTTGTTTACAATTGCCTACTACTACTAAGACTCTAAAGGATCAAATAAAATTACAAATAACACAAGTATCTAGTACCTATGATTCAGTAGAAGACACCAATGGAGCTATAAAGTCACAAGTAGAGACCCTACATTCTCAGCTACAACAATTCCAAGATCAAAGGGAAAATATATAATCACAGATTAAGCAGCTGAGAGAAGTCATAAGCTTGAGATTAGCTTCCCTATTCGGAATGTTTAGGGAGGCTAAACAAATTAGACATAAAGTTAAGGTACTGGCTACCTTAGGAGAAGGAGAGGACACTTACTGGTGCAGGAGCACCTACCTGACAGCTGGCCTCCATGAGGCAGTTAGTTAGTTTGAGTCTTGTTTATGTTTTCAAGAAGGTCTGATAAGACCAAATGCATGTAATAAGGTCATGCTGATCATATTAAGATCACGCTGACCATGCTTTTACTATTTTTAGATAGTTTGTTAGGACAGTTGTCATGTTGTAGGATCGGTTGGATCTCCCAGCCGCCTGGAGAGTTCCCAGCCGCTTGGAGTCGGGTCAGTAGTACTCGTAGGAAAATCTATTTAAGGATGAGGATCGGTTGATATTGCATACGGAGAGACATATCATCGATCGAGCTAGATTGCACAGAGTGAGACAGAGAGAGAGACTGATCATTGTAATTGCATCTTTGAAATCAATAAAGAGATCCTGTTTGTGTTCTTTCTCTGGTTGGATTCCATTGTTTAATCGATTTGCAGATCTGGTGGTTTCATGGACATGCTGATCCATTCCACCGGTTGATTCGTCTGATCGGTGGAATGGTTATGTACAGTAGGGTAGGTGTTAGTTTGTTTTCTGTTTGCATGCAGGTGTGCAGGATCGCGGTCAAGAGATGTTGAAGACCCTAGCATGGGTATGTGCTAGGTCGAGCAGATAAAGTGTGGAAGAACACCCTGGAAGTGGATCGAGTCATCCCAGAAGGTTCGGCGGATCAGAACAGTGAAAATCCGCTAAGGCTGGAAAGTTTGCCAAAACGACATCATCAGGATATTTCGGTTTATATCCTGCAGACAGTTCGGGTATCGTCATCTGGATAAGTGAAGATGAGCATGATGCAGTTAAGTGCATGAAGTGAATGTGCGTCGGGGTGATCATCATCAGGAGTTGCCAAAGAGGAGTGCATCGGCACAAGGTAGAAGATCGGGTTATGAAACTGTTGAAGTTTACATGTTGCAAGTGCATCAGGATGTTGTAAGTCAGATATATACTGTGTATATATCGCCGTCAGGATCATCTTCTGTGAGTGCCCATCATCCACATATCGCTAACAGATGCGGGAGTGAAAGTTTGGTTTTTTGGCTAAGTGTTGAAGAGGTCATCAGGATATTGTGTGACGTCATCGTCATCAGGATATGACGTCATCGTCATCAGGATATTGAGACATCACCTCTATGCGAGTTTAGCCTGCTGTCGCTAAGTGCTTAGGTATCAGCGTAGGTTCTCGGCAGAAAGTTGTGTTAACATCATCAGGAGGTTTCGAGAGGACCGGATAAATCATATCATGATGCTGTTGCTTGTATCGTCGGCTATCGGGGCATCGAAGGGAAGGTGCTGAAGTTGTCGTCATCAGGATATTTGGAGCAACTGGATATTTGATATCCTGCTGATGAAGGTGGTGTCGCATATCATGATGATGCCGCTAGTGTTTGGCGCCCGATGAACAGTGCAACAGGAGGATGTTTGCGCCCGTTGAGTATCAGGATGATGATGATAGGCGACAGGCGGAGGAGGTGAACAGTAGTCGGCAGGAGGATAATTCTGCTCGTCTGAAATATGATGATGATGCTGAGCCGATAGGGATTTTTATCATGCTGTTTGTATTATTGGCTCCTCCTTCCTGTTAGTTAGCTTCCGTTGCGTTTCACTTTGCATCATAGTGGTATCAGAGCAAAGGTTAGGATCTTCTGGAAAAGATAAGCAGGATGTCAGACGAAGAAGGAACATCTGAGGTTCCAGCAAGGATGACCAATGCTGAGTTGGCAGTTCTGGTGAAGAAACAGATTGCAGAAAGCAAGGCCGTGAAGGCTCAGAATCAGGAGTTGAAAGATGAGTTAGCAAAGTTGAGGAGCAGAGTAGGTTCTGGTAGAGAAGAAGATAGGGAAGAAGAAGAGATCCCTAATTGGAGCGAGGAGGTCGTTCCTGCAGACCAGAGACCACTGTTGAACGCCCTCAAGGCCATGGAGAGGAAAACCATGGATGTGAAACTGGATTTGCCAGTGTTTACAGGCAAGATGGACCCTGATTCAGTGATGGAGTGGATAGACTGTTTGAACAATTTCTTTGTAACAGAGGAGATACCAGAACAACAGAGAGTGAAGATAGCACAGTCAAAGATGAAAGAAGCTGCCTTGACATGGTGGAATTTTGTTCAAGATGATAGAGTACAGGAAGGAAAACGTAGAGTTGCCACATGGAAGAAGATGATGGCATTGGTAAAGGAAGCTTATATTCCATTGGATTACAGTATCCAGTTACACAAGAGGAAGCAAAACCTGAAGCAGAAGGAGCTAGATGTCAGCTCATATACAGAAGAATTCATGAAACTCTGTATGAAGACAAAGGTAAAGGAAAGTGAAGAAGAGAAGGTAGCTAGATACCTTAATGGATTGAGGTTTAATATTCAGGATGATTTGAGTCTACATAATCCAGATACAGTTCAGAAATGCTTCCAGTTGGCATTAAAAGTGGAAGAGAAGTTAAAGAGAAAACAAGAACAAAACAATAGAGGAAGAGGATCAGCCCATAGAACAAGGCAAACCAATGAGAGTCAAGAAGACACTGGTAAAGGACAGGGACAGTCTGATTTCAGAGGTGGATGGAAAGGTAATAAAGGAAGATTTGGAGGTGGTAGAGGTTCTACTACATTTTCAGGAAAATGTTACACCTGTGGTGAGTTTGGTCATCCATCCTTCAAATGTCCAGAAAACAAAGGTTCATCATCTAGAGATGATAGAATGAGTGACAAGAGAGTACAACTTGTGCAAGAAGAGAAAGAAGAGAAAAGTGTGCAGAGTTCAAACACTTATCAAAAGGATAAGGAGCCTGATAATTATGGATACCCAGAAAGTGGAGAATCTCTACTGATGAGAAGAACAGTGACTATCATGAAGGTACCTGACAAAGAATCCCCACAAAGAAGAGCTCTTTTCAAGACCACATGCAAGAGCAAAGGTAAGGTATGTAAGGTTGTCATTGATACTAGTTCAACAGACAACATGGTATCCCAGGAAATGGTGGATAAACTGAATTTGGAAAGGATTCCACATCCACACCCTTACAAGGCATCTTGGGTGAGTGATAGTCAATCACTTTTTGTCTCTGAACAGGCATATGTGGATTTTCAGATTGGCGCATATCAGGATAGAATTTTGTGTGATATTTTGCCCATGGAATGTTGTCACCTACTGTTGGGTAGACCATGGCAATTTGATAGGAGGGTACTGTATGATGGGTATGCTAATACCTACACCATCCAGAAAGATGGAAAGACTATTAAGTTGATGCCATTACAGGAAGCAGCTGCAGCACAGAAGGCAGCCAAAGTCATTTTAATGGGAAAGAAGGAATTTGTGCAGATGCCTAGAGGAGCAGGCATAAAGGCAGTTGAGAACACTGCAGGGAAAGGAGTTGTTAAAGACAACAAGCTGAAGAAAGTTTCAGTTGTGACTGACAGGGGTCAGCAGCAGGTTCAGAAACAGGTTTGCACACAGTAACCAGTTCAGAAGAATGACAAGGATGTTGTCATAGTTGGGACTATTGCTTCTCCTATAAAGGTTGACAGGAAGACAGAATTGAACATTTTAGCAGTTCAAGAGGCAGTTCAGACAGAGGTTTTGGTCAGACAACCTGACAAACACAAGGTATGTGAGAGAAAGGCCTACATTGACAGGCATGAGGGTTCACTTGCAAGAAAGCAAGTTACAGTTCAGAAGTCTTGGAGCAGCCAAGAGCCAGCAGAGGATAAAGCTGGAACAGGTCAGAAGACTGACAAGGCAAAGTGTAAAGGTGGAGGACTTCCATATCCTAACTCATGGGACATGAGTTATTTTCTGTTGGGGAGTATGGTGCAGGAGCACCTACCTAACAGCTGGCCTCCATGAGGCAGTTAGTTAGTTTGAGTCTTGTTTATGTTTTCAAGAAGGTCTGATAAGACCAAATGCATGTAATAAGGTCATGCTGATCATATTAAGATCACGCTGACCATGCTTTTACTATTTTTAGATAGTTTGTTAGGACAGTTGTCATGTTGTAGGATCGGTTGGATCTCCCAGCCGCCTGGAGAGTTCCCAGCCGCTTGGAGTCGGGTCAGTAGTACTCGTAGGAAAATCTATTTAAGGATGAGGATCGGTTGATATTGCATACGGAGAGACATATCATCGATCGAGCTAGATTGCACAGAGTGAGACAGAGAGAGAGACTGATCATTGTAATTGCATCTTTGAAATCAATAAAGAGATCCTGTTTGTGTTCTTTCTCTGGTTGGATTCCATTGTTTAATCGATTTGCAGATCTGGTGGTTTCATGGACATGCTGATCCATTCCACCGGTTGATTCGTCTGATCGGTGGAATGGTTATGTACAGTAGGGTAGGTGTTAGTTTGTTTTCTGTTTGCATGCAGGTGTACAGGATCGCGGTCAAGAGATGTTGAAGACCCTAGCATGGGTATGTGCTAGGTCGAGCAGATAAAGTGTGGAAGAACACCCTGGAAGTGGATCGAGTCATCCTAGAAGGTTCGGCGGATCAGAACAGTGAAAATCCGCTAAGGCTGGAAAGTTTGCCAAAACGACATCATCAGGATATTTCAGTTTATATCCTGCAGACAGTTCGGGTATCGTCATCTGGATAAGTGAAGATGAGCATGATGTAGTTAAGTGCATGAAGTGAATGTGCGTCGGGGTGATCTTCATCAGGAGTTGCCAAAGAGGAGTGCATCGGCACAAGGTAGAAGATCGGGTTATGAAACTGTTGAAGTTTACATGTTGCAAGTGCATCAGGATGTTGTAAGTCAGATATATACTGTGTATATATCGCCGTCAGGATCATCTTCTGTGAGTGCCCATCATCCGCATATCGCTAACAGATGCGGGAGTGAAAGTTTGGTTTTTTGGCTAAGTGTTGAAGAGGTCATCAGGATATTGTGTGACGTCATCGTCATCAGGATATGACGTCATCGTCATCAGGATATTGAGACATCACCTCTATGCGAGTTTATCCTGCTGTCGCTAAGTGCTTAGGTATCGGCGTAGGTTCTCGGCAGAAAGTTGTGTTAACATCATCAGGAGGTTTCGAGAGGACCGGATAAATCATATCATGATGCTGTTGCTTGTATCGTCGGCTATCGGGGCATCGAAGGGAAGGTGCTGAAGTTGTCGTCATCAGGATATTTGGAGCAACCGGATATTTGATATCCTGCTGACGAAGGTGGTGTCGCATATCATGATGATGCCGCTAGTGTTTGGCGCCTGATGAACAGTGCAACAGGAGGATGTTTGCGCCCGTTGAGTATCAGGATGATTATGATAGGCGACAGGCGGAGGAGGTGAACAGTAGTCGGCAGGAGGATAATTCTGCTCGTCCGAAATATGATGATGCTGTTGATGTTTACAGGAAATATGATGATGATGCTGAGCCGATAGGGATTTTTATCATGCTGTTTGTATTATTGGCTCCTCCTTCCTGTTAGTTAGCTTCCGTTGCGTTTGCCTCTGCATCACTTACATACAACTAGAGAGCCATATTCAAATTTTGACATCTGCTAAGAAATAATGGCATACTACTCTAGCACAACTTAGGGTGATCTACAAAAACATCCTATTGACGAACTGAACAACATGTCTTGGGGAGAAGACATACTTTTAAAAGGGGAGTGATGTTGGCAGAGAACATGTTAGTAAATAGAACCTACCACAGAGTATCACAAAGGCCATGTAGAGGAGAGAGCTGACTCCTAAAGAGGTATTTTGGGAAAGGACACACCTCTAGATAGATATATAGGAGATATATGCAAAGCAATGTAAAACAAGAGATGAAATATATGTGAGAGAGTAATAGTGTATATGGAAGACACTCAGACTTGTTGGTATGAATATGTATAGACCTATTAATTATAAAGGAATATAATGGATATATAAGGATTGTGATATCATTGTGTATGTGTTATGATGTTATGATTTATTGATCATGTACCATATATTAGATTTCCTTAATTTTTATTCATGTTTCTCTCATTTCCAGACTAGGGGATAAACTAGACTTATAGACTTGACTGAGGACCAAATATTTGGATTGGTTCCTCCCCATTTCTTGCCAAGAATTCAAATAAAAAATTATCCCTCATAGTAATTCATGATGAAATAGTTTTATTCTTTGTCATCTTTGTTGGTACCCAAAAAAACTAGTTCCAAGGTGCCCTTTCTACCCCCAAAAAATCCAAAATTCATGTGCAAAATTCCTTAGAAATTGTCACCACTGGATAGAGAATTCCATTCTAAGCAACTTTGTCTTTTGAACCATGTTGAAATTCCTTAGTATGAAAAAGTTATCCTTGGTCAAAGTGTGATCTTTGTATATTTTACCTTGGTCAAATGGTTATGTCTTGCTCCATTTTTATCCCTTAGAAAATTTTCAATTTTTTCCCTTATTATCAGCAAATCGACGAAGATTCTAACTTTTGAACTTGTTCTCAAGTTCTTTTTTTTGATAGTTCGCCAACAATGATATTTGCTGATAGGGAAGAGTGAGGGGCAAAGAGAGGCATGTGGTTCATTGGTGGAAAATTGGAGATAGTGAAGCCTTTTATTGGGAAAATGCATAAGTTCACTTTTTTGTCGATTCACCAACAATGATAATCATTGACAATGCAGAAGTTGAGGAGGCTACCGAGGCCTAAAATTGTTTAAGGCATGGAGATGACAAAGGATAGATTTTTTGGTGAAGTTGGAGGTTCACGGACCTCTAAGTTCCTTGACAGATGGTTTTGCTGATGGGATTCACCAACAGAAGACATGAAGAAGAGAAATGCTGTGGTGGAAAAGAAAGGAGAAACTATTAAGTGTTGTCATCGAATCAGCTAGTTCAAGAACTGCCAATTTTGTCGACAAGGTTCTTAAGTTCATCATTTCTTCGATTTGCCAATAAGGGCAACAAAGAGGCTTCAGTGAGGGAGGAATAGAGAGAAGAAAAGATAGTTCAGCAAAATTCATTTTTGCCAATAACGGCAAAATGGCTAAGGCATGAGAGAAGATGGTGCTTTGTTAGAGAATCAGCTAAAGGATGAACTGATGGAATAGTTCAAATTTTTGGTAGTTCACTGATGGGCTCTTTCACCAATAATAAAGAAGAATATGGAAGGTTCGGTAAAGGGCAATTTTGTTGATAAGAGGATAAGGAAAAATAGGTTTAGCAAAGGTGAAAGTTTTTGATACAGGTAAAGAAGACAAAGGAGGCTTAGTTCACAAATGTTGGATTTTGCCGATAAAGCATGGAAAAGGTGACAAGGAGTAAAGTTTTGAAAAGTGTGAAATCATTGACAAGGCGATAAAAGGGCACGTTTGAAAAATGGCATAATTCGCCAATAAGGGGCAAAAGGAAGAAAAAAATGGATCAAGTTTGCAACAGTAAGAGTTCGATAAGGCGAGTTTTTGCCAATAAGGTGAAAACAAAGGCGACAAGCGAATGAAGAAATTTGCTGATGTTGCAAGTTGTTGTTGGAGGACTTTACTGACGAGGTAAAATTGGAATGCAGAATTAGAGTCTCTTATTTTTAAAATGCATTTCTTCCCATTTTGTCACCATGAAAGTGTGAGGTTGTAGAAATACAATGTCAGGATAGTGGCTAGAATAGTGTAAACCATCAATGAGAAGGTACAAAATTTAATAAGGAGATGGCGTGTTTCAACATACATACTCTCTGCAGGTCCTCTTAAGGATGTGGATCAATTTACAGGGCATGGGTACCCAAGAAATACCCTGATATTTCTGACAAATGCATGGGCATCCTTATGTTTTTTTGATTCTTTTGACTATGGCCATGGGCTTACATTCAATGCAGTATGGGCTGCTTGTTGACCAATCTTTCCAATGCCCATGACTAGGTGGCTATATATACATGAAACTAAGATATTTTCAAGGTTGGTCTCTGAGCCAATTACCTGGTGTAGAAAGCCTAAGGATTTTTCTTACATCAACACATGATTTGTCTAGTTTGTAAGTGAAGGGATATATTAAGTGTTGTGTAGGAAGGTTTTATATTACAGAATTGAATGTAGTGAATGTCTCCATAGGAGTTTGTAATGATTTTGGTAAATATGTAATTGTAGTAATGTATTTTCCTTTGCTATATTTGCTGGTATTAGTGTAACAGGTGTTTGGATATGTGTGATAGCATCTGAATAAATACAAGGCTTTGTATTTTCCATCATGTTGTTATACAAGAATCACTACAGTCCTCTTTTGGATTATTAAGTATGTTCATTGTATGAAAATCTATTAGAAAGTCATATATGTAAATGTATGTCTAGTTCTATCAATCCTTTACTATGTATTTCTTTTCCTCCTTGCATTCTGTGATTGTTGCCCAATTGAATAGGTACCAGTCCATATTGGAGAGGGACCAAACAATCTTTTAAAAATAAACAAATCATTCATCTTTGGTTCAAGGTAAAAGCCATCTTTCCTATCCATGTACATTCACATAGTTGAATTATCTATATATGGGTCATGTGACAACTAATTATTCTTGACTTAGCAACAGTCTTTGGAGTCAAGATGATGAGTTAGGTTTGGTTGTCCAATATTTTAAGTTGTTCATCTAGTTTAAACTCAAAACCTATTCATGTATACCCCTTGGAATATCCCTCTAGATTTAAAGCTAAGCTCGAAGTGTAGAGGAGTTTACCCACTCCTGTAGTTGGCCAAAATTCCCCTTTACTTGTTGATAAACCTCTTCCTTTAACCTTGACGATAATCCCTAGCCTATGTGTTTTAGGAATGTTTTAGAGTTTTGGGTTGTAGTTATTTTGGGAACCAACATTTTGGCACTGTTGTTGGGGATGTGATACTTTGGTTTAGATTTTGAAGACCTTTGCAACATAGTCATTGAAGAAAGTTTGTAGTGGTTCAATTTGTTGCTATGGGTAAGTTGGTATCCTTTTAAACTTATCCTAACAGATTGGTGCCAATGTACTGCTGTGTTAAAAATTTGAAGACTCTACTGGTGTGAGCAACTCAAAATCAATTTCATTGCCTTGAAGATTTGTCACACTTCAAGGGTTTTCCTCATTCATTGAGGTGGTGACTCTACTATCAAAAGAAAACAAAGTGTTGCTACTGTGTGCATGTTTCAAGGAGGTTGCATCTAGTTAAGGTACAAGTCTTCTTTCTTCCTTGACCATGGTTTCTTTTTGAATAAAGGAACACACTATTTGCTTTCCTTTGTACTGCTCAAATGGTTTGTAGTTGGTCATGGATAGCCATTATGAATATCGATACCCTAGGGAGGATTCTTGTCCTGCATCTTCTTATGTTAAAGACACTAGGAACTATATGGCCTTTGACTATCTTGGTAATGTATTTTCTGATCATAGCCCTGCTAATTTTACAAACCCATAATTTTTTGAGCTCCTGTATAATAGAAATGAAAAGTCTTGGCTATAGAATAAAACTAAAAAGGAAAAGCAATTGTTAGAGTCTTTACTGTAGCAAGAAAAAGAATTAGCATACTGAATCAAGTTGCATCAGTCCATGCCTCCTATCTTGCTATTCCCAGTGGTTCTTTGCCTCATCCTCCCCATATTGCTAACGAAAACACCTATAGACAACTGGACCTTTCATGAGTCAGTTATGAGCAACAATCCATGCCCAAAAGAATTTACACTTAGATGCCTTTATTTGATGGGTGTGAGGTTTTCAATGGGAAGGTACATATTGATGCATTTTTATACTTCATGGATAAATATCAATTTGGAAATGAGGATATGTGGATGAGATTTTTTGTTAGATCTCTATGTGGAAAAGTACAAATGTTGTTGGTTAGTTTCCCTGGCTAGCACTTTGCTTCCTGGGATCAATTGGTGGTAGCCTTTGAAGAGTTTGCAAATAGTCTAGACCTTGTCTTTCTTGTTCAAGAACTAGAAAATATTTAAAGGTGAGAGGGAGAGTCTAGCATAGAGCTTAGCCATAGATTTGTGTTGGCCCTATCTTACATCCTGAAAAATTTCAAACTTGAACCTCCTATTATATTGATATGTATTTGAGAGCTTATGACAATTATATAAGCTCAAGTTCTATATGGGAGGAATTCAATCTAATGGGTTTGCAACAGGCCTATGTGTTCATTGATTATGTTGACAAAGTTAAGCAGTATATGATTGCAAAATCTATATCCTTAGATGTAGAGTTAGTTGATAATGAACAGGTTGTTGTAGATAGAAGGGATGCGGACATTTCATATGATCCAAACATAATATCAAGTGATGATTGTGTATGCAGAAGGGTAGAGGAGGGTGCTGGTACAATGTATGAGAGAGATTTAGATGCACCTGCATTCCCTTGAACGAGTCATCAGTGGATGATGAAAGTGAACAAATCAATGACGACGTCCAATCTGATGAAGAGATTTTTGACCTTGCTACCTACTGTTGTATTGTAGACCACATAGAAGGTATGTATGCAAGTGAGACATCAAATGAATTAGCTCAGATAGTTGATTATGTAATGCATGCATATACTAATGAAGCAAATGATGATGAAGAGATGAACATAAGAGATAATGCCCTTTATGAAGAGCATGCAAGTCTGTCAGGTAACATAATTTCTGATTGTTATTGGTGCATGGATAATTCTCTTTTTGAAGATGATTTTCAGTTCAATGAGTTTGAGCTATCATCTTTGGAGGAGGAAAGTTTTATGCAATATGACCTGCCTACCTGTGGACAACAAGTGGAAAGAGAGGAGGTACAAAATGATGTTGAGAGTGAACAAGAGTCTGGTCTCTTGTTTGGTGTGTTACCCTCATTTATCCCTAATGATGACAGTGAGGTCATTGGCACTTGTTTGCATGAGGATGATGTGAGTTATACTTCAACTGGACATCATGAGGGTAATGCTACAACTACAAGCAATTCTGAGGTAATTATCTCCCACTTTGAAGACCATGTAATAGATGATTTTCTAGATCTTTGTTTGGGGAAATTACCTATGATTGATGTGGATCATATTGAGAGTATATTTTTGAGCTCATTGGATGGGCCTATTAAGGATGAGGCTGGACATTCAAGTGTCGGTCAAGTTGCTGACTTGGAGGGTGATGAGGGGAAAATCATTTCTGATTTTCTTAGCAGCAAATTTTACATAGTAGTGTGTGCCAAGGAATACAAAACATAGAGGTAGATTGAAGATCGTGAGTCTTCACTTGAAGTGCCTCAAATTTTAGACTTATATGCAAATGGTGGAGATTTAAATCTGAATCATGCCTTTGATTCAGTCATTGAGTAGGGTAAAAGTACAAAGTTGTGTCACACTTTTATAAAGGAAACAGTCAACATTGATCCAACTTTTAAACTTGAATCACTAAAAAGTGACATATATGTTTTGAATGTTGAAATGATGTAAACTAATAAAATATTTATTTTTTAGTATATTTTATACTTGTATTTTATTAAAAAAAATTAAAAAATTATTTGAATATAGTTTTTAATAAATTGACACTATAATTTAGTTAAGATAGTAGTGCTTCTGGGAAAAACTGTGTATGCTTTTTTGACTCAATGTTTCAGATCATACTCCATGATCCATCATCAGGAGGAAAGTGAGAGAATACAACTAAGAATGAATTGCAGAAAGAGTTTCTTTAAAAAGATGGAGAGAGTGGGCACAGATAACAATAACTCAAGGGAGAGTAAAGAGGGATAGGAAGGGACAAGAGAAGGAGGAAATAAAAATAAAATATTAAAAAATAAGAATATATAAAACAATAGAGAGAGAGAGGATCTCAATGTATAACCTCAAAAAAAAATTTAAGGAAAAAATTGAAAATATATATGTAAAAAATAAGACTCTATGAATAAGAAAAAATAAAAAGGTAAAAATAAGAAAGGGACCATATATATAAAAGAGTCTCAAAAATCTAGATTCTAATTAATAAATTAAAATAAGGATCTCTATATATAGAGATGATATATATATATATATATATATATATATATATATATATATATATATATATATATATATATATATATATATATATATATATATATATATATATATATATAGAGAGAGAGAGAGAGAGAGAGAGAGAGAGAGAGAGAGAGAGTAGGTTATATAGATATATATAAAAGAATATATATGACAATAAATGAATAAGGTCATTTTGACTAAAAAGAAGAAAATAAGTATATATATATACACCTATATATGCAAATATAAATATAACTATGTATAAATCTATGTAAATATATAAATAACTAAAAACAAAAGTAAAGAGAAAAGATAAAATCAAGATATGTAAACATAAGAAAATAGAAATTAACGTAAAAAGAAGACTAAATAAAAGGTCAGACCAACGAGAACAAAAGAGTTAGGGAACAAATGAGAGAGGAGAAAGGTAAGGGAAAGAAATAAACACAAAAGAGGGGCATAACAAAAGGAGGGGATAGAAGAGACTGGAAAAGAATCAGAGGAGATGAAGGAAGAAAAGAAAGGAAAGAGGGAAGGGGAGAGAGGGGGTGAGGGTACGAGGAGGATGGGGTGGAATGGTGAGGTGAGAGAAGGGGGAGAGAGGTATGGCTAGGAACAAGAGTGAAGTCTCCCGTAGAGGAGAGGGGAAGGTGAATAACAAGGTAGGAGAGGGAAGGTACTAGATAGGAAGGATGGTTTGAAAAGGAAAGGGGGAGATAGAGTGGTGCAGGAGCACATTCTCTGTGGTGCAGGGTCATCTTTTCTTTTGTTTTCTCATCAAGCTCTTAAGCCATTTCATTTTGTAATAAGGGTTAATTTGGTCCCATGAATGTAATTGTGCAAGGCACACATGTAGTTTTGCTTGTATGAAGGGTAAACCAATGGCTAACTGATTTGAAAATCAGTTTGCACGGTTGGAGGGGATAACTGCTGTCTCTACATCTTCTTTAGAGGCAGGTTGTATGTCACACGGCAGAGAGAGAAGTGTGTATTACAACAAGTTCTTCTTGATAACTGAATAAAGAGAGTTCTGGGTATGATCTGTGTTGATTTTCTTGGTTGTTCTTAGTGATTTGATATCTTTATCCTAATTTTGTAAGTAGAGTCCCTAACCAGATGCTATCTGTCAATCCATAGTGACTCTGTAGTGTGCAGACGGTGTAAAACCCACGGTTCCACAGTGACTGGTTCGTAACCTAGGAGTAGGGTTTTGGTTCATACATGGAGGCCCTTTCCTCTGTCCACTGAAACCCTGTATAGTATCAGTGTGATGGGGGAAAGACTTTTCACGTTTGTTGTTGTTGAATTCTTACCCAGGAAGCCAGCGAACTCAGTCAAGTTCGACTAGACATCGTCATGTGGCTAGTCGGGAAATCGGAGTGAAATTGGATAGTTTTGATGTGGGATCAGATTGCTACAAGTGATCGAGGGTTTGATATATGAAACGGCCAAATTCCATTGTTCGGTCGAAAGGAATTCTGACTCGGCATCACAGAACAGTTGGCGTCCATCAGCATAACACCGAGCATCGGAATAACTTTTTGGAGGACACCCGATAGACTATGTCTATCCGATGAAACTTTTCATCGGCGTGAAAGGCTCTCCGTCTCGTCAAAGATTGGTATAGTGTCGGAGACACATACCATTGTTATTCGCATCGGTGAGAGAAACGATATCGGGCTAAGGAAAATACACTTAGCCGACGGTATATAGTTTCGCCAATCGGTGAGACATCCTCGGAGTATCGCCGATAAAGAGTATCGGTGTGAGGAACCTTGTCGGGGAGACTTCTGGCGGACCAGCCGATGTATGAAGTGTTGCCGATGGAGAAGCGGGAGTTAGACACTCATCGGTGTGACCGATAGCGTCGGTAGAAGATTCAAGGAGCTCACCGATAGAATCGTGTCTTGCCGATAGGCAAAAGGGGGATTGCTTCGGTGAGAAAAGAAAAAGGTCTTGCCGATAGTGAAGATATAGTCAAATCTTCATTCGCTTCTGCTGGCACTCTGCATCAAATTGGTATCAGAGCCAATATTCTGAATCACAGCCGTGTATGTCAGACGAAGAATTGGAGATAGAAACAGAGGCTAGCACAATGCCTCCCAAGACGATGAGTAAAGCAGCCATCCAAAAGATGGTGGAAGAAATGCTCGAAGAGAGACTGAAGGAAGAAAGATCCAAAGAGAAAGATGGAAGCACTTCTGAGTCAGAAGAGGATGAAGAAGGAGAAACTGGGGAGAATCCTCAAGGAGAAGGTATGACTGCTGATCAAAAGGCATTTCTGAACGCACTCAAGGGTCATGGAGATAGTGGTGATCTGAAAATGGATGTTCCCACGTTCAATGGGAAATTGGATGGAGATACTCTTGTGGACTGGATTGAAGCCATAAGTAATTACTTTGACTTCAAAGAGTATAGTGACAGTAAGAAAGTAAAGTTTGCAAAGACCAGACTGAGAGGTTCTGCATTGGTTTGGTGGAACTACACTCAATGTGAAAGGGAGAAGATTGGAAAGAGTCCAATCACCAAGTGGAGCAGAATGGTGGCCATGCTGAGAGCCAAATTTCTACCATGTGATTATGATCTGCAGACTATCAGAAAGTTTAATCATCTTAGGTAGAAAGATATGGACGTGGCTACATACACCGAAGAATTCCACAGATTGAGCATGAGAGCCAATCACAGAGAAGAAGAGAAAGAGATGGTGGCCAGATACCTGGATGGTCTGAGGTACAATATACAAGATGAGTTCAGTATGGTGATTCCCAAGACTGTGGATGAATGTTTTCAGTTAGCCTCTAGGGCAGAGGATAAACTGAAAAGGAGAGGTGATCAAAATAACAAAGGAAGAGGTGGCAGGAACAATAGAGGAAGAGGTAATTTTGGCAGAGGATAGCCAAACAAAGGTGAAAGTTCAAGTCAACAAGAATCACGTTCTGACACAAAACAGAAAGGTGGTGGTTTCGGAGGTTGGAGAAGACCTAATGGCAGAGGAAGAGGTGGTGGTGCAGGCAGAGGACGTGGAGTCTTCACTGGAAGATGTTACAACTGCAATCAAGTAGGCCACACTGCAAGTAAGTGCCCTGAGAAGGCATCTAGCTCTCATGATGGTGGGAGAAGGAACCAACTATTGCAGGAGGATGATTGTCAAAGTGTAAACTCACCAATTGGTAGTGCTGCACCAGTACTTGAAGGAGAGAATATGATGATTAAGAGGACCCTCGTGAAGATGCCATTGAAGCAGGAGCCCCCACAAAGGAAGAATCTCTTCAGAACCCAAGGAAAAACATATGGTAAGCTCTATAAAATCATTGTTGATTCAGGTTCTACTGAAAATGTAGTGTCTACTGAAATGGTAGAAAAGTGTAAACTGAAAAGATTACCCCATCTTAATCCTCACAAAATATCTTGGTTGAATAAGAATCAGAACTATTTTGTGGAAGAACAAACTTGGGTAGAGTTTGAACTAGGTGATTATAGGGATAAGGTGCTATGTGAAATTATTCCTATGGATGCTTGTCACCTTCTTCTTGGACGACCTTGGCAGTATGATGTGAAGGCACAGCATGATGGTGAAAAGAATACATATATGATCACCAAGAATGGTAAGAAGTTTCAGATGGATCCCTTACCAGAGCAGGTTGGAGAGAAGAGCAATGACAACAGTGTCATGTTAGTGAGTGGCAAAGAGTTCCTACAACTCATGAAGGAGAAGGATACCCAAGGGTATGCACTGATGATGAAGCATGTATCCAATCAGCGAAGCAAACAGCAGAAGGAGATTCCATTGGAAGTGCAACAATTACTGGATAAGTACCAAGATCTTGTGGTAGAGGATACTCCTAACTCCTTACCACCTATGAGGGACATAAGTCATCAGATTGACTTGATTCCTAGAGCCACATTACCCAATAAAGCTGCCTACAAGTTGACACCACAGCAGAATGAAGAAGTAGGTAGACAGATTCAAGAACTTTTGGAGAAAGGTTTGATTAGGAAAAGTCTTAGTCCATGTGCAGTCCCTAGTGTACTTGCTCCTAAGAAAGATGGAAAATGGAGATTATGCACAGATTCAAGGGCTATCAATAAGATCACCATAAGGTATAGATTTCCTATGCCAAGAATTGAGGATCTGTTGGACTATCTTGGTGGTTCATGCTACTATTCCAAGATTGATTTGAAATCTGGTTATCACCAGATCAGAATAAGGCAGGGAGATGAATGGAAGACTGCCTTCAAAACAAATGAAGGTCTCTATGAGTGGCTTGTCATGCCATTTGGTCTCAGTAATGCTCCAAGCACATTCATGCGGTTGATGAATGAGGTACTTGTAGAATTTATTGGCAAATTTGTTATTGTTTATCTTGATGACATATTGATTTTCAGCAGGACCAAAGAAGAGCATGTGAAGCATCTTGGACAGGTGTTAAAGAAATTGCATGAGAGTAAGTTGATGATCAACTTGGATAAATGTGATTTTATGAAAACTGAACTAGTGTATCTTGGATTTGTGATTTCCAATGGCTGTTTGAAAATGGACCCTACAAAAGTTGAGGCTATTCTCAATTGGCCTACTCCTAAGACAGTAGGAGATGTAAGAAGTTTTCATGGTTTGGCAACTTTTTACAGGAAGTTCATTAAAGGGTTCAGTCACATAAGTGCTCCTATTCTCAATACCATCAAAGGAGGAGTGAATTGTAAATTTCAATGGACAAAACAAGCAGATGATAGTTTTGAATTGTTGAAACAGAAAGTGGCCGAGTTACCTACGTTGCTACTCCCTGATTTTGACAAAGTATTTGTTGTGGAATGTGATGCAAGCCAACAGGCTATAGGTGCTGTTCTTAGTCAAGAAGGACATCCGATAGCATTCTTTTTAGAGAAGTTGAATGAGGCCAAACAGAGGTATTCTACCTATGACCTAGAGTTGTATGCAATGGTGCAAGCTCTGAAAAAATGGAGACATTATTTACTGCCAAAAGAGTTCATTGTTTTTACTGATAACCATGCTCTTAGTTTCCTAAATAGTCAAGAAAAGTTGAATCATAGGCACATCAAGTGGATGGAACAATTGCAGGCCTATACCTTCACTATTAAGCATAAGAAAGGTGTTGCCAACAAAGTGGTAGATGCTTTGAGTAGAAGGATACTGGTCATACAAGAAGTACAAATGGAACATATGGGTCTAGAATGTCTGAAGGAGTTGTACAAGGATGATGCAGATTTCAAGGCTGCCTATGAAGTGTGTGCAAGTTTGGCTAACACTTTTCATGGTGAGTATTCTGATTTTGTGTTGCAAGACGGACTCCTATTTAAAGGTAGTTTGTTGTGTGTTCCTAAATGTTCAATGAGGGACAATATCATCAAGGAGAAGCACAATGGAGCCTTAGGAGGACATTTTGGGTTGGACAAGACTTTGGAACAAGTCACCAGGTTCTATTATTGGCCCAAGGTACAGACAGATGTAAGGAGATATGTTGCAAGCTGTACCATATGTCAAAAGGCCAAGGGTATGTCTTCTAATGCTGGTTTGTACCAACCACTGCCCATTCCCACTAGACCTTGGGAAAGCATTAGTATGGACTTTGTGCTTGGTCTTCCTAGGACAGCAAGGGGTGTAGACAGTGTTTTTGTTATTGTGGATAGATTCAGTAAGATGGCTCATTTTGTGCCATGCAAATGCACAAATGATGCATCTCATATTGCTGGTCTCTTTTTCAGATAAGTGGTCAGAATTCATGGTTTACCCCTATCAATTGTTACTGATAGAGACTCCAAATTTATTGGTCATTTTTGGAGGACCCTATGGAGAAAATTGGGCACTCAGTTGTCTTTTTCATCAGCCTACCATCCCCAGACTGATGGTCAGACTGAGGTTGTTAATAGGTCCTTGGGAAACCTTTTGAGATGCCTTACCAAACAGTATGGATTGGCATGGGATTTAGTGATCAGTCAAGCTGAATATGCTTAGAATGATTCAAGAAATAGAAGTACTGGGAAAAGCCCTTTTGAAATAGTTTATGGTTTCCACCCAAGAGGACCACTTGAACTCAAAGACCTCCAAGGATGGGATAAAAGGAGTGCTCTAGGAGAAGACTTTGCTGCTACCATGAAAATAGTACATGATCAGGTCAAGCTTCAGTTGGAAAAAACTGTCTCCAAGTACAAGGATAGGGCAGATCTGAAGTGAAGGGAGGTACAGTTCAAGGAAGGAGATTTGGTGATGGCCTACCTCAGAAAGGAAAGATTACCTAAGGGGCAACCAACCAAATTATTGGTGAAGAAGATAGGACCGTGTAGGGTAGTGCATAAATTTGGTCCAAATGCATATGAGATAGAATTACCATCCGGCCTTGGTATCTCTCCCATTTTCAATGTTGCAGACCTGTTCCCTTTTAGACCTCCATTACATGCTGAAGATGGCTTAGATGCTATGATTGAAGATGAAGACTGGATCAGAGATTTACCTCCAAGTACGCCTTTGCAATTGGAATGCATTTTGGATTCCAAAATTGTCAAGAAGACAAGAAAGGGGGTATACAAAGACTACTTGGTCAAGTGGCAGGATCTTCCTGATTCAGAGGCAACCTGGATGAGTGAAGCAGATATTCTAAAGCATGGGAAGACACTTCAGCAGTTAGCAACTCAAGGGACTTGAGTTTTTCCTGCAGGGGAAGTATGGTGCAGGAGCACATTCTCTGTAGTGCAGGGTCATCTTTTCTTTTGTTTTCTCATCAGGCTCTTAAGCCATTTCATTTTGTAATAAGGGTCAATTTGGTCCCATGAATGTAATTGTGCAAGGCACACATGTAGTTTTGCTTGTATGAAGGGTAAACCAACGGCTAACTGATTTGAAAATTAGTTTGCACGGTTGGAGGGGATAACTGCTGTCTCTACATCTTCTTTAGAGGCAGGTTGTATGTCACACGATAGAGAGAGAAGTGTGTATTACAACAAGTTCTTCTTGATAACTGAATAAAGAGAGTTCTGGGTATGATCTGTGTTGATTTTCTTGGTTGTTCTTAGTGATTTGATATCTTTATCCTAATTTTGTAAGTAGAGTCCCTAACCAGATGCTATCTGTCAATCCATAGTGACTCTGTAGTGTGCAGACGGTGTAAAACCCACGGTTCCACAGTGACTGGTTCGTAACCTAGGAGTAGGGTTTTGGTTCATACATGGAGGCCCTTTCCTCTGTCCACTGAAACCCTGTATAGTATCAGTGTGATGGGGGAAAGACTTTTCACGTTTGTTGTTGTTGAATTCTTACCCAGGAAGCCAGCGAACTCAGTCAAGTTCGACTAGACATCGTCATGTGGCTAGTCGGGAAATCGGAGTGAAATTGGATAGTTTTGATGTGGGATCAGATTGCTACAAGTGATCGAGGGTTTAATATATGAAACGGCCAAATTCCATTGTTCGGTCGAAAGGAATTCTGACTCAGCATCACAGAATAGTTGGCGTCCATCGGCGTAACACCGAGCATCAGAATAACTTTTTGGAGGACACCCAATAGACTATGTCTATCTAATGAAACTTTTCATCAGCGTGAAAGGCTCTCCGTCTCGTCAAAGATTGGTATAGTGTCAGAGACACATACCATTGTTATTCGCATCGGTGAGAGAAACGATATCAGGCTAAGGAAAATACACTTAGCCGACGGTATATAGTTTCGCCGATCGGTGAGACATCCTCGGAGTATCTCCGATAAAGAGTATCGGTGTGAGGAACATTGTCGGGGAGACTTCTGGCAGACCAGCCGATGTATGAAGTGTTGCCGATGGAGAAGCGGTAGTTAGACACTCATCGGTGTGACCGATAGCGTCAGCAGAAGATTCAAGGAGCTCGCCGATAGAATAGTGTCTTGTCGATAGGCAAAAGGGGGATTGCTTCGGTGAGAAAAGAAAAAGGTCTTGCCGATAGTGAAGATATAGTCAAATCTTCATTCGCTTCTGCTGGCACTCTGCATCATAGAGACTCGGAGGAGGCAAGAAGAGGTAGAGGTAAATCAAGGGGGTGGACGACGATGATTAAGGGAGTTTAATAGAGGATCCTAGGTGTTGCTTAAGTTCCACCCGTCATCTCTATTAAGGTTGTTGGGGTTTGTTTTGATGAAAATCGCCTCTTTTAGTTTTCTCTTGAAGTAATTATCTTCCTTGGCAAGGACACGAGTATCCTCAAGGCAAATATGGTGCTTAGTGCTTGATGAGTGGTCAGAAAGAGCTAATTTGGTGACTCTTTCGTGTCTAATATTGGCACTATTTTCTTTGATTCTCATGCCAATTGATCTACCAGTCTCACCAATGTATGGGGTGCCACAGGAGCAATCTATTTTGTAGACACTCGAGTTTGAGAGAATAGTCAAGGGGTCTTTGGTTGACAGGACAAGGTTTATAATTTAGTTATTGAAAAATGAAGTTACAGGAGACGTCAATCTTTATATAGTAAATTTTTTTTTCTTTAATTTATTTTGTGTATTTATAACTTGAATCTTTAGTGCATGGATATATTTTTTCCAATTTTGATAAACAAATATTTTTAAATAAATACTAAAATGTGCATGTATTAAAACATAGTTGTTTCCATCTGATGTCAACTTTCATATTAACTACTTATCTAAAATAGAAAAAAAATTATACCATCTTGATATAGATTCTTTTATCTAGTGCATCATATTTTTCAATTCTTTTTAATAAGTTTTACTATTTTTCCTTAACATGGTAATCGACCTAATATTTTGTGTTGATAACCTACTTTTAGTAAAAATAAAAAGGAAAATATAAATAATAATTAAACTATTAAAATATATATATTTTTGATAACTAAACTTATAGATCTACAAAAGGGTATTTTTATATTTTTAAAAAAATATTATTTACATGAGTAGAAGTTGTTGAAATATCAAGCTTTTCAAATTTTTTTTTTTTGGTAAATTGGCCTCATTGTGGTGCTTCATATGCATTTAGCCAACAATTTTAGTTGGAAAAGTTGTGGACATATCTAACTTAGCTAGAATGAATCTTACAAGATCATATGTTTGACCATAATTGATTTTTAGTTAGAAATACTTAAATTCACTTGTGTTGATAAGTTGGCTGAATGTGTAACACAACTTTGTGCTTTTACCCAGGAGCACATTAGCATTAGTGCATCTGGGCCACAAGAAATTGAGTAGTCTTATGACATAGCCCAACATGAGATTACACCTGGGTTGGATGAGTTTCAGCATGATAATTTCCTTCATGCTGATATTTATGTAGGCTTAGAAATGCATCATGTTGACATGGGACTTGGAGGTGAGTGCTTATATCTGAGTCAATATGATGATGAATCATATTATCTATGGATGCCTTGCCTTGGTAATTTTTTTTTCAAGCTTCAACATGATAATATGAATGTTTATATTTTGTATGTGCATGCATGTAAAATATTTTTGTTGCTAATGTTGGGTGATTAGTGTAGTAAGGGATTAAAGAAGATTGACTCCTTCAATAGGCTTGTCTTTGACAGAGGCAAGTAGCTTCATCCAACTTTTTGCAAGGGTGGCCTACAGTGTCCCAAAGTTTTGGTTGCAGTCATTTTTTATTGTGTTTCTTTGTAAATATGTGTTTTGTGTGTTTTGCTTTGTGTGTTTATGTGTTGGTCTACCCAGAGATATTCTAGACTCTCGCTATGACACTACTTGTCACACATCCCCAACTAGAGCCATTGTTGGTGTCTAGAAAAACTAGTTCCAAGGTGCCCTTTTTACCCCCAAAAAATTTAAAAATCATGTGCAAAATTCCTTAGCAAATGTCACCATTGGATAGAGAATTCGATTCTGAGCAACTTTCCTTTTGAACCATGTCAAAATTCCTTAGTATGAAAAAGTTATCCTTGGTCAAAGTTTGGTCTTTGCATATTTTGCCTTGGCGAAATGGTTATGTCTTGCTCCCTTTTTGTCCCTTAGAAAATTTTTAATTTTTGCCTTATTATTAGCAAAGTGGCGAAGCTTCTAATTTTCAAACTTGTTCTCAAGTTCATTTTTTTATCGGTTTGCTGACAATGATATTTGTTGACAGGGAAGAGTGAGGGGCGAAGGGAGGCATGTGGTTCATCAGCAGCAAAATGGAGATAGTGAAGCCTTTTATAGGTGAAATGCATAGGTTCACTTTTTTATCAGTTCGCCGACAATGATAATCACTAACAATGTAGAAGTTGAGGAGGTTGCCGAGGCGTAAAATTGTTTAAGGCATGGAGATGACAAAGGATAGCTTTGTTAGTGAAGTTGGAGGATCACAAACCTCTAAGTTTTCTGATGGATGGTTTGTCCGATGGGAGATTCATTGACAGAAGACATGATGAAGAGAAAATCCACAGCGGAAAAGTAAGGAGAAACTCTTAAGTGTTGTCGGCAAATCAGCTAGTTCAAGAACTGCTGATTTTGTCGCCAAGGTTCTTATGTTCAACATTTCTTTGATTTGCCAATAAGGGCAACAAAGAGGCTTCGGCGAGGGAGGAATAGAGTGAGAAAAAGATAATTTGGAAAAATGGCTAAGGCATGAGAGAAGATGGTGCTTTGTCAGTGAATCGGCTAAAGGATGAATCGATGGAACAGTTCAAATTTTTGGCAATTCACCGATGGGCTCTTTCGCCAACAATAAAGAAGAAGATGGAAGGTTCAACAAAGGGAGATTTTGCCAATAAGAGGCTAAGGAAAAATAGGTTCAGTAAAGGTGAAAGTTTTCAATAAAGGTAAAGAAGGCAAAGGAGGCTTAGTTCGCAAATGTTGGATTTTACTGATAAAGCATGGAAAAAGGCACCAAGTGGTAAAGTTCTAAAAAGTGTGAAATCATTGACAAGGCGATAAAAGGGAAAGTTCAACAAATGGATTTTTTTTCTATAAGGGGCAAAGGGAAGCAAAAAATAGCTCAAGTTCACAAAAGTGAGTTCAGTAAGGCAGGTTTTTTTCGATAAGGTGAACACGAAGGTGACAAGCGAATGAAGAAATTTACCGATGTTGCAAGTTCTTGTTGGAGGACTTTGCCAATGAGGGAAAATTGGAATACAAAATTAGAGCCTCTTATTTTTAAAATACATTTCTTCTCCTTTTACCTCCATGAAAGCATGAGGTTGTAGAAATACAACGTCAGGATAGTGGCTAGAATAGTGTTCGCCATCAATGAGCAGGTACAAAATTTAATTAGGAGATGGTGTGTTTCAACATCCATACTCTCTATAGGTCCTCTCAATGATGTAGATCAATTTGCAGGGCATGGACACCCAAGAAATCCACTGATCTTTCTAACAAATGTATAGGATTCCTTATGTTTTGTTGATTCTTCTAACTATGATCATGAGCTTTATTGAATGTCAAGAACACTGAGAGGGTGGGGATGAATCACTATTCTATAAATATTTTCATGTACTTTTACTTTTAACCATTTCAAAAGAATAATCCAATAGAAGAAAAATATACAACTGAACAACATCCACAAAAGCATGACACATAACACCAAGATTTTATGTGGAAAACCCAAAGAGGGAAAAACCATGGAGAGGATTAGCTCTCATAAATATATTGCAATCTTTACAAAAATGATGTTCAGGCTTGGTCACTCCATGAGCCTAGAACATGCTAGCTTATAGCCATTAAGTACAACTAGATTTAGTAGGCTCACTACCTCAACCCTAAACCTAGTAAGATTACAATGAGGGCTGTTAAACCCCACTGGAGGCTCACTGTCGGCTTACTGCCTTGATGATAAAAACTTGCTTCCAATTAGATCACACATGATAACTGAGTACTACTTTAGCATCTGGCACTATGCTAGGGTACAATCATTTAGCAACTGAATTCTCAATCCCAAGTCTTCATCACTGCTTCTCTTCAAAATCTGCTCTTCTATTCACATGCTTGCATCACACATACATACTTCTCACGCACACTTCACACAGACATGCTCAACCTAAGATCATTGCTCTTATATATATCCACATCATGATTTAATCCATAATCAGGTCAGCATCCAAGAAGTGAAATGTGTACATAGAAAGGTGTACCTTGTCACTTAATCCAATGCACTATATGTCACGTGGGCCCAAATATTCTCCCAAGCATGTTCATATAGGTCAGCTCTAATCATTCAACTACTTACATAAATCCTCCAAACATTAACTCTTCTCCTCACAATGATTTATCTCACCAGTCAGCCTGTTCCTCAAGAGCATGCTTAACAACTTCATCTACTAACTTATAACTTTTACTGAGGATTCCTAAACACCTTCTAAATCATATCAAGGACTCTTTACATATTCCCAATCTTACCCTTAGAACCACAAGGCATGATATCATCTTGCAGAGAAATGTGGACCATCAGAACTTAGACTCTGTCTCTGTCAAACACTATGTCGATACTTAGTATCTTGTAGCTAACCTTCCGGTGTACTTCAAGTCTCCTAACTCTAGAATAAGATACTCCATATAAGTGTTTACAACACCTCAACACTACATCACAAAATACTTATCTACAGAGGAATGCAGACCACTACATTATGCCCTGTTCACTGTTCCTGCTATACCTTTGCTTACCTAGACTTAGACATTTCTCCAAGTTGACTTCCAAAGGAAGTCAGGACATAATCTTTGAGGCATATCACTATCAATCAATTGAGAACATCATACTTGAACTACATTACTGGATCATCATCTACGGAGGCATACTATCTAGCTTACTGTCTTCTACTCTCCATACTTTACATACTTACCCATTTCTTGTCAAACGGACTTGGAATCTAATATGTTCTTCCTAAGATATCTCTTCATGTCATGGTGATAGGATCTCTGAGCTTTGTTTCCATGAATGACAACATACCGGAGCAGTGTCTCTTGCCAACAATCTCCCCCTTTGGCATTGATGGCAACACTTAGTGAAAAATGCTTGAGTGATCCCCCTTACTTTATTCTCCTGCTCCCCCTGAGATGATTATCCATTTTTCACTAAACTTCTTCTCCCCCTTTGACATCAATGGCAAACAATGTGATCCAAAATTCAAAAATTTCAAAACTTTCAAAAATCTTTGTAATCTGCCACATATTTACATGTACAATCTTCATCTTAACTTGTGATTGAAGGCAAAATGTCACTATAGATGGTCTTTATTAGAGCTATTCCTCCATTCCATATATTTTTTGCACTTTTTAGAATGTTGATGTGGCCATTCATAAAAAATACTTGCTTCTCTGCCTTCTAGACATCTGATGGAATATCAATTAGTGCTTGAGATTTCAAGGCCTCATCGGCCAAAATGATCATGGAATCAATTTTGGGACTTAGCAGTCCTTTCAGCTGGCACAACCTGTCTTTGATTTCTCCATTCTTCTTCATTAGAGTATTCAGATCATTATGGATATTTTCAACTTGTGTTTCTTTGGCATTTATTGACTCAGTTGTTGGATTATATGTCTTAGAGATATTTATCAGTTTGAGTTCCAAGTCTTTGATTTTATCTTCTAGTTCCTTTGTGATCTTTGGCCAAGATAAACAAAATTTGTATATTTTTCCAGCTTCTTCAATGGCACTTTGTATGTTCTTAATTCCATTATCTAACAAAAATTTGTCTCGGTCTATCATGCTCTTCAACTCAACCAGTCTTCTATCATCAATTTCTTTCCTCATTTTTACTTCTATAGATTTTTCTAAGGATTCAAAATGTACACTTATAGAATTTAATAGCTTCTTGAGATGGTCAGCATGGGATAATGAGATATCCCTTTGAAATGATGGCAGCATCTTTTCCAAGATAGTGGATGCTTCATTGATTAGTTTGTTATCTTGACCATGTGATTGTAACAACTCTTCCTATGCCCTGGCCTGAACCACAGATACTAGCTTGAACTTTTGGAAAGGTGACAATGAGGCCAAGTTGATTGGACCTTGAGGGAGTTCAAACTCTTTTGCAATTTGTTGCCTATCAGAGACATCCACAGTGTCTCTTGCCCTCTTTGATATTTCTCCTTGACTTTGATCCGGAGGGTCTAAGTCCATAACTTCCTGTTGTTCTGAGTTTTTTTCTGGTGTAAGGTTCCTATCTTCTACATCCTCAGCTTGTTGCTCAGGGGATAGATTCATTTTAGTTCTACCTATATTCAATGTGTTTGTGTTAGGGGCTTGATCACTATGTTCTGGTCCTTGATCAAGGCTTGTCTCTAGTAGAGATGAGTCTTCATCTTTTGTTTCCTTACTGTCATAGATGGTGGAAATATTATGTTTCTTTATTATGTCCAAAATAATTTCCTCTATTTCCTTGACAACCTTGTCAACTTCTCCTATCATTAATGCATTCATTCTTTTCTTTGACCTGAACTCATTGTTAAGTGCCTTGGAGATTCTTCTTTTCTCTTCTAGAGTGATATCCAGACATAATGTTATCAGTGTGTGTTCTCTGAGCTCAACATCTTTAACAATAGCAGTTTCCTTCCTGACTGATAGAATACTACCCAAGGTATCTGGGAGATCCCCAATGATCTTAATGAGGGCTCTGTTGTATATGTTCAGATATTCTACAATAGCTTCTTCCAAGATCCTCTTGTTAGCATCATTATAATCATCATAAAACTCAGCCACAGGTTTCAAGTTATCATCAACAGTGACATACCTTAATACATCTTCAATCTTTAGTGTTGCATGAGACTCATCTTCTTCCTATTATTTGATGGGTGTTTCCCTTCCTATTGACTTCTCCTTGCTACTTTTGGATGCTTTGGTAGCATTAACTTTCATTTTATTTACCTCCTTATTTGATTCTATCTCTTCTTGATTAGTTGTTATGCTTGCATGCATTCTCTTAGCTTTAGTCTTCATTCTTTTGGAGCTAGTGGCAAGATTTTCCACATTTGCAGATGGTGTGGAACTAGATGGAGTGGATGAGGCTTCAACAGAAGTGGAGACACTAGTTTTTCTTTTAGCCTTCTTTGGCTTTACTAGCTCACCTTTGGGTTCTTTCGAAGCCCCAGATGATTCACCTTTTCTCTTTTATTTTGCTTCCCTAATAGCCTGTGCTTTTTCCCTTGCTTTTGGCACTTCTTTTGTGAATCCATGCTATATGGCAATTTCTTCTACCACTTTCTTCATTTTCCTAGAGATTTCAGGTTTTCTCACCTCAGCATCAATTTTGGCATGCAATTCATCATGAGTCCCAAATCTCTCTTCCTTGGGATCTCTGGGTTTGCTCATCATATATTCAACATAGTTTTCTAGTACAACTCCATCTACCTCATATCCCATAGGCATAACCCAGATCGTTCTGGGCTCAATGGCCTCCATCAAACACTAATCTTTTGTCACAATGAAGCAGATTGTATCCTTGAATTTTTCAACCACTATTTTGGGAATCCTTTTTCTAGCTTGCATTGATCTTTGGAAACTCTTGAAATAGCCCCATAGGGCTCCAAACTATGCATCAATGGTGCCTATGCTACTCAACAAATTTCTAATTTCAACTGCAACAGGTTTATCATTGGTCCAGAATAGGTTCTTTATACCAGGCAACTCTTGCATAAAATAGAAAAATAAACACATGATTAGTGTGCCAAATTTAAAGGGGTATTTACCTTCTTTTGTCTTCTTTAGGTTATCCATTACTTGCTATCAGAGCAATTCACAGATGTCATAATCCATATTTTCCTTAATCATTTGATAGGCTGTGTAGATGGCCGTGCCTAAAACAGAGTTCTCCCAGTTTGTGAAATAAACTTTGTATCCCAATACCATTGAGGCAAATCTCACAGCATGATCCTCAATATAATTTATTGTCAAGGCTCTCTTATCAAATTTCACTCTGGTATCTGTAATTATTGTATCATTCTTCACGACTTTCAATAGAGGTACTAATCCAGTAGAGCATAGTCCAGTGACCATCATAACAACATCTTTTGTAATCCTGAAAGGTCTTTCAAGCCATATGAATTCATCATGAACCCTGCTTAACACATACTGGACCCATTCATCTTCCATAATGGTTGGGAAATCTAGGTACTGATCAAATTTCTTTTCTTCCAATGCTAGATATTCATTTTTTAGTTTGAGATTCACATTACTCAAGTGTTTCATGTAAAGATCAGTAAACCTACTATCACCAAATTCCTCTAGGACAACATGAATATATGCCCTAACATCTTTTGCATGCATGACTCCATGAGGAACACTTGAGAATGTACCCAACTGATCGACTTCAGTTGATTTGAATGGATGTTTTTTGAATTTTGGTCATGCACACTCAATAATATCAACAACTTGTGGTGATGCCATTCCAGAAATAGATTTACAAGAAAGTTTTGGATGAGATTACTATGTTCCACCGAATTATGCTTTCCTTTTTCCAAGATTCTTTAGACCCTTCAATTCTTGGTTGTTGTTGCTTTAGATTTGTTCCAATCTCTCAAAATACTTGACGGCTTTGAGTGTAAAGTGATTTTGAGATTAAACAAGTTTCTTTTTAATCTCCACACGACGTGACCTAAATGTCATTAAATGTTGATTTCCAAAAGCTGCCAAAATCTTTCACTAAAGAACATAGTCGATTAGGATTGCTCTGCAATATGCCGTGTTGACCCTTTTTCTTCCAGTTTTTCTCCTAAGAGGTGTGTCACATCAGATTTCATTATACATCTTTGTGCTTAATTCTGGCATCCACATTTTGGCTGGGGGTTTTGAATTTTTCAACACTGCTCCCCCCTAAGCCAGAGCTCTCGATTTACTTCTCAGATGAAGTATTTGCACCAGATACTGGTGCGGATTGATCCCTGACTTCTATTACTTCTTTCTTGATCCATACCTTGTTCATTTCTTTCTTGGTTTCAATTGGATCAACTTTCTCTTTTCCTTTATCTCTCTGCTATGTTTTCCTTTCTTTAGAATAGTGATTTCTCTTCACATTTCTGCTTCTGCAAAATCTTTCAACATGTCCAAATTTGTTGCAATTGAAGCACATCACATTCATTTGATTTTGATTCCTTTCAGAATTTGATCTACATTGATTTTCCATATGTCCAAATTTATTGCATGCAAAACATTTTCCATTGAATGGTTGATTGTTCCTTGTATTTTGAAAGTTAGTCCCCATAGAGCTTCTGCATACAATAGCTTTATGACTAGTTCTATTGCAAGTGAAGAATTTACCTTTGAATGATTGTTCATTCCTCTAGTTGTTGAAACTTTTCCTAATCTGATTTCTACATTCATTTTCTCTATGACCAATTTTCTTGCAATTGAAACACTAACCAAAGAATAATGGAGTCTTTTGATTCACTTTGCTCCTACACTGAGTAGCCCTATGTCCAAACTTATTGCATGAATTACAATAACCATTGAATGATGGGTACCTTTGAGCATTTGGTTATAGTCTAATCAGAGGTCTTCTTCTTTGATTTCTGATCTGGTATCCTTTGTTTTTCCTTGACTCAGTGCTCATTTGACCAGAGTTTGAACTTTCTCCTTTCTCAAATCGTAAACCATGTTTGTCATCAGCACTCTTCTGGCTTGCAATCATTTCATCAAGCTTTGCAGTACTTATCTTGAATTTTTCTTCAAAACTTCTAGCCTTTTCCAAATCTATTTCTAAACTTATAATTTCTTTTTCAAGTTTAGTACAATCTTCTAATCCATTCTTCACAATCAAATTTAGATCATCTTCTGCTCTTGTTCCTTCTGTAACTTCTGCTTCCAAATCATTTAGGGCTTCATTTGTTGATAACAATTGGTCACTAACTTCTTTGTATTTGTCTTTGAATTTCTTGACTTTCTCTTTCAGCTTTAAGATGCATTCATCAGCTTGTTTCAAATTTTCCTTCAGATCTCTAACCTCTACTTTAGAATTTTCAAGATTCATAAGAGCTACTTCTAGTTGATTGTATCTCTCATAATTTCCATACCTTCTTTCTGCCATGTCCCAGATCTTCCTTAAGCTATTAAACTTTTTTCCAAGGAACCTTGCTCTGATACCAATTGTTGAATGTCAGAAACACTAAGAAGGGGGGTGAATCAGTGTTCTATAAATCTTTTCATGTACTTTTACTTTTAACCATTTCAAAAGAATAATCCAACAGAAGCAAAATATACAACTAAACAACATCCACAAAAGCATGACACATAACACCAAGATTTTACGTGCAAAACCCAAAGAGGGAAAAACCACGGAAAGGATTATCTCTCATAAATATATTTCAATCTTTACAAAAATGATGTTTAGGATTGGTCACTCCATGGGCCTAGAACATGCTAGCTTACAACCATGAAGTACAACTAGATTTACCAGGCTCACTGCCTCAACCCTAAACCCAGTAAGATTACAATGAGGGCTGTTAAACCCTAAGGGCTATTAAACCCTACTGGAGGCTCACTATTGGCTTACTGCCTTGATGACAAAAACTTGCTTCCAATTAGATCACACATGATAACTAAGTACTGCTTTAGCATTTACCACTATGCTAGGGTGTAGTCATTTAGCAACTGAATTCTAAATCCCAAGTCTTCATTGCTGCTTCTCTTCTAAATCTATTCTTCTATTAACATGCTCGCATCACACATACATAATTCTCACACACACTTCACACACAAATGGTCAATGGAAGATCATCGGTCTTATATATATATGCATCATGATTTAATCCATAATCAAGTCAGCATCCAAGAAGTATAATGTGTACATAGAAAGGTGTACCTTGTCACTCAATCCAATGCACTATATGTCGCATGGACCCAAATCCTCTTCCAAGCATGTTCATATAGGTCAGCTCTAATCATTCAACTACTACATAAATCCTCCAAACATTAACTCTTCTCCTCACAATGACTTATTTCACCAGTCAACCTATTCCTCAAGAGCATGCTTAACAACTTCATTTGCTGACTTACAACTTTTACTGAGGATCCCTAAACACCTTCCAAATCATATGAAGGACTCTTTACATATTCCCAATCTTAACCTTAGAACTGCAAGGCATGATATCATCTTGCAGAGAAACGCGGACCATCAGAACTCAGAATCTGTCTCTGTTAAACTTTGTCAAACACTATGTCGATACTTAGTAGCTTGTAGTTAACATTTTGGTGTACTTCAGATCTCCTAACTCTAGAATAAGATACTCCATATAAGTGTTTAGAACACCTCAACATTGCATCACCAAATACTTATCTGCAGAGGAATGCGGACCACTGCATTATGCCCTGTTCACTGTTCCTGCTATACCTTTGCTTACCCAGACTTAGACATTTATCCAAGATGACTTTCGGAGTCCAAGTCAGGACATAATCTTTGAGGCATATCACTATAAATCAACTGAGAACATCATACCTGAACCGCATTACCAGATCATCATCTGTGGAGGCATACTGTCCAGCTTACTATCTTCTACTCTACATACTTTCCATACTTACCCATTTCCTATCAAATAGACTTGGAATCTAATATGTTCTTCCAGAGATATCTCTTCCTATCATGGTGATAGGATCTCTGAGCCTTGTTACCATCAATGAGAATATACCAGAGCAGTGTCTCTTGCCAATAGGCTTACATTCAATGAAGCATGGGCTACTTGTTGACTAATCTCTCCAATGCCCATGACCAGGTGGCTATATATATGTTAAATGAAGATATTTTTAGGGTTGGTCTTTAAGCCAATTGCCTGATCTAGAAAGCCTAAGGATTTTTTTGGCGTCAACACATGATTTGTCTAGTTTGTAAGTGAAGGGATATATTTAGTTTTGTGTAGGAAGGTTTTATATTACAATTTCGAATGTAGTGAATGTTTCCACAAGAGTTTGTAATGATTTTGGTACATATGTAATCACAATTATGTATTTTCCTTTGCCACATTTGCTGGTATGAGTGTAACAGGTGTTTGGAGATGTGTGACAGCATCTCAATAAATACAAGGCTTTGTATTTGCCATCATTTTGTTATACAAGAATCACTGCAGTGCTCTTTTGAATTATTAAGTATGTTAATTGTATGAAAATCTATTGGAAAGTCATATATGTAAATGTATGTCTAGTTCGGTCGATCCTTTACTATGTATTCCTTTTCCTCCTTGCATTTTGTGACTCTATTGCCCAATGGAATAGGCACTGGTCCATATTGGAGAGGAACCAAACAATCTTTTAAAAGAAAACAAATCATTCACCCGTGGTTCAAGGTAAAAACCATCTTTCTTATGCATGTACATTCTCACAGTTGAATCAACTATATAGGGGTCATGTGACAGCCAGTTATTCTTGACTTAGTCACAATCTTTGGAGTCACTTGATGATGAGTTGGGTTTGGTTGTTCATCTGGTTTGAACTTAATACCTGTTCATGTATACCCCTTGGAATATCCCTCCAAAGTCTAAGTTGAGCTTGAAGTGCAGAGGAGTCTACCCACTCCTATAGTTGGCCAAAATTCCCCTTTACTTGTTGATAAACCTCTTCCTTTCACCTTGACGACAATCCCTAGCCTGAGTGTTTTAGGAATATTTTAGAGTTTTGGGTTGCAATTATTTTGGGAAGCAACAATCTTTATCTCCATATGTGATGGTGTCATAACTATTGGAAATGTTCCAAATTCACATCTATATTTCAGTATCTTTATAACAAGGAAATGATACTTTTGTTAGTTATTGGATTAATATCACTAAGTTAATGATCTTTGCAATATTTCTAGGATTCTATTTATTAATATGTCTTCCAATGAATCTTAGATAATGAATTTATGCGATTAATGTTAGTTTCATAATTAAGTTGAGAATTTGATAATCAACTTTTACATGAAATTGGTTCTAAGAGATTTTGAAATCTGTTAAGGGTTGTATCAAGATGATTTAGCCTAATCTCCATAGAGTTATAGGTCTAGCTAAGTGTAAAGAATCACTAGAGAAGAAAGGTAGTGTTGTATGTTACTTAGATCCTTTGAGAATCTTCTAAGGATGATTGTTGATTTACCTTCCTCTTGATAATTCTTTGACTTAAGAAATCTTGTTAAGACTCTTTGAGTATCATCTTAGTACTAGGGTAGTGTCAGATTACTTGTGGTATTTAATAGGATTATTGTTTATAGTTCAAGTCGTAAACATTTCTCATCACCTGGACTTGAGATCTTTTTTTAAGGCAATAGGATCACCGTGATACCGCCAGTAACCTATATCTCATACAAGGCATGAACTTTAGAAACTTCAGCTAGTAACATCATGTTACATTTGTGACACTTGGTTTGGAAGGGTGTGATGGCTTAAAATGATTGGTATGTGAACTAGAGATGTACTTTGTTTAGTTAATATCAAAAAATTGAACAAATTTAACTATTATTTCTTTATATATGTTTTTGCATCTCATTACTTCAAGATGTGATACAATTCTATGTTGATATGAACTCTTATACTCATCAAAATGTTATCATTGGATAAATTGGTAATTATGTTAAGATAGGGAATCTATTTTCTATACATTGGTTGAATGGATTAGTTAGGAAGATTATATTTTCCTAGAGAAATAGAATTATTTTGTTTGGTTGTTAGATAGGTGTTGAATATGGGGTCACAGAGAAGGGCAGGTTATGTTTTCTAACCTATCTAGCTATCATTAGCTTAAAAATATGGTTTGGCCAAAGTTTTGAATCAAATTAAGTATTGGCACTAGTTTGATTTATTTTCACTCTCTACCATATCATGATATATGTTCATTTGCAATAGTTTTCTATTTGTTAAATGTTAGAGATACCATGTTGCACCAGATTCCACCATGCTTGCCGGTTCTGATTGCTAGACCTCTCGTGAAGGGTCAAGCTTATCTTGTTTGAAATAAAGATGAGGAAGCATAAGCTTCATGGATGGGTTGTTAATCTCTTAGATGATGCTCTCTCTTTCTCTCTCCATCATCGCATTCACAAATGATGGTCTCTAGAGGATAACAATTTACGTTATATCAAGTTGTTTTATTATTGCCTTAATGGCTTTGATGATGTAAAGGAATTTATCCTTATTTTTAATTAACCTATGTTCTCTAGGTTATTGTATATTCATGTTGGAATATTGTTGTGGAATAAATTATATTGAGTAAAAATTTTAATTTTACTCTTTTGTGTTATATTTTATTGTATTAATGTGAGTGGTCCTTGTATATGGTTTCAGAGCATACCATGTTTAGCACTACTGCCTAGAGTCTTCTATGATTAAGGTTGCATTATATGTAAATTTAAACTTGTCAAATGGATTGATAGTACAGGTGCATCGAATGTTTTATAGACCCTGGTTCGTGGTCAAAATTTTCCTAGATGTGTTGGAACATTGTCTGATTTGAAGATGGCTCATTTTGGAACCAAGTAGAGGAATATAGTTTGCTTGTTGATTAATCAAAGCACTCTAGGAACAATTCTAGGGCCTCGTGTTTTCCTCACTTTGGTTATGTTTTTCTTTTCATAAGATTCTCTAGTGAGGGAGATGAAATGGAGTAAAATCATAAGGAAGAAGAAGATGCAGAAGATTGAATAAATAAAAAAATGAAATAATTTGGAATGAGAGATCTCTCTCAAGACATAAAATTAGTATGGACTAAATTGATGAAAGAAAATTAGACAAGGAGAAGATATTATCAATATTTTAGAAATATAAATTTTAAAGGGAATAATATTTGGTGAAATCAAACCTCCTAGGTAGAAAGGACCTAGAGATGGATAATATGGTTGTGTAGAAAAGATTGACCACAATGAATGGAAGGATATCTGTGTTGTGATGAATAATAAGAAATATATTTCAATTTATTTACTTAAGGATCCAGGCATGGTTTAGGTAGAACCCATGCAAATCTTCCTTAGAATGCAAAATAGGGTTGTTTTATGAGTCTTTTGTCAACAACCTAGAATAAGGATTTTTTTGGTTTGAGTTATTGTCTTTAGGCAAGGCAAAGATTCTTGATGTTTGTGAAGGATAAGAAGTCATGTATGCTTGAATTCTTGTTTTGAAATTGTACTTTGTGTACTTTATGTGAGAAATGCATTTTGTGTGATTAAGTTTGACCTAGTCCTTAATGTTTGAAGAAATCTTGATTGTACTAATGAAATAGCCTCAAAAGGGATTATATAGTTTTATTCCTACTAATGTTCTAACAACTTGTGCAAGTAATTATTTGTTAGACACATGAATTATGTTGTTATAATAAATTAGGTAAAACTAAAGTAATTGACATCTTGGATAGGTGGACTGTCTATGATGCTAAGATAAAACATGAGAGATGAAGGTATGCTAAATCCTAATTTAGAATTTAAAATCATCAGGATGATGACTATTCCAATCAAGGAAGGATGTCACAATCCATCATATTAGTAAACAAATAATGCAATTTTGAAATAAAATATTATACTATTATTAATTATTTTAAGACCTTTTGAAAAATTAAGAAACAATAAATGATTATTGTGAAATTCAATTATTTTTTAATTTATTGATGTATGATGATTATTGTGATTCTACGAATGATGATTAATCACTTGATGTTTCAATGAGTGAGACAGGGGTTCATTGGAGAGAGAGAGAGAGAGAGTATCATCAGGTATAGGCACTCTAGTTGTTGAGAAACGAATGGTTGTGATGGGAATCTCACACACACTCACTTAGGAAAATAATATTCAAATCTAGATGTTAAAATAATTCAAATGTTTGTGTGTTTGTGTCAAATATTGTTTATTTTAGATTTAATAATTTCTTTGATAGGAAATAATTCTTTTCCTAGAAAAGAAATTAATAGGTTTCCTTATTTGTAGCTAGTTGTCAAAATAATCAATAGGGATTGATTTATGAGAGATATTATTTTTTTTAAATTTTTTTCAAATGTGTCTGGTAAATTTTTAATGTGACCAGTGATGCTGGTGCGACATGCCCTTTAGCTCCACGCGAATGCTTTTGCCTGAAGCAATGAACCGATGAGGCCACAACATGGGGGACCTCATCCCCTAGCAAGAACACTTCAAACCCGCAATCTCATTGGCCTAGCAAAGGTGTAAACCTGCGAGCTCGTTGGCCTAGCGGGGGTTTGAACTTTGGTGGCCACCACTACTACCAAGTGACTTAACCACCGAACCATGCCCTTATCGGCTATGAGAGATATTATTTAAAATAGTGTTTCATTTTATATTTATTTGTTGCATTCTTTTTAATAGTTATGTGTTGTCAAAAATAATAAATAGGAATCTTTTTCTTCTTAAGAGGAATGGGGTTAAATATAGAAAAAGACTGAGTGGGGGAAGTAGTGGTGGCAAATTTAAAGCTTTGTCTATTTTATTTTTTGAGAGTGGAAAAAAGATGCTATGTGCAAGATCAAATTCTTTTAAATAGGAAATGAATTAAAAATTTAGCATGCATGCAAGGCAGAGAAGAATTAGGTTCCCGAAAAAGAAGACAATCGAAAAAGAAGAAAATTTGGAAAAGGCAAAAATTGAAAAGGGTCCAGGGTTTTGGGAAATGGCTCTAACAAATCTAGGTATGAAAATCTTTAAATAATTTCTTATTTTCTATTGAATGTGTATGAATCTAGAAATGGCTGAGTAAAACATTGAATTTCATGTTTAAATTCATAAGTTCCTCCATTGTTAAGGGTATTCTTTGGTCTGTGTATCATTGTGTTTGAATTGTAAATCTTGGTATTTTTAAGATCGTGACTCTTTGGAACTAGTTTTCAATTGTGCGTACATGTTTTTTGAACCCGAGTTTTGTGTTTCTTGTCATTTGATAAAATACTTCATCAGGATGATCATCATTTATTTATACCACCCTTTTTATCTTTTGGACTTTAGCAAATTCTTTGATAAATTGTAATCCTTATCCTAATGAATTTGTTTGACCTAAAGGCTTCTCTAGTTATTTCATCAACCGAAAAGTGTAGTAACTTGTTCAACCCGTATAATTTTTTTTTTTTAACAACTTATTCATCCATTCTATTTTATCTTTTATTGCCCTGTAAGCTTTTTCTATGGCCTGTAAACAACCTACATGATCTGGAGTGACTTGCTTGCTTCTTCAATTAGACTATGCATATTTTATTTGGCCTTTCTTATTGATTCTATCAACTTGGATATTAAAAGTCTCCTTGAATTTATCTCATTTGAATAATATATTTCCTTTATCTACTTTATAAGTCCATTCACATTTGCATTGATGTATGCTACCTATTGGTGCTCGAACAATCTGGTTCTCAAATTTGCAATATTTTTCCCCAATATCCATCAAATATCCCACATTTTGCCTTTGCAGTTTAAACCCACCATTTATATCCAATTTAAGAAGTATTTTCTATGGGTTTCATTTAGAAAACTCTAAGTATAATTCCCCACATTCCTTGTGTTTCCTTCCCTTAGAAAAAATTGGTTCCTTTATAGCCTTTGTTGGTGAATTGGCAAAATGACAAACTTATGAACTTGGTTCATGGGTTCGTCATTTCATTGATTTGCCGATTTACTGACAAGGAGGTGAAGGACAAGGCAAAACATAGAGAAAAAGGAGGATGGCCGGTCTTTGTTGGTGAAATTTTTGGTTTGTAAACTTGTGAGTTCACTGATGGAAGGTTTTGCCAACAGTGACTTAACCAACAGTAGGAGAGACCATGAAAAATGAAAATTTTCTAAGGCATGAGAAGAGTGCAAGATTTTGTCAGCAAAAGTTTGGGTTCAAGAACCTGAAAGTTCACCGATAGCTAAGAAAATCAAAAGGAAGTGAAAATTCTTCTAAGGCAAGTGAAGAAGTAGAGGATCGCCTTTGTTGGTGAATTTTGTAGTTTGTGAACCATTAAGTTCACCAAATAAAGAGTTCGTTGAGGAGACATTTTGGTGACAAAGGGAAGCAAGCCTTGGTTGGGACAAGGAATGGTTAGCAAACCATTGGGTTTGCTGATGACGTGGTTTTTCGCTAGGGTAAATTACCGATAAAGGAACCATCAAAGAAGAAGATAGAAGAAACAAAGGAAGGTTCACGTCGGGTTGATTTCATTAATAGGTGAAATGGCCAAGTAAGGAGATAAAGAAAGTTTGGTAAAGGGAAGATTTGTCGATAGTAAATAAAAAAGCTAGATGGAGGAAGGAACAAGTCAAGCAAGAGAAGTTCGCTGCAGAAACATTTTGCTAATAAAGCAAAAGGGCACCAATGGTAGATGAAGAAGAAAAGAGAGACAGTCCCAAGGTTCACAAAAGTAACAATTCACTGACAAAGTGAATAAAAGAAGGGAGAATGAAGCATAAAGAAAGAGGTTCGTGATGAAGATATTTTACCAATAAAGGGAAAAGATAGATGGGTTGGGTGGCAAAATCAAATGAAAATCAAAGCAAATGTAATAGTTTAGAATATTTTAAACTTAGTGTAAAATATTTTAGATGGTTTCAAGGGGCTTTATGTAGTATTTTGGTATGTTTTGTTTCAAGTGCATATCTGCCTAAAATCGTACCATGATTACAAGATGAAACTTGCAGATTTGTACTCAACATTAATGAATTGTAGGTCAGAGTTGTGTAGGTTGTTCAAATAGTGAAAATCTTAAATACACTTGCACATATGGAGGAAAAGTGGATGTTGCAGGTACTAGAAGGTGGATTCAAACCTTCCCTCATTATTTCTCTTGGTACACAAAGAGTGTGGGAAATCTTCTTTTGCCATTTTTAGGGTTGTTAGGGAAGGGGCAAGCTTCCAAATGTGCAGATTTTTTGACATTATAGTGGGCTGAATTCAATGAAGCGTGGGTGTACTTGTTGACTAATACAGTGCTTGGGATTGTGTACAATGTTGAATTGCTATATATGCATATGTTTTTTTATTGATTAAGGGCTGGTCACTGAACCAATTGTTTGGTCTATGTCAAACTCCATTATTAACCAATACATTAATGTAAAAAGGGCATGCACATTACTCAATAGATCAATAGATCCTATATCAAGAAACCTACTAGCTATATAATGTGTTACATTTACATTGTCAACCAGGGAATTGTATTATTCTTGGATGATGCTTGTACTATGTGTATAGTTAAGGATTTCTGAGTTTTAATCTAGAAGTTGTGTAAAGCAATAAACTAGTTGAAAGAAACAAAATTTTGATTGTAAGAATTTATAATACTCTAAGTAAGCAGGACTGATAGGAAATAACTAATGCTTATTTAAATAGTTGTAATCGAATGGTCTTATGTGATTCCAGATAAAAGAGCAGCTAACAGTGTGTTCGATGATCACCTTGACTTAACAACGTAGATTATCAAAGTTTAACTAATTCATACAACACAACTCATTACAACATGCATTAATCATATATATATATATATATATATATATATATATATATATATATATATATATAAACATACAATATAAACTAACATATGAACAGATTGGAGAGACATAGTACCTTAAGTGGCCCTTGCTTGAGTGATTGTGATTCCACAAAATCTAACTAAATCTTCACTATATCTTTGAAATCATTAATTGAACTCAAAACATGTGTTCTTTTATTGAATGCTGAAGAGAAAAGTATAATAATGAAATTTTGTAATACAATCTCTGTCTAACCTCTTGTATATAGGAAATCTAATCCATATATAGACAGGATCAGCCTTGCCTATTTGAACAAAACAACTAAACAATAAATACTATACCTGTCCATTATCTAACAATGCAGGAAGATAAATTTATTACAAAGAAAACTAGGAATAGGAAACTAAACTACCATGAAGGTAGCATAGATAGTACAATCCTACTATAACTCTCTCTAGTCTTTATGAAGAACAATCAAGACTAGAAATAGAACATGGAGCATGATCTAAGATTCATTCATTATTCATGACCACACCATCTGTCAAAGGATAATCGTCAAAGAGTGGAGAGTTATAGATGACTCATCTCAGTCAATTCAAGGTCTTCTTCATTTGGTTGCAAGTGCCTATATTGTCTACTATGGGTATCAACACTTCCTTTTCTATGGGTTGCCTAGTGGTCTTCATGAAATGTAACCATGTTCTTGTTGCATGAGGAGTTAGTACATCACATGGCATTTATACATCACAATCACTAAAATTAACATAAAGTACCATCATATTTCATGAACAATCAACCATTCACACATAATCAATAATCAACATATTATATACCCATATTCATGCTTTCAATGTCTCAAGGATGATTATAGACATAATTAGTATATATAAAAGTCTAGCAATGTCTTATGAAATATGTACTTAAAGCAAGAGAAACAAGACAAAACATGGCATCATCAATCTGCAGTGCCTCAAGATAATTTTAGGGCTTCAAATCAAACTAGTTAGGGCATTGAATGGAGGAATGTGTTTGATGCAGCATAGAAATAGATTGTAATGCATATTTCATGTAGTTGTATGTCTCCATGACTATTTGCATAGAAGAGGTAACTAGCTACCCAAGAATAGGGAAAGCTGCACTCCATTAGGTGGTGCCTCTCCCTTGGTGAGAGATGTGGAGGTGTTTTTTCTGTGACAAGATAAGTTTCTATATCTGCATAGCAAGGAGTTTGTACAATCCGTGCAAATAAGTGCTCATCTAGAAAAGAATCATCAATGATTGGGTCAAGTCATTACAAGTAGGGATCCTTGAGAGGAAGTCAACAACAACATTGGCCTTCCTAGGCTTGTCCACAATGGTGATATCAAATTCCTAGAGTAGCAGTAACCATCTAACCAACCTACCACTTATCACTGGTATGTTCAAGTATCTTATTGCTGCATGGTCACTGTGAATGAAAATTGGGTCAAGTCATTACAAGTAGGGAGCCTTGAGAGGAAGTCAACAACAACATTGGCCTTCCTAGGCTTGTCCACAATGGTGATATCAAATTCCTAGAGTAGCAGTAACCATCTAACCAACCTGCCACTTATCACTGGTATGTTCAAGTATCTTATTGCTGCATGGTCATTGTGAATGAAAATAGGATACTCAGTGATATAATGCATGAACTTATTGATTGCATAAATAGCAACCAACATTTCTTTCTTAGTGATAGTATAGTTAAGTTCAACACCTTGGAGATTCTTACTGATGTAGTAAATTGCATATTCCACATTCCCTTCTTTTTATCCTAACACAACCCCCACAACAAATTCATAAGAATTTATATTTATATGGAAAGGTACTACCCAATTAGGTCCTCTAAGTACAAGTGTCTTTGTTAATGACCCTTTGAGATTGCCAAAGGATGACTGGCAGTCATCTGTCTAATTAATTTTTTCATCTATAGAGAGTAAGATAAACAAAGGGGGAAGAATCTTACTGAAGTCCTTTATAAATCTTATATAATACCCTACATGACCTAGAAATCTTCTAACATCTTTCTATTTTTGAGGAACAAGCAATATTGAAATGATTTCAATTTTGTGTGGATCCACTTGAATGTCTACTTTGGACACAAAGTGAGCAAGTACTACTCCTTCTTGTGTCATCATGAAACATTTTTCATGACTAAGAGATAGGTTATGGTCTTGACATCTCTGTAGTACTTTTTTTAGGTTTTTCAGGGCCTCCTCATAAGACTCTCCATAAGTGGTGAAATCATCCATATATACTTCTATAGAGTCATGGGTAAGGTCAACAAAGATGCTTAAAACAACTCTCTGAAATGTGGCAGGTGCATTATAGAGTCCAAATGGAAGGACTGAATAGGCATATGTCCCCCATGGGCATGTGAATGTGGTCTTATCCTGGTCCTCAAGGGCTATCTTATTCTGGTTATATCCACTATATCCATCAAGGAAAGAAAAGTACTTTTTCCCAATGAAGGAGTCTAGGACCTGGTCAAAGAAAGGAAGAGGGAAATGATCTTTCCTAGTGGTAGTATTTAACTATTTGTAGTCTACAAAAACTTTCCACTTACCTCCTTTCTTTGGTACTATTATTAGTGGAGATATCCATTGGCTATCTGATAGTGAATATATGAATCTTGCATCCAGTAATTTTTGCAATTCATTCTTCACTATGTCTCTTACTGCAGGATTCATCCTTCTTTAAGGCTACCTAATAGGCCTGCAACTCTCATTAATGTATATCCTATGCATGCAGAGGTTGGGATCAATGTGCTTCTTATCATGATAGTCCCATCCAAATTATGTCTTGTGGGTCTACAACATTTTTATTAGTTCAATCTTTTGGACAAATGTCAATTCACTGTTGATGTTAAGTGTCCTTCCTAGTGTAATGTCAAGTAGTGTTTCCATGTCCATTACAGAGGCAATATCTAATCTTGATAAGTTGAGGCTACAATTATGATGCAATAAATAATGAAACATAATGTTGGTGGAAGCATAGGCTGGAGTGTTGACTATAGGCAGAATATTGTGTAGTGGGTAGGCCAAACATACTAGACATGGGTCTTGCTGCATGTCTATTCCATAATTGTTTTGTATGATATTGAAAAACACTTCATCTTCATCCTAGATAGCCAATAATGGGCCTCATTCAATTATCATTAATGTCTGAAGAGAATATTGGTCAGTATCCCCTAGGTCCAACAAGATAGTTTGCTCCATATCAACAAAAGGTTATGTAGGTGGATAAATGACAAATTTTTTGTTATATTCCCATTACAAATTATCATATTCCCTTACCGACATCCTATTGTTTTGGGTGGGAAAAGATGGATGTGTGAATGTTTGATGGTTTTAGTTGTTTATGTGCAATCCTCCTTTCCCATTAAACATTCCAAGGGCTTATCAATCGAGTTGAATCTCCACTAAGTGAGAGTAGTCACCTATCATGTTGGGCAACCACTTGGGAAGCTATGGACTTGGATATGTCAAACAATGTCTTTATCTAATGCTCAATTATGCTTAGAAACTCTAATTATCCAAATCAGTAAGCAAATTATCAAATTACGGTAAATCCTTTTAGATTGGAACAAAGGACAGAGATACTTAACTTACTATTTTTTTAAATTTGGAAGATGGAGAAGTCGGGGACATGGGGACTCGTGCCCAAGTCCAAGGTACCAATTTATTTGAGGACTTCTGATCTTCTTCTGACACTGATCTGTATTGCAACTTTAGTTTCTAGAGATTCTGATGCAGAGGACATGAGGAGTAGTGCCCTAGTCCAGGAAAAGCACCAGTGTCTTGCTTCTTTCTAGATCCCAAATCCTTGATGTCTGCTAATCTTCCTTGCAACTCCACTTCTTCCAGATGTGACACCTATAATAGGTGTAATCACAAGGAGTGTGGGAGGCAGCTGTAATGTTTAGAGGCTTGCCTTGATCAAGCATTGGAGAGACATTCAAGTCTTCCGAACATCATTGTCAGATGAGAGTGTGTATCCTAGTGGGATAGAGGAAAATGTCTAAATGAGAAATGATTGAAAACACAAATGATATCACCTTGTAGTGAAGATCTCATGGAGGAAAGATGCTCTTCATGCCATGAGGAGATGGCTGTCAAATCTACAAATATGTCATGTCCCCTTTTCAAAAATAGCACTTGCTATTTTTAGTAAGTTTCCCCTATCCAGAAATAGTAAGTTGAGACTAAAGGATAGCTTTGGGGAAAATAATAATTATGTAATATTTTATTTGTTCTAGAGAAATTTCAAATATTAGGAGCAAACAAATATTAAATAAATTATATTTGATGCTCATGATAACTCCTTGGGTGTTGGAATTGGAAGGAATCTTGAGTGGTTGAAAAATAAAAGATTTGCATATCTTGTGAGTTGGCAAATCGGGTAGGTGGGAGTTATAAGTTTTATTATGGCATTAGAGGTTACATGCACTTCATGCAAGAGAATATTTCCATTTGGGTCGTGAGTTTTCTATTTGGCACTTTAATTGCATACTAATGCCTTGAAAAATGTATTTTGAGTTGTCAAAAGATGCCTTTTAAGTGGTAGAATATGAAAGGCTAATTTTAGAGATGTTATAATGCATTTTATGACTTTTGTAAGTGCCAAAGTTTGGGTAAAAATATTTGGACGTGAATCTAAAGATGGTAGAAGTTTCCAAATGTTCAAGGAGCCTATAAGTATTGTTTATTTTGCATGCAGAGGGACTATTGCCATTTTCACTATTTTCTTGCAGAGCGGATGCTTGTGCAGCTTCAGTGGACAGGGAAACCATTGAAGATGGAGCTTGTGGCCGGAGGACATGAGTTCCCAACAATTTGAGGATGGTGTTCTTGGGTTCTTATAGCAATCTTACTTTAGAAGTTGCAGTGGAGCAAAAGAATTCAACAGAGTAGAGTTATTATGTGTTTACAGGGGTTTGTAGTGCATTTGTAGTGTGATTTTGGTGTTGTTTGTAGTGCTATTAGTAATTGCTATTGTGTAGGGGTTTGTATGCTGTATGTGCTGCTATACATCATCATATACAACACCATATTCCAGCCATACTAAGTTGTGTGTTTTTTTGTGGGTTTGGAGACATTACAGTGACTTATACATTGTGTATTTCAACATTTGGTGTAATGGGTTGTAGCTGAAATTGCATACTTTCTGTAGGAGTTTACTGCTGTGTTATTTTTATGTATCAAACCTGTACCCATGTGTTTACATCAGAAATTCATAATAAAAAAGGTTTGAAGTGTTTGTGACAATTTGGAATGTTTATTGTGCAAACTAGTTACTAGATTTTAGGTCTTGTGATGAATATTTGTGTTGTAAGTGCAAAAGTTATTTTCAGATTTTGGGTTCATATAAAAAATCAGATTTGGGGACATCTCAATGGTATCAGAGCATGATCTTTCTAGTCTATAGGGTTGTTTGCTTCATGCTTCTTTGTGAATGAGACCTCAAAGCTTTGAGAAGAGAGCAAAGGAAATTAGTAGTTGATTCAAAATTTGGAGAAGAGAAAATCATGGCTGAAGATGTTGAGATATCAAAGTGGTTTGAATAATATTCCAAGCAATCTGAAGCCTACAAATCAGCTATTTCATTTGAAAGACTTCTAGAAATTTATGGTAAGAAACAAAAGAGAAAGGAGCCAGAAAAGAAGGCCATAGAACTAGAAAGGGTGATGGATACACTAGACCCACAAAAGATCAAGGAAGAAAAGAAACTAGAATCAAAGCATTAGGAGTCTGTTGAGAAAAATATTTCCTTGCAAAAGGAAGAAGAGAAATTAAATTCAAAGAAACCCATTCAGAAAGAACCTGACATGCAGTTGGAAGGTAAAAATCCCTTTTTAATAGAAGATGTTTATTTGACTTCTAATGATCTTTTATGTCAGGAAAGTATTGATGAAGTTAAGAAGGGAAAGGAATCACTTGCCAGTTGTGAAGAAGGCAAGATGGAGGAACTTGCACCGATTCATGTAATTACTTCTAGAATTCTGGATGGGGTTTTGAGTAATAGGAAGGAAGGTGTTGAGGATATCCCAACAAGGTCTCTTATGGAAAAGGTGGATGAGCATGTTGATTGTAGCTTGAGGTATGAAAATATTTCAAATTTGTCTCCTTCTATGTCACTACAAAATTCTAGTCATCATGGAAAACATGCAAAAAAGGGTGATAGAGTAAGGGATACAACTTACAGTATAGGGCATGAGGACTCTTTGATTCAAGCCCAGAATTGTATTTTCATATGGGATCCAAGTAATCTCTTTGGAATTAAATTAGTTAGAGACATTATTGAGTTCTCCATCTCTTCCATTTGGAATGAAAGGACATTTATGAGGAGTCATATAGAGTTTGTTATGCTCTCTAACCACACTATGAAGGATCAATGTTCACATTTTATGGATCACTTGTGCAAGCCAAGTACCACACTTGAAGATAAGATTTTAGGTTATGGTCAAATGGAGATAGGCATAATGAAATGTTTATCATGGGAATGTGGTAAGGAAAGAAGGTCTAAATTTAATATTGTCAATTTTATTTCTAAACATGGCATGGTGCTTTCAAGATCAAGATTCATGCAGGTTTAATACCATTGGTTGTATGGAGGACTAATGAAGGAGGAGTCATTACAAATGTTGGGCATCATGGAGGAAAGGCGTTGGGTCATCCTGGTGGGTGAACAAGAGACGTACAAGGACTTCATATTTATGGGTTTTGAAGGAATACAGTGTTACAAACAATTTTCAGCCCACATACCATCTAATCCAAACCATCTTACAAATGGTAGAGCTGTGAGTGACATGGTAAGAAATCTTAATTTCTTTAATGTTGATAATAATTTGATCACCATCCATACTTGGGAAGATATTTGGGAGTATTTGAATGTGGTTAGGAAAACATTTCAGCAACATGATCATTCTTCCAAAGTATCTATAGAAGATATTGACATCACCTATGTGGATCAAATTATTATGAGAAAGAATAGGTTACTATTTTTGAAGGTTTTTAGAAGTATACAGAAATGGGTGAAGGGAATTTCTGTCATTATCTGGTTGATCATAGCTTCCACATTGCAAATATTGTTGATTTTGATATTTCCTAACTTTGAATGGATAGCTGCATTCATGGACACTTGCACATGGGAGGATTGTTATAGATTCATAAGTATTGCAGCCAACAGTATAGTGGGAATTCTAGCCATGGAGAAAACTATTTTTCAGTTTGTGGCTATTAATGAGAATTTTCTAGTTCTCACATGGTCTTCCACTAATGTTACTTTGACCAGATGGATGATTCTTGCCCAAGTTTGTCATTTATTCAATTATTACATCATTGGTATATGGCTAATCTTGGTGATTTCAGTTACGGGCAGCAGTATATTGGTACATTTGGAGGAAGTCTCCTTACATAATGATGTTAGGAGAAGGTCTCCACTACTAGCGGGAATTACTCCATTCATTCTAGTTCTAACCTGGAGGAGATCCAAAGAGGTATGTGATTGCTATGATGTGTTTTCAGCCTACATGCAAGTTGATTTATGCCATGAAGGATTCTCATGGAGGAGATTTGAAGAGGAATCCCAAAATAACTATATTGGAAGGCATGATCATGAAAATGATTCCTCACTAGTTACTAATGATGACTTTCAGCTTGTCAAAATTTGTAGATCCACAATTTATGCAAGAAAATTCAAATTGGACATACCAGAACAAAACAAAAATGGTGCAAAGAGTTATATGGCTCAAAGGTTGGAGCCTATGGGTCAATTCATGAGTACTCAAGGCATATGGGAAGTTGCAGCACAAAAAACATTGAAGGGTAGAAAGGAGGTAATGGTTGATGATTCTACCAAAATGCCTATTCACTGTTTTGGAATTCATGATGTTGGGAAGGTTTCTAACATGGTAGAACCTATCATAAGTGTTTTTGCCACTAATATTTTAGACATTTTGAAGAGTGATAAGTATGTGCTAATAGATGTTCTTAGGGAGTACATCATCTTCCCTCAGGATAAGTTATTGTTTGCATACTTGGAATTTAGAGTATGGTGGTTTGAATGTTGTTGTTGTATGATGCTAATGGCTGTTCCACTACTATTATGTGGCTCCTATAGATCAGTCCATGAAGCTGGAATTAACATCTCTCAAGATGGGGTAATGTATGGGTCTATTACTTTGCATTTCTTTATTGTTTATTTCAACAATGTGAAGAGGAAAGAAGTAATTCTTTCTGGAATATGCACTTACTGTTGTGGAGGATGTAATGGCTATTTTAATAGTCATAATAGTAAAAACAATCAGACCCATAACTTCATCAAATGTCTCAAGAGTCTCGGGTACAAGTTGCCCAATGATAGTGCTTTCCTAGTTAGAGTTTCAAGACACTATTTGGCTTGTTGTTGGAGATTGTCTTGTAAGTTTTTTGAGGTGGGAACTATCAAGCACATCAATAAGTCAACTAATATAGTTGAGGATGCAATATTTTTTGCTCTCATTTTGAAATTACCTTTGGGTGATCGATTTGTGCTAGTTAGACTCAGGGGATGCATAGATTACCACTAGAAGGGCTTGTGGTGTGCAAAGTCAATATCCAGAGTTGGGCAGAATATTTGTTGCTATTACATGATGATACTTGTTGTCCCTCTACAGATATTTTCTTGTTATAGATCAGCTAACGAAGTTGAAGGTACCATCCATCAAGTTGAGGTAAAATTTGGGCCTACTAGAGTGCATTTCAGCCATATATTTTGCAATGTTTTGATGATAGAAGTGGTTGTTTTATTTAAAATATGCACTTTCTAATCAATGTTATATTGTTCCTAATAACAACACAAATCAGTTTTATATCATTGGAGAAGTTGCAGGGGACTCAGGTTTGATTGGTCACATGATAGTGCATATAAACAATGGAGGGCATTTGGTGAGTTCATAGAATTACATGGGAAAGCTATGGTTCAAATTTGGGATTGGAGTGTTTGTAAAAAAGTTTTGCATAGACATGTTTGTTGGTTTCATGACATTGTTGCATAGAAGTTTAAGTTTCCATATTTGCATAATGTTCTATGGCAAGAGTTATCTCACTTGACAAGTACAGGAGCTAGGCTCTATGGACAGCTTAGCACGATTTACCATCTTGGCACAATGAATTTAAAACATCTTGATTTGCATTGCTTGAGGACAAGCAATCTTAAAGAGGGAGGACTTTTCATGTCCCCTTTTCAAAAATAGCACTTGCTATTTTTAGTAAGTTTCCCCTGTCTAGAAATAGTAAGTTGAGACTAAAGGATAGCTTTGGGGAAAATAATAATTATTTAATATTTTATTTTTTCTAGAGAAATTTCAAATATTAGGAGCAAATAAATATTAAATAAATTATATTTGATGCTCATGATAACTCCTTGGGTGTTGGAATTGGAAGGAATCTTGAGTGGTTGAAAAATAAAAGATTTGCATATCTTGTGAGTTGGCAAATCAGGTAGGTGGGAGTTATGAGTTTTATTATGGCATTGGAGGTTACATGCACTTCATGCAAGAGAATATTTCCCTTTGGGTCATGAGTTTTCTATTTGGTACTTTAATTGCATGCTAATGCCTTGAAAAATACATTCTGAGTTGTCAAAAGATGCCTTTTAAGTGGTAGAATATGAAAGGCTAATTTTAGAGATGTTATAATGCATTTTATGACTTTTGTGAGTGCCAAAACTTGGAGAAAAATATTTGGACGTGAATCTAAAGATGGTAGAAGTTTCCATATGTTCAAGGAGCCTATAAGTATTGTTTATTTTGCATGCAGAGGGACTATTGCCATTTTCACTATTTTCTTGCAGAGCAAATGCCTGTGCAGCTTCAGTGGATAGGGAAACCATTGAAGATGGAGCTTGTGGCCAGAGGACATGAGTTCCCAACAATTTGAGGGTGGTGTTCTTGGGTTGTTACAGCAATCTCACTTTAGAGGTTGCATTGGAGAAAAAAGAATTCAGCAGAGTAGAGTTATTGTGTGTTTACAGGGGTTTGTAGTGCATTTGTAGTGTGATTTTGGTGTTGTTTGTAGTGCTGTTAGTAATTACTATTGTGTAGGGGTTTGTATGCTATATGTGCTGTTGTACACCATCATATACAACACCATATTCCATCCATACTAAGTTGTGTGTCATTTTGTGGGTTTGGAGACATTACAGTGACTTATACATTGTGTATTTCAACATTTGGTGTAATAGGTTGTAGCTGAAATTGCATACTTCCTGTAGGAGTTTTCTGTTGTGTTATTTTTATGTATCAGACTTGTACCCATGTGTTTACACCAGAAATTCATAATAAAAAAGGTTTGAAGTGTTGTTGTGACAATTTGGAATGTTTATTGTGCAAACTAGTTACTAGATTTTGGGTCTTGTGATGAATATTTGTGTTGTAAGTGCAAAAGTTATTTTTAGATTTTGGGTTCATATAAAAAATCAGATTTGAGGACATGTCAAAATACAAACACAATAACAAAACAAAGTACTACTCTGCAACACAATGAATGCCTTGAATCACTTTCACAAAAAGCTTGTTAATCCAAAATGCCATCTAGTTTCCAAATGAAACCTAATCATGCTTATATAGGCAACTACAAAGATTCCCACTAAGAATTTTGTAATTCAAACTTTGGATGTTGGGATAGGACCTAATTAATGGTCATAAAACTTGTTGTGATGTTCACAACACACCCCATTATGCTCCTTAGCAAAATGGGGACCCCTGCTGATGTTTTGCTTTTTGCTTCTGCTTGTGTTTTTCTGCCTTCTGGCGGTTTGGTAAAAATGAAGGTCAGGTGCATCATCATCATGAGGTCAGTTTGTCAAAGTTCATATTTTGTTTCTCTGACCTCATATTTAGAAAGAGCTTGAAATTCCATGCAGATTTGCCTTTTACTTCACTTGAAAATTCGTCCATATGAGGGAGTTATGCACAGTCAAAGTTTCGGTCAAACCTGATAATTGCAAGAGGATCATCATTTTTTATCCTAAGTCATGTTGTCAAGATCATCATGATTTTGATCTATCACCTGATAAAATCATGCAGTTGAAATATCTGGACGTCAATTTTAGGTGGTAGTGCCCTTTACCCGTCAAATAGCCTTATGCGCATCAAAAGCATCATGATTTTAGGAGGGTCATATTTTATAAACTTGGCTTTGCTGTATGAAGATCATCATCATCATATTTGAACCCCCTCCTCGATAATATCCTGAGGTTCAAATATCATGATGACGTCAACTTTAAGTCACGATAAGTTTCCCCATCGAGCGGTCTTTGTATCGCGAGCATCATCATGATATTTTTGTATCGCCTAATCTTATAATATCGTGCTGATAATATAAGATCACCCTGACTTAGAAAATCCACCTTCGGCATATTTGCATGTGCATGTTTAAAATCCTATTGGAGGGTCATCATCATGATATTTGCTGAACCTCGCTAGGATGATGATGACGACTTCATATCCTCCTGATCTCCTTTTGAATGATCATCATCATCATCCTGATCTTTCACAAGAGGGTCATATTCGCTGAAATTCGCTAAGTGATGGAGTCATCATCATCATAAATCGATGAGGATCATCATGTTCATATCCTCCTGATCGCCTTTTTTGCAATATCATGATGATCACCCTATCTATTCAGAAGGGGGCGATATTTCATTCCTCAAATAGCATGATCATATTTTACAATATCACCCTAGCGCAAATATCATGATGACCTCAACTCATCCTTGTGCTCCAAAAACAAAATATGATGATTACGTCATCATGATAAATCGATGAGGATCATCATCATCATATTTTTATCCTGTCCTGCTGTCAAGATCATCATGATCTTGTTTGTCCACCTGATATTTCGTAAAGTCCTCCTGCCGATGAAGTAAGACCTTGTGTAAATATCCTGATGATACTCATCAGCATCACATTTTTTCTTCAACAGGATATTTTCCAAGACATGATCCGGTTAACGAAATATCATGATGACGTCATCCCGATCTGATAAACGAAGAAGCTAATATCCCGATGCTCATCATCATCCTGATCTTTCAAGAGGGTTGCCTTGGCCGCAAAGGGGTCATATTACATTCATCATCCTGATCATGCTCCTTAGGTGACCCAATATTGCATTTATCCCCTGATCTTAACGAATATGATGATGACGTCATCCTTAGCATTTCAATGAAGCTCGAATATCATGATGACGTCACCATCATTTTCCTTTCCTCGGCAACATGATCATATTCCATATCCTCCTTTTCTTCTTCAACATGATGATGATGATGATGTTGTTCTTTTCCCCGATATGCAGAAGCGGAATATCATGATGACATCATCTGGACCTTCAGGAGGGAGAGCATCATATTTCCAGAATATCATGATGATGAAGTGAATATTGACCAACATGTTTTTTTTTTTTTTTTTTTGACACACCGATAGCGATAGTCATGCCGATGGGCGGGAAATGAAGCGGTGGAATTTTAAAGTGTTTTTTTGGTGCCTGTGGCATTTTCCCGGTCAGCGATAGTTGACCCGATGAATTTTGAGCAGTCTGAGCGCATTTTTGACGCGTTTTGAGAGTATTCTGGATCCGATTTCCACAATCTTGTGCAGTCACCTGGATTTAAACGGTTATTTCAATTTCCTGCTGTTTATGTGATAAATGAAATACTTATTGCTTGTCTTGTCTTGCAGGCTTGCAGTTGAGGAAGCAGCTGGAAAGTCAACACAGTGACCTCATGGAGGAAGGAAATCTGATCTCAGGAGCAAGAAGATAAGGATGAAGTGCGAAAAAGTCAAGGCCATTCAAGTAAAGGACAGGGTTGCAGCTGGAGGCGTTACTACAACAGACAAACAGAAGTTATTACCTAGCTGCCGAAACTTCTCAGAAGGGGCAATATTTCACCCAGATTTGACACTGCTCAGAGATATTTTTGAGAGCTGGTTCACCTGTATTTATTGCTGTAACCAGGGGTTTGAACCAGGGGTTCAGTTAGGTTTTTGCTGTAGTGAGGACAATCAGAATGTTATATATTGTGCCTCTCTACACTGTAATACTTTACAACAGGGATTTTAGGAAAGCAACAAGGGTTACAATAGATATTTTCTTTTAGAAGCATACAGCAAGTTAGCATAGTTTAGAAGTAGAAGAAGGAAGTCGCCTGTTTGTCTGCAGTAAGGTGCGCGTGGAATGTCTGGCTGCCTTACTGTATCTGTAAAGCTTGTAAGTTCTCTGTAGTATGATCAATGAAACTAAGAGTCATTCCTACATTGTAAATCATGTATGACTATTCGTTTCTAATACAATAGAATCTGGAGTTCTGCATCTATCTTCTGAGTGTTCTCCTGCCCTTCTTTGTGTTTTGAAATATTTTCTTTGAGAGCTTGCAATTTTAAATGTATGTTTGTGAAAATGCTCAGAACTTACATTTAGGGTTTTTACTGTGGATTTGATCAAATTACTGTAGTATTTACATAGTGCATAACAGAAACAATTAGATCCTTCGGTAGATTAAATGAGGTATAGAGTAGATCTTTCTAACTTTTCCCAACCCATCTGAAATATTTAGCTGAAAACGTAGAAATCTAAAGGAAATTGTCTCAAATTTGAAGAAGCATGCATAACAAAGCCATAAGTAGACAGTTTTCATAAATAGATTAAGAAGAAAGCTGCAAAAAATTCAAGAAAACCCTTTGAAAACTTGCAGCACAATATCACTTTTATGCAAATGAACAGAATACTTGTTGAAATCTATGACCTTTTTGCATATTCTTAGTCCAGTAAGCCACCAAACAAACCTAAACTACGTAAGGCCCCTTGAACATTACAGCTTCACATTGACCAACTAAACTTGACCAACCGGACCATTGTAGACTTGGGATTAGTTGAATCTCAAATGATTCCTTCTTATCTTTCAAGTATAGTTTCAGTTCATTATATGTGAATTTTAACTTATTGTTATGATTGCATCAAAACAGTCATCAACAAAACTGACATTTGAAATTAGGGAAAACCCAAAATAGGGTTGGACTAGGGCGCTAGCGCCCAAGTCCACCCTACCATTTTTGCTTAGGATTCATCAAAGTGCAGCCCCCTAGGTCCTATTTGTCACAAGACCAAAGGGTTTTCTCATCGGGAGTCAGAAATAACATGCAAGATTCTCTAAATGCAATTATAGGACACAGGAGGTAAACCTTAATAGGAAAAAGCCCCCAAGGTTACTTTTTCTGACATAACATTTAGCCCCCACTTTAATGTATGTATAAATGCAAGGCCAATACATGCATTAATGTACAGTCAACAAACACAACAAACACACCAAGCACAGAGAAGACACACCAAACACATTGAAGACAATAACAGGCACACAAAACATGGAGAAGATAGTTACAGTCACAGAAAACATAGAGAAGACAATATTGAAGACAATATTGAAGACACACAAAACATAGTGAATACAGTGAAGATAATAATGATTTTCTTTTCTTTTTCATTTTCATATATATGAATTGCAGATGCAAGTACAAGGAAAGTAAACACACAACCCAAAATGCAGGAGGGACTCATCGCCACCGGTCTTTAGACTGCACATGGGGCAACAAACACACCAAATGAATCTCAGGGTGCAGGAGGGACTCATCAGCACCAATCTTTAGACTGCACTTGAGAACAAACACGCCATACAAAATAAACACACCAAACAAATCCCAAAGCATAAGAGGGACTCATTGGCACCAGTCTTTAGACTACGTTTGGGAACAAACATGCAATACACACACTTGGAAGACACAAAGAAAACATGATAGACAAGTGATGGAGTGTACCTATTGCTAGGTTGATCTAGACAATACTTAGCGTTGAGCCTAGGGTATTGTAATGCAATAAAATAAACAAGAAGAATTGAGTTTCTGCAAATAGGCAAACTCACTAAGAGTTGTGAATTGCCTCTGAAAAACTAATTTTTATTCATTTCCCTTTGAAATATATAGGATTACATATCATATGAAGAGTCACATTACCCTTGGAATACAAAAAGAGCTACTGGAAGGTGAAACTAATTACAAAAATTCAAGAAACTTAAAAAATTAGGAAATTTTTTATCTTCCCCTTGGCAGGGTCATAATTCCTAGCTATTTTATCAGAAATTAAACTTCTTGGACTCATTGGAAAGATAAACTAATTATCTAGTTTGAGCTACCTAGCTCGAGCCCTAATTTTGCTCTAAAGACCTCCAAAAATGCAATTTACTAAGATGTAGAAAATACTAAAAATTATATTTTTGATATTTTCCCAAAAATACCACTCAAATGACCCTGGACTGGATCATAGGTTCATCACCATATTAGGCTCATTACAGGAACACATCGATGATTGCGCTTTGCCACAACAATTGCCAAAGACACACTTAAGGGTTAAGTTAGTAACATAACCACTCCCCACCTCTTCAAAGGACTTTTGAAAATGACAAGATTATGCAGTCTCCTTGAGAAATAAACCATCCCCGCCTCACACGGAGGGCTTAAGATAAAAAGGATATGCATGATATCCCATCTCCGTAGAGGGATTAAGTGATTGCAATAGATTCAAGATTCACAAACACACATTACTAACATCTACAACAGACAACTTACTTTATATATGCCCCCACCTTAAGGTGGTTGATGTCATCTACTGATATCACGCATGTTAAGGTAGGAAGAAAACACACAGGGTAACACAAGCTCTCGCAAAGCCCATGCCCTCCAGAGGTGACATGTACTTTACAATCGTCAAATGTTCCCAAAAACACATTCCTGTAAGAAAAGTGTTAGTGTCCATATAATCATGATAAACAACAATCCATATGATCAATCACATAAAGAACTAGGAAATGCAAGATTCAAAATAGACAATGTGCATGAAGCAATAGTATTATTATGTTTTGTAAGTGTAATAAGACAACATCAAGATCACACAGAGTGATTCTACTAGCCAAGCGTTGGATAATATATAACAACCCCATCATCATGTATGGACTAGGTCCATTTTTTTATTACTCGCTAAAGGGACACTAGGTCCACATCAGTAGAAAATGTTTTTCATCAGTCGCCCACTAGATAGAACCACTAGAGGAAGGGAAACAATGAAGTAAGAGCGGAGAAACAAGTGTCTTGGGGACAATATGTAGGAGGGTGCCCCCAAGTCACCAACCACAATGCTATGTCTGTAAGACACAACACACAACAATGAAAATAGAGGAGAAGCAATATAGAAGAATGATGATACAAATAGAAGAAGGTCACAAAAGAGGCGGTCTCCTAGTATCCTTGAACTTACGAGAGAATCAAGGGTCATCCTAGGAGGCCTAAACAACACATAACACATCATGGGGGAAACACAACATGGAGGTAAAGGGTTAGAAATACTTACCTGTAGGGACAACTGGGCTAGCGGTCATCACAGATCTTGATCTTTACTTTAAAGGTTAAAGTTTTAGCTCTTCTTCTCTTTTCCACATGTACATGAGTTTGTGAGGGTATCCTTGTAGGAAAGGTATCTATGAATAATGGTAGAGATGGGATATTGCAATTTCCCATGTCATTTATAGGAGCTCTTAGAATTCCATTTCCAATTGCATGAGGTTGTTGAGGAACCCGAAAAGTACCCATTTCGGTCCATATATAGGGTGTTGGAATACCTTGGGTTGGAGGGATAGTTTGTTCTTCAATATCATGTGAAATTTTATTATTACCCAAGGTATATGAAGGTTCAAGTAAAGGTGCATGATTTGTTTCTTTGTTCAAAATGTAATTGAGAAGTTCTTGAACATCAGGTAGTAACTTTTTAGCTTCAGTAGGTTGAAGCAAATGTTTACAAAGGGAATATGCATCATCCAAAGCATCATCCTAGCTAGGTAGAGGGGGAAGGGATGCAAGAGTCATATTAAGGAATGTGTCTATGATGTCTCCTTCTTGTGCCAAAATATTCTCACTAAGTGGGGTTATGTTGGGACAAGTCTCTTTGTTAGATGAATCACCCAGTGCTATGTCATTTTCATAGGTCTTAGAAAGAATGTCCATTATGTCTTCATGAAATGAGGGGAGAGAGGGAATGATATTTTCACTAGTACCCTCCCCATGGTTGTTTTTAGAAATGAAGCTAGTGAGATTTTCCAATATTGAAGGGAAAACACCCACGATAGTGAGAAAGCTTTCAAAGTAAGCTATTGTTCGAAGGATATCATAGGTAATGCTTACGATCAAGTCAATACCATAGATGTAGGCTATTTGATGCAAAACCTAAGGATGTTTATCAGTGAAGTTGTAAAATTATCATAATTCATAATGTACTAAAATAAATCTTCCAAAGATGAATGACGAGGACAATCCATGATATATGAATGCAAAACAATGTGTGAAAATGACCTAAAATGATTGATTTTTTCAACTATTTTCAATCCAAATAAGTGAAAGAAAAGGTGTTGTGAAAATTTTCAAAGAGGACAGAAAATGATATGCCTAATAATAGATCAATTATGCAAAAATATCTTTCACAACATGCTTTTGAAGAAACTCTAGAGTGGTGATAAGTCAAAACCTAGTGAAAATAGGCCAAATATGCAATTTTTCACCAAATCTCCATGCAAAAGAGTATGACAAAGGGTGTTGTAAGGAAAATAATGATGGGAATAAAATTATAACAGTAATAACAGCCACCTGATGCCAAAAAATCTGTCACAACACGCATGTAGTGCCACTCAAGGTCAAACCCTAGTGAAAATATAGCAAAAATATGCAATTTTTCACAAGTTTTCAATGCAAAGGCTTAGTAGAAAGGGTGTTGTAAGGAATATGAGGATGGGAAGCACATAATAACCCTAATAATAGCTAATTAATGCATAAAAATCCCTTACAACATGCGTATGGTGCAAATCTAGAGAGATAATAAGGCCCAAATCTAGTGAAAATGCAAGGTTTTCAAACCCTAGGCATGAGATTTTGCAAGAAGACCACTATGATGGAATACTACTATTAGAAATCAGTCCTAATGAGTGTTTTAAAATTGTAGTAAAATCTGAAACAATATTTTGACTATAAACCCTAGTTAATGCAAAACTAGGTTTTCATGAAAGTGCACAATTTCAAGCATTTTTTTGTCAAAATAAGCACACAAATGCAATGCAAATGTATTCTAAATGATGAATTTCTGCAATTTAAATTATATATATTGAAAATGACAGAAATTTAATGAGGTTGAATGCCAAATATTTCAAATTATGCTAAAATGCAAGCCTAAAATGCCAATTTTTTTTGTAATTTTTTTAATACAATAAGATAAACACTAGTAGAAAAATAGAAATAAATGACTAAAAAAACTACCAAAAATTGGTCATGTGACCATTAGTTTGGTCACATGACCATTGGTAGTTTATTGCCAGTCATTTATCTCATGGCCAAATTTATGACTAAACAAATTTGTCATTAATTTAGTCATTAATTTGGTAGTATATTTAGTCATAAATTTGGTAGTATATTTAGTCATTAATTTAGTCATTGATTGTTGTTAACTGGTTAGTTATTTAGTCATTGTAATCATTAATTGTCATCAATTGGTAGTATATTTAGTCATTTATTTAGTTACATGGAACCCTTTAGATCTAAAAAACAACTAATCATGTGATGCCACATCAGTGCACCAACAAAACATGGCTTAATGCACAACTATTGGTCCACCCTTTTTTTGGGCTCTTTTTGGACACCTCAACAGAAAGTATACTGATGTGGCATCATATTTGATGATGTGGCCCTGAAACCTTAGTTATTATAAGCAGGGGCCTTGCCAAGTAGGTTGCTGTAAATTTTTTGGAGTGATTCAAAATTGCCACATATAATTTTGAGAGGTGTGAAGTTAGGGTGCTCAACTAGTGGGTCCTCACCCCTATATAGCTTGCTATCAAAACATTTCCAAAATAAAATATAAAATATAAATAAACTATAATTCCCATCATAGACCACTTAAAAAAAATCTATATTGGAAGTAACAAATACGTTCCAATTAATTTTTGTAACATGGATAGAAGAATTTAGCAAAGCTTGATTGAGATAAAATGAGATTAAAGAAGAACAATTAAGTCCAATAAGAGATTGTTGTCTACAAATTAAACATATCCATGACTCTTATTCTCATGTCAACAAACACAATTTTTCATCCAGTCCAATGGATGAATTATTAATAATGTAGACAACCATGATCAACCCATTCAAATTTTAGGAGGAAAATGAAAACTATTGGAATGCTTGGACAAGTATAGCAAAGACCACTCCCACCACTACAAAAGCACAGCCATTCATGTTCTGCTTAATCCCCACACCTGAAACAAATCAGAAAGAAAACAAAAGTTTTAGTTATAAGCACTGTATGGCATGCTATTGACAAAAAAATAAGAAAGCAGGGATATGGATTGTTGTGGTGGTGATTTCAATAGATGACCATGGCTTGAAGGGTTCCATGGGACTTAGATCTCTTCAATATCTATCATTGCAACCCAGTTTTTTTGTATGGTTTCCCTCATTATATTCTCTATAAGATCAAACCCTTGTGTTACCTAAAAATTATAAATCGGAAACCACATGATGTTTCTTCGAAAACCCTTTTATCTAAATAATTAAGGAAATAGTTCTACCTGTTAAAAATAAATTCAAGGAAAGAGGTAATGTAAATATCTTGCATTGAAATAAATTTTGGCATAGTTTTTTAAAAAGGCAGCAATGGGGTTTCTATTTTTCTGTGGTTAAGGAAATCACAGCAAGCAGATTTTGTTTTTGTACAAAAAAAAACAAAGAACTAATGCAGATACCTTTAAAAAAAAGATTTCCTCTGCTGCCTTGGATTGATTCCTTAGAAGGTGAATCTTTTGTTTTATGTTCGCACTCCCTTCCAACTCACCTCAAATCATGCAATTTGATATGCTCGCCTAAGTTATTTGCTTCCAACCATTTTCCCTTTCCTTTTCCTTTGAAAAAATATAAAATAGAAATCCCAGAGCCAGCAGGGAACATTTAAATGACATGAGACTTATTCTGACATGATTTTTTTCCCAGCGTGAGAACAACCGACAAGTTTAGAAAATCTTCTGCCATGAACTTTTTTACAGCATGAGAAACATTTCCAATCATTTTGGCATAGAAGCTCCACACATACAACCTCCCGTTTCCAAGGCGACGTCCTTCCTTTGGATTCCATGGAAAATAAAGCGCCCGCTCTACTCTAATTATTCACAACAAAAAAGAGAAGCTGAGACTGATAAGAGTAAGAAAATAAAAAGAAGATGAAACAAAATAGGTTAGGGTTTTGAGACTTTCCAAGTTAGGGTTTACCTTTACGATTTTCTCACCCACCTGCTGCACTATGATGAACCATGGCATCTTTCTCTGTGAAATGGGTCATGAGCGAATGCCTTTTAGGGGGTCAAATAGAAAGGACACTTTTGTGAATATTTTGAGCAAGAACTCTTCCTTCTCATCCTCATCTTCTCTCGATGATCTCATTTAGAAGCTCCTTGTGAAAGAGCTGACAAAGAGGTTAAACAGAAAGAAAGTTAAAAGTCATCCATTCTTCCATAGCTTGAGATGGGAGAAACTATAGTTTGTTTCGAGACCTCCTTTTGTGTCGCCGCTCTCCCCTGAACCTCCACTCACTTTTTCACCCAGAAAATGAAGAAGGTATCCACAACAAGAGTGAAACATCTCGATTGAACGACTGCAATTTCTCAATCTCGTAGAGTGTTGGCAAAGAAAATGGTCAGGAAGCAGACCATCATGGATTAGTTGTAGACATGAAACAAAATAGGTTAGAGTTTTGAGCCTTTTCAAGTTAGGTTTTACCTTTATGGTTTCAAGATGGGTGCCAAAATTTTAATTAAATTTTAACTATTTTACTTTTGGCGCCCATCTTTAACATTTTGGTGCTCATAGTTTTTGATCTAATCAGTGTGACACATTTTTGTGTCATGCCGATATGAACTAGTCTGCTCGATATGTTTTTCAATGTGTTCAGGAAGTCAAGGAGAGCCCAAAATGACTCACCTTGATATTCCTTGGTCTATTATATAATATTATAATATAAATATTATATTATATTATAATTTATATTATATTATAATATAATAATTATGGAATATTATAATATAATATTATACAATATATAATATAATATATATTATATAATCATCTGATAAAGGGCTAGATATTTAGGTAGACATGAGAGGTCACATGGAGGGGGTAGAGATAGCCCCTAGACATTTTATGTGGGCTGGCTCTATTTTCTGACAATCAAAAAGTGTGATTGAAGGCCTCAATAGATGTTGGTAAGGTGGCAAGTAATGAAGTTTTTGGTAGGTCAGGGCTAGATAGTCACTTCCCCGAGGCCTACAGATCATTAATGGGTATGTTGTGACATGGCTAGTGCACCGAGATAGATTGAAGAGCTAGGATAATCTAGCTCCGCTTATGGGAAACATCTGAGCTTTCTCTCCCTTTATTCCTTTGGTCTAAGGGGACATTTATTGCCTTGCCTTGTATTGTCTTTAAATTCATGGATTATGATAAAATTGGAAAGAAAAAAGAATAGAGAAGTAATAGTCATTTATTTAGTCATTTTTATTTGTCTGACCAATTATTTAGTTGTGTTTTTTGCCCAATGACCAAATTAGTCATTTATTTAGTCATTTATAGCTATGTTGCAAAAAATTTTGGTCATGTGACTAAAAGTTTGGTCACGTGATGAAAAATTTTAGTCACTTGGTCATTTATTTGCCATATTTTTACTAGTGGAATGAATGAAAATCTATCAAACAACACTCAACAAGGTGCCAAAAAGTTTAAAAACATGGGTTAACCAAAAAGTTTTGGGTGGGAAAAGATGGATGTGTGAATGTGTGAGGGTTTGTTGGTAAACAGATTTGTCATCGTGAAATTATCTTTAAAATTGACTCGTCGCCCTTGGAGCGGTGACTAAATTGTCCCAACAGTTGGAGAAGCTGTAGTTTTTCTATCAGCTTTCCTCTGCGTTTGAGAGGGACAGCTCCCTCATATGATAGGGTTATTTGTGGGTTTTTGTGTACTTTTATCTTAAAAGTACAAAAAGGAAGAAAAGCAAAATAACAGGAGAAATGGGCATGTAGAAACCCTCGTGGTAGGCATACGAAAACCAACAGGAGTTTCACAATCTTATTGAAAAGTACGAGGGGGTTTCACCACAAAGCTAGAAACCACTTTCCTAAACTCCATGATGAATTTCATGACATATATGCAACAATGATGAAGAAAGATGGCAAATTTCAACATACGAGGAGATAATTTATCTAAACACTTTCAGATCAAGATACCGAGACATGATTGTGCTTCATCACCCTAATTGTACGCTTCAATGGATAACTTTGATTTACACAAATACATAGAAAGATCACCAGTTTGACATACGAGAAACTAGTAATCATAACTCAGAAATACATCAAGAACATACGAACTGAAATGCAATTCTTCATTATCTTTTCGAAATTATACAATTTCAAAGGTAAACTATACAATGTGTAAGACCAAAAATGTTCCAAGAAGTTTTCATAAGTTCCCCCTGCAAAAGTTCTCTCTCAAGAGACCCCCTCTTTATAATGTGAAGTCCAGTATATATAGACTTTCCCTCATAACCACCTAATAACCAACTTGTAACTACCCGATAACTACTTTGTAACTACCTATTTGAAATGTAATAATATGATAAACCTTATTTTTGGTTACTTTTTACATCACTTTTCCTGAAATAAGGTTCACTTTCTAACCTTTAGTTACAAAGAGTGACTTAAGTCACTTTTACAAATGGGTAACTAAAAACTTGTAAGTTTTGAGTTGTGAACTTTGCTAAGTTCTTTCCATCTTTGTTCTACTCCATTGTGGTGATCCAACCTTGATAGATCTTGACAGCTCCTCCAAATACTTGAATCTTAGATTCTCATCTCAATTGCAATCATAAAATACCATTGCCATCCACTACTCATCAATCTTAGAGCATTCTGTAGAGAGGGCTAGTTGAAGGAGATACGACATTTTCTTCTTACAACATATACCCTATTTCTGTTTGATTAGATGGATGTTGGTGGTCAATCACCAAAATGTGTATTCCATGCCTTAAAACCACCTTATTTGCAATTTTGATAACCTATTGAATTGATGAAAATGCTTCATGAAGATGTTTCTAATACTGAAAATAATCTAAAGTTTTCTTCATAATGATGATATCTCTTTGCTTGAAAACAATACTCTGCAAAATTGTATCTTTCCTATGTTACCAATCACCTCATAGCACTTTTCATGGTCAAGGGTGATTATACACATTTTGCACACAAAAGCACGATATTGCCAACTTCCAAATCAAATCCTCCTCTATCATTGTCTTCTTTTGATTTAGTGCATTCCCAATTTTCATGTCTTTTTGTAGGACCTCAAACATCACCTTGTCTCGATGACTATATAGTCATAACAGAGAAAATGTCTCCAAAAGTATTCTTTAAACTGATGCACAGTTTGTCCTCATAGATGGTAGCAAACATGTAATTTGAATTCATAGTCCTCGTGGTTTTAGCTGCCATATCACCCAATGTTTCCTACTCATTCTGATATTTCTATGCATTCCATATCCAACAACCATTACATTCAATAAACTCACCTTGTCGATTCTATATATGCATATCCTGTATTCACTACATTCCAGCAAACCACAACTCTTTGATTCATTTTGTCAAACAGTTCACGTGCCTTCTGTAAGCTTCCACATTTTGCATTTTTGATAACCTTTCCAGAAATAGTTGAAATGTTTCCAAGACAGTTTCATCAAGACTTTTTATCTTTCTTGCAAGCTCCTTCATTACTTTAGATGTAAGGTTCTCATTTTTAGCCATGAGGTTCAATTGAAAAGTGCTTGAACACACGTGACAACTCGAGTAATGCCTTCTCTTATGATTCAATATTTCACATATAAGATCTTTCCATCTGTAAGCCGCATGAGTGCTAGCAAAGGTTATCTGTTTCTTCATATCATTCACAAAGTAGTTTTAAAACAACTACAACTATTTGAAGAAGCTCCTTCACATTGTTTTGACACATCATCATTTCTCTTGTCTTCGTTAGTGGTTGAGGATGATTTCAGAACTTCATCGAGCGTGAGTCATCCTGATGGAATATGGGTACTCAAATGATGTAGGTGTGAGATCAGTAGATGTAAAGGACAAAAGTGGTATTTGAAGTCCCTTTGCCAAATGGGAAACAATGTGAGCGGGCACAAATAACTGTGGACCTATTATAGCCAAAACATCTTTCTTCAACAATTCCAAAGCTTTGTGAGTATTCTGCAATCTTTGCAATCATGTGTGAATACTGCAGTTCATGCATTCCATTGAGGCATTTTATCAAACATTTCACAATCAACTATGTATCTGGTTTCTGACAATAGCATTCTGTTTCAACAATGTTTAATGAATATCCCCATGCCAAACAACAAATGATTTCAACAACTGTGTTTTCATGATCTAACTAACCATCGAACATGTGTTGTGGTGATTATCTCTCAATAACTATGAATTTTGCTTCTGTTAGTGATTTGAAATCATGTTCTACGAGATGTGTTTCACTCGAGCTTTAGATAATCATGTTATCTATATGATAACCTTTTTATCTTTTATGTTTTAAAAAGCTAGCAGTAGAACAATGGTGATGAGTATGTTTGCACCTGACTTTCAGCCTTCGAAACCCTTGGTTTTATGAAATTTCAGGGTGGCGAGCACTGAGACTTCCCTTTCAACTTCAAGAATACTCTTCTGACATCGACACTACGCCAATATGCGGCACTATGTGTGATTCAAGGTAACTATTGTATGGTTGAGGTTAGTCGACCTTCGAATCTACAATTCTTTAGAAGCAAACCACGGCATAGTGATAATCTACAAATATCAATTTCTGTGTGCCATTTCATAGCGGATGAGCCATGCATATATAGTGTCGCCACCAACTGCCCCGTCATATAAAGCTCTTAGTGACTAGTTTGTGACAAAGTTTCATAACCGGCAAGTATTATTCAAAGGACTACGAACTGTTTGTTTTTACCAACAATAACCCAGCATGCGCACATCTGCGGAGATGGTTATTCACTTGATAACTATGAGTGTTGATTTCATTAAGCCGGCATTTGAGGTAGCTGTTTGAGGCATACTTGTTACCTTTATATGAGGGATGCTGATAGTGATGATAATTGTTCTTGATAACCAAATTCCAGCTCATGCCACAATGCCCGGTAGATGATGGCGCACAGTGGATGTTTTCAACGTTGTAACTTCATTTTATCACACTTGTCGACCATGCCACCTTTTCTGGCATGTATCAAGACTTGTTAACAGAATCACTCATGGGAAGATGGCAATCCAGCCATTTGTGCTCCTTGTCTAGCTTGTGGAGTAATTTGTCTGTGGCTTTGATAAGCATAGATGCTTCACTATCAGAATATTCAACCACATCCATTATACTCCATGCTTGAGAGCAGGCTTTAATAGCTTTGTCTGCCATACTTTTACGCTCACCCTCGTTATGGATAAATGTGGACAGCTCAAAAATGAGAGTTAGTATTGAGACTGCGGTCATCTTGCAAGAGCATTTGTTGACATTTAACTCTGACTCCACTTCCAGTCTGAGGGCAAGACCAGGCTTGAGACATCTTTGGCCACTGAAACAGGTAAAACTAATGGTGAAACAATATGTACAGTGGCCGTGGCATCTTGATTATTCACTTGGAGATGTGTGACAAATGGACTTTACAAATCGAGAGCATAGATGCCTCATGTCGACTCCTCAACATCGAATAGAACCAAGGAAATAAATCCAAATCCCTAATGCCATTAATGAAATATGCAAGGTTGGAATATTTGAATTGGGCTTTAATAATAGCATGAATAAGAATATTACCAGTAGGGAGGTCTTTATTTTATCATAAACTAAAGAATATTCCCTCATTTTTAGGAGATGATCATGGACACAAAAACTGCAACCAGCTTTTCATGCAAGTAATAAGTGAATTTTAACACCTTGGCTATTCGTAAATTTATGCCCCCACTTTTACTACTTACTTCGTAAGAGAAAAATGTGCAACTTGTGATTTGAATAGAAATGACGTTTAATTCCCGATTGTCACAAGTGAATGTAAACTTGCATCGGTAAAAAGCGGATGTGAACAACTTAGGCAAACTTCACAAGTTACGCACACTTAGCAAAAATGAGAAATTGGTGTGAGTTTGGTGAGGATCAAAAGTAGATGCAAGATGGACTTGGTGAGAAGCAAAAATTAACGTCGACTTAGTCAGAATGGAAAATAGACGCAAAGTAAAATATGACTAAGTCATGAGTTTTGCCTTGGGATAAAAATTGGTTTTGATGCTTTAAATGGAGAGAAAAATGAGATGAGGGAGGACAAAGAATTTCAACATGACTGACGCAGGAAATATGACATTAGCGATTTGTAACCAAATGGATGACTTGGAAAAGGGTTTTGATATACGAAAAGTTTAAATTCGGCAAGTTAGAAACGAGGCCAACAGGGTTTTAGTTGTTTATGTGCAATCCTCCTTTCCCAACAAACATTCTGAGGGCTTATCAACCGAGTTGAATCTCTGCTAAGTGAGAGAAGTCACCTATCATGTTGGGTAGCCACTTGGGAAGCTGTGGACTCTTGGATATGTCAAACAATGTCTTTATCTAATGCTCAATTATGCTTGGAAACTCTAATTATGCAAATCAGTAAGCAAATTATCAAATTACAACAAATCCTTTTAGACTGGAACAAAGGACAAAGATACTTAACTTACTATTTTTTGAAGTTTGAAAGGTGGAGAAGTCAGGGACACAGGGACTCGCGCCCAAGTCCAAGGTACCAATTTCTTTGAGGGGTTCTGATCTCCTTCTAACACTGATATGCACTGCAACTTCAATTTCTAGAGATTCCAATGCAGAGGACACAGGGACTAGTGCCCTAGTCTAGGAAAAGCACCAGTGTCCTACTTCTTTCTAGATCTTGAATCCTTGATGTCTGCTAACCTTCCCTGTAACTCCACTTCTTCCAGATACAACACCTATAACTTGGAATCACAAGGAATGTGGGAGGGGGTTGTGGTGTTTAGAGGCTTGCCTGGGTCAAGCCCTAGAGAGACATTCAAGTCTTTTGAACACCATTTTCAGATGAGAGTGCATATCCTGATGATATAGAGGTAAAAATCCAAATGATAAATGGTTGAAAACACAAATGATATCACCTTGTAGTGAAGATCTCATGGAAGGAAGATGCTCTTCATGCCATGAGGAGATGGCTATCAAATCTGCAAATACAAACATAATAAAAACACAAAGTACTGCTCTGCAACACAATGAATGCCTTGAGTCACTTTCACAAAAAGTTTGTTAATCCAAAATACTATCTAGTTTACAAATGAAGCCTAATCATGCTTATATATGCAACTACAAAGATTCCTACTAAGAATTTCATAATTTAAACTTTGGATGTCGGCATATGACCTAATTAACAATCATAAAACTGACATTTGAAATTAGGGCATACCCAAAACAAGGATGGACTAGGCCGCTAGCACCCAAGTCCACCCTACCATTTTTACTCAGGATTCATCAAAGTGCAGTCCCTAAGTCCTATTTGTCACAAGACCCAAGGGTTTTCTCATCAGGAGTCAGAAATAACATGCAAGATGCTCTAAATGCAATTACAGGACCTAGAAGCTAAACCTTAATAGGAAAAAGCCCCCAAGATTACTTTTTCCAACATAACACCTATGAAGGTATCTATTGTTGCCAACTAGGGTCTCCCTAGGATGAATGGATATCCTCCTAGGCTAGCCTTGGTCTGCAAGACCATAAAGTCTGTAGGGTATTCCCATGAATCCAATGTAATTACAAGATCTTCAATAACCCCTACTAGTTTGACAGTGGAACAATCTGTCAATTGGAGTACTGTGGGAGTAGGTACGAGGTTATCTAACTAAAGGTTATTCAGTGTTTCCTTGGTCATTACATTGATGGTTGCACCTAAGTCAATCAAGGTGTTTTTGATAAGGGTACCATTGATGTTTACATCAACCACAGGGCTTCCAAGATCTACATATTTTGGAACAACCAAGTTGCCTAACATGATATCAACAAGTTGTCCTATAACATGTACTGTCTAAGGATATTTTCTTTTCCTTCCTAGTTTCTTAAGGCATAATTCCCTTATAGCCTTGGTATATATGGGTACCTCCTTGATGTCTTGGATGAGAGGAATTTTAACACAGACATTTTTTAGTTGCCCCATAAAATCAAAATCAGGTTCAGATGGAGTTCGTGGAAGGTGCATTTTTAATCTTTCTGGAAATGGAGGGCTCCTGGTGATGGTTTCTTCCTATGCAGAGATTTGGTTAGAAGGTTTTTACTAGTTATTCATATGGTTTTCAGTGATGGTGGTTTGCTCCTCATTAGGAAGTTCTGTGATGAGTGGAGATGGAGGTCCAACAAGCATTTTTCTTGAGCACAGGTGCACATCACTAACTTCAACTGTATAGGTTGGGTATCGGATGGCCTCATTAGTATAGGCCTACTAAATAGGCTTGTTGTTAGGGTTAGGTGTAGGTTGGTCTAGCAATTGAGTGGCTCTGGATGGGACGGGAGTAGATCAGGCTGCATTTGGCACGAGGACAGGTTGTTGAGGTAGGGCTTGCTATGGCTGTGAGTAGTTCATATTTGTATTTTTCCAAGGTTGGTTCCCACATCACTATTTTGACCAAGGGTTTTGATTAGAATTCCATTGTGGATTATAATTTGATGGTTGGAATGGTTGTTGTAGCCATACCCCTTGCTATTGGGTACAGCTGGGTGGCATGGCTACCCATTGCTATTGTGGTAGGTTGTTCCAAGGTGTATTCTTCCAATTATGGATGTTTGAAGCAGATGATGCAAATGACATGGGATTGGTCAAGGAGTCTTAAGGCATACCTTATCTTTGCTGTCATGGTTTCCATTGTCCAATGTAAAACACTTGACCTTCTTCATCTTCTATAGCGTGTAAATCTACTCTCTCATTCTTTCCCTTTGAAATACCAGCAATACCCTTGCATCTGCAATTAGCCTTCCTCTATCAACAATGTGGATAGTATTCACTCAAAGATGCCTCTAATGCATCTTGTTTCTTCTTTATATGAAGAGTGTCTAGTTGTGTTTCTAGATGGCTTATGATATTCTCTTTCATGTTGGATAGTAGATTGCTGAGCTCTACTCTAGAGACTCTAGTGGATGATTTACTTGAAGTCAGGGTTCTCAAACCTCTATTTTTCTTCAAGGTAGAGCGTGAATAGTTTCTATAGATTTGACAAATTTAATCAAATTCAAGTTGAGAGATATCCCCTGCTCCAATTAAAATTAGTGCATCCATGCATTCTTCGCTCATACCTCTTAGAAAGGCCAACTTGAGTGACTCTGGAGAGAGCCTGTTCTGTCTTGACTTCTTGAGGCAAAAATGAAATCTCTAAACATAATCTTCCAAGGGTTCATCTTTCTTTTGTGACATCTTAAATGTGTCATCCACTTTCATATCTCTACCATGACAATAATCTTGATATATTTACAGAAACTTCTCCTTCGTGATAGCCCAAGTGGTTACTGAATTCTCACCCAGTCCCATAAACCACCATAATACAACATCCTTAAGGGTGGTTGGGAAGAGCTTGAGTTTGTATGCATTTGTAGTGTAATCATAAGTCCTACAATGTACATCAAACTCAAAGAGAAAGGTATCTAGGTCTTCAGTGATTAGCCCATGAAAGTTTGGTAGGGCTGAAGGAGGGATGTTTTTCAAGGTGTCATCTCTCTCCTAGTTTTTAATAGGAAACACAAAGGTAACTAGTTCAACTAGGTTTTCTACTACTTCCTTTGCCATTGTGCATTGATTCCAATTTGCAATATCCTCAAAATCCTCAGTGTTCTCCAGACCAAGGGATAATTCAAAGTCTTCTCCTTCTTCTATTGAACTGGTTGGAAGAAACCTCCCTCTATGGTCTCTTTGCCACCATAAACAATGATGTATAATCTAATGGCTCTATTCTTGTATCATGTTAGTGGATAATTTAGAGATAGATTGAATATCTAAGTGATCCTAAATGCTGGAAAATACTATATCCTAGTAAAGCAAGTATAAGCATAACTCAAAAAGAACTCAAAAACTCTAAACCTTAGCACCATCCCCAACAACGGTACCAAAAATGTCAAACTCCATTATTAGCCAATACATTGATGCAGAAAGGGCATGCACACTACTCAACGGACCAACAAATCCTATATCAAGCAACCTACTAGCTATATAATGTGTTACATTTACATTGTCAAACCAAGGAATTGTGCTCTTCTTGGATTATGCCTATACTATGTGTACAATTAAGGATTTCTAAGTTTTAATATAGAAGTTATGTAAAGGAATAAACTAGCTGAAGGAAACACAATTTTGATTGTAAGAATTGACAATACTCTAAGTAAGTAGGACTGGTAGGAAATAACTAATGCTTATTCAAATATTTGTAATTGAATGGTCTTATGTGACTCCAGATAAAAGAGTAGCTAACTGTGGGTTTGGTGATCACCTTGACTTAACAAAATAGATTATCAAAGTTTAACTGATTCATACAACACAACTCATTACAACATGCATTAATCATATTTATATATAAACATACAATATAAACTAACATATGAACAAATTGGAGGGACACAATACTTCAAGTGGCCCTTGTTTGAGTGATTATGATTTGACGAAATCTAACTAAATCTTTACTATATCTTTGAAACTATTAAATGAACTCAAAATATGTGTTCCTTTATTGAATGCTGAAGAGAAAAGTACAATAAGGAAATATGGTAATACAATCTCTGTCTAACCTCTTGTAAATAGGAAATCTAATCCATATATAGATAGGATTAACCTTGCCTATTTGAACAAAACTATTGAACAATAAATACTATAACTGTCCATTATCCAACAACGTAGGAAGAGGACTTTATTACAAAGGAAACTAAACTACCATGAAGGTAGCATAAATGGTACAATCTTACTATAACTCTCTCTAGTCTTTATGAAGAACAGTCAAGACTAGAAATAGACCATGGAGCATGATCTAAGATTCCTTCATTATTCATGACTACATCATTTGTCAAGGGATAACCATCAAAGACTGGAGAGTTATGGATGACTCATCCTAGTCAATTTAGGGTCTTCTTCATTTGGCTGTAGGTGCCTGTATTGTCCACTATGGGTATCAACATCTCCTTTTCTATGGGTTGCCTAGTGGTCCTCATGAAATGTAACCACATTCTTGCTGCATGAGGGGTTAGTACATCACATGGTATTTATACATCAATAATCAATAATCAACATGTTATATACCCATAGTCATGCTTTCAATGCCTCAAGCATGATTATAGACATAATTAGTATATATAAAAGTCTAGGAATATCTTAAGAAATATGTACTTAAAGCAAGGGAAACAAGACAAAACATGGCCTCATTAGTCTGCAGTGCCTCAATATAATTTTAGGGCTTCAAATCAAGCCAGTCAGGGCATTAAATGAAGGAATGTGTTTGATGTAGCATAGGAATGGATTATAATGCACATTTCATGTAGTTGTATGTCTCCATGACTATTTGCAATGATTTAGGGGAATGCATAGTCGTAACTTTGTATTTTTCCATCACCACATTTGCTGGTGCAATTGTAATAGAGATTTGATAATGTGTGACAACATTCGAGTCAATACATACTTTGTTTTGAGTCATCTCTTTATTGCAAATGGGGCATTATAGTTTGTTTTGGATAATTAAGTATGTCCAATCTATGAAGTATAATCTGAGAAATTTATGAATACATTTTAGTTTTTTGTTGATGATGGTTTAATCCTTTTCTTCCCTCTTTACCACTTATGACCAGTTACCCAATGGAGTAGGCACTGGTCCATATTGGAGAGGGATCAATCACTCTTTTAAAACAAACAAATCATTCACCTGTGGTTTAGGGCTTTCTCTTTCTTGTGCATGTATAGAAGGGTTTTGTAACAGCCAATTGTTCTTGGTTTAGTGACACTCTTTGGGGCTAGGACAATGATTTGGGTTTGGTTGTTCATTTATTTTTAGTTGTTCATCTAGTTTGAACTTAATACCTATTCAGGTATGCACCTTGGAATATCCATCCAGAGTCTAGGTTGAGCTTGAAGTGCAAAGGAGTTTACCCACTCCTATTAGTTGGCCAAAATCACCATTGACCTATTGATAAACTTCTTTCAATCACCTTGACGACATGCCTAGTCTAAGGGATTGTGAATGTTTTAGGGTTTCAGGTTTTAGTTATTTTAGGAACCAACATTTTGGCACCGTTGCTGGGGAATACTTGAAAGGTTGAATAAATTTGAAGACCCCTACAATAGTTAGTTTGTAGTTGTGCAGTGTGTTCAGGTAATTTGGTGTCCCATCAACTTACGCCAACATTTTGGCACATTTCTGAGGAAGGATTAAAAGGTTGAATTATTTTGAAGACCTCTATAACAGTCATCCAAGTTTACAGTCATTGCAGTTGTGCAGTACGTTTGAGTACATTGGTAGCCCATCAACTTACGCCAACATTTTGGTACTGTTGCTAGGGATAAAGTTACTTTAGCCATTGCCAGGTTTTGGGTAATTAGAAATATTTTCAACACTTCTGTAACAGTGATTTGTAGTTGTGCATTTTGTTTGGGTAAGTTTGGCATCCCATCAACTTACGCCAAAAGATTGGCACCATTGCCAGGGATGATACTGTTGGGTTAAAATTATTTAAAGACTCTACTGGTGAGTTGAACTCAGAATCAATTTGTAGCCTTCAAGACCAGTCACACTTCAAGGAATTCCTTTTTGGAAGAGGTGGTGACTCTACTGTCAAAGATCAACAATTTGTTACTACTGTAACTTGGTTGCTTTTTGTGATTCAAATGCTCCATCTCAATCTGCATTAGCTACTGAAATAAAGGTACATGGTTTTCAAGTCCTAACCTTTAAAGTTTGTGGTTCCTTCCATGTTGAAGGAACAAGTTTCTATGCTTTAGTTTCCTGCCCTACATTGTAGGGTGTTTTAGTAATGGCCAATTGGTATGAACATGGATACCCTAGGGATGTTCTATCATGTGCGTCTTCATATGTATCAGACCCTAGAAACCATATTGGAGTAGATTCCCATGACCATCCTAACAATGTATATTACAGTCATGGCCCTACATGTTATACAAACCAGAACTTATATGCACCCATGCAAAATCAAAATGACTTAGCAGTGCAACAGTGTGAAATTGATAAAATAAAACAACTGTTGGAGTCATTATTGCAGCAAGAAGAAGAAACCTAAAATCACATTAGGTTGCTAGAGTCTAGAATGTAGTCCAATACATTCCTTGCTGTCCCTAAAAATCAATTTGATCAATCGCTTGCTCCTCCCTTAGATCCAGTATTCAATAAACTATACCTTTCATGGGTTGACTAAAAAACATGAGGTATGCCAACCAAGGTCTACGAATAGTTACCCAAGTTTGATGGGTACAATATTTGAGAAGGAGACACACATGTTGATGTATTCTTAGAATCCATGGAAGAACATTAGTTTGAGGATGAGGAAATGTGGATGAGGTTCTTTGTTAGGTCCTTAGATGGAAAGGCAAGAGAATGGATCCAAAGTTTTCCCAGGCTGTCTTTTTCCTCATGGAATGAAATTGTGACAACATTTGAAAATGAATTTTCTAGAGGTCTTGACTCTGTTGATCTTGTCAAAGAGATGGAAAAAATTAGGAGACAAGAGGGAGAGTCACTTGCAAGTATTTTGGTCACAAGTTTGCTGATTCCATTTCTAATATTCCAAATGATTTTGGACCTAACATTCCCGCTTGCATTGATATGTTTTTTGAAGCATATGAAACTGGATTGAGTTATGTGCAAGAGGATTTCAAAATAATGAGTATGCAGCAGGCATATTTGTCCCTAAACTCCATGGAGTAAATGAGAGATGACTATATAAAAGGTTTGTTATCCACAAGTGCATGTGTTGCTAGTTATCAACATGCTAATCTAAACATCAGCAATGTGGATACAAACAATCAGATGAATGCAACATCAGATTATGATGATGATTATGTAGCCAAGAGGGTAGAAATGGAAGATGGTGCATCATATGACAATGATGTAGATGATGAGGATAGTATATGCACCTACGTTCGGTTGGATAACTCATCAAGTGAAAGTTAGAATGATGAAGCCAATGGTGACTTCCAGCCTAATGCTTAGGAATGTGGCCCAATGAACAATGAGGATGTTGTGTATAGGGATGAATATTCAGATCGATCAGCTTCTGAAGCTAAGTATGAAATGTGTATACAAGTAAGTATTACATGGGATGAACAAGAAACTTGTTTCTTGTTTGATTTGATTCCCTCCTTTGTTCTTGTTTGTGATGATGAAGCTGTTAGTGCCTACTTGCATGAGGTAGATGTAAAGGTGGTTACACTTGATGATAACTGATCAGAGACAGTTGTTGGTGCAGCCATGGAGTTTCAGTGTGAAGAGCTTGCCCTAGATTGTGAAGATGGTGATCATATGGACGAATATGAGAACCTATTTGTGTGGTGCAAGGTATGTTGTCTTCCTCATGCAAAGTGTGTTTCATCTAAGCCACAAGGAAATAATATAGAAATGAGGAAAGAAGAAGCATGTCATCAACCTATTTGTAATAGTGAATATGACACAACAGATTGCCAGAATGGAATTGAAATAGAGAGACAATTTGAAGAACATGGTTCTTCACATAAAGTGTCTCATGATCTTAATTTATGTGTTGATGTTTTGGATAGCAGCCCGAGTCATGCTTATGATTCAGAAATTGAAATTTGTGGCAACACATATGAAAGTTATGTTCAAGAGTTGCATAGAATTGCAAATGAATATGAATGTTTCCAGTTTGATGTGGTATGTGTTCCAACTCTTGAATGTGTTGGTTCTATACTAGAGGTTGAGTCCTTTGTATGGGACATTGATGTGAATGAGTAGCAAGGCATGTTCATGCCTAAGTTTCAACATGTCACAGCCCAACTAGAAGATATACTTGAGTTGGAATCTTTCCAATTTGATCTACAAGATGAAGTGTCTTCTCTTGTGGATCAACAGTGCATTTAGACATAGTTTTCTTTGCCATGTGAATTGGAGGTGTTTTCTTTTTCTCAATTTGCATGAAGAGGTCAGCAGGTATGATACCCTGACACATGATAATGGAGATTTTCCTTCATTTCTTTCTATTTTTGTTGACCTATTTTTTAGATTTGCACCCCTTGCTACTAGGAACAAGCATGATATGGATTGGAATAGGTCAATTACCTATCTCTTATTATTTCTTGATAGTAATGACTTCATTGATGAAGATAACCTTGGCTTCATGAGCATATGTTGTAGATGGACACATGCTAGGGATAGTTTTCAGTTGTTGCAGCAAGGTGAAAAATGTAGATTTGGTTTGAGGGAGATCAACTCCTTCATTCAACTTGTCTTTAACAAAGGCAAGTAATTGCTACAGTTTTGTGTAGGCTGGACCAGCATGTGCATTGAAATTTTGATTACAATCATTTTTCTTTTATGACTGTATGTTGTTTTGTATATACACCATGTTGTAAATACATTTTTGTGTTGTTTCCCCTATTTGTTTTGGCCTTTTGGTCTACCTAAAGATAGTTGGTCCTCGCTATGCCATTGCTTGGTACATGTCCCCAACCAGAGCTAGTGTTGGTTCCTAAATTTACAATATTTTTCCCCAAATTCCATCAATTATTCCACCTTTTGCCTTTATAGTTTAAACCCACCATTTATATCCAATCTGAGAAGTATTTTCTATGGGTTTCATTCAAAAAACTCTAAGTATAATTTCCCATGTTCCTTGTGTTTCCTTCCCTTAGAAAAATTTGGTTCTTATATAGCCTTTGTTAGTGAATCGATGAAATCGCGAACTTATGAAGTTGGTTCGTAGGTTCGTCATTTCACTTATTTGCCGATTTATCGACAAGGAGGTGAAGGCCAAGGCAAAATATATCAAAAAAGGAGGATGTTTGTCCTTTTTTGGTAAAAGTTTTTGGTTTGTGAACTTGTGAGTTCACTGATGGAAGTTTTTGTCGATAGCGACTTAGTCGACAATAGGAGAGACCACAGAAAATGAAAATTTTCTAAGGCATAAGAGGAGTGCAAGCTTTTGTCAGTAAAAGTTTGGGTTCGCAAACTTGAAAATTTGCTGACAAGAGGTTTTTTCGATGGCTACTTTGCCGATAGCTAAGAAAATCAAAAAGGACGTGGAAATTCCTCTAAGGCAAGTGAAGAAGTAGAGGAACACCTTTGTCAATGAATTTTGTAGTTTGCAAACCATTAGCCGGTTCACTGACTAAAGCGTTCATCGAGGAGACATTTTTTTGAAAAAGGGAAGAAAGCCTTAGTTGGGGTAAGGAATGGTTACAAAACTATTGGGTTTTTGGATAAGGTGGTTTGCCGCTAGGGTAAATCATCGATAAATGAACCAACAAAGACGAAGATAGAACAAATGAAGGTTTGCGTTGGGCTGATTTCACCAATAGGTGAAATGACCGACTAAGGAGATAAAGAAAGTTTGGTAAAGGAAAGATTTGTTGATAGTAAAGAAAAAAGCTAGATGGAAGAAGGAACAAGTCAAGCAAGAGAAGTACACCGTGGTAACATTTTGCCAATAAAATAAAAAGGTACCAAGGGTACAAGAAGAAGAAGAGAGAGATGGTCCCAAGGTTCATGAAAGTAAGAATTCACTGACAGAGAAAATAAAAGAAGGGAGAATGAAGTGGCAAGAAGGTTTGTGATGAGGATATTTTGCCGATAAAGGGAAAAGATAGATGGGTTGGGTGGAAAAATCAAATGAAAATTAAAGGCAAATGTAATAGTTTAGAATATTTTAAACTTTAAGTAAAATATGTTAGAAGGTTGCAAGGGACTTTACCTAATATTTTGGGAGGTTATGTTTCAAGCACGTATCTACCTAAAATCACGCCATGATTATAGGATTAAACTTACAAATTTGTACTCAACATTAATGAATTGTAGGTTAAAGTTGTGCAAGTTGTTCAAACAATGAAATCTTAAATGTACCTGCACATATGGAGGAAAAAATGGATGTTGTAAGTATTGGATGGTGAATTCAAACCTTCCCTCATTATTTCTCTCAGTACACAAAGAGTGTGGGAAAGCTTCTTCTATAGTTTTTAGAGTTGTTAGGGAAGGGGTAGGCTTCCAAATGTGCATATTTTCTGACATTACAGTGGGCCAAATTCAATGAAGCATGGGTGTAGTTGTTGACTGATGTAGTGCTTGGGATTGCATAGAGAGTTGAATTGCTATATATGCATATGTTTTTGATGCATTAAGGGTTCGTCGTTGAACCAATTGTCTGGTCTATAGTGCCTCAAGATAATTTTAGATCTTCAAATCAAGCCAGTCATGACATTGAATAGAGGAGTGTGTTTGATTTAGCATAGGAATGTATTGTAACACATATTTCATGTAGTTGTATGTCTCCATGACTATTTGTAGTGATTCAAGGGAATGCATAGTCATAGCTTTGTATTTTTTCACCAATTTTTCTAGTGTGATTGCAATAGAGATTTGATAATGTGTGACAACATTCAAGTCAATACATGCTTTGTTTTGAGTCATCTCTTTGTTGCAAATGGGTCATTGTAGTTTTGTTCTGGATAATTAAGTACGCCCAATTTATGAAGTATAATCTAAGAAATGTATGTGAATACATTTTAGTTTTCTATTGATGATGGTTTAATCCTTTCCTTCCCTCTTTATTGTTTATAAATTAGTTGCCCATTGGAGTAGGCACTGGTCCATATTAGAGAGGGATGAATCACTATGTTAGGTCTCAAAAATGCAGGTTTCAAACCCTAAGAGGATGCCAATCTCTCTTAACGCTTTTGGCTAACGAAACAGGGCTTATAGGATTGAAAGCCCCCTTCTCTTTAGGTTCTGCCAGACCTAGGTAGGTGTACCTTGATGACTAAAGCAGATTTATATGACCCTAGTGATCTATTCACAATGGCATATGGATGTGAGATAGATGTAAGGCTATGAATTGTACCTAATGCTAATTTTGGTAGTTTGAAAATGTGAATAAGGTTTTAAAGTATTATTTTGTAATGACTAGTGCCTAATTCTATTGGGTTAATGGGGTCAAGATTTGTATGATTTGCAGATTTATCTACTTGGCTTAGCTCTAACTACCTAGCACCTTTTGAATGTTTACACTTAGTGTAAACGTGCAAGAATATTGGTTATTAGACTCTTCTTTAAAAATCCAATTGATATTTCTCCAAATCACTATGGTTGTATGAAAGGAATTTAATTCTACTTTGAAGGAAAACAAATAAGATGATTTATTTAGAGGATTTTAACTTAGGGTGGAGACCAATAAGTGTGAATCACTTAGATGGACTTAAATCAACTTCATATAGAAACCAGTCAAGCATACCACACAGAGACATCAAATGTGCCTTGATAAATCTAATTGATTTAAATAACTAGAAAAATTCAATGTGGAGACAATCAAACAACTCATAAGATTGAATATCAATAGAATAGTAGAACACCACGGATATATCCACAGATTTAAACCATCTTGCCCATTATATTAGAATATCATAAAAGTTCTATATCTTGCTTCTAAAAATATGATTGAAAGTAATATTTATAGTGTATAATAATTGTTCTACAAATGATGATGATAAACATAGGCCTTGGTTTCCCTTATATATATGGGAAGCAATAAGCTTCAGGCCAAAACAACATGACTATCCATGAATTACACCTTTTGACATAACTAAAATATAATTAAGAAATAGATAAGATGGGCACAAGTGTTCGACCAAGATTTGAATTTGTTAATCATCGTGGAGCACCCGTGACCGCTGGCTTGGCAAGGTCCTCCTCTCCAATGTTGCAATATCTATCGAATATGTTGTGCCTGCTATTATTGCTAAAGAGATACATCAATTTTTATATCGTAGAATATTGACAAAATTTTATTTTCATTTTTTCTGACCCCCTCATGTTGCTCTGGAAATGAACAAATTTATGTTAGAGATGTGATCGATGTACTCCTGAGTTGTATAAGTATTTATAGAGATTATATCACTCATGACTGATTCCAGAGTGAAGATCTTGTCAAGGCATATATGTGTGTTTTCTACTACTCTATCTTCATCATTTATCTGCTCAAGAGTTGTTGGTAACAATTGAATCAATTCATCCTTCCAACTATCCTTCTCTTGTAAATTGCCTTTAGAGTCGAAGAAACTAGGAAATGCCATATCTGGATGTTGATCAAAATCACCTAAATCTTTTGATAAAAGAGTATTGAATATTTCATCCTCACTGATTAGGTTATCATATTCTTTAAACACTTGTTCCTCAACATATGTTTTGGCTTTTAATTCCTCCTCCTTCTCCAATATTATGAGGTGCAGTCTCTTATGCTCCTGGTAAGCATTGTGCATCCTTTTATGTAATTCCCATATCCTGTCACTATTCCCCATCATTTTCTCAAACCTCTTCCTGATCAGTTCTGAAGCTATGTTATATTTAGTAGCTTTCATCTTAGTTGCCAATTGGTCACTCTTCTTTTAGAAATTTTCTACTTTGATCTTCCAATAGTTGGCATCAGCTCTTGCCTCTACCACTTTTTTATCAGTTTCTAAATAAGGTGAAGAGATGCTTGATAATGCTGGCAACTTCTCTTTATAAGTGGCAACCTCTTTCCTTAATTTTGTATTCTCTACCATGTATGCATTATTTTTTCTCAGTAGTTGCTCAATTTGAGCTTTTGTAAAATTGGCAACATTCACATTCAAGTTAGCAGTCTTAAGAGGATTTGTATCCCCAACTCATTGGATCATGAGATGACCAAACACTTCATTTGGATTATCAATGATTTGAGGTCTTTTATTTGGGGGATATAGTGCCAAAATTAGCAATGTTGCTTTGTCAAAATCATATCCACATCCTATTTTGATCTTATATAGAGCTTCAATACTTAGCTATAATTTTTTATCTTGATTTCTTCTGAAAGTATCAAAAACAATGGCAAATGTCATAACCCATCTAGAGACTAGCATCACCCCTTCTTCTTCAAGCAATTTCTCCCCTTTTCTAGAGTCATGGTCTCCATTGCTTTATCAATTTCTACTTGAAGTTCCTGTAATACCTCAGCCTGTACTTTTGGAGTAATATCTCTCATCTTGTCTCTAGCATGTTTGCCTTTATACTCATACAGGAAGGCTTTGAATTTAGGATTTATGATAAAGTCATCATCTGAAACAAATTTCTTATTTGCCATGTATCTTATGTCTTCTAACAACTCATCAAGGGCTTCCATGTTGACCTTTTCTCTGTCCTCCAGAGGTTCATAATTTTGAATTAGAGGCTCATAACTCTACACATCTTCATTTCCTATATCAAATTCTTCATCCTTTGCATTAGTAGTATCAACAAAGAAATTGATGTCTGGTGTAGTTTGTGGGGAAACATGACCCAATGGTAGCTCACAATTAGCTTGTGTCTCTTCAAAATTTTGTTGTTTTATTTCAAAAACATGAGGAATATTCATAGTTAGATCTGATGCATGTGCAATTAGCATGTCCAACCTTTCAATAGGATCATCAATATTTAGAAAAGCTCCTGTATAAGTGGGGTTTTTGGCTACCCTCTAAGCCTCAACCAGCATTATTTTATGATAAAAACTTCTTCTTTCAACTGTTGTGTTCTCATCACAATTTCTAATCAAATCACCATGAACAAATAGAACATGGTGATATTTTTTCAACTTTTTACTTACTTTGATACTATTTATGAAATGTTCTAGGTTAAAGTTTTCTATTGCATTTCCTGATGATAATCTAAAATATTCTTGTTTTCTATCAATCAATTGATATCCTTTATTAAAAAGAACTGTAAAATCTCCAAAACATAGAGTACCAGGCATAAATGATTTCTTGTTATGACTTTTAACATGCATGAAATCTGAGTAGGCTAATTGCCTCAAGATATCCAAATAGGCAACCCTGTCTGGATAGGTTTTTGGTAACAAAAAAGGTGGTCCTTCATACCCAAACTCTTATCATGGTGCGGTCATTATAAACATACCAGTCACCCCAATTGTGACTAAACTTTCCCTTTTCATTTTTATCTTTTGGCCTTAGAAACCTCCATATTTCTATTGACAAATTGTGATCACATGGATGACCTAGCCATTTATATATAGGTTTTACAAAACACTCTTCAAAATAGAGGTAGTGGGATCTCTCACACCTACTATCCCATATAGCAGTCCACATCTGTACAGGTTTAATATCTCCATTTTGGTCTAAATCTCTTACTTTCAAACAATCATCCCATAGACAGATGTTCTGTCCCTCATATAGGATAATATGCATGAGAAAAGAATAATCTCAAAATTTACTAACCCCATTTTTTATAGAAATCAATTAATTGTGAAGGTCATTGGGAAGGTACTTGGCATAGTCCAGGTATCATGCATCTTGACTCTGCACATCTGTAGTTAGGACCATTGGTACAACTTCGATCAGACCAAGCAATTGACATATAGAATAGTAGGTACATTTGAAATATTCATCAAACAATTCTATAGAGTAAGGTGGATTCTCAACCCCTAAAAATGCCCTGATCCTATCCCCCTCATGTCGAGGCCTATGCAAAGGTAATCTCCATCTTTTGTAGTTATTACTCATATTGTAATTCTCATTCAATAAGTCCCTAATTCTGAATTTCACATCAAAACTAGTGTCCAACTGGAATACCATTGATATGTAATCTTTGGTAATAGGGATAAAATTGGACCCATTATTTAATTTAACTAGGCAAGTCTGGGGATTGTAGTTTTTGGCCACTACTTTCAATAATTCCACATTGACGAACACATTTGGCACTATAAGCTTTCCCAAGTTTAGTCTCCATGGATTTGAGATAGGTTTATGCCTGTCCATTTTCCTATAATGATATAGAAAAAGATAATATCCCCTCATTGCAGACCATATGTCCCCTACATGTTTGTATATATCTTCTAATTTTTTAGCTTGGGGATTTAACTAGGCATTTCTCCTAGATCTCTATCCTGACCTTAGGCATTGGTTTATTAAATCTTGGTTTGAGTGCCTTTCCTTTAGTTTTTGCCTTTTGCCCTTAGGGTTTTTAGCCAATTCTTCCATGATATAATCTTATGCAAGAGAATTCCTAATTTTATGGATGCAATTCGAACCAGTAAGATGTAAACTTCAAGCTTAGAATACTTACTTGGATATCTCCTTTTGGTTCTTGAATTATGACTTTTGTTGTGTCTTGCCCTTGCTCACTGTGTTTTCTTAATGGTTAAAATTCTCTCAGGATTTGCCTCAATATACCTGGCTCTATGCATTAATAGTTTTTTATGGAAGCTTTCATGTCATCGAAGGGACATTTAATTTTTTGAATAAGGGTCCTTTGATCACCACTAATCATGTCTTGTCATTATTTTATCAGGATGATGAATTTTGTTGAGACATCTTTGATAGCTTTTTTATTTTTAATTACTTTCAGGATTTTAGAATAACCTTGAATGGTGTCACACTAAAATTGCCTCTTATAAAAGTCTCTTTGATATTCATATGTCTCTTCGATATCCCTTTACTCACTATGTCATTCATCTTTTTGAAGGGACTAGAGATGACGTCTCTTCGATATCCCGAAGTTATCTTGAAATATCCTTAATGTTTTTCTTTTATTCATAATTGCTGGCAGGTTATCGGTGGGAATGGGAATTCAGTTACCCTGATATTCTGAAGTTTCTTTTCAAAATGTTTGATTTAATCTTTATTTCTTTATCGACAAGACACATTTCGGTGTCACGCCGATATTCATTGATCCCCTCGATATGCCTTTTATGTCTTTGGAATATCGAAGAGACTTTGGAAGACTCACTCTGACACTCTAATCTATCAGTCCCTTTGACTTTTTAATGTTAGCTTGATATTTCACCGAGTTATGTATTTTGCCCTTCTAATCATTTAGATTATCGAAGAAACTCCAAAGTGAGTCTCCCCAATCCCTTGATATTTTACTTTTTGCTTTATCGAAAGAGACTCTAAGGGGAACCTAATGAGATGGAAGTACTTTTCTAATATGATTTTTTGTTTTTAGGGATAAAATGATAAAATATGAACTTATTAGGGTTGAGCGGGGAAATTTGAAATCGTATGTTGGAGAAAACATGATGGCAGGAAATGGATTTTTATCAAAAAAATTTAGGGTTAAAAAATTGGTCCAATAGTGGCTCTGACTGGGGATGAATGGCCATGAGGTCATTACAAGAATTTAGAAAATACTCTCTAGGATGCAGACTAGTGGTGGTGGGGAGGGTGGGGAATGGAAATCCTAACCTACTATGCATGGAAAAAGAAAAAAATTCAAGAGAACAAGTATTTCAGGAATTGTCCATGCATTGGCAATTCCTGTACTTCACCACTCATGTTCTGTAGGTAATAAGAATCTTCACCACATTTACCAGTGATGATAAATGGGCCCATCCATAATGCCTCAAATTTACCATGTTTTCCTTTGTCCTGTCCTCTAGCATTCCACATTAGCACCATATAATCCACCTTGAATTTCCTTTCCTTAGCCCTTTTATCAAATAAGTATTTCATTTGTAATTGCATTTTTTCATTCTGTTCCTGAGCTTGGGCCCTTATTTCATCCAGTTTAACAAATTGTTCAATTCTCTCTTCCATGGGTTCAAGAACATCTATGTCTTCTTGGAGAATAAATTTATAAACTGGCAGAAGATTATGTATAGGAAGCCTGGCTTGTGTACCATATACTAATTCAAATGGGGATTTTCCTATGCTCTTCTTTACAGTAACCCTATCTGCCCATAAAGCTATTTTTAATTTTGAATCTCATGCCTTCTTATTATTTTCCAACATTCTCTTGATTATTTTTATGATTCTTTTATTGCTTGATTATGCCTATCCATTGGCTTGGGAATGGTATGGAGAGGCATATAAAATTGCTATGCCGTAGGATTCACAAAACATTTTAAACTCATCTGATCTGAAGCACATGCCATTATCTGTAATTATTCTCACCAGAACTCCAAACCTAGTGATGATGTTTTCTAATAGGAAATTAACCACCACTTTACTAGTGGCTTGTCTGGTTGGAATTGCTTCTATCCATTTTGTAAAATAATTTTTAGCTACCAAGATCTATTTGTATCCACCACTGGATCTTTCTACAATTTCCCCTATAAAATCAACTCTCCATTGATGAAATGGAGCTTCAACTTGCATTGGCCTTAATGGTAAGGCTCCTTGGTAGTTTAATTTGCTAGAGAACTTTTGACAAAATTCATATTTTCTCACATATCTGTGGGCATCCTTAAAGACTTCAAGCCAGTAGTAACCTATTTTCATTATCTTATGGGTAGTAGTCTTTACTGAGAAGTGTCCTCCACACACACCTTTATGCATTTCTTGTAACATCTTCTCAGCTTGTGTTTCATCCAAGCATAAGAGTAAAATGCCATCTCTATTTTTCCAGTATAAATCTCCATCCATGAAGACATATTTTGATGCAATGAGTTTCAAAGTTCTCATTTGATTATCATTCAGGCCTTGAGGACATTTCATGTTCTTGAGATATTACATTGCATTGTTGTACCAAGGTGTATGCTCAATGCTTGCAATAATGTTATCCTCCTCTTGTATGTTGCAAACTTGTACAGCCTCCAAGTTTGATTTAGCCATCAACTTGGCCAAACCCTGACCTCTAACAAGCTTGATGATTTGGATGTCAATGTTAAATTCTTGGATTCTATTGATCCATCTACATCTTCGTCCTGTGACTTCATTATGGATAAAAACATCCTTCACTGCAGCATTTGGTACATAGGATATCACATGAGCTCCAACCAAATATGGCCTAAATGCCTTCACTACTTTCACTAGGGCATAGGATTATTTCTTAGTAATGTCATATTTCAACTCTGCCCCCTAAAGTGATTTACTAAAAAATGAGATGGGTTGTTCATATCCTTCTTTATTCTTTTGCAACATCATAACCGCCACTATATGAAAAGATGCAAAAGAGAATATTTGGAATGGATTATCAAACTCTGGGGATTTCAATATAGGAGCCTCTTTAATAGATTTGTTAATGGATGTAAATGCATCAATGGCCTCTTTATTCCAATCCACCTTTGCACCCTTCTTCAACATTTTGGAAACTGGCTTGATAATTTTTGCAAAGTTTATGAATCTTCTGACGAAATTTATTTGTCCAAAGAAAGATTGAATAGCTTTCACATTTTTTGGAATAGGAATCTTGTCAATCGCCTCTACCCTTTCAGGATCAATCCTTACACCATGTTTTGAGACTATGTCTCCTAGTAGTTTTCTTTCTGTCACAACAAAAAGACACTTCTTTGGATTTAGGGAAATACCATATTCTAGAGCCCTGATGAAAATTTTCTCTAAGTGTAAATAATGGTCTTCTGCCTTTTTAGAGTATGTTGTAAGGTCATCCTAGTAGACTACCATTATTGTTTTAATCAAATCAGCAAAAGCTACATCCATGGCCCTTTGAAATGTTGCTCTAGCATTTGTAAGGCCAAATGACATTCTCACATAGACAAAGGTACCCCAAGGTGTTGTAAAAGTAGTCTTATACTATTCTAATTCTCTAACCTTTACCTGGTTGTACCCAAAGAAGCCATCTATCATGGACAACAATTCACATCTTGTCACTTGTTGTAACATGGTCTCCATGTTTGGAAGGGGGTAGTTATCTTTTAGTGATGAAATGTTCAAATTTATGAAATCTATGCACAATCTTATATCGTCATTCTTTTTTCTTATAGGTACCAGGTTTAATACCCATGAAGAGTGTCTAATTGGTTTGATAATACCTCCCTCTATGAGCTTCATAAGTTCTTCTTGCATCTTAGGTGTCAGTGTAGGGTGTATAGGCCTTTGCCTTTGTCTGAATGGTTTGGTATTACTTTTCAATGGTATTTCATGTTGAAATAAGTCTTCTATGTATGCCTTAATATCATCATAGGACAAGGTAAACACATGTTTATATTTTCTGTGTAGGATTATAAGCATTTCTCTAATTTTTTTTGCTGATCCTTTTCCCAATGTAAACCTCTTTAGGAGCTATCTCTGTTCCCATATTAATCTCCTCAACATCCTTGAGATTGACTGTTGCAAGCTTCAAATTATATTTGTCATATCCATCAAACACTTTTTCCAGGCCTTTAGGTATTTTGTTTGTTTTGAGTTAGACCACTTCTTTCTCAAAAAGGGTTTCTTTTCCACCAACTTCTTCCACAAATGCATTGAAATCAATTTCATGGGATTCATATTGGTCTATACAATGAAGGAACATAATTAGATCCTCATCATCATTGAATACTTGCCAATTATAAATATTATCAGGGACTGTACGCCTAGTCTTGAATTCTACTTCTATTATTCCCGATAATGTAATATCATCTCTTTTCAAGGCCACATTTGCTAAGAAATCTGCCATTATGCTTTTTGACTTTTCTATCCAGTCTATAGAGAATGCATCAAAGAGTTCAATGGTATCCCACACAACATTTCTATATTGCTTCAATCTCTTGTTCTTTGATGAATATTTCACCCTGATTTGTGAGACAACTAATTTAGAGTCACCATATACTGCTAGTAGTTTGATTCCATGTCTTAGGGCAATGTTCAAACCCAATAGCAATGCCTCATATTTAGAGACATTGTTAGTGCATTCAAAGGTCAGTAAAAATGAATATTTGAATGTCTTTCCTGATGGTGAGATGAATACTACTCCTACTCCATTCCCTCCTTTACTACATGCACCATCAAAACACATTTGCCACACACCATGCTCATCCAATTGAGCCTCTCTTTCTATTAGTTTAGTGTTTTGTAACTCAAGCTATGATTTTTCAATCCTGATGTTCTATTATATTTTCATATCTTGGATCTCTACAAAACCTGACTTCCTTCCCATTCACTAGTATTGTAGCATATGATAAATCAAGTTGGACATTTCCTCCTACTATAGTAGTTCACTGTCTAGACAGTAACATACAATAGTATGGTGGGCTATCTATTATAGTTATATCAGTTATGTAGGTTGCTTCAAGACATGAGGCTAACTTCAATTCTACATCTCTCATGATTCCAACAACTGGAATAGATCTGTTGTCCATTACATAGCATTTACCATATGTTGTATCCACCCACATGCCTAATTCTTTCATGACTGCTATTGGCATGATGTTTATGGCAGCTCCAGAGTCAATCATGCAATTTCTTACTAGTTTGTTATTAATTAGGGGTGTTATGTACAATGGATGCACCTGGGAAGGATTATTTGTTATGGTGTCACTAAGATAAATTTCTGGAGTTCTCATGACCTCCTGTCCAAGATTGTTTATTTTTTTTCTGGCCCCTCTTTGTTTTTGTTATGACTTTGTTGCTGATTTGATACATTAGAAATAATATTGACAGCATTGTCCCTGTATTCATCTATCTTTATCATTTCTATTAATGGTACTGATATCTTGATTTGGGACAATGCTTGTGTTATATCAAATGAATGAGTAATGGTAATCTATTCTATTTTTTCTTTATTGGGGCTTTTCTCTTCAGATTGTTGCTTACTGCCATCCTTTATCTTATTGTGCTCAATCTTGGATGTTTCCTTATGTGTATTTTTCTGAGTTTCTCCTTTTTTTATAGTTATTTGGGGTACCCTTCTTTTGATTTGGTTCTTTGATGAGCATGCCTCTAGGTCTTCCTTGATCTGCATTTAGGCTTCTATTCCTCATATTGTAATTTCTTCTAGCTTGAGCCACAACAACAATTGTAAGAGCTCTTTTCTCTTCCTTAGTAGGTTTTCTTAACTAAAATTATGGAACCATATTGGATACATAAGTTGTTCCTTCATCATTATCTTCATGATCAGAGAAGACCTCTTGTTGACCCATGTTAACATTATACTTTTGATTGCTCACATCATGGTGCGGTCATGGTAGGAAGGTTCACAAAATGAATTGTCTAGTCTGTGCAACAAGAGTAAACACAATAGAAATAACTCAAACATATGAAATAAACATAGATTCAATCATTCATTATATAATGGAATTCAAATACCATCTGGCCAACATCATGTGGGCTTATGATTTGGCTCAGAGGCCTGATTACAAAATATCAGAATATGCACAAGATATAGCTTTGAAGTCCCTTTGTGCAAATCCAGACTATGAACTATTACTATATGATTCACTACTTTCCTAGGGATCTATTACATCCTTATATATCATCCATAGTACAAATGATTCCTCCGTGTCAGCCAAGGAAGGTCACAAACTCTAATGAAGAGTTGTAATGTGTGTACACAGATAGGTCGGACCTAATCATGTAGAACACATCCACAAATGAATGGAATGATGTACAAATCTCGGGGAATGTTAGCCACAAACCAAAGATCATTGAATGATGTGTCATTAAGCTCCACAAGTCAAGGAATGCTCTACAAGTCTTCTTCTTTAGCTAATTATCAGAGACTGTCAGGATGCTTTGTTTTGATAAAATAGTCAATCTTCTAATAGTGATATCTTTCTGGTACTTAATCTAAATGCTCTGAATTATGGATATGATGTAGATGAGTGAATCGAGATGCTAAGTCCAGCTCCACAAGATGTAAAATGAAACTACAGTAGAATGCAGATCAAAATATAGACTTCTACTGATTGAAATGGAAAATGAAACAAACTAAACTACAAACAAATTGAAATGCAAATATTTTTGGTTGATGCAAGATTGCTCTTGAACTAGGGATGCTCCTGTATTAGTCATCTAGGGTTATTGAAAAAGTGAGTCCCTCACTTTGCTGGGGTTAAGGGAGAACCAAAATGGTCCACCTCATCCTGAGATCCATGCCGAATCTTCTTCCAGTTTGCCTTTCCACTTCAAAAGATATTCTTTGTACTATCTTCCTCTAGTGCTACGTCCAACTCTGCTATCTAGAATGTCTTCAATCTGCTCTGGTGCTTGTTGTGGTAACTACTTCTTCAAGTCTTCATCCATGCTGTCACTAAACTCTACTTCATAATACTGATATAGGTTCTTCAATGCTGAAAATAGGTGATATACCCAATGTCTCTGGTAACTCCACTTCATATGCATTTCCTGAATCAAATTTTCGTAGTATTTTACAATGTCTAAACTTCTTCATCTTCAACTTGTTATATGTTCCAACTAGAAATCTTTCTTTTCTCAAGTATACCATCACTTCATCTCCAAATTCAAATTCTATATGTCTTCTCTTCTCATCTGCCATTTCCTTATACTTATTGTTCATATTCTCCAAATGATTCGTCACCTGATTATGCACTTTCTTCATGTGATCTACAAATTCCTCTGCTTCTACACTTCACTTTTCTTCTATACCAATGTCTCTTAATTCTACAACTCCTCTAGGATTTACTTCGGTAACAATCTCAAAAGGTGTTCTTCTAGTACTCCTATTTACTAAATTATTGTATGCAAACTCTACTTGTGAAAGAATCAAATCCCAACTTCCTATCTTCTCTCCAACCAAACATCTCAACAAGTTTCCCAAACTCCTATTCACTACCTCTGTCTAAAATTATACTCTTAGGTAATCCATACAATCTCACAATCTCCTTGAAAAATAGGTCTGCTACATGCACTGCATCAGTTGTCTTCTTACAAGGTATGAAATGAGCCATTTTTGAAAATCTGTCAACCACTACAAATATTGAATCATGTCCTCTATGTGTCTTCAGCAATCCCATTACAAAATCCATGCTTATGTCTTCCCAAGGTCTCTCTGGTACTGTCAAAGGTCTATACAATCTAGTATTCTGACTACTCCCTTTTGCTACTTGACAAACTCTACAACTCTGCACAAATCTCCTAGTATCTATATGTATCTAAGCCCAAAAATAGTTTTCACTCACCAAAGCCACTATCTTATCAATGCCAAAACGTCTTGCCAATCCACCATTGTGTTTCTCCTTGATCAAATTATCTCTCATTGAACTCTTAGGTATGCACAACTTATTTCCTCTAAACAACATATCTTCTTGAATGAAATAATCCAGCCACTTACTTCTATATGTCACAACAGGTTCCTTACATGCTTCCCAAGGTTGTGCAAAATTAGTGTCTCCCTCATACAGGTTCTTCAATTCATCAAAACCCAACACTCCAACATTCATTTATGTCAACAAGTTTCTTCTTCTACTCAACGCATCAGTAACTTTGTTTGATTTTCCACTCCTATGCTTCAACACAAAAGTGTAACTCTACATGAACTCTTCCCATCTCATATGTCTCTGATTCAACTCACCTTAACTGTTCAAATATTGCAAAGATTGATGATTTGTATATAGTACGAACTCCTTAGGCAACAAGTAATGTCTCCACTTCTTCAAGGCTTGAATTATGGCATAGAACTCTTGATCATAAACTGAATATCTTCTCATTGCATCTTTCAACTTTTCACTGAAATATGCTAAAGGTCTACCTTCTTGACTTAACACTGCTCCAATTGCATTTCCACTTGCATCACAATCAACTTGAAATACCTTATTGAAATCTAGTAATGCCAAAACAGGTTGCTCTATCACTTTCTACTTCAACAATTCAAAACTTTTATCTACTCCAGATGTCCACTTAAAGTCTTTTCTGTCACCTCTCATTGTCTCTATCATAGGGTTACATACTGAACTAAAAATTCTAATGAACTTCTGGTAGAAACTAGCTAATCCATGAAATGATCTAACCTCTCCAATGCTCTCCAGTGTAGGCCATTCAACAATTGCTTTCACTTTCTCAGGATCCATCTTCAATCCTTTTGCAAAAATCACAAATCCTAAATATACTAGTTCTTCCTTCATAAAACTACACTTCTTGATGTTTATCAGCAATTTCTCTTCTCTCAACCTCTACAAAACTTGTCTAATATGCCACAAATGTTCTTTTGTCTTACTAAAAATTAGAATATCATCCAAGTATACAATCACAAACTTACCCAAGAATTTCTTCAAGACTTCATTCATCAATCTCATGAAAGTACTTGGTGCATTTGTAAATCCAAAAGGCATCACTAACCACTCATATAATCCTTCATTTGTCTTAAAAGCAGTCTTCCATTCATCTCCTTCTTTGATTCTAATTTGTGGTATCCACTTTTCAAATCTATCTTTGTGAAATATCTTACTCCACTCAAACAATCCATGATATCATCCATCCTAGGTAAAGGAAATCTATACTTAATTGTGATCTTGTTTATTGCTATAGAGTGAGTACACATTCTCCATTCTCCATCTTTCTTAGGTGCTAATACTACATGTATTGCACAAGGACTCAAACTTTCTTTGATCAAACCTTTCCTCAACAACTTCTGTATCTGTCTGTTTAACTCTTCATTCTCTATTGGTGTCATTCTGTGTGCTTCTTTGTTAGGAAAACTAGCTCCCGGTGTAAGATCCATGTGATGACTGATACTTCTAATCAGTGGCAATCCTTCAGGCACATTATCTAATATGATGTATTCATACTTTGTCAACAACTCTTTTATCTCCTCTAGTTGTTCTCCCTTAGTCTCTTTCTTCAATGTTTTAGGTTGTTAGGGTTAGTCGGTAAAAGATATCAATTAAATGCAAATAAATATTAAACAGAGGAATGAAAAAATATGTAGAAATAATAATAGCGAGAGACAATTTTAACGTGGTTCACCCAAACTCAGGCTACATCCACCAATAGAGAGTCTAATATTATTATCCAGTAAATCAAACCGATTACAACAAGCAATCCTTGCAACTCAATACCGCTACAAAATGCTACAATACATCTCAACAGAAACCCTAACCCTTAGCCACTTTTATCAAGCCTTATGTTGGTTACAAAAATAGGGTTTTTTATGTCAGCCAATAGAAAAATAACTCCTGACACCTTAATAAAATAATAAAAAATCATTGGAGATTTCAGGGGTGCTACCCCCAAGCCCTCGCAAAGGAGTTGCCCCTTTATCCCACCCTATATCGTGACAGGGAGTGCACCAGGGGCGCTACCCCTTGACCTGTCTTGGGGGCGCTGCCCCCAAACCCCTGCAAGGGGCACTACTCCTTGACCCTGTTAAATAATTTGGGGGGGGAACTATGCTAATAAAAGTGGGGTAAATTTAACCTCTGAATCTAATTAGGCTCCATATAACAACACATGTTTCTTAGGAATCAAAGCATAACACATATTCTCATGTCTCAAACCATCCAGAAATTTTCTTCCATCTACCAAACAAATTCTAGCATTTCCACATACTTCACTCTTAGGATCATCTTCTAAAGGAATCAAAGTAATTCTCTTTCCATTTTCTATTATAGTGTATGTATTCTTTCTCCCATCGTGTATAGATTTTCTATCATACTACCAAGGTCTACCCAACAAGATATGACAAACATCCATTGGCATAATATCACACAAGACTTCATCATGATGAGATCTAATATGAAATTTCACCAAACATTGTTCACTTACCAGTACCTTATGATCATCCTAAATCCATGCTATCTGATAGGGCTTAGGGTGTTTCAATCTTTCCAACTTCAGCTTATTTACCATCTCCTCTGAAACTAGGTTATCTGAACTACCACTATCAATCACAACCTTACAACACTTACCTCCTGATTTACATCTTGTCCTGAACAAAATTTTCCTCTATGGTGGTTCCTCATTTGTTTCTACTTCAAATAGTGCTCTCGTCATCACCAATGGTTCTCCTTTCTTTGTCTTACCAACAGAACTCGATGATCCAACAGGTTCTTCTTCAACATAGGTTGTTCTTCCACTGTTCTTTGTCTTCTTACTTGTACTACCCTAATTACATTCAAATGCTCTATGTCTTTCACCTCCACACTTGAAACAATTACTTGTGAATGTTCTCTTATCAAATCCTCTTCCCTCTCTTCTATATCATTCATTTCGGTATGCACTAGGGTTTCCTCTCTGGTAAAAATTTATGTCATCTCTCTGTAAAGCATTATTATTTCTATCCTCCTTGAATGTGTTGTTAAACTTGTTCTGCTCTGAATGTGATCTATCTCCTCTGGAAAATATTCTACCTTTCTAAAATTTACCTCCTCTTCCTTTCTGTCTCGGATCATGTCTTTTATTTATCTTCTCTTCAACTTTCAGAGCAAATGGATATGCTTCTTCCAAAGATGTCATCCTTACCAAGCTTAGTTCTTCTTGAATGCTTGACCTCAGTCCATTGATGTATCTAGCCACTTTCTCCTTTCTTGCTTCACTATGTCCTATCCTTATAATCATCCTATGAAATTCTTCAGTGTACTCCTTCATAGATTTCTCCTTTTGTCTTAGGTTATGCAATCTTTTCAAAAGCTCCAACTCATAGTCAGCAGGTATGAATTGATTCTTCAATTTTGTTACCATCCTATCCCACTTCGTAATCTTTTCTTTTCATCTTCTATTTCTTTCCAACTGAACTTCTTTCCACCAATAGCAGCATGTCCTTTCAATTTAGTCTTTGCAAATTTCACCTTCTCTAGATCTTTAATCTCTTCATACCTAAAGTATTCTTCCATGTCATTTATCTAGTCAATCAATTCTTCAGGGTTCAAATTACCAGTATAACTATGCACATCAACTCTAAGTCTTTTTCCAATCTTTGAAATAGCTTGCAACATCTTTACTTGATTTGATTCTTCTTCTTCATTATCTACTAGGATTTCACCAATTTGTTGGATGGATTGAAATTCTTCTTCATCATCACTTTCAACATTAGGTCTCGGTGTCAATCCTCTTCGCCTATCTTCTTCAACAACATCCAAACAAATTAAAATCATTTTCATCATCTCCATCATCTCATCCATTCTTCCAGCCATCATTCTAATGGAAACAACTCTTTGCGGCGACATTCTTCCCAGGATCAAGTGCAAACTGCCTCAAATTCAGTGATCAGGCTACAAGGTGACAACTGCCTCATAATCGGTGATCGGTTGTGACACAAGTAACCTACCTTAATTTGGAAATCAATCCACAACAAGATCTTACAGAATTCCCTCGCCAATTTCACTCAATTCACTCCTAAAGATTTGAACTTTCGCTCTGATACCACTTTGTGTACTCACGATATGAGGGTTCACAGAATGAACTATCAAGTCCATGCAGCAAGAGTAAACACAACTAAAATAACTCAAAGATATGAAACAAACATAGATTTAGTCATTCAATATATAGTGGAATTCAAATACAATCTAGCCAGCACCATGCAGGCTTATAATTTAGCTCACAAGCCTGATTACAAAATATCAGAATATGCACAAGATATAGCTTTGAAGTCCCTTTGCGTAAATCCAAACTAAGAACTATCACTATATGATTCACTACTTTCCTAGGGATCTATTACATCCTTATATATCATCCCCAGTACAAAAGATTCCTCCACGTCAGCCAAGGAAGGTCACAAACTCCAATGAAGAGCTATAATCTGTGTACATGGATAGGTTGGACCTAATCATGTAGAACACCTCCACAAATGAATGGAAGGATGTGTGGATCTCGAGGAAGGTCAGCCACGAACCAAAGATGATTTAATGATGTGTCATTAAACTCCACAAGTTGAGGAATGCTTCACAAGTCTTCTCCTTTAGTTGATTATCAGAGACTGTTAGGATGCTCTGTTCTAAGAAAATAGTCAATCTTCTGATAGCGATATCTTTCCAGTAGTTAGTCCAAATGCTCTGAATTTTGGATATGATGTAGATGAATGAATCTAGATGCTAAGACCAGCTTTACAAGATGTGAAATGAAACTATGGTAGAATGTGGATCAAAATACAAAAAGTGCTACTGACTAAACTAGAAAATGAAACAAACTGAACGGCAAACAAACTAAAATGCAAATGTTTTTGGTTGATGCAAGATTTCTCTTGAACCAAGGATGCTCTTGCATCACGTCATATTCAAACCCATCTTCTTCAAAAGATGAGTACTCTTCATCAATCAAGTGAGGCCTCATTTCCAACATATTTACAGTATGATTATCTTTGTCCTGATCATCAGATATTTCATTTTCTTGTAATGATTGGGCTACCACATAATATTCAGGTGAATGAGGTAGGTTGCATGCCACACACCATTGATTATTTTCCACTACATTTGTCCCATGTTTCTTTAAGGGATCAGGGGTGTCCTTACTAAAATTTTGCTTTTGTCTATTGTCCACAAGTTTCCCATCCTTCCAATTAGTGTTGTAAGGCATATCATACAACCTAGGCCTCTCATTTCTATAATATTTTGCTTGCCTAGTTTGATGGTTATTAGGACTCTGTGGAATTCTAATATTTTCTCTTTTACCAAGTTTTCCAGTAGCTTTTCTATTGTTTTCAATATTCACAACAAACTTTTGAGCTTCTGCAAGAGTCATAGAAGCTCTATTTCAGAGTTCATATCCAGTTTTAGGGTCAAAGGCTTTCAAGTATAAATCCAGGGCCATACCATCAAGAAGTTTCATTTCAAGAGAAAACTTGTGATATATCTTTGAAAATTTTTGGTTGAAATCCACTACTATCTCATTATAGTTCTTTTGAATGCTTGTTAATTCATGTATGGAAAAATTTGGATCAGAATGACTGCCATATTGCTCTCTGAACTAATCTTTGAAATCTTCAAATGAACTAATTGAAGCATCAGGCAAATTCTTATACCAATCCCTAGAATCTTCAATCAGAGATAGCATAAATAATTTCATATGGACATCTTCATATTGCATTTCATATTTATCCATAACTGTCTCAAAACTTCTGATGTGTTCATCTGCTGCAGCAACATTATTTCCAGAAAATGTTGGGATTGCATTTCTCAAGTCATTGTCAATGGGATCAGGACAAGTTTGACACCCAGACAAATCCAACTATCTATACCTATTTATATTGAGAGGTCCTCATAGGTTTTTGTTTGGCTGATACTGTTGGTGGTGATGGTGAGGTGCATGTTGCTGTACAGTATGGTGCGGATTTCTATTTGTATTTTTCTAGTAAAGTGGAACATGCTACTGACTAGGAGGTGGATAAGTATTAGCCATATGTTGTGAACCAATATGAACATTATGTGTTCTTGGATTTTGTGGTGGAATGTTTTGCTGCACATAGCTAGTATTACTTGGATTATTTGGTGCTCTTAAAGTATTTGAACCACTTGCATTCTGATGTGACCCTTGTGGATTACCTGTGGGGGCATGCCCACTTTGCTTATGAGGGGTATACACTTTGAGCTACTTGCTGCACTCTGAGATTTTATCTGTTGCAACTCTTGCTTTATCCTTTTTTCCTCTTCTTTTAATTTGGCTAGCTCAAGTTCCTCCTATAATTTATGTAAATCTTGTTGTACCTCATTCCTATTCTGTATGTCTTTTGGTGGACTATCATGGGTTTTTGTGGATGTTATTTGATCTATAGACTCATATTGAATCTCTCCACCCTGTTGCAATGACATTTTATAATCATATTCTACCTAGTTTTGTATTATTTCCCATTTAATTTGTGCCTCAAACTCAAGTTGCTTTTGAGGGTTAGGTTTGTATTGTTCCAGGATATCCCCAAATTTGTTTTAATTAGACTAGGCATGATAACTTTTAGATTGGAATTCTTCATGAAACTTTGATTCGTGTAGGGGAGTGAAACTATTGTGTTAATAAGGGTTGTTTTGATGCATTTTCATGAGTATTTTGGTTATTAAGGTATTTAGACTGGTCTGATATCCTAGTTTTCTTAGTAGGGACCCTTAAAGGTGGGGATGATTGCAACTTTTTTACCATCAGTTTTGGATCTCCTACCATCCATGTTACAAGAGATTATGGCACTTTAATACATAAGATGACTTGAATTTTTGTGTAGAGTTGCCACCTCTCTTAAGAGGACTAATTAATCTTCTGGGTTTTTCTTCACTAGCAGAGTTACAATTTTAACTTCTTGACTCTATTGATATGGTCTCCTACGAGGTTTCCTTATGTTTCCCTAGTAGAGTCACCAATTCTGCTAGGTCTCAAAAATGTAGGTTTCAAATCCTAAGAGGATGCGAAGCTCTCTTAACACTTTTGGCTAATGAAACAAGGCTAATATGATTGAAGTCCCCTTCTCTTTAGGTTCTGCCAGACCTAGGTGGGTGTACCTTGATGACCAAAGCAGATTTATATGACCCTAGTGATCTACTCACAATGGCATAGGGATGTGAGATAGATGTAAGGCTATGAATTGTTCCTAATTCTAATGTTGGCAGTTTGAAAATGTAAATAAGGTTTTGAAATGTTATTTTGTAATGATTAGTGCCTAATTCTATTAGGTTAATGGGGCCAAGATTTGTATGATTTCTGGATTTATCTACTTAACTTAACTCTGACTACCTAGCACCTTTTGAATGTTTAAACTTGGTGTAAACATGCAAGAATATTGGTTATTAGACTCTTCTTTAAAAATCTAATTGATATTTATCCAAATCGCTGAAAGGAATTTAACTGTACTTTGAAGGAAACCAAATAAGATGATTTATTTAGAGGATTTTAACTTAGTGTGAAGACAATTAAATGTGAATCACTTAGATCAACTTAAATCAACTTCATATAGAAACCAGTCAACCATACCACACAGAGATAGCAAATGTGCCTTGATAAATCTAATTGATTTAAATAACTAGAAAAATTCAATATGGAGATAGTCAAACAACTCATAAGATTGAATATCAACAGAATAGTAGAACACCACTGATATATCCATAGATTTAAACCATCTTGCCCATTATATTAGAATATCATAAAAGTTTTGTATCTTGCTTCTGAAAATATGATGGAAAGTAATATTTATAGTGTATAATAATTGTTCTACGATTGATGATGATAAACATAGGCCTTGGTTTCCCTTATATATATGGGAAGCAACAAGATTCAGGCTGAAACAACATGATTATTCATGAATTACACCTTTTGACATAACTAAAACATAATTAAGAAATAGATAAGATGGGCACAAGTGTTCGACCAAGATCTGAATCTGTTAATCATCATGGAGCACCCATGACCACTAGCCTAGTAAGGTCCTCCTCTCCAATGTTATAGTATCTATGGAATATGTTGTGCCCATTATTATTGCTAAAACAATACATTGATTTATATATCACAGAATATTGACAAAATTTTATTTCATTTTATCTGACCCCCTAATGCTGCTCTGGCTATGAACAAATTTATCTTAGAGATGTGATTGATGTACTCCTGAGCGGTGTAAGTATCTACAAAGATTATATCACTCACGACTGATTTGAGAGTGAAGATCTTGCTTCTCAAGAGTTGTTGGTAAAAATTGAATCAATTCATCCTTCCAACTATCCTTCTCCTGTAAATTGCCTTCAGAGTCGAAGAAACTAGGAAATGCCATATCTAGATGTTGGTCAAAATCACATAAATCTTCTTCTAATAGAATATTAAATGTTTCATTCTCACTGATTAGGTTATCATATTCTTTAAACATTGGTTCCTCAACATTTGTTTTGCCTTTTAATTCGTCCTTCTTCTCCAGCATTCTGAGGTGTAGTCTCTTATGCTCTTGGTAAGCATTGTGCGTCCTTTTATGCAATTCCCATATCCTATCACTATTCCCAATAATTTTCTCAAACCTCTTCTTGATCAATTCTAAAGCTATGTTATATTTAGCAGCTTTCATTTCAGTTACCAATTGGTCATTCTTCTTTTGGAAATTTTCTACTTTGATCTTTCAATAGTTGGCATCAACTCTTGCCTCTACCACTTATTTATCAGCTTCTAAATAAGGTGAATAGTTGCTTGATAATGCTAGCAACTTATCTTTATAAGTGGCAACCTCTTGCCTTAATTTTGTATTCTCTACCATGTATGCCTTATTTTTTTCTCACCAGTTGCTCAATTTGAGCTTTTGTAAATTTGGCAACATTCACATTCAAGTTAGCAGTCTCAAGAGGATCTGTATCCCCAACTCATTGGATCATGAGATGATCAAACACTTTATTTGGATTATCAATGATTTGAGGTCTCTTATTTGTGGGATATATTGCCCAAATTGGCAAAGTTGCTTTGTCAGGATCATATCCAGACCCTGTTTTGATCTTATCTAGAGCTTCAATACTTAGCTGCAATTTTTTTTCTTGATTTCTTCTAAAAGTATCATAAACAATGGCAGATGTCATATCCCATCTAGAGATTAGTATCACCCCTGCTTCTTTAAGAAATTTTCTCCCCTTTTCTGGAGTCATGGTCTCCATTGCTTTATCAATTTCTACTTGAAGTTCATGCAATACCTTGACCTGTACTTCTGGAGTAATATCTCTAATCTTTTCTCTAGCCTATTTTCCTTTATACTCATACAAGAAGGCTTTGAATTAAGGGGTTTTGATAAAGTCATCATCTAACAACTCATCAGGAGCTTCCATGTTGACCTTTTCTCTATCCTTAGGAGGTTCATAATTTTGAATTAGAGGCTCATAGCTCTACACATCTTCATCTCCTATATTAAATTCTTCATCCTCTACATTAGTAGTATTAAGAGAGAAACTGATGTCTAGTGTAGGTTGTGGGGAAACATGACCCAATGGTACCTCACACTCAGCTTGTACCTCTTTGATAAAATTTCCTTTTCTCTCAAAAACATGAGGAGGAATATTCATAGTCAGATCTAATGCATGTACAATTAGCATGTCTAACCTTTCAATAGGATCATCAATATTTAGAAAAGCTCCTGTATAAGTGGGGTTTTGGCTACCCTCCAAGCCTCATCCAACATTATTTTATGAGACAAACTTCTTCTTTCAACTGTTGTGTTCTCATCACAATTTCTAATCAAATCATCATCAACAAATAGAACATGATATTTTTTCAAATTTTTACTTACTTTGACACCATTTATGAAATATTCTGGGTTAAAGTTTTCTCTTGCATTTCTTTATGGTAATTTGAAATGTTTTAGTTTTTTATTGATCAATTGATATCCTTTATTAGAAAGAACTGTAAAATCTCCAAAACATAAAGTACCAGGCATACATGATTGCTTGTTATTACTTTTAAGATGCATGAAATCTGAGTAGGCTAATTGCCTCACGATCTCCAAATAAGCAACCCTGTCTAGACAAGTTTTCGGTAAAAAAAAGGTGGTCCTTCATACCCAAACATTCTTGTCTTGGTGCAGTCATTATAAACATACTAGTCACCCCAATTGTGACTAAATGTTCCCTTTTTATTTTTATCCTTTGGCCTCAGAAACCTCTGTATTTCTATTGACAAATTGTGATCACATGGATGACCTAGCAGTTTATATACAGGTTTTACAAAATACTCTTCAAAATAGAGGTAGTGGGATCTCTCACACCTACTATCCCATATAGCAGTCCATATCTATATAGGTTTAATATCTCCATTTTTGTCTAAATCTGTTACTTGCAAACACTCATCCCACAAACACATGTTATGTCCCTCATATAGGATAAGATGCATGAGCAAAGAATAATGTTATAATTTACTGCCCCGATTTTTTATAGCAATCAATTAATTGTGAAGGTCATTGGCAAGGTACTTGGCATAGTCCAGGTATTGTGCATCTTGACTCTGCACATCTGCAGTCAGGACCATTGGTGCAACTTCCATGAATAGGGAGGCTTCCGTACCAAGCAATTGACATACACAATAGTAGGTACATTTGAAATATTCCTCAAACAATTATATAGAGTAATGTGGATCCTCAACCCCTAAGAACACCTTGAGCCCATTCCTCTCATCTCAAGGCCTATACGAAGGTAATCTCCATCTTTTGTAGTTATTACTCATATTGTAATACTTATTCAATAAGTCCCTGATTCTGAATTTCACATCAAAACTAGTGTCCAACTAGAATACCATTGATATGTAATCTTTGGTAATAGGGATAAAACCAGACCCATTATTTAATTCAACCAGGCAAGTTTGCAAATTGTAGTTTTTGGCCACTACTTTCAACAATTCCACATTGACAAACACATTTGGCACTATAAGCTTTCCCAAGTTTAGTCTCCATGGATTTGAGATAGGTTTATTCCTATGCATTTTCCTATAATGATATATAGAAAATGATCATATCCCCTCATTGGAGTCCATATGTCCCCTACATGTTTGTATATATCTTCTAATTTTTCAGCTTGGGGATTTAAATCTTGGTTTAAGTGCCTTTCTTCTAGTTTTTTCCTTTTTTCCTTAGGTTTTTTAGCCGTTTATTGCATGATATAATCATATGCAAGAGAATTCCTACTTTTGTGAATGCAATTCGAACCAATAAGCTGTAAACTTCAAGATTAGAATACTTACTTGGATATCTTCTTCTGGTTCTTGAATTATGACTTTCGTTGCATCCTGCCCTTGCTCATTGTATTTTCTTAATGTTTAAAATTCTCTCAGGGTTTGCGTCGATATACCTGGCTCTATGCATTAATGGTTTTTCATGGAAGCTTTCATGTCATTGAAGGGACATTTAATTTTTTGAATAAGGGTCATTTGATCACTGCTAAGCATGTCTTGTCATTATTTTATCAAGATGATCAATTTCGTTGAGACGTCTTTGATAATTTTTTTATTTTTTATTACCTTTGGGATTTTGGAATAACCTTGAATGGTGTCACACCAAAATCCCCTCTTATAAAAGTCTCTTCAATATTCAAGGTCTCTTTGATGTCCCTTTACTCACTATGTCGTTCATCTTTTTGAAGGGACTAGAGATCACCTCTCTTCGATATCCCGAAGTCATCTCAAAATATCCTTAATGTTTTTCTTTTATTCATAATCACTGGTAGCTTATCGGTGGGACTGGGAATTGAGTTACCTTGATACTCCAAAGTTTCTTTTTAAAATGTTTGATTTAATCTTTATTGCTTTATCGACGGGATACATTTCGGTGTCATGTCGATATTCATCGATTGCCTTGATATGCCTTTTATGTCTTCAAAATATCGAAGAGACTTTGGAAGACTCACTCTGACACTCTGATCTATCAGTCCCTTCAACTTTTTGATTTTTGTCCAATATGTCACCAAGTTATGTATTTTGCCCTTCTGATCATTCAGATTATCGAAGAGACTCCAAAGTGAGTCTCCACGATCCCTTGATATTTTACTTTTAGCTTTATCGAAAGAGACTATAAGGGGAATCTAATGACATGGAAGTACTTTTCTGATATGATTTTTTGTTTTTAGGGATAAAATGATAAAATATGAAATTATTAGGGTTGAGCAGGGAAATTTGAAATGGTATGTTGGAGATAACATGATGGCAGGAAATGGATTTTTATCAAAAAAATTTAGTAATAAAAATTTGTTCCAACACACTCTTTTAAAACAAACAACTCATTCACCTATGGTTTAGGGGAAAAAACCAACTTTCCTGTGCATGTACATTCACACAGTTGAATCATCTATATAGGGTTTTGTGACAACCAGTTGTTATTGGTTCAGTGACAGTCTCTGGGGCCAAGACAATAATTTGGGTTTGGTTGTTCATTTATTTTTAGTTTTTCATTTGGTTTGAACTTAATACCTATTTAGGTATACCCCTTGGAATATCCCTCCAAAGTCTAAGATGAGCTCGAAGTGCAAAGGAGTTTACCCACTCCTATTAGTTGGCCAAGTTTTCCCTTGACCTATTGATAAACCTCTTTCAATCACCTTGATGACAACCCTAACCTAGGTAATTGTGAAATGTTTTAGGGTTTCAATTTGTAGTTATTTTGGGAACCAACACCACCTATTCAATTTGAGTAATCTCTAGTGCCTAGTTTTCTCACTCTTTTGGATAGTGTATATGCCTGCTTACTCTTGAATTGACTTGTTCAAATCTTATATTTTGATTTTAAGTCTCCAATCAACCTATGCAATCATATGGCATGTGAATGTGACTCTAATTGATTCCTATCTTTTAATAAATCCATGAAAAATCTTTTAAATTGATTTTATGCCTTATTAAATCTAAGACTATTGTTTCTATGCATGAATTTTTCCTTCATTGCCATAATGGTGTATTGGCATGTTGTTTCTTTCTCTTCAGTATGTTTACTTTAATACTCTAATCCATATCAATTCCTCTAGAATCATTTTTATTTAGAAACTAAATCTCATCGATTCTTATAGGATTGTTCATTTTTGAAGATATTCTTCTTTGATATATTTTAATAAGTCGACCTTGAATGCATCAATTATTTATCTTTTGGGGCTTGCAATACTTAGTTAAATACTTATGTCTATATCATATGGCAACATAAAACTAAGAAAGCCACGTCCCAGCTTCTGTGGCGACCCTTCCTATGAGTCTGAGATATATATTTAAACTTTGTTTATTTGTTGTAATGTTGCATTTAAGAACATAATGTTGTAATTAAAAAGAAATGATAGTTTAAAAGTTCTCAGATTTTAGATAGATTCTTACCTTCCCTTTTGAAATTTGAAAATTAGTAATTAATCATTAGTTTTTATTCAAATCAAGAATTAGCATTCGTAGTTGTTTTATGGTGCAATAGTTTTATTCTTTGTTGTCTTTATCTCCATATGTGATTGTGTCGTAACTATTGGAAATGTTCCAAATTCACATTTGTATTTCAATATCTTTATAACAATGAAACAATATTTTTGTTAGTTAATATCACTAAGTTAATGATCTTTATAACATTTCTAGGATTGGTTATTAATATGTCTTCCAATGAATCTTACAAAAGGAATTTATGTAATTAATGTTAGTTTCGTAATTGAGTCAAGAACTTGATAATTGAATTTTAGACGAAAGTGGTTCTAAGAGATTTTGAAAACCATTAAGTGTTGTATCAAGATGTTTTAGCCTAATCTCCATAGAATTATAGGTCTAGATAAGTGTAAAGAATCACTAGAGAAGAAAGGTAGTGTTGTGTGTTACTAAGATCCTATGAGAATCTTCTAAAACTAATTGTTGATTTACCTACGTCTTGATAATTCTTGGACTTAAGAAATCTTGTTAAGAATCCTTGAATATCATCTTAGTACCAGGGTAGTGTTGGATTACATGTGGTCTTTAATAGGATTATTGTTTATAGTTCAAGTGGGAAACATTGCTCATCACCTAGACATGAGATCTTTTGTTGGGTCCATAGGATCACCTTGATACTACTAGTAACATGTATCTCATAAAGTACATGAAATTGAGAAACCTTAGCTAGTGGCATCCTATTGCATTTTTGACACTTGGTTTGGAAGGGTGTGATGGCTTAAAATGATTGGTATGTGAAGTAGAGATACTTGTTCAATCAATGTGGAAAAATTGAACAACTTTAAACCTTATTTCTTTATATATGTTTTTGCATCTCATTACTTCGAGATGCGATATAATTCTATGTTGATATGAACTCTTGTGTTCATCAAAATGTTATCATTATATAAATTGGTAATTATGTTTTTTTTAAAGGTGAAACCACCCAGATATATATTAATAATAAGGCTGAATACATAAGTTTGAAAAAGTTCTTATAGCTAGCACTGAGGCAGGTTAGCTTGTTTGATTACAAAATATGAAAAAAATAAAAATCAATGGCTCTTATATGGCCATGGCTAATTACAACTACATACAGATGAGAGTTTTCAAAAAAAACTAAGAAGATAAAATTTTCCATCCCCCAACTACTACATATATTTGAACAACAAAAAGAAAAGGAAAAATTTTAACAAACGAGACTACTCTTCTTCCCTCCATTTTCAAACATTACATAGGGGAAAAATACAATGTGTTCATGTTAAGGATCCACTTGGCCTTCCCCCCTCTTTTTCATGGCATTAGTTGTCCTCCCTTAGGTGTTGTAGAGATTAATGCAATCGACACCTTTGGTTCTTCCTACACCTCCATATTTGACGACTCCTCATGGTCTACAAGTGCTCTGGGAAGATGAGGAGCCCAATCCAGTGCATGCATCCTTATAAACCTTATTGAAATGAACACTTCCCTGTATCTCCCTCTCATAGCTTTTGTAAATGTGTATCTATGCTCATGCAAAGCCCTATCCAGGCCACTTATGCAACTACATGAAAGGCCTCTCTGCAATGCCTTATAAACACATTCTACCACTGGTAAAGTTCTCAACATTTGAAGAGGAAATAAGCCCCCCACCATCGTCTCCCCTTTAAGTAGATCATACTCATGGTGAGCCAAATTCCACCTCTCAAAATTATACATGTAATTAAAGACCAAGTCAATTGTAATAGCATGAACATAGTGATTATCTTGGACTAGGTCCATGATATTCGAGAGGAAGGTGGAAATGACATTCGACTAGTGAAGGCTTCTATATTTTGCTCCATGTAACCACATTTGGCTGCAAATATTCCTAATTGTTAATTGGGCCAATGTGCAGTCAATATCAAATACATAATTATGGTCCATGATCTTGATTTGTTCTTTAATTTATGGTTCCCACGACATCATAGGAAAGACTAGGCGTTTGATGATTTTTTCATCCTCCATCGGAAACTGCAAAACAAACTTTCTAAAGAGGGAAGATATCTTGTTTAGCAATGTTGTTAGTGTCAAATGTAATGAGAGAATGAGTTGATGGTGATAGGGGATCCATTTAAATAAATTCTTCCTTCGCTTCTCTTGGATGTTATCACCATCACTCCTCGTTGTAAGCTATTATGTAGTTGCCAGATATGGTTTTAAAATTTTTTATCCTTTCTAGATATGGCTCATGGTTACATTTACTCTTCTAGTATGTATTATGTCCATTCGTCCTTGTCCTTCTCCTGTCAACCTTGTCCTATAATGAGAGCTAGGTTGATATGAGGATCTGAAGATATTAATGTTGACAAGTAAAGGTATAACGACTTATTGCATGTACGTATCCACGACCCCTTCCCTATACTTCACTTGACATATCTATTGTGTACATTGGGATTTCATTCCTTCCATGTGCCTATTGAATGACTCTGTGCTGATTTGAATGCCTATTAATTACCTTCAATTAGAGTGGTGGTCTATCTATAGCAAGTCTCCTTGATGTTGAAAACTTGACATGTCTCACTTATCTTTACATTAGTGATATTTGATCCCTTCCACCATCTACATTTTATAGCCGTTTGCAATCTCTTCTGATAAGAATCCATTTATTGTCATCCACTTCAAGGTCTAGTTAGCTATGTCTTAATATTGTACCTTGTATTTTATTATCCATGTCATTAGTTGAGTGGTCACATTTCTCTATCATGGATTAAAATTCATTTCTTCTTGAATTTGATTGATGGCTCTATTCGCCAATGCATTGGCCACTCTATTTGTCTCCCTATAGCAATACAAGATCTGGAAAGTATCAAGTTTTTGCATAAGTTCTAAAGTTTTCTATAGAATGTATTCTACCATCAAATTCTCCATTTTCTTTGAATTGATCTCCCTTATAATAGTTAAAGAATCCCACTCTATCCATAAGGTTATGTAGTTTTAATTTATAGCTCATGCTTCTACTTCATTATTAGTTTCATATAGATTTTTTATCGATTTGGCCACTAAAAATTGCCCCTCATGATTCCTGATGATGCAACCCATTCTTGACAGCCCTGGATTACCTTGACATACTCCATCAAAATTCAATTTTACATATGGCTGTGTTGGAGGACTCCATCTTACTAGATTTCTATCCACTTTTTAAAAATTCACCTAGGTTACATTTCTATTAGACATGGGTTCCAAAATTTTCCAATTATTTGTCATCAGTTCATCCTAGCTTTTCCACTTGGTATTATGGTTGATTGTATTCCTAAAATTTGTAGTAACCACTTTGGAGATTGCTTTATCTAAGTCCCTACAAACCTTGTGTATTGTCAAGGATTTTTTCCTAAAAATACAAAAATTCCTCTCTCGCCAAATAAGCCATATCACCATGGAAGGACTCACATCCCATAGGCATGCAAAGGTTGATTCTGAAAAAAGGTTTGGCTAGCTTTTGAATAGTATTATTAATGTCTCTAATAGTGGTGTAGCCCAATTCAATTTTTTGAATAGCCAGTATCGACATTCTCTACTGAAAGGGTATTGGAGTAATAGATGGTCAAGGCTCTCTTCTTTTTCTCTACACAAGGCACAACTAAAATTTGTCCCAATGGATAACTTTTGAATCATATCTTTGGTGAGGATTCTCATATGTAATGAAAGCCATGTGAATGCTCTTGCCTTTGGTAGAGTTGCATCATTCCAAAAAAGGTGTGCTGGCCAATCTAACTTTGGATTTCAGGATAAGATCTTGTATCCTTGCTTTACCATATATAAACTAAAGAACTGTCTTCTACTGTATTATTTTATCATCTTGTCTTGACAAAAATATTGTTCTTGAATTTAAGATGCCTTGAAGTACGTTCTATTTGTCATGGGGGAGATCACAGTTTTATAAACTTCTCCATTTTTCTTTATGAGGGTGAATTCTTGGATCTGGCTGACAATTGTCTTGTACCTTAACTCCCTAATGCTATTCTAGATAGGTCTTGGCTTCCTTCAGATCTTCCTTTGATGATATTTTTGGCCATACATTCCATGAGTACTCCCAAAAATTTTCTTTAGCTCCATTATGAATTATCCATGTGAGGTTCAATAGTAATACTTGCCTGCTACTTATGATAAAATTCCATGTGGATGAGCCCTGTGGAGGGTTTTTTACTATAAAATTCTCTCCCTCTCATTATTATCCAAGTATTTGGACTTCATCAATTTTTCCCATTTAGAGTGTGGTCTCTTATACATGCTCCATGGTAGCTTGGCTTCTAATGCTTGATTTGTAGTTTTTTATTTAGAATCCCTACTCCCCCCTAGTGTTTCAACCTGCATATCTTTTCCCATGCTAATAAGTGGATTTTCTTTTTGTCTATTGATCTTTTCCATAAGTATTGTCTACATATTTTCTCCATGTCTAAAATTATGCTTTTTAGAGTTTGGAGAGTGGACATCATGTTAGCAGAGAATAGGGCATCAAGCAGAACCTACCACAGGTTACTGCAAAGGCCATACGAAGGGTATATTCAACTCATAAAGAGGTATTTTAGGAAAGGACACACATGTATGTAGACATATAGGAGATACATACAAATAAATCTAAAGTCATAGTGAATGAGAGCAAGAGTGTATGTGAGTAATATGTATAAGGAAGAGACTCAGACCTACCGATATGGATATGTATATACCTATCAATGAGAAATGAATATATTGGAGATATAAGGATTGTGATATGATTGTATATGTTTTATGATGCTTTTATTAACTTATATTGTACTGTATAATAAATTTCCTAAATGTTTATTCACATTTATCTCATTGTCTGACTGGGGTATAAACTAGACTTATAGACTTGACTAAGGACTAGATCTCTGGATTGGTATTCCTCCCATTTCTTGCCAACATTTGGTTCCAGTTTTGAGACCCTAGTAAAAAATAATGAATAAATAGAGAATAAACAAAGAAAGGAGAAGTGCAGAGTAGCGCAAGTAAGAAAACTTGAGTGATAGGAATTTTTTTATGATCTATGGAAGATTTTGATTTCTCTTATGTTCTAACCCTTGTGAGAGGGGGACAAACACTTAACATAGATCTATATTTCCATCCTTATCTCTTTGACAAGTCCTTAGGACTTGGCCTTTCTCCTTAGGGACTCTTCTAATTAGTCTTGTTGAACATCTGAAATATTGAGAGGGGGGTGAATTAGTATTCTTTTAAACCATACATTCATTAAGTCATTAATTCATTTTCCCATTCAACAACATTAAAGAAAATTAAACATAGCATAAACATTCACAAGGCATGACACATGAACACCATGATTTTTATGTGGAAAACCCAAAAAGGGAAAAACCATAGTGAGTGTTATCTCACAATATATTATGTAGTAACAATACCAAATTACAAGTAGGCTCATTGCCTTAGGGCTCACTGCTTAAAATGCTCACTGCAAAAAGGCTCACTGCCAAAATAGGCTCACTACCAAAATAGGCTCACTACCTAAAGAAAGATAGAAATGGAAGGGTGGCTCACTGCCAAAATGAACTACTAGAGTTGCATCTATAAATGCATGATTACAGTTCTAATGATGCTCAAAAATCTGACTCAAAACTCTTCATCTTCAATTGCTTTTCTACACTACTCTATTCTTACATTAAAAAACAAGATCTCTCTTCTTCTGTACTTATTGCACATCAGTCAACCAAACACCAAATTAGATCTTATATATATACAACACTTAGAATCTTCATATTAGGTTGGCCTAATTAGATGAAGCGTGTATTCAATCAACTTGTAACTTGTCAGCCAAATCTAGTCATCAAAATACCTAGTGGATCCAAATAACATTTTAAATGCCTTCTCATATTTCATCTCCAACTATATAACCACTTAGGATAAAGTTCTAATCCATAGAACTTACCATACACAAATCAAACTATCATGTCGGCCTCAAACATAGACTGTTATTGACTCAGTCTAATTGTCAAATCACAACTTTCACTATGGACCACAAGACTTGTTCATAATCATATCAAAGACTCCTTAGATATCACAGATCATACCTCTAGAACTGCAGAACATAATATCAACATGCGGCAAAATGTAGACTACTGAAACACATACTTTGTCATAGCTAGTTACTATCAAACCATGTAGCAATACTCAGTGGCTTATAATTGTCTTTTCAGTGGACCTCAAACTCTGCAACTTTGGATTTTGACACTTCATACAAGTGTTTACAACACCTCAAAATTGCATAACTAAATATCTAACACTGGAGGAATGCAGACCAAAACAAATGTGTGTTCTGCTTTAATTGGTAGTGTATTTTGTTCTGTCAGAATTAGGCCACTTGAAGATATACTTCTAGAACTGATCAAAAGGCAAAACCTTGGATATAAGATCATTTAAGAGTTAGGAACATCATACCAAAACCACAGTACTTGATCTTCAATTGTGGACCAATGCCAATCCAAACATTATCTCTCTATTGTTGTCTTTGTACACTGTCAACACTTAGCCAAAATGACTATGTCTTCTTCACCGGACCAAAATCTTTGTTGAAACCTTGTTCCTTTTCTTGTTGCCATCAATGGCAACACCATCAAACATCAAGCTTAGCCAAATTGCCAACAATCTCCCCCTTTGTCATTGATGGCAGTTCACTTGATGTGAAAAATTGTTATGCTTCTCCCTCTTACTCTTTTCACATTGCTCCCCCTAACTTCATTCTTCTTTTTTTATTTTTTAGTTATTTTCTTTGTGTTTTTCACATGCTTGATTCTCCCCATTTCACATCAATGGAAAAGGTGTATGATACAGAAATAGGTACAAGTGACCAAAACTTCAAAACTATTTGTATTATCTACATATATATAGATGAAATCAAATTGCTTATTATTTTTCAGGTAAATATCTTTGTAGATCTTCTTCAGTTGCACCACATCTTCATCCCAACTAACCTTAGCATCACTCAAAACTAGTTTATGCCCATTAATCTAGGACACCAACTCTTCTGCCTTCTTCATGGTAGCAAGGGCCTCAGTGATTTGCCTTGTCTTATCTACTGCTGCTACTAGCCTGGTCATGGATCCAATCTTGAAGCTTGCGATCTCCTGGAGTTGGCTTAGTCTATGTTTGATTACCTCCTTTTGGATCTATATCTTACTTATGTCAAAATGGATGGTTTCAATTGTAGCCCTTTGATTCCCAATTGCATCTTTCACTAGATCATAACTTTTGGAGATCTACATTATTTGAGTTTCCCATTCATCTATTTTTTCTTTTATGTCCTTAGTCTTCTCATGCCATGTAAGACAAAATTGATATAGTTCACTAGCTTCTTTAATGTCCATCTATACATACTCTAAGCTCTTATCTAACAAAATTTATCTTGACCAAATTTGTCAGTAAGCTCAACTAATCTCTTGATATTAATCTCTGCCCTTGCCTTCTTTTTTGTAGCTTGTTCAAGGGACTCAAAATGAGAGTTAACTGATCCAATGAGTTTCTTCAACTAACTAGTAGGAGTTAATGATGTATCTCTCTTTAATCTAGGCATAATCTTTTCAAAAATTGCTAATACATCTCTAATCAGCGCATTGTCCTCAATATGGGATTTCAAAATCTCTTCTTGTGTAGTAGTTTGAGAAATTGTCCCCAGCCTCAGTTTTTGTAATGGGGACATTATGAAAAGGTTAATTGGTCCTTGCAATAGCTTAGTTACAGTCAAAACCTGAGCTTCCTTTTGCTTCTCCAGAAAATCTCTTAAGAGTCAATTCACTCATTCTCAGAAATGTCTCTTTTGTCTTCTTCATGAGACATCTCATCATCATGCCTTTCCAGAGGTTCTTCTTGAATATCTTCTTGCTCATTTTCCTCTATTTCCAGAGTAGGATTGTTAGTCATCTATTCATCAGCTTCTTCTCTTTGTTCACCTTCGTCGTCAAGGACATTTTCTTTAGGTGCCACTTTTGCTTCTTCAGAGTTCGTTTCTTCCATAGGCTCTTCTATTTCTTCAACTTGCCCAGGGCTTATCAGAGGAGGTGTTCCACCTTGATCCATACTCTATTCTATATTCACATCCTCTTCATTCCCTGTGCTCATTGAAGGAGTAACTGTACTTTATTCCATGTTCTATTCCATATCTATCTCTAGAACTGCATTATCAAACCAACATTCTGTTTCTCTTCATTAGTGTCAGCAATAGTTGAGATTTGTAGCTCATGTAACACATTTAGTGTTATCTCCTTAGTCTCCTTGACCATATTTTCAATGTCACTAGACATTAGAATGTTGATCCTTCTCTTTGTTCTAAACTTTTCACTAAGTATCTTAGTGACTTTGACCTTTTCTTCACTGGTGATATTTGGGCACAATTTTATCAAACATATTCCTTTAACTCAGCATCTTTGGCCATAGATACTTCTTTTCTTATTGTCATGATGTTGGCTAAACTATCTAGTAAATCATCTATAACTTCATGCTTTACTAAACATAACCAAAAATCTTACAACTATTGTTTCAAGTATCACCTTGTTTGCATTTGAATTGTCATAATATATACTAGAAATAGAATTCAAATTCCCATGTTGAGCTATTGCATTAATTGAGGCTTCTATGGATATTGTTGCTTCATCTTTTCTGATCTCAAACTTCTCACCTTTCTTCTTTTTGCCCTTAATCTTTCTGGAGAGCTTCTCCGTTTTACTTGTTGTGGTCTCATCTATTTTTGCTTTCTTGGCCTTGATTTCTTCATCAGTCTTTGTTTCTTCTTCTTCTTCTTCTTCTCCTCCATCAAGGATCACATACACTCTTTTGGTGGCCTTTGATTTCTTTCTTTTCTTCCTTCTCTTTGTAGGCTCTATCTTTTCTTTCTCAACATCAGCTGTAGGGAGTGGTCCAGAGCTCTTAGATGTGTCTGCAACAGAGGAGGAGGCTCTTGTTCTTCTTCTTGAGCTGGAAGTAGGCTTTTCTAGTTTAGATTTCTCTTTTTCTTTCTCCAAAGCCTTTGTTGTCTGTCCTTCTGGAGCATTTGTAGCCTTGGATGCCTTAGACTTGGCTCTTGCCTCTTTTATTTCTTCATCTGTAAATCCTTTTCTTTTTGCAAACTCATCTACCCACTTTCTTGCATTCCTTTTGATTTCAAGTTGTTTTAGTTCCATAAAAACCTTGAGAGACTTATCTTCAAATTTTATAAATCTTTCCTCATTGGGTTCCTTTGGTTTACTTAGTATTATATCAGCTAGGCTAGTCAGAACATCCTTTGTAATCACATATCCCATGACTGGGACCCATATTGTTCTAGGTTCTATTGCCTCCATGAGGTATTTATCTTTTTCTACCATAAATACAATCTCTTTTTCATATTTCTTCACAACCTTTTTAGGAATCCTAGCCCTAGCCTACATTTTCTTTTGAATATTTTTAAAGTAGCCCCATAATACTACATTTTTCTTATCAACATCTCCTAAACTTTGTAGATGATTTATAATTTGGACTGCTATAGGAGAGTGATCAAGCTAGATAATATTGTCCATACCTAGTAACTCCTTCATGAAATAGAAGAGTAGGAAAATCATTAGAGTTCCATATTTGAAGGGGTACTTTGTGTCCTTTGTGTCCTTTGTTCTTTTGAAGTTCTCCATTAGTTGTTGCCAAAGAAACTCACACAGGTCATAATCTGCATTCTTCTTCGCCATCTCAAATGATGTGTATATGGCTATTGCAAAGACTAAATTATCCCTATTGGAGAAGTAGACTTTGTATCCCATCACCATTGATGTAAATATTACCACTGGATCCTCAATGTCATTTATAGTTAGTTCCCTTTTATCAAATTTTGCACCTGTAAGCCCCATTACTGTGTTATTCTTCACAAACTTTAATGCCAGAACTATTCCCATGGAGTACATGCCAGTCACAACCTTAATGGCATCTTTAGTAATCATATGTGTCATATCTAACCACATAAACTTGTCATGAATTCTTCTTAGAGCATACCAGACCCAAGCATCTTCAAAAAACACAGGAAAATCAATCCATACATCCAGTTTTTCTCATGCAGTGTACTATACTCTTCTTTCAACTCAAATTTGTCATCAGTCAGTTCATTCAGATAAATTTGCCCTAATTTCCTATGATCATACTCTTCTACGTTTGCATGTATATATGCCCTAACATCTTCCATAGGCATAACACCATGCGAAATCTCAGAGAATACACCATCTGGATTAGTTTCAAGTGATTTGTATGGGTGCTTCTTGAATTTAGGTCAGGGCCTCTCCATAATCTCTATCACTTGAGGGGTAGACATCTTTACTGACTCAACACAAATTTTTTTTAAAAGAGAGAGTTGTAAATATCCTTTGTTTTCGGTTAGGGTTTCTTTGCACTAATTGCTAAAAGTTTGAATTCACCTTGTCTTCACTTCTTAGATCTCCTTAGTCACTTAAGGGTTTGAATGTAGTGTGATTTATTTTCAAATGAATTCCCTTTTAACCCCTTTTCATCAAAACCAAATCGACATAAATGCTTGATTCAAAAAGTTGTCAAACTTTTTTTCTGCTATTCACAGTCGATCTAAATTGCTCCACAATCCACCACATATCTTAGTGCTAGTTTTCAGCACTAAAATTTAGGTTGAGGGAATAGGATTTTTCATTGAAGCTCCCCCTGAGCTAGAGCTCCCAATTCACTTCTCAGAGGAAGTTTCTGCACCAGAGTCTGGTGCAAACTCATTCTTGACTTCATGTACTTCTTTCTTAACCCAAATCTTGTTCATCTCCTTCTTGATCTCTGCCAGATCTACCTTTTGTACCAGTTTCTTTATCTCTGCCTAATTATCCTTCTTCATATTCTTACTTCTATAGAATCCTGCATTATGTCCAGGCTTGTTGCAATTGAAGCATACAACATTTCTCTGACCATTGTTCCTTCCATTCATACTTGATTTGCATTAGTTAGCCATGTGTCCAAATCTATTGCATGCAAAGCAATTCCCATTGAAAGATTGAGCATTCCCTGCATTATTATAGTTGTTCCTTATCTAACATCTACATTCACTAGCTCTAGGACCAAATCGCTTGCATATAAAGCAGTTACCTTTGAAAGTTTGAGCATTCCTTCCATTGTTGTAACTATTCCTTATCTAACTTCTGCATTCATTAGCTTTATGACCTACTTTATTGCAAGTGAAGCATTGCCTAGAAAATGATGCAACATTTTGATTCACTCTGCTCCTACATTGAGTAGCCTTATGACCAAAATTATTGTATGCATTACAATAACCATTGAAAGAGGGGTACCTTTGAGCATTTGGTTGCCTGACCAGTGGTCTTCTAGGCCTATCCCTTTGATTCTAGATCTATTCATCTTTGTCCTTCTTGATCTCAACATTCTTTTCTTGACCTACTTTAGAACTTTCTCCTTTCTCAAATCTCAAGCCTTCTTTGTCATTAGGACTCTTCTAACTTGCAATTATTCTATCATGTTTAGCAACACTCACTCTGAATTTATCTTCTTGAATCCATGCCTATTTCAAATCAGCTTTCAGATCCACAACTTCTTGTTCAAGACTTGTACATTCTTCAGATTTGTTTTTTATTATTTCATTTAGGATTTCTTCAATTTTTACTCTTTCTACAACTTCCACTTTCAGATCATTCAGTGTTTAATTTACTAACTTCAATTGTTCAATAACCTCCTTATGCTTTTCTTTGAACCTCTTGACTTGCTCCCTCAATTTTCTGATGCACTCATCTACTTCCTTGACATTTTCTTTTAGATCCCTATTTTCTATTTTAATCATCTTAAGATCTTCAAGAGAAACATTGAGTTCTTCTTCACTGACAAGCATGCATTCTTCTTCTATGGTTTTAGTTGAATCAATTCCTTTAGGAGGAGTAGAGTACCTTTTACCTACCATGTGTTCAATCTCTAAGATCTTCTTCATGCTGTTAGACTCCTTCCAAGGAACCAAGCTTTGATACCAATTGTTGAACACCCACAATATTGAGAGGGGGGGTGAATCAGTATTCTTTTAAACCATACACTCATTAAGTCATTAATTCATATGCCCATTCAACAACATTAAATCAAATAATTCATAGCATAAACATTCACAAGGCATGACACATAAACACTAGGATTTTTACGTGGAAAACCTAAAAAGGGAAGAACTACAGTGAGTGTTAGCTCACAATATATTATGTAGTAACAATACCAAATTACAAAGAGGCTCACTGCCCAAAATGTTCACTACAAAAATGCTCACTACCTAAAGAAAGATAGAAATGGAAGGGTGGCTCACTACCAAAATGAACTACTAGAGTTGCATCTACAAATGCACAATTACAATTCCAATGATGCTCAGAAAATTGAATCAAAACTCTTCATCTTCAACTACTCTGCTACACTACTCTGTTCTTACATAAAAAACAAGATCTCTCTTCTTCTACACCTATCATTTTCACAAAATCACAATCTTTCACACGTCACACACATACGTCTTCATATTTACACATTAGTCAACAAAACATCGAATTGGATCTTATATATATATATATATATATATATATATATATATATATATATATATATATATATATCCGCAACACTTAGAATCTTCATATTAGGTCAGCCTAATTAGATGAAGAGTGTAGTCAATCAACTTGTAATTTGTCAGCCAAATCTAGTCACCAAAATACATAGCAGATCCAAATAACATTTGAAATGCCTTCTCATATGTTAGCGCCAACTATAGAACCACTTAAGATAAAGTTCTAACCAATAAAACTTACCATACACAAATCAAACTATCATGTCGGCCTCAAACACAGGTTGTTACTGACTCAGTCTAACTATCAGATCACAACTTTCACTGTGGACCATAAGACTTGTTCAAAATAATATCAAATACTCCTTAGATATCATAGATCACACCTCCAAAACTGCAGAACATAATATCAACATACGAAAAAATGAGGACTGTTGAAACATAGACTATGTCACAGCCAATTACTGTGAAACCATGTAGCAATACTCAGTGACTTATAACTATCTTTTAAGTGGACCTTAGACTCTGCAACTCTGGATTTAGACACTTCATACAAGTGTTTACAACACCTCAAAACCACATAACTAAATATCTAACACCAGAGGATGCAGACCAAAATAAATGTGTTTTTCTTTAATTGGCATTGTATTCTATTTTGCTAGCCTTAGGCCATTTGAAGATGTACTTCTAGAGTTGATCAAAAGCTAAAACCTTGGATATAAGATCATTTGAGAGTTAGGAACATCATACCAAAACCATAGTACTTGGTCTTTAATTGCAGTCTAATGCCAATCCAAACACTGGCTCTATGTTTCTATCTCTATACACTGCCAACACTTAGCCAAAATGACTGTCTTCTTCATCAAACCAAAATCTTTGTTCCAACCTTGTTCCTTTTCTTGTTGCCATTAATGACAACACCATCAAACATCAAGCTTAGCTAAATTTCCAACAAGTCTGCCCCCTTTTTGCTTATCCAAATCATCTCCTTTTCCTTGTTGCGGTGCATTATAAAAGTACTATTTTGCCTTATCACACATGAAAAGGTCATGTTTTGTATTGTTGTAGAATGAGCATTTCCTTCTTCTTTCTCCCCAACACTCATTAGCAAAGTGCCCTGGTTTACCACATTTGTAACAAGTAGCCTCATCTCTTCTTTGTCTACCTCTACCTTGGCCTCTACCTCCTCTATAACCTCCAAATTATCCTTTATTCTCCTTACTGTAGTTATTTTCATATGGTGCATTTTGGTTTGTATTCTAGATAGTGTTCATGTTTCTTTGGTTTTTTCATGAAGGTTTCTCTTAACCTTGGTCCTAAAGATATAGTGGTCTTTCTACTAGGCCTTTGACATATGCCATGGTATTATTGTGTGCTTTGTTTTTGTAATTTAGATTGTACCACGAATCACTTTCATCCTCATCTTCTCTTACCCTAAACATTTGTGATGGACAATCTGGTGTTTCATGATCATCCCATTCTCCACATAATCCATAATAGATTATGTTGATCTTTCTGGGGAGTACTTTTATATCTACCTTCATTGCAGTAGCCTACCTTTCCCCTTTTTATTTTAGGCATTCATTCTTGATGCGTCCTTCGTTTGTGCAGTAGGAACACCATATATTTGGACTTTTATCTTCCTATTTTGCCAAAATTTCTTGTTTGATTTTCAATTGCTCCAATTCCAATATTAGTCTTTCTAATTCCATATTTTCCTTGTGTTTTTTCTTTTTTGCTCCAGGTATGTGCTTTAATCTGGCATCTGAATATGACTACTTCTACATATGTTTTGAATATTCTTCCATCTAGAGAGGCTCTCACATTTGGGCTTATTTAGGATGTAAACCACTCAATCTTCTACTTCTTGATCAGTGGTTCTTCTAGTTTGTGGAATGTGTCCTTAAACCTTTTGTCAAATTCCTTAATGGTTTCTCCATCCCTTTGTATTAATTCTCTCATTTTACTCACCCATTTAGTAGGTATTTCTAGAGTTTTAATGTTCTGCAAGAATTCCTTCTTCACTTCCTCCCATGTTTTTTCATGTCTAGGACAAGCCTTTCTGTACCATTTTAATGCATCATTCTGAAAAGTCCCAATAAAGTCAAACAATTTAGTGTCATCTTTGGTTATCTCATTTTGCTTCCAAATTGATTCTAGAAGCACAAAAAAGTGTTATGCAACTTCAGTTGTGTCCTTTTCAAATATTGGTAATTTGATAATACCATCCATCTTTTCTTTCTTTTATTTTTTCAGAACTTATAGTGTTTTGTGGTGGTTTTCTTTTTATTTTTTCTTCTCCTTAGGCACTGGTCTTTGTGTTATGGTTTTATATTCTCTTCCTTTATCTCTATGTAAGTGGATGTCAAAATATTCTTTTCCCAAAATTTCCTCAAAATCTTGCTTAATCTCTTCTGCTCTTTTTCTTTCAGTGTCAATTTGATCTTTTCTTAAAATTCTCCTTTTTTATAAGGCATCCGGGGTAACTCCTGGTTGAAGGGGTGTGTCTCTTCAAACTACCTTTTCATTCTTGGGGATATTCTTTCATTTGTAAATGACATTGTGTTTTCATTAGGTGACTTTTCACTATTTTGTCTTATATTTTTGGAACTAGTGTCTTTATATACAACATCTTCTCTAATCTTTATTATACTATGATTAATCAGCTGGTCTAGGTAATCTGCTTCCAAATTTAGGGGTTGAAGATTTTGTATAGGATTTACTAATTCTTCTCATTATTTGTCAACTCTAATTTGAATGTTAGCACAATTAGGTTGATATTTTGGAGTTTTATATATTTGCGATAGGGTTAGGGTTTGGTTATGTTTTTCCCTCCATGTACTTCTCAACTACTCATATACATCAATTATTCCTCCTATACTCTTTAAAAGTTGTGTTTCCCTGGTCAATATGTATTGTAATAGGCTCAGGATTCTTTATATCTCTTTGTATTAACTTTGCAGTAGCCTCTATGTATATTTCATCCATCCTTTCTTTTCCCTTTATATTTCCTTCTTCGACAACACCAAGCTTGGCGCGCTCAGTAGCACCCTCATTGGTGTGCTAATCCAACTTATTTTCTTCCACAATTTTACTTTCCTGATTTCTACATATTTCTCCTACCTTCTTCATTCTTCTGTGGTACCTTTCCTGATTTCCTCAATTTATTTCTATCTCTATTTTTTGCTTATCTCCATTTTGGTTAGTATATTTTCTTTGATTTCCCTTAATATTTTGTTATACCCTTTTGCCATGTGTGTTTTTGGTTTGGAATCATATTAATCCTTATGTATCCCGTGGTTGGATTATCTTGAAGAGTTACATCTTTTTAGAGATCTTTTCAGATCCTCCCCCTATTCCATTTGCCACCCCTTAAGTACCTACCCCCTATTGGAAAGGAAGGTGCAAACCACACAATTGGAATATGATTCAAACCTTATTAATGTCCTCTAAATAATGTAGAATCAATGGATATTGCAATAGAAATAAAAACCACTACACATAAATAAAATGCATTAAGAAGTAAACACATAACACAATATGTAATGTGGAGAAATCCCTTTTGAGTGAAAACTCCACCAGGAAAAGAGGCTCCAAGTTGTATTATCTTCAAATATGAGATAACAATACATGCACTTTCTCTTCTTCTTTAGTCTTCAATCCAATGGTGCATGTTACTCTCAACTTTGCTAAAAACATAGTACAAATATCCTTATAAAAGGGGGTTGGCTTCTAGGACAAGAAAACCCCCCCTACGATCCCCCGTCATAGATGAATTACTGTTAGGTACCAGATATAAACATGCAGCTGAAACAAGATCGTTAATGGTGAAGCCTTTCATTCCTTATGGGTAATTTACAAACAATAATAGGAATAATAAATTACATATGATTTACAAGGTTGATGTCACCTTAATCCTAACATTCTTCCACTTAACATCATACATTGTAAATACCCATAGGAAAATAATAAATTATTCAGGCACTAGAAACAAGGGCCCATGGCCTCGCTGCACCAAACAAATTTCTATGTGCTCAAGGCTTGGTCAAAGCATCTACAACATTCTCCTGAGTATCTACCTTCTTCAACTCATTCTATCCATTTGCAACCATTTCTTAAACAAAGTGATATTATAAATCAACATGCATAGTCCAAGTATGATACATAAGATTCTTGGCCAAACAAATAGTACTCTAGCTATCACAACCAATCTGAATGATCCTACAATCAAAACCAATACCTATACACAATTGCCTCAACCAAACTATCTCCTTAGAGAAATGGGTAGCATCCATATACTCTACTTCAGTGGTGGACAAAGCAACCGTGGGTTGCCTTTTTCTCATCCAACTCACTGCTACACCAAACAAAGTAAACATGTAGCCATTGGTGGACCTTTAACTATCCAAGTCACCTACCCAATCTGCATCAACAAATCCCTGTATGTCTAAGGTTTTGTCAGCAAGCTATCAATACCAGAATAAACCAAATAGTAATCAGGAGTGCTTGCTAGATATTTAAACACCCTCTTTGCATAATTCTAATGATGTCTACCAGGTTTAGACATAAATCTGCTCAAAACTCCCACTACATGGGCAACATCTGGTCTAGTACAAATCATTGCATACATCAAACTCCTTATAGCACTAGCATATGGCACATTGTCCATATCCTCTAAATCATCCTCATTCTTTGGACACATATCTAATGATAGATTAGTACCAATGGGTAAAGGAACACTAACTGGGTTACAATCCCACATACTAAACCTCTATAAAATAGTATTCACATACTTTGTGATAACCAAATCTTTCCGTTACCTCTATCCCTTTTGATCTGCATCCCCAAAATATACCTGGCAACTACAAGATCCTTCATTTCAAATGCACCTAAAATTTGGGCTTTCAACTCATTGATCATACCCTTAGTATTGCTAGAAAATAACATGTCATCAACATACAATTTACTGATCACAATAGAATCATCAATACAATGAATGTAAACACAATGATCCTCCCCACTTCTAAAAAAACCCAATTTCAATACAAATGAATCAAATTTCTAGTACCACGTTTTGGGGGAATGTTTCAAACCATAAAGAAACCTATTTAATTTACAAACTCAGTGTTCTTTCCCTTTTACCTCAAAACCTATAGGTTGTTGCATGTAAATTTATTCCTCAAGATCTCCATGCAAAAATGTAGTCTTAACATCCATTTTCTCTATTTCCCAATCAAAAGATACAACAATTGATAAGCAAAATCTAATAGAAGTTAATTTAGTAACATGAGAGAATATTTCACCAAAATCAACTCCCTCTCTTTGGGAGTAGCCCTTGGCAACTAGTCTAGCCTTGTACTTCTCCAATGAACCGTCTACTCCAAACTTCTTCTTGAAGACCCACTTGCATCCTATGGCCTTTTTTCCTTTGGGGAAACGAAGAAGATCCCAAGTGTTGCAAGAGTCTAAAGCCATCATCTCCTCCTACATGGCTAACTGCCACTCACTATCGTCTGCATGAATAGCTTCCCTGTAGGATCTAGGCTCATCATCAATACTCAATAAAGCAAATACACAATAGAAATCTGGTGGGCTATACCTATCAATTGGGTTCTATTGTCTTGTGGATCTTCTCAAATGTGGAGTAATAGATTTTTTAGATTCTTCTACATGCTCATCTATACCAACTTCTCTATCACAACAAACTCTTCATCATCAAAACTTTCACTTGAGTCTTCTTCTACTTCTTCAACCCCTAATCCATCATTATGTTCTTCTTGAGGTACATCTTCATGCTCTAATTCAAAGTGCACTCTCTTCACCTTTTCTTCTTTTTCCTTTGGCTATTCAAGTTCTAAAATAACATTAAGTTACCTTAAAATAACATCTCTAGAATAGATAATCTTTTGGGTTAGTGGATTTCAAATATTATAACCTTTTACATTATCACCATATCCAATGAATGTACACTTTTCATCTTTTGGATTTAACTTAGTTCATTTTTCTTTAGGCACATGAACATAAGCCTCATAGCCAAATACCCTTAAATGTGAAACTGAAGGTTTCTTTCTTGTCCACATTTCATAAGGAGTTGAAACAAGAGCCTTACATGGAGATCTATTAACCAAGTAGTTTGTAGTACACACAACTTCTACCCAAAAGCATTTGTTCAACTGTGATTCACTTAAAATACTTTTGGCTCTTTTCATTATTGCCCAATTCATCATTTCTGCCACTCCATTATGTTGTGGAGTACACAGAGTAGTCTTCTATCTAACAATACCTACATTCTTATAGAATTAATCAAATTTCTTAGAATAGTATTCCCCTCCATTGTCAGATCTCAAAACCTTTATCTTATAATCTGATTGCTTTTCAACTAAAGCTTTAAATTCCTTAAAGTTAGTGAAAACTTTAGATTTGTGATGCATAAAATAAATCTAGGTAAACCTTGAGACATCATTAATGAAGGAAACAAAATATCTAGATTTTCCAATTGATTCAACATCCACTGGGTCAAAAACATCTAAATGAATAAGTTCTAATTTATCATTAGATTTATTACTACCTAAAGGAAATGGAGATCTATTCTATTTTTCAAACAAACAATGTTCATAAAATTTGAAACTCTCATCAGAATAGGATAAATTGTCTAAATTTTTTTTATTTAAGAGTCTTTAAACTAGAATAACTTATGTGGCCCAATCTATGGTCCCACAACATACATGTATTTTTAATATTAGCCTCAGATGAATAAGAGGCATTACAAATAGTAGTGGCTTCTAGCTTAAACAGAGTTCACAATCTTTTCCCCTTCACTACCACCAAGATTCCACTCACCAATTTGCAACCATGCTTATCAAATATCACATGCATTCCCAAATCATTCAACTTTCAAACATAAATCAATTTTCTAGCTAATCCAGGAACACGCCAAACACCAAGGAGGGTTTTAATTCTCCCATCACTGAAACACAACATTACCTTCCCTCGTCCAACAATAGGATATGTAGAGTTGTACCTGAGGTACACATTTCCTCCATCATACTCTTTATATGTGGAAAACCATTTCTTATGCAGGGTCATGTGGTATGAGCATCCTAAGTCAACCAACCAATGATCATGAGAAACAACATTACATGCAAAAAGTAAAACCTCATCATCTTCATTTGAGGACTTATTAGTAGTGGAATCCCATTGTTTCTTCGGGTTTCTACATTACCTTTTCACATGTCCTCTCTTTCCGCAATTCCAACACTTGACTCTATTCTTCTTTCCAAGAGTCTTAGAACAACCCTTAGACTCATCTTTAGACCCCTTCTGATCTCCTTTTGGTTCTCTTTCCATAGACCTTCTCCTGACATTAAGAGAATCCCTTGAACTATCTAAACTTTTCTTCCTCAATTCCTATGACAACAAAACTGAAACAACATCATCCAACTTTAGATTTGTGAGGTTAAAAGTGATAGCCAAAATAACATTCTCCCATGACTCAGGTAAAGAATAGAGAAGCAATATACATTTATCTTCCTCATTCCCATCAACATCCACAAATGCTAGTTGACTCAATAACAAATTAAATGAATTCAAATGCTCTGCAACTGATTCACTCTCTTTCATTTTCATGGAAAATGATTTATTCTTTAAATAAAGTTTGTTTACCATACTCTTGGCTTGGTAGATCTCACCTAGACGCTTCCACAAGCTATGGGTAGACTTTTCACTTGCAATATTTAGTAGAACAAAATCTTCAAGACACATCTGGATTGTACCTCATGCCTTTTTATCCAATCTATCCCACTCATCTGGAGCAACATCATCAGGTTTCTTCTCATTCATAACATCCAACCACTGGTTTCTTTCCTCTAGAAAATCCTCCATTTTCAGTTTCCATAATTTGTACCCTATGCCATTGAACTTTTCAATGTTCAACTCAAAGGTAGAAGCAATAGTGGATGCAGCCATGATATCTACACAATATTTGCAAACAAACAACAACCAAATCTCCCACTACAGCTAAAAAACCTCCACACTTCCACCCAAGAATCAAAACTAGTCAAGATTTGATACCAAATGTTAGAAATGAAGGTGCAAACTACACAACAAAAATCTGATTCAAACCTTATTAATGTCTTTTAAATAATGTAGAATCATTGGAGATTGCAATAGAAATAAAACCCACTACACAGAAATAACATGCATTAAGAACTAACACATAACATAATATGTAATGTGGAGAAAACCCTTTTAGGTAAAGAACTCCACCAAGAAAAGAGGCTCCAAGTTGTATTATCTTCAAATATGAGATTACAATACATGCACTTACTTTTCTTCTTTAGTCTTAAATCCAGCAACCCCTATTACTCTCAACTTTGCTAAAAAATGTAGCACAAATATCCTTATAAAAGGAGGTTTCCTTCTAGGATAAGAAAACTAACATAATATTGACTACTAGATCTGTGACCTAATGACAAACGACCTAGATTTACAATGATAAAATATAAATAAAATATGGTTTTGGGGGCATTGCCCCTATACCCATGCCGGGGCGCATGGACCCTGGACCCCCCACCCAGGGGATGATCCCCCCAGACCCCTCGTAGGGGGAAACCCCTTGTGACCCCCCATTGTAGATGAATTAGCATCGAGTACCAAATATAAACATGTGGCTAAAACAAGATCATTGCTGGTGAAACCTTTCATCCCTTATGGGTGATTTACAAACAATAAAATGAATAATATATTAAATAGGATTTACAAGGTTGCTGGCACCTTAATCCTAACACCCCCTCTCACAAGGGTAGGAACCTAAGAGAATTCAAAATCTTCCATAGAACATAAAAAAAATTTCTATCACTCAAGTGTCCTTACTTGTGCTACTCCACACTTCTCCTTTCCCTATTTATACTCTCTTTCTTCATTGTCCTTTTATAGCTTGGTCACAATAATGGAACCAGATGTTGGCAAGAAATGAGAGGAATACTAGTCTAGAGATCTAGTCCTCAGTCAAGTCTATAAGTCTAGTTTATACCCTAGTCAGACAATGAGAGAAATATGAATGAACATTAAGGAAATCTATTATACGGTACAATATAAGTAAAGAAAAGAATCACAACACATAAACAATCATATCATAGTCCTTATATATTCATTATATTCATTTCTTATTAATAATATATATATCCATACTGGTAGGTGTGAGTCTCAGCCTTATACATATTACTCACATACACTCTCACTCTTATTCACTCTTACTTTACATTGCTTTGTATGTATCTCCTATATATCTACATAGAGGTGTGTCCTTTCCCAAAATACTTCTTTGTGAGTTGGCTATACCCTTTGCATGGCCTTCATGGTAACCTGCAGTAGGTTCTACTTGATGCCATGTTCTCTGCCAACACATCATATATGTTGGTATAACTGTCAATATTGCTTTGATCAATGTTAATCTTCTTGCGAGTGTTAACCACCTTCCTTTCTAAGTTCCTATTTTATTTTTTATATTATCCAGAACATCCTTCTATAATTCCTTTTTATGTCTACCATTGAACAAATGAATCCCAAGATAATTACTTGGAAGACCTTCCACTTTAAAATTAAATGACTTGAATATTTCTACTTGGATGGTTCTATTTGAATAGAATAAAATATCTTGGATTTTATGGCATTCACTAACTAACCTAAAGATCTATAGTACTTATCAATGATTACTTTTATTGTTTGAGATTCCAACTATGTAGCTTGACCGAAGAGTATGGTATCATCTGCAAAAGTTCATAGGTAAAGGGGTCCTTCAAATTTCTTAAAAAAATTCCTTTCCATAGCTTTCTTTTATTTGCATCTCTAATTGCCCATGTCAATGCCTCCATCATTAATATAAACAAGTATAGGGAGACGGGTCCCCTTGTCTCAAGCCCCTGGTGGATTCAAAATAACTTGTCTCCATTCCATTAACTAAAACTATGAATCTATTCCCTATAATGCATGTTGATATCCATTTCCTCCATTGTTTTAAGAATTTCTAGTTTACCCTGTCATATGCTTTAGCCATATCTAGTTATATTACCATATATGGATATTTTCCCTCTTTAATGGAGTGAAGGATCTCGTGGGTTATGATCACTCCTTATGTTGTGTCCTTTCCTAGTACAAATCCTCCCTATTCATCAAAAATTATTTATGGTAGGATACTTTCTAGTCTTATTGTCGTTGCCTTGGTGAAAATTTTATAAACATAATTATAGAGAGATTGGTATGAATTCTTCAAATGTGAGAGGTGTATTGACTTTGGGGATGAGCATGATGTTGGTATTCTTCATTTCTTTAAGAACATTTCTGAGTTTTCTAGATTCTTCAACTACCAAGAAGACATCTCTTCCAACGACTTCCCAACAACTTTAGAAAAAATTGCCCATCCAACCATCTTATCCTAGTGCTTTTCCTCCTGGAATTGAAAAGATAGCTATTTTAACTTCCTCTAGTGTAAATTCCTTCATCAACACTCTATTCTACTCCTCTGATACCAACTTGGGTATATTGATCTTAATATCTTCCAATTGAGATGGGGTATTTTCTTTGGATAATATTTTTTTTTAGAATTCCATCACCTCCTCTTTAATCTCCTTTATATTGTTTCTCATTATTCCATTTCTCTTCCTTAAGATTTGGATGGAATTTGAGGCATGTCTGATTTTTGTGGAGAGATGGAAAAAATCTGTATTTCTATCCCCCTCTTTCAGCCATGTTTCTCTTGATTTTTGTTGCCAAAAAACTTATTCTCTCATCAATATTTCTTCGAGTTCCTTTCTTAGTGATTTTTCCATTTCATATCTTTCTTCATCCATGCCAAGTTGTAGAATTTTGGATACAATACCATTCAAATCCTATTGGACCGTAATTTTTTCTTTAAAAATGTTCTTGAAATGGTATTAGTTCCAGTCAATGATTTTCGTTCTCACATATTTTAGTTTAGATGCTAGCTGGTACATTCTCGAGCCTTTCACATATGATACAACCTGCTACCACTCTTTAAATAGGGGTATGAATTTTGGATCTCTAAGCCACATGTCCTGGAATTTGAATTATCTAATCTTAGGACCAATATCCTCTCTTATCTTAAGGCTTAGTGAAAAATGAACAGACCTAGTATATGTAAGGATTTCTATTGTGCATTCCTAGTTATCCTATATGCACTGACTGGTTATGAGGAATCTATCTAATCTTTTTACTACTTTTAGGAAGTCATTTCTTATATTTGTCCATGCTTATTTCCCATTCTTGGAATGACAATCTACAAGATTATTGTTCTCAATGAAGTTTTTAAGCTCCATTTGGGTCCTAGATGGATGCATAATACCCCCATTATCTCAAATTCTTTGGCCACTACATTAAATTCTCCCCCTAGTATTATATTTGCATTCTTGATTAATTTTAGGAGTTGACTAAGATGATTCCATAGACTCTGCTTTTGGTTTGTGCCCATAGGTCCATATATACATAGAATCCATAAATATTTTGAATTTAAAAGTTTGAGAAACTTACCTATTATCCAGTTCTCTCTTGTCCCTATGATTTCTAGTCTTTAATTATGTTAATGGGTAAGTGCAAAAAGATGGGTGGCCAAAAAGTGGCCACATTGTTTTGAAAAATAAATAATACATAACATGAGCGCGTTATAACGCACTGATGTTATGGTTTGGTAATGACAAGCCTAAGGCTCATCAAAACCAAACCATAACGTGCTCGCATTATAATGCGAGCGCATTATTACTTCCTATAAATAAATAAAAAAAGCACTTCACTTCATTTCATTTCTTTTTCCTCCTATATACCCGCGGCCTGCAAACCCTAGGAAGCGTGCTCGCATTTTGGAGATCTCAATTCAACACAAAAATCTTTGCAATTCCTCACCAAAATGCCTCCACGACATTGAGCATGCCAAAGGAGTGAGTTTTATTTGTTTTTTTGTTTGAATTTGTTTCTAAATAGGTAGGTTTGAGTTGATTTTTGATGTAAATTTTGTTAATTGTTAGGAAATGTTAATGCACCTCCTCCTCCACAAAATCCTGCAGAACAACAACTTCCTCCATCCATTCCTCGACATGCCCCTGGAACACAAGAAAATATAATGGGGCAAATTGAAAACAACAAAAAAGAAATTGAAGATATAATTGCAAGGTTGAAAGATCCTTCCACTTCAACCTTGCATAGGTCCACGCTTGCAGAATCTCTTGAATCTATGTTATCAAATGTAGATTCAATTAGCAAGCAAATAACTAGTTGGATGGATAAGAGGAGAGAGTTTAGAGATTATTATGTAGACAAGCTGTCATACCAAGATGTGAAAAAATTACAAATCACAAAATTAGACTTGTGTTCGATTTTCACAAACCCACAAACAAATCAACCTCCACCCATTACATGCAAGAGGTTCCCTATCCATTGGTGCAACAACCAAGCAATAAGGGACAATTTTGGGCAGAGGTGGTGGATGGTTTTTGACTATCCTCCATGCAATAATAATGAGGTCTCGCAATATTTTTTGAGGAAACTCTACTACGAGTTTGTCCTCAATAAAGTGCCAAACTATTTTGATATGCGGGTCTTCCAGGGTAGAGGTGGGGGGTCAGCACAAGATAGACCAGGGGCACGTCTTGACCCACAATGGGTAGTGAGATGAGTAATCAACAAACCAGCCCATGAGCATGTTTCTATCCCTTCCATTGTGAAGGAGAGTGTTGAGGTCAATACACTTCAGTCCATTAGTGCCTTGACCCAGAGCATCATAGAGCATGCCGGTCCTACAGAACAGAGTGGGTTGGGAGATAGTACGAGGAGTAGGGTCCCACCCCATGCTTGTCAGGCTTGCAGGTTAGCCTGTGGTTATGACCCCATGGATAGTCAGGACGCAGGTGCACAGGTTACATCTGCAGCTGAGCAGATGGTGATGATAGATACCCTCCTGAGTGAGACTTTCAGCCTTGATACTTAGGTAAATATTAGCAATTTTATTGAATTTAATTTATTAAATTTCATTTTTGAAATGCAAGATTAACTAATTTAAATTGATGATTTTAATGAAATTTTAGGGTCATAGCGTTGATGCAGTTTTCAGTGGTTCTCCACCTACATTTTACACTAGATCATCTATTGTCAGGGTATGTAACTAGTAAACAATTATAAATATTACATGTGAATAGCATCGTTATATGAATGGTATTCTAATATCTAATTTTGGATGTTGAATAGGTTAATATTGTAGATTTCACAGCAACACCTGCCAATGGTGGTGGACTTCAAAGCTTTACAAAGGTAATAAAATAAATAGTTTAATGAATGAATTGTATGTACTAGATTTTTGTATGTGACTTGTGTGCTTTATTGTGTGTACTTCCATGTTTAGATGAACATGTGTGTATGTTAGGAGCCATGATTTGCATCACTATTATAGTTTTTGTAATTGAATAATGTTGTTTTTATTTTCAGATGATGCAGGCTACGAAGACACCTCCCCATGTTCATAGGGCAATGGAGCATGGGGTGGCCTCTGCGATTCATAGCTCCATGGCATTGACAGGGGTACAAGGCAGATTAGTAAATTTCAATTTACATTCATTGTTATAGTTGTTTATTTCTGAAAAATCAAAAGATTATTGATTTGAAGTTTAATTTCTATCTGGATGGTTTCTATAGGACATGACATCACCACGGCCTATTCCTGCTACTGAGGCAAGTGAGGAGACAGATTATATGGTAGCAGTAAGTGATTATTTTGTTAAATGTTTCATTTTTTATAACATGTAATTTCTATATATTAATGTCTATACTTTTTATTGTAATAGCTAAAGATGCAGGAAGAACTAAATAGGAGGAGCAGCCCTCGGGTTCATAGTAGACCACCCACATGCACGTCGCCATCCCCTAGAAGATCAAAGGCTACTCATGATCTATTCTCTTCACCAGCCAGAGGGAAATGACTTTTTATTGTGTTCCTTTGTTGTATGCCTATATGGCATTTGTGGACATATCTTTTGTATTGTATATAGTTGACATTGTATGCCTATATGGCATTCTTGTAAGCCTATATGGCTATTTTGTATATATGTTATACTTATATCGACAGATATTGATGTATGCCTATATAGATATTTGGTTAATACAAATCTTTTTTATTGATGGCGTCCATACTTGCATTATAAATCCACATTTGAATGGATATTTGTAGATGGCTACTTCAAATATTTAAAGTCCAATTGTATTACATAGGATGTTTGTTGATCCAATAAGCTAGCTATTTTTATTCAAGTATCACCTAAACCTCATTTTGGAACTAAAAGATAAAAGTTGTATTTAAAAAAAATGAATCATCATGTTGAACAAAAAATATTAATATTCTTTATGAGTAGCATACAATGTCAACTATATGCAATACAAAAAAAGGAATCATCATGTTAGTCTTTATGTTTGAGATCCTAAAAAATGACTAAGTCTGTTAGCCTAATATCCTGAAACACTAGGATGAATATCCAAGTCATTAGGATGATTGTGCCTTGAGAAAAAGTGATTAAGATTAATGCCTAAAGGAGACTTTCTTAAACATTCAAACATTGAGCAACAAGCATGAAGGGTTAAGGCGCAATTTGTAACTAATAAAGCCTCAAAAGGGCACCCAACTTGGAGAAAGCATTCATTTAAGACAAAGCACCCATTGACACCTATTCCACCATAAAAGTGTGCCTAAGGTGGAAGGAGAACAAGCCTCTAGTAAGTGAAGCGCACCTATTGTCTAAACCACTTCATTATGGTGCCCTAGCGTGAGGAGGAGTATATAAGTCAATAGGAAATGGTGCCTATAATGCAAATGAAGGACTAAGTGGCATTTTCAATAAGCATCAATTCACCTTGAGCTTTCAATAAATACATCAAATTGAGCCCCATAAGCCTAGGCGCTCTTTGCCTTCAAAAGAACCTTGTATTGGCGCCTTGGAGGAAATCAACTTACAATGACAAGTCTTGGAGTTTTCTCATTTTGGATGATGTCTTTTGAGATTAACTACAATGATTGAAAGTTAAGATGAGTGGAAAGAACCTATCTTGAACCTTAGGCACCTGTCATGTAATTTCCCACCATCATGAGTGCCTAGATCTAAGAAGGAGTGAATGAAGGATCTTAACATCAAGAAGCATGTTATCAATCAACTTGGAGAAGTCTTTGACAATAATTATGATGAATTGAGTACATGGAAGTAAAGGAAGTACATATCAACTCCAAAGTGTGCCTAATGATCAATAAGAAATTCTTCCAAAGCAAAGGCGCTCAATGTGAATTTTCCTACTAGTTTTGACGCCTTGAAATCTAAGTACATGAAAATCATGAGGATGAGCGCTTAGGGATGAGATAGTCTTCATAAGATTTTGAATAAGAACATCATCAACATGCACCTTGGTAGAGAGACTTGAGACCATCATCAAATAAGCCAAAATATCTATCTCCAATCTAGGCACAAATTCTAGCTCCTCCCAACTCAAATGAGTGCCCAAGTTGAAGTCAACTTTCATCTATACAACCCTCATATTGTGCCTTGATTGAGCAAGGGATTTGAACCTCAAAATTTAATCATCTCAAGACAAAAGCTTCCTTAGACACTTGGCATTTGATTGAAATCATTGAGAATTAGAAAGAACCACCTAAGGATGTAAGGTGCACTTTTCACCCATACAAGCCTAAAATTGCACCTAAGGGAAATAACTTGATTTCATATCAATAGGTGAGTGCCTTGAGAGAAAAGATCACTCTAGGTCATTTTTAATTGTTGAAAGCACAAAAATGATAAAGATAAAGGCAATTGACTTAGGCACACTTTAGCCTCTGAGGACACCTCAATGAGCGCCTTGGGTGAAATTGCATGAGATGACCTTTTGGAGTGAGCGCTTGAAAGATAGAATTCATTCTAAGACATGTCTCATTATTTAGAATTACAAAATTGCAAGTATAAAGACATTTAAATCTAGACACACTCTTCATCAGTACAAACCCATTCTGGTGCCTAAGGGAGAAATTCCATTGAAAGACACATTTTGAATGAATCTCTTAAGGGAGATTGACCTCTTTAAGCCATTACAATTGTTTGAAATCATTTAAAGTGATAAATATGGACCAACTTGTGTTAGGCGCCCTTTGCTCTTTTTTTTACCTATATATGCGCCTAGATTTGTAGTATGATTATTCCATGTTTAAAGAGGATTCCTTTGTGTTATAAAATGTTTATCATGAGGATTTATGTGTTTCTTGGTTTGTATTGTAGGAAGATTGAAGGAAAAGGTAGGAGAAAGAGCTTGGAGTCGCCTAGAGTCATCATGTAGCTGCTCCAAAGGAGCCTTTCACATTCATTCATGCCAAAGAGTTAAGATGGAAGTAATCATTGCCAAGGAAACACCAAGACATTCGAAGACATCCATCCAAGCTTCAAGTTCTTTCACAATCTTCAAGTCCAGGAGAAATTGCATCTAGTGAACTCATTAATTGGCTCCTAGGAGGAAAAGACCTTAAACTTACATTATTGAGTCAGCACTTTAGAAATTGAGCCATTCCTAGTCAATTGGAGTCATCAAATATCAAATACAAAGTCAAATTGGACTTACACACCCTTTCATGTAATTTCCCACCATCATGAGTGCCTAGATCTAGGAAGATCATCCAGTTGTGCCTAGGAATAAGATACAAGTCCAAGACCTCAAATTTGAGTGCCTAGAAGTGTGATGGATTGAAGAAGCTACATTGGCACCTAAGGGTAAGTTATATCTAATGACATCACCTAATTGAGCACCTAGGAGGTATAAAGCTTAACATTGACATGAGGACAAGCGCTTAGTAAATGAGAGTTTCTCAAACATTTAAACATGTGAATGAAGTCATAGAAATGCACTAAGTCATCTAGGCACCATTTTCCCCTTCTGTACCCTTACATTTGCGCCTAAGAAGAAGTTGCTTCAGTTCATTGGAGTGTTTGAGTATTGAGGATTTCTTAGCAATGCTTTGCAACTTTACACTGCCTCCTAACGATTTTTGGGGCAGCAGAAAACCTTTCACCACGGGCAAACACCTTAGAGATATAAAAAACTGAGAGAGGTTATTGTAGAAACACTCTACCTGATCACGTTGCCTTAGACAGAATGTTTTTAAGTGACATGATTTTCAAGTAACATCTCATCAAAGATTGATGCCTTTTTGCACTTTAGACTCTTCAGGGATATCGTCGGTACAATGTAGCTCGGACTGTTTCGACATGTTTGGGTAAAAAAAAGGACCATACCTAGCGTAAATGTACCCATCTAGATGCATTGGAATAGTCAGTTTGGTTGCATCAGGAGCAGGACAAAAGTTACACCCCTTTGCAACTTTACATTGCCTCCTTCTGACGATTTTTGGGGCAGCAGAAAACCTTTCACCACGGGCAAATGCCTCAGAGATATAAAAAACCAAGAGAGATTATTGTAGAGGCACTTTACATGATTGTATTACCTTAGACATAATGTTTCTAAGTGACACAGTTTTTGAGTAACATCTCGTCAAAGATTGCTGCCTTTTTGCACTTTGGACTCTTCAGGGATATCATCGATACAATGTAGCTCAGACTGTTTCGACATGTTTGGGTAAAAAAAGGACCATGCCTAGCGTAAATGTACCCATCCGGATGCGTTGGAATAGTCAGTTTGGTCGCATCAGGAGCAGGATGAAAGTTACACGCCTTTGCAACTTTACACTGCCTCCTTCTGACAATTTTTAGGGTAGTAGAAAACCTTTCACCACAGGTAAATGTCTTAGAGATATAAAAAACTGAGAGAGGTTATTGTAGAGGCACTCTACATGATCGTCTTGCCTCAGACAGAATGTTTCTAAGTGACACAGTTTTTGAGTAACATCTTGTCAAAGATTGCTACCTTTTTGCACTTTGGACTCTTCAGGGATATCGTCGGTACAATGTAGCTTGGACTATTTCGACATGTTTGGGTGAAAAAAAGGACCATACCTAGCGTAAATGTACCCATCCGAATGCATTGGAATAGTCAATTTGGTCACATCAAGAGCAGGACAAAAGTTACACCCCTTCGCAACTTTACACTGCCTCCTGACAATTTTTGGGGCAGTAAAAAACCTTTCACCACGGGCAAATGCCTCAGACATATAAAAAATTGAGAGATTTTATTATAGAGGCACTCTACATGATTATGTTGCCTCAGACATAATGTTTCTAAGTGACACGATTTTTGAGTAACATCTCATCAAAGATTGCTACCTTTTTGCACTTTGGACTCTTCAGGGATATCATCGACACAATGTAGCTCAGACTGTTTCAACATGTTTGGGTGAAAAATAGAACCATGCCTAGCCTAAACATACCCATCTGGATGCATTGGAACTATTAGTTTGGTTGCATCAGGTGCATGACACCAAAAATGCAAAAGTTGCTTTGTGCAACTTGACAACATTAACACTTTTTTGCAACATGACTCAAAGACTCAAACTGACCCCAAATGACTCAAAGTGACTTAAAATCTCCTTGATTTTAGTGTCCAATGTACATTATAGAGGTCTAGGTGCTCCTTATCATTCAAACATCTTAGATGAGTTCCTAGGAAAGGGGAAAACTCTAAGTTTCATCATCATGAGCGCCTAATATCAAGAGACTTTAATGGCTCAAACCTTAGCATGGAGTCCTAAGGCACATTTCATGTCTCCTTTCATCCATTTTGGCACCCTTATGTAGATTTTTCAACTTGATTTGGCACCCTGTATGTGAAGGAAGATCTAAAAGCATGAAAGTGGATGTCGTTTTGCGAGAGTTTGGATCATCAAAATTGAAAGAAATAAGTCTATTAAGCTTGGGTGCCCTTGGTCTTCTTTTCATTCATTATGAGCGCCTTGGGAGAATGGTATATAGGTCATCATCATGATTGGGTGCCCTGGATCCAAAGTGTTGGAGAGATCATCAAATGGTGTCTAGAGGAAGTAGGGTGAGTTATGAGTTTGGTCGCATCAGGAGCAGGACACCAAAAATGCATAACATGATTATGTAAAAATGTGTATATGTGTAAAAATGTAGGAGGAAATAAAAAAAGACAAACTTTACAAATTAATGTGCATACTTACAACTCAATGTAACATGACTTTACAAAATCAATGTGAATACTTACAAATTAAGCCAATGAACCATCCGAGTCTGCTCTACTCTTTATTGTGTCAAGTATTGCTTCATGGTCAGACTCACGCACCTTCCACAAGATTTTATTCAAAGGTCTACCCCGATACTTTATCAAATGAACATTGGATGCCACGATAGGGTTCGAGTAATGAAGAATCTTCCGATGCATGTCAAAGTCCTGAAACAACCAAATATTAACAATCTTATGTGGGTACCTTCTAAGCCATGTTCCAGTAATAACCATTGAGCCTGTAGGGTATTCGATGTTTTCTCCATCTGTAACAGGGGCCTCCAATTTATTTTTGGCCTCAACACAATGACATAATTAATAATCTGTTCCCTCTTCATTATCTTCATCTACAATAACTACATATACGTGCCCTACATTGATATGTGTAGCAAATTAGATGAAATTAGTCAACATTACAAAAACACTACAAAGTAAGATGACATTACCTAGTTGAACTAGATGAAATTAGATGCATATACGTGCCTATATTACCTAGTTGAACTAAATTTGATATGTGGTCAAAGTCAACTGATGATTCCATCTGTGTTAGTTCCAATGCCGTCGGGGGTCGATACATGTCAAGTGGGCTAAGATAACATAACTGCCATTCATCAACCCACTCCTTTGACTTGCACTCATCCCAGACTTGAATTGTATAGGAAGAACAAAAGCATGACATCTTTCGCATATGGATACTCCATGAACCTGCAATTGAGCTTCTAAAAGAGTGCATCTCATTTGATCCTGTCAGTGTACAATAGTCCTCATATGGTACAATGTTAGTATCATCTATCAACCAAAAAAATCTACGAACTAAAGACTTACCTTCATTACCTGGACCCATGGAAGCATTACACCACTCGACAATCAATTTTGTATCTATAAACTTTGCATTGTCTTTATACTTTAACTCTTCTTGTGCTATGGCTCTTTTGATACATGCTCCTGCACCATCATGCTCCCCCTTTCCATGCCCGGCCTCACAAAAGTTCCACATATGCTGAATACCTGTAAAATTATGCCTCCTACTTAGCCAATAGAAATTCTGTGAGTTCTTGAATTGTGACGCACAGTTACCCGACCATATGATATGCTGACTGAACGATATGCCCCTTCAAGCCAAATCATTGTAGAACACCTAAAAGCAACCTTGCACAAACTCTGTAGAATGCATGCGATCATCACTAATATAGAAATTATACTCCCTTATGATCTTGCTGTCATCCTCTATACTATCATTCGCATGAATGAATGTGATGTGCACAAATATAGCAACTTGTGTGGAGTTGTAATATTGTGATTGCACCTCACGCTGTGGCTATAGACTGTAGTTCTCTGCAAAGTCGACAACTGAAACAATGCTACCAATTTCCAATTTATTATGTCCAATTTCCTCTTCTCACAAAGTTCCCTCATAGCCACTGCTTTCTTTGCATTCTTAGCTTCTATCTCTTCCTGTGTTGGTTTAATTCTTGATCGTTTCCTCGGCATGACGGAGAATTTGTCTGTAGCATGATAAAGAGACCAATATTACTTCCTAAGAAATGAATACAAGATAATAGTGGGATTGTATTTTTATTATGTTGTATTGGGAATGTGTCTATTTTAAACATGTATGATAAAGCATGATAAAGTAATTCAAATAGAATTAAGGAAAATGTAAAGAACATGCATGTAAAGACTTGACATACCTAAAAAAAGAAGATTCGAATGGAGAGAGTACCCAATTATGTAGTGTTTTTTTCTTCTTGCATCAAACTCCTCAACAATTTGAGTTTTTCACCACTTGCTTCCTTTTCAATGTTAAATTGAATAACACTCAAATATAATTACTAACAACAATACTATTAACAAATCTATAATGTTAAATTCCTAAAATTAAATCACAATTAACACTGCAACACTACAAAACTTGAAACTTGAATAGATATATATCAAACTTGGTGTGAAAACTATGTTATTTCCTCCTTCTCAAGTTGGCAAAGAAGAAAAGGTGGTGGAAAGATCATGCAAAGGTGGTACAATGTGTCAAATGTGCATGTGAACTTCCCAACAACATGAAAGCACTTCTTTTTTTTAGAGCATGCGCAGAATCAGTATGAAAACAGAGCATGTGGGCCTAGATCACGGTGTCAATGCGCTCGCATTTTGTCCTGCTATAGATTGATCACATCCTGTGCATTATCTTCCTTAACACAAGCAGGGATGACCACATCCTGTGCTTCATCAACTGACACTTCCAAGCCTTACAATTCCTCTTAAATATGGGAGGATCCATGACTGGAAGAGCCAAGCCACTTGGTCTCGCCTTGTTGAAGAATGACATTCTAGGAGAATTAGGAGATTTTCCTTTAGAGATCATATAATCTTTAAATGCTTTCCATCTTGGTAGGTCCTCTACATCAGAGAACAACCACTGATGGTGTCTAAGAAATAAGAAATTCTTCATCTCTTTGGTGATCCATTTCTCTTTCCAAACCCTCCCTTTTAGACTTGAATGACCACAAGGTTTTTGAGGGAGAACATTTCCTATTTCCTATAAGAGCTTGCTAGATGCTCCACCATATGATAGGTATAAAAATGAAGGGGAAAGCCCTCATAATCAAGTTCTTGATAGAAAATGTCCATCGAGGAAGAAAGATAGATCTTATTTGGAAGCAGAAGTTCTAGTTTGTGACAAATCCTTATCCAAGCATAAATAGCAGGGGTTCTGTCAAGCGATTGCCAATCCACTTCCACAAAGTCTCTTGAAGACTTCTTGATTGATTCCAAAACATCCACACCCCAAAACTAGAGAGGCAATCAATATAATCGAACCCATAAATCTGCATTTGATGACAGAAACTCTCTTCAGGCTAGATTAAGAGTCTAGCATTTCAGCTCAAGTCTAAACCCATCAACATCTAAATAACCTAAATACAAAATCTCTATTTGCCTATCTTTAGAACTCAACCCTCAACATCAAACCCTAATCCCTCAACCCTTAACTCTAATCCCTCGACCCTCAACCCTATCCCTAAACCCTAAACCCTAAAGCCTCAACCCTCAACCCTCAACGTCAAATCCTAATCCCTCGACCCTTCACTCTAATCCATCAACCCTAAACCCTATCCCTAAACCCTTAACACTATACCTTAAACCCTAATCCCTCAACCCTCAACCCTAAACCTTATCCCTAAACCCTAATCCCTCAACCCTCAACCCTAATCTATCATCCCTCAACTCTAATGCCTCATCCCTAAACCCTAAATGCTATCCCTATTCCTAAACCCTTGATAGACTCGATACTATACCTTAAACCCTAATCCCTTATCCCTAAACCCTCCAACCCTATCCCTAATCCTTATACCCTCCACACTCTACTTTAACCCTAATCCCTCAACCCTCAACCCTATCCCTAAACCCTTGACCCTCGAACCTCAACACTCAACCCTCAACATCAAACCCTAATCCCTTAACCCTTAACTATGATCCCTCGATCCTCAACCCTATCCCTAAGCCCTAAAGCCTCAACCCTCAACATCAAATCCTAATCCCTTAACCCTTCACTCTAATCCCTCAACCGTAAACCCTATCCCTAAACCCTCAACACTATACCTTAAACCCTAATCCCTCAACCCTCAACCCTAAACCTCATCCCTAAACCCTAACCCCTCAACCCTTAACCCTAATCCGTCATCCCTCAACTCTAGTCCCTCATCCCTAAACCCTAAATGCTATCCCTATTCCTAAACCCTCAACATACTTGATACTATACCTTAAACCCTAATCCCTTATCCCTAAACCCTCCAACCCTATCCCTAATCCTTATACCCTACACACTCTACTTTAACACTAATCCCTTGACTCTCAACCCTATCCCTAAACCCTTGACCCTTGAACCTCAACCCTCAACCCTCAACCCTCAACCCTCAACGTCAAACCCTAATCCCTTAACCCTTAACTTTGATCCCTCGACCCTCAACCCTATCCCTAAACCCTAAAGCCTAAAGCCTCAACCCTCAATGTCAAATCCTAATCCCTCAACCCTTCACTCTAATCCCTCAACCCTAAACCCTATCCCTAAACCCTCAACACTATACCTTAAACCCTAATCCCTCAACCTTCAACCCTAAACCTTATCCCTAAACCCTAATCCCTCAACCCTCAACCCTAATCCATCATCCCTCAACTCTAATCCTTCATCCCTAAACCCTAAATGCTATCCCTATTCCTAGACCCTCAACGGGCTTGATACTATACCTTAAACCCTAATCCCTTATCCCTAAACCCTCCAACCCTATCCCTAATCCTTATACCCTCGACACTCTACTTTAACCCTAATCCCTCGACCCTCAACCCTATCCCGAAACCCTTAACCCTTGAACCTCAATATACTCAACCCTCAACATCAAACCCTAATCCCTCAATCCTTAACTCTAATCCCTCGACCCTTAACCCTTAAAACTTGAACCCTAAAACCTATCCCTACATGCTTGACACTCAACACTATATCTTAAACCCTAATCCCTTAACCCTCATCCCTAAAGCCTCAACCCTAAATCCTTAAACCTTCAACCCTAAACCCTATCCCTAATCCCTCTACCCTCGACACTCTTATTTAACCCTAATCCCTTGACCATTAGCCCTATCCCTCAACCTCAACCCTCAACCCTCAACCCTCAACTCTCAACATTAAACCCTAATTCATCAACCCTAAACCCTAATCCCTCAAACCTAAACCCTATCCCTAAACCATCAACCCTCAACACTATACCTTAAACCCTAATCCCTATCCCTCAACTCTTAACCCTTAAAACTTAAACCCTATCCCTACACCCTCAACACTTGACACTATATCTTAAGCCTTAAACCCTCATCCCTAAAGCCTCAACTCTCAATCCTTAAACCTTCAACCCTAAACCCTATCCCTAATCCCTCTACCCTCAACATTAAACGCTAATCCGTCAACCCTAAACCCTAATCCGTCAATCCTAAACCCTATCACTAAACCCTCAACCCTCAACACTATACCTTAAACCCTAATCCATCAACCCTAAAACCTAATCCCTCAACCCTCAACCCTAAACACTATCAATAAACCCTCAACCCTCGACACTATACCTTAAACCCTAATCCCTCAACCCTCAACCCTAATCCCTCATCTCTAAACCCTAAACGCTATCCCTATTCCTAAACCCTCAACCCTCGACACTATACCTTAAACCGTAATCCCTTATCCCTAAACCCTAAACCCTATCCCTCAACCTTTAACCCTTAAAAATTAAATCCTAAAACCTATCCATAAACCCTCAATGCTCAACACTATATTTTAAACCCCAATCCCTTAACCCTCAGCCCTAAAGCCTCAACTCTCAATCGTTAAACCTTCAACTCTAAACCCTCAATCGTTAAACCTTCAACCCTAAACCCTATCCCTAATCCCTCTACCCTCAACACTCTACTTTAACCCTAATCCCTTGACCATCAACCCTATCCCTAGGTTTAATCCGTCAACCCTAAACCCTAATCCATTAACCCTAAACCCTAATCCCTCAACCCTAAACCCTATCCCTCAACCCTCAACACTATACCTTAAACCATAATCTCTCAACCCTAAGCCCCAATCCCTCAACCCTAAACCCTAAACCCAACAAAATTGTTTTGCCTTATGTTAGGTTGTTAAACCCATAATTTTTGACAATCTTCTCTTAAAGATATTGTTGGCAAGAGACACTATATGGATTCATGGTTGTTGTCATTGATGGCAACAAAGGTCATCCCACATATCCGCAAGTCATGGTGTGCCTCTACCGGAAGTCAGGATGAAGAACTGTTGTGGTCCGGTGAACAAGAACAGAGCATGTGGCAAGGTCCGACAGATTGGTCCGGACCTCTCAGAGGAAGTGTCTTGGTGCAGTGCGGATTTGGGAAAGTCAAGAGGACTACCTTGAGTAGTATATTCCAAGGATTTATCCTCCGGTGATGGACAAAGAAAAAGATATGAATAGCTGAGTACCAGATTCCTGAAAGACAATGAGAACAAAAGGAAGATCTGACTGACAGAGCATCAGAATCTTTTCCGGATATGTTACTGTTGATTGTAAAGGTTGTGAAGGCATGAATCATGTTTGGCCAACATGACTAATGATATCTACAAGTATATGCTTGATCCGCATTGCTTGGTGAGCAAGGATTCAGCCGACAGAATAGAGTGTGTGAGAAACTAGACTGTTCCGGATGCCGACTAGAAAAGTGATGAAATTACTTGTGCGGATATACATAGAGGATGGATTTAGTTGTGAAATGTGTGAGTGTGAGATAGTATGCGAATAAGTATAGAGTAGAGCGGAAGTAGTAAGAAAGATCCGGTATGTGAAAGGATAGCAGAATAAAGAACAGAAGAAAGATGAAGTGCAGCAGATCAGTGTACTGAGCCTAACCGGAACTGAACCCCAGCATATTTAGGTGCTTCTAATCAATTCAAGAATTGTATAACATTCTTTGTAGACAGTGTGTCTCCTTGTAGGCAGTGGGCCTCTTTGTGAGCAGTGTGCTCGGGCAGTGAGCCCTAATTGGCAAGTGTCATTTTTGTAACTCCTTATTCTTCTAACAGAGAATAATCTTTGGGTTAATCACCCCGTGGTTTTCTCCCTTAACCGGGTTTCCATGTCAAAAATACTGTGTCATGTGTTTCTCATTTCATGATAATGTTTGTTTGTTTAATTCAATGCTGCTTTGATTAATAAGAAAGTTCAAAAGAAGAAACAATTAGGATAATTGATTCACCCCCCCTCTCAGTTATCAACAATTGTTATCAGAGCAAGGTTCCTCCTTATAGAGCCTAACAGCTTGAGGAAGATCTGGGAATTCAAATGGATGCATATGGTTTAAGGGAGCAACTCAAGACTGCCCTTGAGGATCTTGAACAGTCAAATTCTGAAGTTAATGAATTAAAGGAAAGACTCAAACAGGCTGATGAATTCATGAGAGAACTAAAAGACAAATTAAGTCTCTCTATGAAAAAGAGAAAGGAGCTGCTCCAACAATTGGCAAGCCAAACTGAAGAAAGCAATACAAATGAAGAATTGACTGAGAAAACCAAGTTATGTGAAAAGTTATCAAAAGAAGTCATTATGTTAAGACATGAAATGGAATCAGGAACTATAAAGTTTACTCAAGAGATTGAAGAAAAAAGAAAAGCTGAAGACAATCTAAGACAATCTCTTAAAGAGAAATCAGAAGAATGCCACCAGATGGACAGGATTATCAGACATCTTGAATCTGATCTTGAAGATGCCAAAGATAATGAAGAAAAACTTGAGAATCAAATTGTCTCTCTCAAAAGAGATCTTCAAACAGCAAATGAATATAAAGAAAAATTCGAGTTAAGTTCTGCCCAACTTGAAGTACTTCTTGCAAGTCAAAAGAAGACAGATGACAAGTACGGTTTGGGATATGAGAAAGGAGAAAGCTCCGGATCCGGTCAAAAGAATTTTGGATCAGAAAATCCAAGGAATAGGCTTGGAAGAACTCCGGTAAGACAGCCCAATGCTCAAAGATATCCATCTTTCAATGGATACTACCACAGCTGCAATCACTTTGGTCACAAAGCTAATCAGTGCAGAAAAAGAATGAATCAAACTAATCCATCCTTCTCCAGACAGTGCTTTAACTGCAAAAGGTATGGACACAAGTCTCATGAATGCAGAAATATGCAATTAAACAAATCATTCAAGGTAGATGCTTTACATGCAATAGAGTAGGTCATATGGCTAATCAATGCAGATCAAGAGGTTATCAGTCAAATATGCAAAGAAATGTTATTTGCCAAATCTGTAATAGGTCCGGTCATAATGCTAAAGTCTGCAGAAGCAAGAATCAGGACAAAAGAGGTCCGGTGTATAATCAGAATCAAGATAAGGGTAAACAAAAGATGAATGTGGATGAAGTTAGGAATCAGATGAGCAAGATTTGGGTAAAGAAAAGTTTAGAGAATACAGAAAATGGATCCGCACCAGATTCTGGTGCTGATATTCCTTCCAGAAATTAGAAAGTGAGCTCTTGCTCAGGGGGAGACTCAAAGAAAATCCTATTCCCCCAGCCAATCAAGTGGTGCCGGATGTGGCACAAGATGCGGAGTAAAGGGTTTGAAGATATAAGTCCTAAGATGATCCAGACAAGATTTCAGAGGTTCGCATGAAGATGTAAAGAAGTTGTGATCCATCAAGTAAGACCTGTTCCGGGAGATGCTCCGGAATGACAGAGGACTACAAAAGGGTCCGGAGAGATCCGGAAGTGCATTATTTTACTCTGCGGACTGGACAGAATGTTTGGGATGTTCTTGTAATGTGTCATCTCGATTTATTCATGGTTGAAAGTTTCGCACGATGTTCATAGACCAGGACTGATCCGGTTCTTCAAGTTATCTGAATAAGGCAAACTGGAATAATATAGGTCGAGCATTTATTGCCATCAGATATTAGGGTTTGTGGAGCAATATAAGGGATTTCTCATAAGTCATTTGCTCATTCTGCACTCAAGAAGAAGCAAAAAGTGGAGCTCTGCAACAAGATTCATCAAGCACACCAAAGATCTCCTGCCGAAGTCATTGCATAAAGAAATCAATCCAACCACTCTATGCAAACCGAAGGCGCATAAGGTATTCTCCGTTTTCATTATCTCACTGCAAATCTTTGAAGAATGGCTACTCTGAATATAGTTAAGATCTCTGATAGACCTCGCCCCACATTCAAGAAACATCCATACAAATCTTTGGAGGTAGATCCACTAGGAGCCTTCTCTAGTGTTCCGCATGGTGTATTACATACAGAGGACATTAGGGTTTACATCCATGCGAATTTTGAAGACTTTGGAGAATCAAAATTGATGGATATCTATCACAAACAATTGATAGATGACTCCTTTGAGATCAAACCTCAGTACAAAGCCATCCGGGACAAACACTTTGCACAGTGCATTCATTTCCCCTGTTTTGAAGAAGATGAATGGGTCCGGTATGTACTAAGTAGAGTACATGACAACTTCCTATGGTTGAACAAGCCCTTCAAGATCACCAAAGATGCAATTAGGGCTGTAACCGGTCTGCACTCATCCGATGGATTACCTGTTCTCAAGTCTGTCAAAAATTAGACAGTTAGTGATGCAACCGGATCCAAGTTTGACAAGAGAGCTATGACAGTTGATGACATCACTGAACCAGATGTCAAATTTGCATCTATGATAATTGGTTACAAAATCTATCACTCCAGTAGGGAAAATTCAGTACTGGGAACTGCAATCTACACAACTTATCAAATGTTAAAGGAGAATGCAGACTATGACTTGTGTGAGCTTCTTATAAACCAACTTTTTGAAAATCTGCAGAAGATTAAGAAGGACAAGAAAAACTGCTTCAAGTATGGCAATCTGATCCTTTGTCTCTTCTTTTACTACATGAATGAACTTCCCAGATCTAGTGGATGGATATGGCAGAATGACAGACCGGTTGCCATCCAAATCAGAGACTATTTGCATGGACTTGGGGATGCTAAAGCAAGAAATACAGCTCTATGGGGATATTTCAAGAACTTCCAAAGCATGATGCATGCAAGAGAAAGAATACCCCAATCCCTTGTTGAAAAGTACAAAGACACAGTATGCTTCATGGTAGAAATAGATTAGTGTCTAATGGAGGCAGTAGAACCAAGAACTGTATGGATCATGCCCATGGGGTATGAAGTGGATGAACAGATAGTGGAACTACATGTTCAACACATGCTAAGTCAGCCCAAAGATCCAAAGGCAGAAAGGTTCGGAACATTTGAGGAACTAAGTATCAAAATTCATGTTGAACTCCGAGAACCAGAAATCAAAAGGAAGGTGAGAAAAGAGGTAGAGAATATTGCTCAAGGCCTAGGCATTCCAAAGGAGGCACTTGATGCCAACCGGGAAAAGAGGAGAAAGGCTAAGGAAGAAAAGAAAGAGGCAGAAAAGAAAAGTAAAGAAAGTGCTCCGGTTGAAACTTCCACCCGGACCAGATCATCAAAAAGATCTGCACCTCCCACAACCAAAAGTTCAAAACCGGAAGTCCAGGCATCCGGTAAAAGATCTAAGACAAAAGCCACAAGGGCTTATGAAAGCCAAAAGGATGAAGAGGAAACTGAGTCAGATGAGGGAGTAAAAGAAATAAAGAAGCAGAAGAAGAAAGGATCCGGGAAACCCTCCACAGGCCAAGACAAGGAAGAAATGGCAGAGGAATTTGCTGAAAAGCCCACTCTATCCCTAGACAGTGTAGTCAAATCAGTCACTGTGGATGGGAACCTTCAACCAGTAGCTAAATTCTATGATGACTACAATGAGGCAGATCAAAAGATCCTGCAGGAAGCTACAATCAGGTACCTGAACATTTACAATAAAGCTTTTATTGAGATTATCTCTGAAATTCCTAAGAGTCTAGAGAAGGAACTAGAAATAAGAAAGAACAATGCCATGGCAAAAGACCTTGAGATCAGAGAACAGATAGCTATTCAGCTATATCCTTCAATTGATCACAAAACAATGAACATGGTATTCAAAGACTGCAAGGATGAATTCAGGAGCAAAGCAAGGATGAATCAGCTTATGCTTGGTGAGACCGACAAGGTAGCCAAGGACACTGAAGAGATTCCCCAGAAAACCTTCAAAAGGTTTAATCTTCCTGTTGTAGAGGACTTAGGTGCAGAAACAGCTATGGACTTGGAATCATCTACTCCGAAAGAAGTGGCCCTTGAACAGACTAACATCTCTCCTCCGGTTTCCCCTACAGTCTCCGGATCCCAAGAAGAAGAGAAACTACAGGAGAAAGAAGCAGCAGTTAAAGAAAAAGAGGTTGACAGCACCAAGGATGCAGAGAAAGAGAAGACTCCAACAGAGAAAACCACAACTGAAAGTGGTAAGAGTAAGGAAGGAGAAAAGATTCCAAAGGACAAAACTGCAGAAGAGAAGAAACATCTGTCTCCGGAAAGAGACACTGCACAAACTGTTCAAGAATTCTTGACAAATGCCACTATAGAAATTGATGAACCGGACCTGCTAAAAGGACCATTAGATTTTGACTCTTTGTCACTAGTGCAAACAATGAAAATAGCCTCATTTGCAAATGAGAAAGTCAAAGAGAAACTACTGAAATCTCACATGGAAGACTGTGAGCTTATGGAGGTAGCATCTGGAGTGCTGGAAAAGATCATGCCATCTTTTCAAAAGGATCCCACAGCCTCCTCTTCCGGTAATCTCAAAACCTTAGTCAGCAGTGTTAGTACACATTTTGAATCTCTAGAAAAATCAGCTAAAGAAAAGGTCCGGAAGGAGTTTTTGGATAAAAGGTTCTCCGAGGTTCAGGGTTTGATCATTAATGATAGGAGAAACATGAACATTGGGATAAAGAGCTTAGAAAATGCTCTTAAGGATGGCGGTGAAATATACAAATTTTGTATCTCCTGGTCCAAGGTAACAGTGGACATTGAGAAGAAAATAAAAGAGCAAGAGGACACACTACTAAGCTTGTCTCAAAGTTTTGATCCTCTTTCTTCCTCTATAACAAATCAAGAATGTCAGACTATTGCAGTCTTGAGTGAAATCAAGAAATTGGAGAAGGAAAGGAAAAATAGAATAAGCAGGTTGAGTGAGCTCAGGGGGTTAATTGTCCCTAAGCTAGAGGCCATGCATGAGGCCATAGCAGAAGCTCAAATCACAGCCCAAACAAGTGATCCAAAAGATCTAAAAAGGGCAGATGCATTTGCATTTTTGTTAAGTGGTCACATTTCAATTTTGGATAGAATGAAGCAAAGTTGGGCTACAGAACTGATCCAACTGAAGACATCTTTTGCAGACATTCTTCAGTATATGTGAGTATGTAAATATGTGGCTATGTATAGAAATTTTTTGAAAATTTTGGTGTGCGGACCCTACCCTTTGCCATTGATGTCAAAGGGGGAGTGAGGAGCAGTGAAAAATGAGGAATCCAACTAAGGGGGAGTTCCAGAAATTGTATATAAAGATAGAGCATCAGCAAAGGGGGAGCATAGTGTAAACACTTAGTCATTTTTCACTAAGTATTGCCATCAATGCCAAAGGGGGAGATTGTTGGCAAGAGACACTATATGGATTCATGGTTATTGTCATTGATGGCAACAAAGGTCATCCCACATATCCGCAAGTCATGGTGTGCCTCTACCGGAAGTCAGGATGAAGAACTGTTGTGGTCCGGTGAATAAGAACAGAGCATGTGGCAAGGTCCGACAGATTGGTCTGGACCTCTCAGAGGAAGTGTCTTGGTGCAGTGCGGATTTGGGAAAGTCAAGAGGACTACCTTGAGTAGTATATTCCAAGGATTTATCCTCCAATGATGGACAAAGAAAAAGATATGAATAGCTGAGTACCAGATTCCTGAAAGACAATGAGAACAGAAGGAAGAACTGACTGACAGAGCATCAGAATCTTTTCCGGATATGTTACTGTTGATTGTAAAGGTTGTGAAGGCATGAATCATGTTTGGCCAACATGACTAATGATATCTACAAGTATATGCTTGATCCGCATTGCTTGGTGAGCAAGGATTCAGCCGACAAAACAGAGTGTGTGAGAAACTAGACTGTTCCGGATGCCGACTAGAAAAGTGATGAAATTACTTGTGCGGATATACATAGAGGATGGATTTAGTTGTGAAATGTGTGTGTGTGAGATAGTATGCGAATAAGTACAGAGCAGAGCAAAAGTAGTAAGAAAGATCCGGTATGTGAAAGGATAGCAGAATAAAGAACAGAAGAAAGATGAAGTGCAGCAGATCAGTGTACTGAGCCTAACCGAAACTGAACCCCAGCATATTTAGGTGCTTCCAATCAGTTCAAGCATTGTATAACATTCTTTGTAGACAGTGTGTCTCCTTGTAGGCAGTGGGCCTCTTTGTGAGAAGTGTGCTCGGGCAGTGAGCCCTAATTGGCAAGTGCCATTTTTGTAACTCCTTATTCTTCTAACAGAGAATAATCTTTGGGTTAATCACCCCATGGTTTTCTCCCTTAACCGGGTTTCCACGTCAAAAATACTGTGTCATGTGTTTCTCATTTCATGATAATGTTTGTTTGTTTAATTCAATGCTGCTTTGATTAATAAGAAAGTTCAAAAGAAGAAACAATTAGGATAACTGATTCACCCCCCCTCTCAGTTATCAACAGATATTTGAGTTGCAAGAATATGTCAGAAAAATGGCTATGAACATTTTTAATGTTAGTAATGTTATATGGCATGTTTTTCTAGCCCATCTGGGGTTCATTATGCCAATAGGTGTACACACTATGAGAAAAGCTTTGCGTATGGTACATCCACAGTGAGTAATTAACAGTTGAAATCAGAAGGATGATCATTATGAGAAAAGATTTGCACTAGGGTACATCTATGTTTCTTGCTATCCACCCCACACTTAGGGGAGGTATATTGTTATGAAACAGGCAAATAATCTCCCATTGTTTACTAGCTCTATCCACAAGAACTACTAAACTATACCTTAAAACCTAATCCCTCAACCCTAAACTTTCAACCCTAAACCCTATCCCTAATCCCTCTACCCTCAACACTCTACCCTAACCCTAATCCCTCAACCCTTAACCCTAAACGCTATCCCTAAAGCCTCAACCCTAAACCCTAATCCCTCAAGGTCCTAAACTCTAATCCCTTATCCCTAAACTCTAAATCCTATCCCTAAATGCTCAACCCTCAACCTTAAACCTTAATCACTCAATCCTTATCCAATCCTCTCCTCCCCTATCTAGCTCACTCCTATCTCTACCCTCCTCTGCCCTCGACACTATACATACATACATATAGGCATACATAGATACATACATACATATAGGCATACATACATACATACATACATACATATAGGCATACATACATACATACATATAGGCATACATACATACATACATGATTAATAGCCTTGAACATAAAAAAATTTAAGGGGAACATAACGCGAGAACGTTATAACGCGGTCACGTTTTTTTAAACATGACAAACAACAAAACTTTTGCGGAAAAGGAAAAATGCAAAGCAAAGCATAATGTGAGCGCGTTATAACGCGCTTGCATTATGGTTTGCTTTGGGAATCCCATGCCTTGGGCTTGGGATTTGCTTTGGATTTCTAACCCAAAGGCTTGGAGTGCCTTTTGAATAGCCATAGACATGTTTTTCCATATTCTTTAAGATTTCACATAATTTCGTTCGTGCTAACCCTCAGATTTGCATGTGTTTCAAGGTTAAACAAGTTGAACACCTGGGTAATGTTAGGCTTTCTCTTAGCTATTTGACGATGTGATTTTTTTCACATTTTAACAATGTTAAGCCTTTCATCTTTAATTTCTTTTGTTTGTGTGTCTGTTTTTGGGCAAAAACCACTGTTTGGTCTTTTTTTCATTGTAAATTAACTATTCAATGAAATTTAAAAAAAATTACATATTTAGAAACTAGACTCCATTCTACAAATATTAAAAAAAGAAAAAAATGATTTTCAATTAGTTTTCAAAATTTATAGGGGTAGCACGGCCAAAATTCTATTTTTTAGGATGTGTCCACTATGAAAATTAGTAAAAAATCAAATATTCATAAAAAAATTATTAGAAAAATCAGGCATAAACTACATGCTATTAGCTAATTTCTCACTGAAGCGATTTTAAAAATACCAAAAAAAAGTTGACCTTTTGAGGGAGCCACAAAACATGCTATGTTATGTTTTTTTGACAGAAATAACACCAATTTCTGTGGCTCCCTCTTTTGAACCCCTTAATCTATGCCATTTTAAAAAAATAATAGTAGTTTAGAAAGTAAACTCGGAGCACTACGAACATTGTTTTGGTTGCATCTCCAAATTTTGAGTGTAACTATGCTCAATTTCGCATCCAAGGCCAGTATTTCCTGATTTCAGAAAAAAAAAGTGGCCACTTAAGATCCCTTTTTGGCCCCCCATCTTCTTGCACTTACCCTAATAGGGAATCTCATTTCTCTAGCTTGGTTGAATGGATTAGTTAAGAAGATTATATTTTCCTAGAGAAATAAAATTATTTTATTTGGTTATTGTACGGGTGCTAAATATGGGGTCATAGAGAAGGATAGGTTATGTTCTCTAATCTATCTAGTTGTCATTAGCTTTACAAGATGCTTTGGCCAGATCTTTGAAATCAATTTTAGTATTTGCATTGGTTTGATTTATTTTCACTCTTTGCCATAACATGATATATGTTCATTTGCAATAGTTTTCTATTGATTAAATGTTAGAGATATCATGCTACGCCAAATTCCATCACGCTTATCAATTCCGATTGCTAGACCTCTCATGAAGGGTCAGGCTTCTCTTGTTTCTAGAATAAGGCTAGAGAAGAATAGGCTTCATGGATGGGTGGTTAATCACCCCGATGATGCTCTCTCTATCCTCACATTAACGGATGATGATCTCTAGAGGATAATCATTTATGTTATATCAAGTTGCTTTATTATTGGCTTAATGGCTTTGATGATGTAAAGGAATTTATCATTATGTTTAATTAAGCTATGTTCTCTATCTTATTGTATATTCATGTTAGAATATTGTTGTGGAATAAATTATATTAAGTAAAAATTTTAATTTTACTCTTTTGTGTTATATTTTTTTTGTATTAATGTGACTATTCCTTACATATCATGATGGATATAATTTAATGGTGCATGGGAAATTTTGATGCTACAAATGGAACTTTTGTTATGATTCCCTGCCATTGGTCCATGTCACTCAACAAGCCCAATGTTAGTTGCAACTATGAAGTAATATGTGCACCTCATGCTAACCCCACTACTTTTGTTATTCCTTTGTTTAGACAATAGGGTTGTAACACATGCCACATGACACTCTCTTGATGAAATTTATAAAAAAATAGAAGTAGACACTCTTGAAAGGAGAACAAACCATTTGATCTACCAACACAACATTCATTTTATGGCCCATAAGATGTGTGGCCATTTTTCATGCTTTCTTGTTGTGACTACTCTCGATGGCCCAATTTTGACATCTACCACTCTTCCACTACACTACTAAGCAATTCAAACATCTAGAAAGGTTTTGGGTGGGGAATGATTTCTCATGAAATTCAAATTCATTTAGTAGGCCTCTCACAACATTTATTCACAATAGATCCCATCCTCTGCAAACTAGATACAATTTTCACATACCTAAAGGAAAATAGTGTGTGACTTCACAATAAATTTCATTGATCCAACACCTCTTGCTCCCTCCAAAAATATCAAGCACTAGTAGAGGCATTCCTAACACTAGATTTGCACATTAGGTATTTTTTCTCCCACTAATTCAGGATTCAAAATTCAAACATTTGGGGGGAAATCTCAATTGTTGGCTAGGTAATTTCAAATAAGTATGGGCCTATGCGCCTCTCGATAGTTTGTAATCTATTTTTTATGGATGATCTATTAATCCTTATGTATAAAATTATTTCTTAATCCCTTGTATCTAAATAGGGGAGCCTCTATGTATGCATCTAATGTCAAGTGTATTACATCATATGTATCTATTCAACACTTTTGAGAAGCATTAATAAATGAAGTTGCTACTCTAATATTTGTGACTCATTGCAATTTGTATAATTTGTGTGATACATGCATGTTGTATTTGTTTCATTTGTTGTCAACCACTAGACCATGAGTTGCAAAGCCCTATCTTGAATATACAAGAAAATCTATTTTGTCTTATGACTTTTTATGTTTATGTTTTTAATTTTCAACATCCTTTCTCTTTTCATACCCCTAGAAAGGTAGTTCTATGTTAGAATAGATAGGGAGCTAGCCCTTAACACATGGATTGACTTGTTGGTCATGTCCCACACCTACAAATCTTTCCATGCTTAGTGGCTCTATCCAACACATCTATGCTTTTATATTGAGCACAAATTTGAATCATCAATAGATTCTTGCATTCCTAGTGGAACTTGAACCAACAATTGAATAAGTCTTGGTGTATTGTTGGTCTACTACTTATCAAATTTTTAATATCACCTAAAAATCATGTCTAAGGAAACCTAGATGCCTATAACCCTTAGACCTTCCACTATATCTACAACAAGAACCAAGCCCCATATTCTTGTGCAACCCCTTACTTTTATTCCTATAAGAAGGTGACCAACACCTCAAGTACATTTATAGACCTCATAGAGAAATCCCATCACATTGTTACTCCATCCCCACCAAGAATCTTTTTTGCATGGAAAAATACAAGACCTCTTATCTCCCTACTCCTTTAGCAATGTGGGGTACCATCCTAGATGCTAACTTACAAAACATAGTTACTCCTATACAACACTTACATGACATAGTGAACCATTACATTGTACACAATATCGTTGAGGAGAACATAGCCTTAAGAATCTTAGTTTTATCATTTACAAGAAAGGAACTAGACTAGTACTGATCTCTAGATACATTACGAATTGGAAATTGGACTAGCTAGGCCAAGAACTAGTTAATAAGTTTAAATAAAAGAGAGATGCTACTTCATTGTTAACATAATTCAAAGCTATCAAGAGGGCCCCTATTGAAATGATGGAGGATTTCAATGAAAAATTCTAGAGAACATGGCAAAGGGTTCCATTTGAAATGCATCCTCATTAGGTATGACCTATATTTGTTATTTAATTTAGTAATGGATTTTGGGATTGCTATGATGGTGAAATTTAAAGGAGGAAACATACTTCCCAATGCTTATGATATATCTACATTGCTATTGAAAATGATCTTGTAGACACCTAAATTTGATCATGTCCTAATGCTGAATGTTAGGGGCATTAATGCCCCTAAAAAAAGAGGTCTCATCAAATTACAAATTGATGAGGCTAAAGTAGATGTAGTATTTCTACAAGAAACAAAACTCTTAGCTGAGAAAGGGGATAAGATATTCAGCCAAAGGAAAAATTGGGATACTACAACTTCCCCAGTGAGTGGGCCATCTATAGAGATGGATATCCTATGGAAAATACATATTCCATGACTAGAGATTATAGGGACAAGAGAGAACTAGATATTAGCTAAGTTTCCTAAACTTCTAGATTCAAGGGATTTGTAGATTCTATGTGTCTATGGTCCCATGGGCACAACTCAAAAGAAAACTCTCTGGAATCATATGAGTCAACTACTAAAACTAATCAAGAATGAAAAGATCATTTTAGGTGGAGACTTCAATGTAGTAATGGAAGAGTCTGAAAAAATGGGGGGTATCACACACCCTTTGAGATCTCAAATGGACTTCAAAAACTTCATTGAGAATAATAATATCATAGATTGTTGTCCTAAAATGGGAAATATACATGGACAAATAGAAGGAAAGACTTCATGAAGATAGATGAAAGGTTTCCTCATATCAAGTCAATGCTTATAGGATAGAATGGAATGCTCAACAAAAAAATTAGCTTTTATAGGGTCTGATCATTTTTCATTTTTCTTAAAGATAGACAAAGAAGATGGTCCTAGAAATACTCAATTCAAATTTAAGGACATGTGGCTTAGGGATCCATAATTTCTACCCCTTATTAAGGAATGGTGGCATGCTGCATGATTTGTGGAAGGATCAAGAATGTTCTAGCTAGCTTATAAATTAAAATTTGTGAAGCTAAAAATCACAGAATTCTCTACTTCAAGGACATCTTTAAAGAAAAATCCAGGATTATGTGGGAGATCAACATAAGTGCAACCAAAATCATTAAATTAGGAATGAATGGGGAAAGATATCATGCTGAGAAGGTACTAAGAGAGGAACTTGAAGAGATTTTATTGAGAGAAGAGGCTTTTTGGAGACAGAAATTGAGAGAAACATGGTTGAAAGAGGGAGACAAAAATACAACCCTTTTCCATTTACCTACCAAAATAAGAAGGGCTTCTAATTCCATCCAAAATATAAGGAATTATGATGGAACAATGATGAGCAATATGAAAGAGAGGAGAGAAGAGGCTAAGGAATTCTTTAAAGCATTATTGACAATGGAAGACATGCAACCTGAATGGGAAGATCATGAATTCAAAATACCCAGGTTGGTATTGGATGAGAAAAATAAAGAGCTTATGAATGAATTTACTCTAGAGGAAATCAAGATAGTCATTTTCTCTATTCCAAGAGAAAAAGCTCTAGGACCAGATGGATGGTCAAGTAATTTCTTCCAAAAGTGCTGGGAAATACTGGGAAGAGATGTCTTTCTAGCAGTTAACGAATCCAAAACAATTACCAACGTTGTCAAGGAATTGAAGAACATGACCATCATGCTTATTCCCAAGATTAATAAACCTCTTTCATTTGATGTATTCAGAGCAATCTCCCTATGTAATTATGTTTACAAAATCTTCACTAAGGCAGAAACGATCATGTTGGCAAGCATTCTTCTGGAGATAATCATTAAGGAACATGGTACTTTTGTCCCAGGAAAGGACACAATAGAAGCGACGATCATCACTCATGAAATCCTTTATTCAATTAAGGAGAGCGACGATCTTGGTATTGTAATAAAGTTAGACATGGCTAAATCATACAACATGGTAAATTGGGACTTCCTTTTATATGTCTTGGGGAAATTAGGTTTCTTGAAAAAGTGGAGGAAATGGATTTCAACATGCATTTCAGGCACTAAGTTTTCAGTTGTAATCAATGGGGTGGAGACAACACCATTGGAATCTACAAGGGGGCTAAGCCAAGGGGACCCCCTCTCCCCATATCTATTCATTCTAATGATGGAGGCTTTAACTTGTTTGATTAGAGAGGCTAATATCAAAAAGAGGTGGAAAGGAATCAAGTTGAGGAATATGAAGGATAACTTCACTCATTCTCTCTTTTCAGATGACACCATACTTTTTGGTTATGCAACAAAGAGAGAATCCCAAACTATCAAATACACCATTGATAATTACTGCAAGGTATCAAGATAGCTTGTGAATGCTAGGAAATCCAAGATCTTCTTATTCAATTTAGACATTGCCTTTCATGTAGACCTCTAAGCTCTTCAATTTCAAAGTGGAAGTCCTTCCAAGTAAGTATCTTGGGATTCCACTTTTAATGGTAGACATAGAAAATATTTTTGGAAGGAGGTGGTGACAAATTTAAAAAATAGAATAGGGACATGGAAAGGAAAATGGTTGACCTTGGCAGGAAGATTAATGTTAATTAAGGTAGTATTGACAACCATTCCCACATATATGATGTCCACCCTCTAAACTCCAAAAGGTATAATTTTAGATATGGAAAAATATGCAAACATATCTTATGGAAAGGAGCCTTCGACAAAAAGAAAAGTCATTTGATATCATGGGAGAATATTTACAAAGGTAAACACATGGGGGGAGTAGGAATTATAAATAAGAACCTACAAAATTGATCTATAGGAGCTAAGATGCCATGGAACATGTATAAGAGACTACAATCCAAATGGGCTAGGTTGATGCAAATCAAAGCATCTAGATAATAATGATAGGGAGAGAATCATCACAGTTAAAAATCCTCCTTGGGGATCACCTATATGGAATTTTATTATAAGTAGGGAGGTTTTACTACCAAACCTCACATGGACAATTCGCAATGGAGCAAAGACCAATTTCAGGGAGGACACATGGAATGGATGGCCAAGACTGTCCTTAAGAGAAGATTTGAAGGATGCAAGGAGATATCTAGAAGAACATTCATTATATAAGGTGAGAGACTATTGTTCCTCAGATCCAAGTGGTTTCTCACGCAAAGTGATACAGAAAAGTTTTGAACATTTCAACTCTCCCGTCGATCAAAAGATTATGCTTCAAGGCATTTTGATAACAAGAACTATTTTTCTGTCATACCAAGAAGATGAAGTAATTTGGCCAGCGGATAAGTCTAGTAGATATATGATAAAACAAGGCTATAGATTGTTAAAACAAAATCAAAATATGAAGTATAATTAGCCAACAAAACTTTGTTGAAATGATGCAACACTCCCAAAGGAAGGAGCTTCCACATGGCTAGCTTTGAAAAAAAAAATTCTCACCAGGGTTAGGCTATAGAAATTATCCATAGGGACAAGCTGCTTCAAGTGTGTTCTATGTGAAGAGGAACAGGAGAGAACTGATCACCTTCTACTACATCGGTCTTTTAGTAAGGAGTGCTGGTATTGGCTCCTTAATTGATTAAATTAGCTACACTACTATGGGAGACATTACTAGATCTCTTTAAGAGCTGGCCAAACTTGAATTCATAATCAACATTTGCTAGTTTATGGGAGGTGAGTCCTTCCATGGTTATATGGACCATTTGGAAATAGAGAAATTTTTGTATCTTTAGGAAATCCTCTTCAACATCTAATAAGATTTGTAGGGATTTAGATAAAGCTATATCAAAAGCCATTATGTAAAAAACTAGGATATCTAATAATTAGAATACTAAATAGACAAGTTGGGGTGAGTTGATGGTAATGTCTTAGAACTTTTTGGAGTTGGTATCTAATGGATCAACAAACAAGGTAGACAATTTGAAGGTGGATAGTGTTGAACACCTAGAATACTAAGAGGGGGTGAATCAATATTAATATATATTAATAAGGCAATCGGTTAAGGTTGATACAAATGGTGGAATCACTGTCCAAGAGTTCTCACTACATGTGGCTCACTGCCAAAGGACTCACTATCCTAAAAGAAAGAGATAGAGAAGGTGTCTCACTCCTAGGATTGAACTGTTATAATTGCATCTAACACATGCATGGAGTACAGTTCCAATGAAGCTAAATATTCACTGCAACATCAACATCATCTTCGCAGCACCACTAAAAGATAGTAGACACAATCTACTCACTGTATCTAGTAGTCTAACGCATTAAGGCTTGTACTACTCCACTCACTCAACAACTCTATTACTCAAATCATATCAATTATGTGCACACCCAATCACAACCTATTGACACTTATTTATACTATCTTCATCCTTGAGAATAATCTCCAAGATCGGCAAATCACTTTAACCTAGATGATTCAAATTAGGTCTAGACCGAAAACATTCCTACGGAGGAAAGGAATGAAGGAAAACCACAACACACCTTAGCTTGGACCTAAATTCATCCAAGAATGCTACTACACACTTGTACAATCACCAAAGTAACTCCACAAATAGTACAAACATACAAGGTCGGCCAAACCAGTGTAATACAATGAACTTTTTAAGTACACGCTTCCTCAAGGAAATATACAGCTCATGGACCATACACAATTCTTGAACACACTCTAGAATCTTCCATAAACATCTTGAAGCAACCTGAAAACCAACAAACTCTTCTACAATAGCTTTCACCTGAAGAAAGTTCACACCGGAACACTCAACTAACTCTATCATATACTGCCACTCAAGAAATCAACTTGCGGACCACTAAACCATGAAAAACTTCAACTGGAGAAAGATATGAACCTTATTTAAGAACAATTTCAGAACTACAAGACCTAAAACCTCTTTGCAGAGAAATGTGGAGCAAAGATATTTCTCCTAGACATCTTTGCAACACTCAGAAATGCAGTCCATATTCTAGTGAACACAACTTCCTCTGCACAATGAACCAGAGCATAAAAATTGGAATATAACATCTCTTAACAACAAATCCAAATCACAAAGATAGGTCTTGAACATGGAGAAAATGCAGAGCAAAACTAGAATGCTACTCTATAAGCCAAGAAACTACTTCAACACATAGTTTCCTTTCATAATCAAATTTTCTCAAAAGCACTTGGAGGCTGACCAACATAAATATATTCCTAACATCTTTAGTACATTATCTTCATCAAAGCAACTTGACCAAATAACCCATATCATTGCAATAACCTCATATTAGAGACAATATCTACTCAACACAAACTACTCATACAAATGACACAGTTGACATTAATGACAACACAAGCTTGTTGACATCAATGACAACACCGATTACACATACTTGCAACAATCTCCCTCTTTGTCATTGATGGAAACATATAATGTGAAAAAGCATCAGAACACAACTTATGCACCAAGTTTCTTTTCTTTCTCACTCTACCCCTTTCTTTCTTTCTTTTACAACTCTTACTCTCTCCCTGATCACTGACTCTTTGCTTTTTCAAATTGCTCTCTCTCCCCCTTTGACATCAATGGCAAAGGGTTGCACATCTCTTTCAATCCTACACTTAGACAACTACTCAAACTTGTACCTATTTATTGCTTCTTTGCAACATCATTTCTTTTACTACTCTGCCTGCATACTCCCCCTTAGAATTACACACCAAACTGTATCAACTCTTACTCTCATTTCACTTTCAAAAAACCAACACTTCCGGTGATCATATTTTGATGAAACTTGGAACATACATAATGTGACATTTTATAAAGCTACAATCTTCCAGATAGTCTTCAAAAAGAGTGGTCATCCTAAAATAGGGGTAATCATCAACTTCGGGAGTAACATATCTAGTCTTCTCAAGACTTTAATCTTGACTTTGCACTGGTTAGGGTTGACGTCCAACCATGAACTCTCCTTCCTTTTTAGAACATCTCATTCTTTATTAACCTTCATGATGGCATATGACATCAATACATATTATGAAAACACATATAGCCAACAATCTCCTTAGATCAACACTCATCTATGTGCAACTTTTCTCCTGCAAGCTCTATTATCATCAGTCACTACTACCTGCTCCCCATTCTCAGAGTCTGAATCTAATGTATCATAATCTGATGAACCTAGTGAAAGAGAAGAATCATCATTAGGGGTTGATTTATCTAAATCAAGGATAGACTTCTATTATTGCATTATAAACCTTCGTATATTCTTCAAATACTCACATACACTTTTAGTGATTTAACTAAGATCAATAGAAGTGAAGAAATTGATAGCAAACCATAAATTTTTGGGATTATCCTTGTTAGATCTTGTAACCTCTCATTAAGCAACAATATGCTTAATTGCTCTACCAGCTCCTAGAAGAGAACCTTTATAAATGTCCAGGAATAGAAAATAGTATCCTCTTAGAATCTTTAGTAGCTTGTGACTAGCTTCCTCCAAAATTAACGCTTGACATGATTTTCAAGTAAATTACGTACTAGATTTAGATCTATCTCATCCTGTATTCCTAGTGTTTCCTCAACTTCTTCTTGAGTCATTCCCCCTTTCTGCTTCATCTGAAGAAACATCTTCAAAGATGTCTTTCTATATTTTTTCATAGGCTGTCTCATGCATTAAGAACTCAGAATCTAGCTTTAAAACATACAAAACAACTTCTTGAACAAGTTCATTTTCTATAAAAATCTCATGTGTTAATTGATCTTCTTGCATGTGCAACTCTAAATCATTCAAAAATCCTATAAAGACCTTTTGGTGAAAGGTTTTACAAACCCAATCAGAAACCTCTACACTATTATCTGTAGGATTCTCTAACAAAAGGTTTAGAAGTTCCAACACAATTATTTCAAGAGCAACTTGTTGATTCACTAAATGAGCTCTGAATTTTGCTACTACAATTCAAACTCCCTTTCTTGAACCTGTTTCCTAGATGATTGTCTTCTACCATGTCTTTCACTGGTTCTTATACTTTAGGTTTTAGTTTGAATAGCTTGTAAAAGAAGAACTAGAATTAGATACTTGAAGACCACTCGCATTAAAACCCTTTGTTCACTAACCCAAGTCATGCACTAAGATTCTACATTGGTTTTGTTTTGCACATTAGACACCTTCACTTCTTCCAACACCCTTATCAATTCCACTTACAACTCCTTCACCATTCCCATTCTGCGATAGACCATAAATATTCACTTCCACTACTTCTCAGTCTCTCTTGTTCTCAAAAACCCCTTTTCACTCATTTGAAGCTTATGTCTGTCACTTGACTTCCTTAGATCTTTCAAATATGGTGCAGTCATGGTAGGAGGGTTCACAAAATGTACTGTCTAGGCCATGCATCAAGAGTCAACACAATGAAAATAACATAAATATAGAATGCAATGGAAGATTCAAATTCTCAATATATCATATATTTAGAATGCTTATATGCTGGCAACATATGGACTACAATCACAAGGGCTCATAGGCCTGATCTCAGAGCTACAACAAAAATACAAGATATGGCATTGAAGTGCCTTCTAGAAAAGGATCTAACTAAGTTCAGTGCTTCAGGAATAAACTGTGTGCAAGTTTTTATCTCAACATTTCAGATCACACTCCATGATCCATCATCAGGAGAAAGAGCAAGAAAAGAGAGAAATGAACTTAGTTAGATCATGGAGTGTGATCCGAAATGTTGAGATAAAAACTTTCACATAGTTTATTCTTAAAGCACTAAACTTAACATTATGGGCTGTGGAAATTTGATGTCTCTTAGGATCTAACTATGTATCTTATGAAATCAACTAACTGACTTCCTAATACATCTTAGAGATCTATATATATCATCCTTAATCTCAAAGAATCCTTTTTGTCGGCCCAGAAAGGGTTACAAACTCCAATGAAGGAATGCAACATGTAGAAACAAATAGGTCAGGATTAAACATTTGGTAATACTTTGCAAATGCATGAATCAAGGTATAGACTTCAAGGAAGGTTTATCTAATTATTATGTGCCATGAATGATGTTTGATTTAGCTGCACAAGTCATAGAAGTGCTCTGCAAACCTTCTCCTTCAACTGACTGTCTGTATGCTTTGCTTTGTGAAAATAGGTGATCTTCTAATAGCGATAACTTTTAGCAGACAAGTACAAATGACCTAAAATTTGTATATGATGTAGTTGATTTGTAGATGCTAGGTCCTACTCCATGAGTTCTGATATGAAGATGCAAAAAAATGTGGTACAAAATGCTAAAGCTACAACTGACTGAACTAAATTGGAAATGAAAGAAAAGAAAGAATGCAAATGTTTTTGGTTGATGCAAGATTTCTCTACAACCTAGGATGATCCTACATCAGACACCTGGGGTTGTTGAAAAAGTGAGTCCCTCACTTTGATGGGGCTAGAGGAAAACCAAGACTGTCTACCTCAGCTTGAGAAATCCATGTTGAATCTTCTTCTGGTCTGCCTTTCAAGTTTACCAAATACTCTGTATTATTTGCCTCTGGTACTACATCCAACTCTGCTATCCAAGATGTCTTCTATTTTCTCTAGTTGTTGTTGTGGTAACCAATACTTCAAACCATCTTCAATGATGTCATTTGATTCTCCTTCATGATACTAATATAAGTCTGCAATGTTGAATATGGGTGATATACCCAATGTCTCTGGTAGATCCACTTCATATGTATTTCCTTAATCAAAATTCTTGAGTATCCTACATGGTCCAAACTTCTTCATCTTCAACTTGTATGTGCCTACTGGAAATCTCTCTTTTCTTAGATATAACATTACTTCATCACCAACTAAAAATTCTTTGTCTCCTCTACTCTTTAGCTTGCTCTTTACACTTGCTATTCATCTCCTCTAAATACTTCTTGACCTGATTATGCACTATCTCAGACATGTATCTTGCAAATTCTTTTGCCTCTGAACTTTTCTTATTCTCCATACTGATGTCACTCAATTTTGCTACTCCTATAGGTTTCGTTCTAGTCACAATCTTAAAAGGTGTCTTCCCTGTACTATTCACTGAATTATTGTATGCAAACTTTGCTTGTGGTAGAATTAGATTCTAATTTCTTGCCTTATCTCCTACCAAACATCTCAACAAGTTTCCCAAAATCTTATTTATCACTCCTGTTTGTCCATCTATCTATGGATGAAATGTTGAACTAAACTTTAGGTCTATCTTCATCTTCTACCACAATGTCCTCCAAAAGTATCCAATTAATCTTGTGTCTCTATCTGAAATTATACTCTTAGGTAATCCATGCAATCTCACAATCTCCTTGAAAAATAGGCCAACAACATGCATTGCATCATTTGTGTTCTTACAGGGTATGAAATGTGCCATCTTTGAAAATTTGTCCACCACTACAAATATAGAATCATGTCCTCTCTGTGTTCTTGGCAATCCTAATATGAAATCCATGCTAATGTCTTCCCAAGGTCTATCTAGTACTGTCAAAGATTTGTACAAACTAGTATTTTGACTACTCCCTTTTGCAACTTGACATAATCTACAACTCTGCAAAAGCTTCCTTACATCCTCATATCTGAGGCCAAAACTAGTGTTCACTTACAAAAGCCATTGTCTTGTCAATTCCAAAATAGCCTACTAATCCACCACTATGCTTCTCCTTGATCAAATTATCTCTCATTGAACTCCTAGGTATACATAACTGATTTCCTTTGAACAACATATCCTCTTGAATGAAATATTCTAACCACTTACTTCTATCTATCACAACAGGTTCCTTACATGCTTTCCATGCTTTTGCAAAATCAAGATCTTCATACATGTGCTTTAGCTCTTCAAAACCTAATACTTCAACTCTAATCTTTTTCAGTAAATTTCTTCTTCTACTCAATGCATCTGCAACTTTATTTGGCTTCCCACTTCTATACTTCAATACAAATGTGTAACTCTGCATGAACTCTACCCATCTCATATGTTTCTGATTCAACTTTCCTTGACTGTTCAAATATTGTAAAGCTTGATTATCTGTATACAACACAAATTCTTTCCTAGGCAACAAGTAATGTCTCCACTCCTTCAAAGCTTGAATTATGGCATAGAATTCTTGATCATAAACTAAATATCTTTTCCTTGCATCATTCAACTTCTCACTGAAATATGCTATTGGTCTACCTTCTTGACTTAACACTGCTCCTATTGCATTTCCACTTGCATCACAATCTACGTGAAATACTTTGTTGAAATCTAGTAATGCTAACACTGGTTTCTCTATCACTTTTTTCTTCAACAATTCAAAACTTTTATTTACTCCTGATGTCCACTTGAAATCCTTTCTATCACCTCTTATTGTCTCTGTCATAGGTGTACATACTGAACTGAAATTTCTAATGAACTTCCAGTAGAAACTAGCTAATCCATGAAATGATCTAACTTCTCCAATGCTCTCAGGTGTTGGTCATTCAACAATTGCTCTTTCTCAGGGCCCATCTTCAATCCTTCCACAGAAATCACAAATCCCAAATATACCAATTCTTCATGAAACTATATTTCTTGATGTTTATCAATAGGTTCTCTTCTCTCAACCTCTACAATACTTGTCTAAGGTGCCACATGTTGAATGCATAAGACAACAAAGAGACAGGGTGAATCAGTTGTATCAAAAATTTTAAACCCTCACAAACATAATCACATCCACATCAGTTCACTTAAACCCTTATTCTATTATGAAGATTAAACATGAAAAATAGATAACATAAACTTAATTGCATCAACACCATGCACAAGAAAATATTGGATTTTTACATGGAAAACTCTAAAAGGGAAAAGCCACAATGAAGATTATCTCACAATATAAAGTAGTAGCAATACTGAATTACAAGAGGCTCACTGCCAAATGGCTCATAGCCCAAATCTCACTTCTCACAGAAGAAAGAATGCTCACTGCAACATTGCTCACTACCTAGAGGGTTAACCACCCAAGAGGCTCACTACCCTAAGGACTCACTATCCAAGTGGAATCACTACCCACTAAGATAGAAATATAAAAGATAAGAGGTGGCTCAAGACCATGAAATGATATGATAGAATCTACCTCATGCCTTAATTCAGTTCCAATGAAGAACAACAAACATCACCTTCACAGCCTCTTTGAAAATTGTAGAAAACTTCTACTCACTGCATTAGGTCTTCTACCACATGAAAGTCCTTACTACCTCTAATTCAAATTCACAATACAAACATCACCATCCTCACGCATTCGTTCATACACATGAATCCTTTACAGTTATTTATATCAACATCAACCTTGAAACATTCACCAAGGTCAGCAACACACTCTACAACCCTTGAAACAATCTCCAAGGTTAGCAAACATACAAAATTCAAATTAGGTCTGGACCTAAACATTCCCATGGAGAAAAGGAATGAAGATAGAATAGTTCATAGCTTATCTTGGACCTAAAAACATCTTCACACATTTCAAACATGCTTCCTCAATTCACGAAGCACATCCGTAATTAGTGTTAACACCCAAGTCAGATAAACTTGTGTAAATACCAAGAACACTTAGGTAGACACTTCCAAAAACACAACCATAGCTTGTGGACCAAGTACAAGCCTTTAACATGATCTATAAACATCCATGAATAACATGAGATCACCTGGGAGCCAACAAATCTAGCTATAACAAATCTCACTTGAAGACAGTTCATAGACTGCTTACAGCCAACACTACCAAGCTCTTCTACTCAAGAAAACTATATTCCAGAGCACCAAATCACAAGTCCTTTGGATAGAACATAGATATGGACCTTAAAAACACTCATCTAGAACCACAAGACCAAAAAATAAACTATGAAGAAATGCAGAGCAAAATACTTTCTCCTAGTCACACTGCAAACACCGTCAGGCACAGTCTTCAAACTGGTGAGCATAACTCTGAAAACACAGCGTTCTGAAGCACCAAATTCTAGATTTAACATCTTCAACCACTTCTCTAAAACATATCCAAACCTCACACTCTGGACTTCAACAAAGAAGAAATGCAAAGCAAAAACTTGGACAGTATCCTGTAAGCCAGAATACTTTTTCTCAACATTATCTTTAGTATTTATCAAATTTTCTCAAAAGCACTTGAAACCCAATAATAAGAACCATATACTAACATCATTAGAACTTTTCCAAGACATTCATATCACCTTGACACAATAACTCAATCAACCAACAATAGCAACATTAGATGATATAGTTGACACCAATGACAACACAAACATGTTGACATCAATGACAACACCGATTAGCACATACTTACAACAATCTCCCCCTTTTTCATTGATGGCAACATATGATGTGAAAAACCATCATGACACAATTCTACACTAATCTCACTCTCCCCCTTTCTTTTATACATCTTACTCTCCCTTTCTTTTTCACATGAACTCTCTCCTCCTTTAACATCAATGGCAAAGGGTGGCACACATTCTTCAAGATTTCTCCCCCTGAATATGATACTACACATACTTGCACTATTCTCAATTGCTCTAAATACTGTCATGTCCCATTTTTCTTAATATTTGATTAATGATAAATACTAACCCATTTTACTCTTCCATGGGTTAATTGGGAAAGCATAGGAAGAATAAATAATTTAATATTTATTATTGTCCAAATATAATTCAAATTTTGAGGACAATTAAACATTAAATTAAATATTAAATATTTTTATTTAATTGCATAAGAGGGGACATGGGTTTTAATGAGGTGTAATTATAATTCCCAAGAGTGAATTTAGAATATTTTATGGAAGTTATGAAAAGATTCTATGACAACATCTATGATAAGTTGTCATAGTGGGAGTTATTGCCTATTTTTAGCTGGAAAACAAGTGGAGGTTATGCAAATTATTTATGGGACCTATTTTGGAGGGAAATTGGTCAGAATATTATTATTTTATTTATTTTTCCAAGTGGGGGTTGTTTGGGTTTTCTCTTCTATATATTTGCAAGAAAAAACACATTTCTAGCATCTCATTATATCATACAAAAACTTTGTTGAAATTTGTCTAGACATTTGTGTTCAACAAATAATCTTCTGTGGATGAAAACCCATTGAAGATTGGTGATTAGTGGATGGAAACCCATTGGTTGTAGGTATTAGAGGATGAAAAACCTTTGGTACATGACAGTAATCTCATACAGAAGTTGCATTGGAGCTTCATGCAGGTGCAAGATTTCAGCTTGTTCAATTTGTGTGTTTTGCAGGTTTTGATAGCAGTATTGTGGAGTTTGGATTTATGGCTTGTGTGTGTTATGGTTGCTGTAGAAGTTATGATTTAGATGTTTTATTCTCATTAGATCCTCTTGGTTCATCTACAGAGGTTGCTTCAGAGCTTTATTTAGTGTAGTTTCAGTTGGTGAGTGCAGTTTGAGTTGCTGTGTTGTTGCAGGCTTTTGGAGTTATAGTTTGAGCAGATTTTAGAGTGGTGTTTCCAGATTTGTTTCAGTTGTTTATTTCTATTTTTGTGACTGTACAATTGTACCTTTATGATATAATTACATTAGATATATCATTAATATAATATGGAGGTTATTTGTTGTCATTTCTGTGCTTTCTAGTGAAATCGAGTGAAGTGAAATTGTTCGATTTGCATGTATATTTATGCTTGTGATTAAATATGGTAATTTTATGATATGGGTGATCCCACAATAGTGAGTTACAATTTTTGGCAAAAGTTGATATTGAAATGAACATTTTGAAAAAATCTTCACTTTCAGACACCTATAGTTGCTAAATTGTGAGGAATTTGAAGATGATGTAAACTAATGATTTGTCACATTTTGTCTGTAGATTCTAAATATATATATTTTTAAATTTTTTGGAATCAAATTATATTTCCTTTTCCATCTCCTTCAATAACTAGTTTCTAACAGTAAACAACATTTTTAAAGACTGACATGCACTATGTAAAACATAACTTTTTTCTATGAAGGATAAAATTCTAATTTTATCAAATTTAGATTTTTAACTATGATATCTAGAGGATGCATTTGGTTTCATAATGTTTTATTGAATATTTTCTTTTAATTAACTTTTGAAGTCAAACCAATTACAATTTAGACATAGGTGTACTGTGTAAAGCATAACTTTTTTTGTATGTATCAGAATTCAATTTTTTTTTGTTGGAATAAGGACATCAATACCTAGAGGACACATATTTTTTAGAATTTTTTTCTATATTTTCCTATTTTTCCGTATGTATGAAATAGAGACCTTGATGTTCATTAAAAAACCTACATTCACAAGAAATAAAAAATGAATATAATAATCAAATTAAATATATTTAATTTTATACTTTTTGGGAAGCTTATAATAAGGACTACATACTTACAAAACATAACATTTTAAATGAATTCATTTGATCCTCAAAAGGTAAATCAAAAGTGACTTTTTATCAGCATTTTGATAGGTGTAGAGGAGACTCCATGATAGGTATGGTTTAAAACTAGTGGGGTTCTATCCGAGGGGGTTTGATCTAAGGGGGTTTGATCAAACCCTATTCAATTAAAATCCTTTAAATGGAACCTTCCAAGGATTAAATCATTATATTTTATAAAAATATGTGATTTCAGCAAAAATCAGGATGTCCCAGAAAGTGTAACCCATTATTGTGGCAGCACCCATATCCTATAGAAAGAGGATGTACATTTTCTTCTATTTTCTATTAATTATCAGAAATTTAAGTTTGGCAAAGGTTTCCTTTGATTTGGGTAAGAAATTATCAATTTCGGGTACCATTTGTGTAGTGAAAATTGGGTATTTGTGAAGATGATTAAATCATACAATTTTAGATCTAAGGATAACTTTAAGGTACCCCCCTAAAAAAACTTATAAAATCCTAGTGAATCCTAGCTAAGTGCTATAATTTTCCTAGAGAATCTTTCTTTTTTTTGAAAAAAATATTAATTTTCTTGGTGAATCTACACATATTTTAGAAATTGCTAAAAAATCTTGGTGAATCCTAATGAATAATTAGTAAAAAAAATAATTACAATGGCGAATCCTAGTGAATAACCACTAAAGAAAATAATTAGAATGGTGAATCTTTCCTTTAAAAATTTGCATAGTTGATCCATGCAGTCCCCCTATATATATTTTTGTTTTTTGTAATGTTGAAGTAGGGGCCTTAGGGTGGTAGCCACCAGCGAGATCAAGGGACAACGTCCCTTGCGGAGGTCAAGGACCGGGTCTAACCATAAAAATTTAAATATTTAAAATTCTAACTTAATTGATTGATTGTAAATAAACTCTATATTTAACCCATCTCTCTAAAGCAATTTAAAATGATAAACTAATTCAATAGCATAATAATAAAAAAATTCATTACACTAGCCCTTAAAAGAATTAAGGGAATAAAATATAAGTCCCTTCATATTTGAAAATAATAAATATTTAAAACTGCATGGAATAATAAAATCTAAAAATAAATAATTATTTATTTCTAAATCTTAGTCAAATACTATCATGATTACAAGCACTAATAAAATATAAAAAACACTCCATTAAAAGCTCAAGTTAGCTACATTTTAAAACCATGGAATAATAAAATCCAAAAATAAATAATTATTTATTTCTAAGTCTTAGTCAAATACTATCATGATTACAAGCACTAATAAAATATAAAAAATAATAAATCACAATACTCCATTAAAAACTCAAGTTATCTACATTTTAGGAGCTAAATATGAAACTTCTATTATATTTATAACTTGCTAAAACAATAAACTAGTGTACAAATACTTTTCTTTCTACCTAATCCTTTCATTTTTCTTAATTATTTTGTTGTAGAATGATTTTTTAAATGTGAATATGAGAAACCCATTTCTCACCTACTCCATTTTGATGGGCTTCTCTGTTTATTTTGTTTATCTTTGTTATTGATTTTGTTTATTTGCAAAAGGTTAACATTATTTTTAAATGGTTTATTTATTTGAATTGATGTTGGCATTATTGCATGTTGCAGGTTAAATGTGGGGGGAGATTTAAAAGTTTCATATTATTTGCATGGCCATGCATGATTCCAGATGAAAGAGGGGAATTTTTTTTTTATTGCAGGGATTTTATTTTAATTTTTAAATGTATTTTTTTAAAAAAATTAAAAAGAAGCATTTTAATTCTTTTAAAAAATGCAAAATAAAGAATACATGTTTCTGCATTTTCTCTTAAAAATTTTAAGAGATAAAAAAAACATAGATGTTTCTCTTTTAAAAAAAGTTAAAACATATTTTTTGTTTTAAATATGATGATAAGAGGGATTAGGGCCAACAGCCCATAACCAAATTGTTACAATTTTTTTTTAATTTATTTAATTTTGTTCTCTATTTTTTTCTTTATTTTCATAAAACTAAGATATTTTTTTATCATAAATTTAATTTCAATCTAAAAATGGTAATGAAATCTTAAATGCAATTATGTGCATAAATAACAATATGTTTATCAAACTAAACTAAACACTAAATCAAATTAAAAAAAGTAAATTTGCACCTTATATTTTTTCTGTGTAAGGGCCTTTGTGAGATCTAGATCAACAAACTGGTATTAGATTTGGAACTATGCCTGAATCTATGAGCGGAATCAACTCCAACTGATCACTAACATTATAAATAGGTTCTCAATCAGTTGTCCACAATGAATCTGCAACTAGAAGGGATGCTGCAGGCTATTCTACCTATCCTATCCTCTACTGGTGATCGTGCTCTTGTGGTTAGATTTTTCTTTTCATACCTTAGCTTAGGGTTTATTATGACTTTCATTTTACTTAGGCGAGAAAGAAATTCTGGGCCTCACCAAGCATTCTAAAAAGCATGTGCTTATGGCCCCCAGAATTAAATAAGAGCAGTGAGATGAAATTCATAATCAATGGTAATAAACAAAAGTCATACTAAAAGTGAAAATAACCCTAAACCTACATAATAATTTATTAGTAAAGGCGAATATTGTCCTAAAATTAATGGCGGGAATATAATATTACTAGGGAATATGATTAAGATGTATAATTATATTATAAACTACTGGCGAATCATATTTAATCACGCATCATTTACATGGTGAAATAATTCAACTTATTAGTTTAAACTAATAATGCTTTGGTGAATTAATTAATACTAATTATTTTTTTATAAAAATGGGGTGATTTAGTCCCCTTTGTAGCCTAAACTATTTGCCATTTTTGGAGGCCTCTATTTCAACTTTTCACCAATTGGTGAAGATTCGCCACTAAAAAAATCTGTGTTTAGATCTGATATAGTTGCAAATATTTGTTGGGGACATTACAGTGGTATCAGGGCATGATCTTGCTAGCCTGTAGGGTATTGAGTTGTTGATCATGGGAGGGTTCTTCAAATTCCTTTTGAGAAGTTTGGAAAAATGATGTTTTAGTTTCCAAAATATCAGTATGGTTTGATGAATATTATATGAAGTGTATAATTTCAAAGGCAGCCCTCACTTTTTATGAATATGCAGAATTCAATGGGAAAGATTTTCCTAAAAAAGGAGTGGTTCTCAAAACTTTTGAAGAGTACCTTTCAAAGGGAAAATTTGAAGTATCATTTGAAGATTATTTCATGAGAAGAAGAAAGGAAGAAGTTAAGATGGAAAAAGCTATAAATACCAAAAATCAAGAAGATGGTAAGGATCATGATACAAAGGAAGGTTTAGCAATCATAGTAGTAGAACTAGAAGAGCCAGAAAAGAAGGCCATAGAACCAAAAATGGTGATGGTGAAGCATAAAGAAAAATTAGATTTGCAAGAAATTGAAAGGAAGCAAACCTTGGAGAAATGCACCATACAATTTGAAGGTAAAAATTGTTTGGAAATAGAAGATGTTTATTTTACTACTAATGATTGTACATGTCAAGAAAATGTTGATGAAGTTGAGGAGGAAAAGACATCTCTTGTTAGTTGTGAAGAGCCCAAGATGGAGGGACATGGACCAATTCATGCACTATCTTCCGAACTTCCAAATGGTGAACCATTGTTTGATTTATAGAGTAGCATTGTGGATGGGTATGCATTTGAGAAGAATATTTTGGTTAGTCCTAATTCAAGGGTTTTGAGTAAGAAAAATGGAGTTGTTGAGGATATCTCAATGAACACTCTTTTAGCAAATGAGGATGAACATCTTAATTGCAACCCAAGGTATGAAAATATTTCATATTTGTTACCTTCTATGTCACTACAAAATTCTTGTCATCATGGAAAGCATGCTAAAAAGGCTAATAGAGTGAGGGATACAACTTGCAGTATAGGGTATGAGGCCTCTTTGATTCAAGTCCAAGCTTGTGTTTTCATTTGGGATCTAGGTAATCTCTTGAGGATTAAAATAGTTAGAGGTACTATTGAGTTCTCCATCTCTTTCATTTGGAATAAAAGGAAGTTTATGAGGATTCATATAGAGTTTTTTTTCTTTCTAACTGCATTACGAAGGATCAATGTTCACATTTGATGAATCACTTATGCAAGCCAAGTACCACACTTGAAGACAAGATTTTGGGTAATGGTCAAAAGGGGATAGGAACAATGAAATGCTTATCATGGGAATTTGGTAAGGAAAGAAGGTGTAAATTTCATGTTGTCAATTTCATTACTAAACATGGCATGATATTTCTGGGATCAAGGTACATGCAGGTTTTCTACCATTGGTTGTATGGAGGATTCATGAAGGAGGAGACACTACAAATTTATAGAATCATGGAGGCATGGCATTGGGTAATCCTAGTGGGTGAACAAGAGATGTGCAAGGACTTCTTATTTATGGGCTTTAAAGGAATGCAGTGTTACAAACAATTTTCAACCCACATACCATCTAATCCAAACCATTTTGCAAATGGTAAAGTTTTGAGTGACATGGTAAGAAATCTTAATTTCTTTAATGTTGATAATATTTTGATTACCATCCATACTTGGGAAGATATTTGGGAGCATTTGAATGTGATTAGGAGTACATTTTAACAACATAATCATTCTTCCAAAGTATCAATAGAGGATATTGACATCACCAATGTGGATCAAATTATTATGAGAAAGAATAGGTTGTTGTTTTTGAAGGGTCTCAAAAGTATATAGATATGGGTGAATGGATTTCCTGTCATTATGTGGTTTATCATAGCCTCCACCTTACAAACATTGCTTATTTTGATGTTTCCTAACCTTGAATGGATAAGTGCATACATGCACACTTGCACGGGGGATGATTAGTATACATTCTATGATGTGTTTCCAACCTATCTGGAAGCTGATTTATGCCATGAGGTATTCTCATGGAGGAGATTTGAGGAGGAATCCCAAAATAACTATATTGGAAGGCATGATCATGAAAATGATTCCTTACTAGTTACTAATGATAAATTTTATCTTATCAAAATTTTCAAATCAGCAATTTATGCAAGAAAATTCAAATTGGACATACAAGAACATAAGAAGAATCGTGCAAAGAGTTATATGGTTCAAAGGTTGCAGCCTATGGGTCAAGTCATGAGTACTCAAGGAATACGGTAAGTTGCAACACAAGAAGCATTGAAGGAGTTTGTTGAGGTAACTAACTCATGTTATGTACTTGACACTTCATATTTCTCACAAGAATTCTTTGTAGGGTTTGATGATTGAAGAATAGGAGTTGCTATGGTGACAATACAAAGGTGGAAACAAATAAAAATTGAAAGCATAAAATCCGAAGATTTTGAAGAGAGCTTCACTATGAAGGATGAGGAGGTAACTTCTACCATGCCTACTTTTAAAGATTTCATTGATCATTCAAGTTATGGTAAATATGTGGTAGAGAGTAATCACAAGGTGTTGGAGTTCTTCTTGAATAAACATGATTTGAATGATGAGAAACAAAAAGGGGTATGGAAAATCCAATTTAATGATTTTGATATAGAATGCTTGAAGGGTAGAAAGGAGGTAATTGTTAAGGATTCTACCAAAATGCATATTCATTATTTTGAAATTCATGATGTTGGGAAGTTTTCTAACATGGTATAACATGTCATAAATGTATTTTCCACTAATATTTCAGAAATGTTGAGAAGTGATCAATATGTGCTATTGGATGGACTCAAAGAGTGCATAGTCTTCCATCAAAATGAGCCTTTGTTTACAGATTTGAGATCCAAAGTTTGGTGGATTATTTGTTTCTATTATATGAATATTATTGTAATTCCTTAACTATACCATTGTTGTTTTAGAGCAGGTCCTAAAGTTGCATTTAACAACCTCCAAATTGAGGAGGAGTATAGAACAATTAGTGTTGTTTTCAATAGGGTGTATCTCTACATCACAAAGGTAAAAGGGGGAATTGCTTCTTAGTTGTGTATTTTCTATTGTAATGGATGTATTTACTATCATATTAGTCCTGTGAGATATAAAAATCAGATTTGTGACATAATAAGAAGTTTCAGATATTTCTGGTAAAAACTACCTAGTGCTGGTCCATACATACAATGGAAACAGAATAAACTATTGCTTGCAGATCTAGTTTTTGAGAAATGGTGGTGTAAATGCCATTGTTACATGATGTTACTTGTTGTGCCTCTATAGAGATTTTTTCTCTTATAGATCAGATATTGAAGTTGAAAGTACCATCCCTTAAGTTGAGGTAAAATTTGAGCCCACTAGTGTGCATTTCAGGCATTTATATTTCAGTGTTTGGTTAATCGAAGTGGTTGTTTTCTCCCAAAGATGTAATTGTTGTTACATAGGATTTAATGATTTTATAATAGTCATAATGGTAGTATCAATCATATTTATATCACTGGGAGAAGTTATAGGAGTTTTAGGTTTAATTTACTACATGCTAGTGCTTACATACAGTGGGAGGCATTAGGTGAGTTTACAGAACTTCTTTGAGAGGATGTCGTCCATAATTGGAATGGGAGTGAATGTATCAAAGATTTGCATGAATATTTTTGTTGCTTTCATGACATTATTACATAGAAATCTGAGTTTCCAAGTTTGCATAGTATTCTATGGCAAGAATTATCTCACTTGATAGGTACAGGAGCTAGGCTCTATGGACATTTTAGCATGATTTATCACATTTGCACAATGATTCCAGAGCATCTCGGTTTGCATTTCTTGAGGACACAAGCAATCTTGAGGAGGCAGGACTTTTCGTGTCCCATTTTTCTTAATATTTGATTAATGATCAATATTAACCCATTTTACTATTCCATGGGTTAATTGGGCAAGCATAGGAAGAAAAAATAATTTAATATTTGTTATTGTCCAAATATAATTCAAATTTTGAGGACAATTAAATATTAAATATTTTTATTTAATTGTACAAGTGGGGGCATGGGGTTTAATGAGGTGTAATTATAACTCCCAAGAGTGAATTTAGAAGATTTTATGGCAGTTATGACAAGATTCTATGACAACATCTATGACAGGTTGTCATAGTGGGAGTTATTGCCTATTTTTAGATGAAAATCAAGTGGAGGTTATGCAAATTCTTTATGGGACCTATTTTGGAGGGAAATTGGTGGGAATAATACTATTTTATTTATTTTTCCAAGTGGGGGTCATTTGGGTTTGCTTCTCTATATATTCATAAGCAAAAACATATTTTTGACATCTCATTTTATCATACAAAAACTTTGTCAAAATTTGTCTAGACATTTGTGCTCAACAAATAATCTTCTGTGGACGAAAACCCATTGAAGATTAGTGATTAGTGGAAAGAAACCCATTGGTTGCAGGTATTATAGGATGAAACCCCTTTGGTACATGAGGGTAATCTCATACAAAGGTTGCATTGGAGCTTCATGCAGTTGCAAGATTTTAGCTTGTTCAGTTTGTGTGTTTTGTAGGTTTTGATTGCAGTATTTTGGAGTTTGGATTTATGGCTTCTGTGTGTCATGGTTTCTGTAGAAGTTATGTTTTAGATATTTTATTCTTATTAGATCCTCTTGGGTCAGCTACAGAGGTTGCTTCCGAGCTTTATTCAATGTAGTTTCAGTTGGTGAGTGCAGTTTGAGTTGGTGTGTTGTTGCAGGCATTTGGAGTTGTAGTTTGAGAAAATTTTATAGTGGTGTTTCCAAATTTGTTTTAGTTGTTTATTACTATTTTTTTGAATTTACAATTGTAACTTTATGCTATAATTACATCAGATATATCATTATATAATTTGGATGTTAATTGTTGTCATTTTTGTGCTTTCTAGTGAAATCGGGTGACATGAAATTATTAGATTTGCATGCATATTTATGCTTGTGATTAATCCGGTAATTTTATGATATCTTATAGTAATAGGCCATACATTTTATTTTATTTTATATTAATTATCAGAAATTTAAGTTTGGCAAATATTTTCTTTGATTTGGGTAAGAAATTGTCAATTTCGGGTACCATTTGTGTACTAAAAATTGGGTATTTGTGAAGATAATTAAATCATACAATTTTAGATCTGATATAGTTGGAAATATTTTTGTTCGGGACATTACAATTAATTTGCTTTAGGAGTACACACCATCCTATACCATCTCTTACTCCCCCTGACTGCAACACTCTTCAATGCCACTACCTACTCCCCCTGAGAGGTAGCCTCCAACTCAGTTTCTGAAGGAAACATCTGCACCAGAAACTGGTATTGAATCATTCTTGGCCTCTATTACATCCTTATTAATCCAAATCTTATTCATCTCCTTCTTTGTTTCTGCTAGATCAACATTTTGTGCTAGAAAGTTCTTCTCTACTGGTACATTCTTCTTCATAGTTTTGCTTTTACAGAACTTTGCAAAGTGTCCAACCTTATTGCAATTATACCACACAACTTTCCTCTAACCATTATATCTTTCATTAATTCTAGATTTGCATTGGTTGACTTTATGCCAAAATCTATTGCATGTAAAACAATAGCCATTGAATGATTGAATCATTCTCCTATTATCATAACCATTCATCATTTGACTTTTGCACTCAGCTTTATGACCAGCCTTTTTGCATGTAAAATATTGACTAGAGAAAGATGGAACATTTTGATTCATTTTGCTCCTACATTGTATAGCCTTGTGTCCAAATTTATTGCAAGAATAGAAATAACCATTGAAAGATGGATACCTTTGAGCATTAGGTTGTCTAACTGGTGGCCTTCTTACTTATTGCTTCTAATTCTAGTTCTAGTGTCCATTGTTCTTCTTGTCTTCAACATTTGAAGCTTGATCTGGATTTGAACTTTCATCTTTTTCAAACCCTAAGCCTTCTTTGTCATTGGAAACTTTCTAACTTGCAATCATCTCATCAAACCTTGTAGAACTTGTCTTGATTTTTTTTCCATAGTTCTTTTCCTTCTTCGGGTCTAATTTTAGTTTCACAACTTCTTGAACATTGGGTTCAAATATTCCTCAGTTTTTACCTTTTCTTCAACTTGCACCTTCAGGCCAATTATGGATTTATTTGCTAACTTCAATTGTTCACTGACCTCCTTATCCATTTGTTTGTAGTTCTTGATTTTCTCTCTCAAATTTATGATGCATTCATTTGCTTCTTTGACATTCTCCTTCAAATCTATGATTTCTTCTTCAGTCGTCTCTAGGTCTTCAACAACATTCTTGAGTTCTTCACTATTAGTAGATATGTATCAATATTCTAATAATTCAACAACATGAGTTTCTTCTTTTATTGTCTTGATCCAATGCTCATCTTTGCATGACTCAACCACTATTTTTTATTCTACTTTAGAAATTAAACATAAGTTTACATGATCTTCAGCAATTTTTCTTCTTGTTAATACATATTTACCCTTATCACCAATGATCTAATCTTTAGTGTGATGCCTCTACACAAACTTGGAAGTTTTAGGGATTCTTTCTGGAGCTTTTTGTTCTTCAACTTGTACTTCCTTTTCTTTTGTTTCTTCTTCTTCCTTAGTCTATATTTCCCTTTAAACAACATTTACTTCTTCTCTGCAAGAGAACTCATCTGAGTCTGATACATATTCATTAACTCCTAAATACTTCTATATGTCTTTATCAACCTTAACATTAGTACTTTCAACAATCTTCCCTAGCCTGTTGTTATAGCATTGGTAACCTTTTCTCTTAGTAGAATACCCAAGGAAAATACATTCATCATACTTTTCATCATCCTTTTCTATTTCTTCCTTTCTTCTAATAAAACATTTGCTTACAAAAATTTTGAAATATTTAGCAGTGGGAGTCCTTCCATACCATAGCTTATAGGGAGTCTTTGTATCATTTGCCTTCACCTATACTTTGTTTTGTATGTAGAAAGTAGTATGAATTACTTCTCTCCAATATACTTTTGATAGATTTTCTTCCTTTATCATTGTCCTTGCAGCTTCTTGAATAGTCATGTTCTTCCTTTCAACCACTCTATTCTACTGTGGAATTCTAGGAACAGATAATTGCCTCTTTATCCCATAATTCTTGCAAAACACATTACACTCATTAGAAGTAAACTCTCCTCCTCTATCATACCTCAAACATTTGATCCTCATATCCATTTCATTTTCAACCATTGCTTTAAATTCTTTGAGCTTATCTAGGGCTTCTAATTTTTCTTTAAGAAAAGTAACCCAAGTCATTCTAGAGTAATCATCAATGACTAACATAAATACCTATCACCTTGGAAACTCCTTACTCTTGTAGGACTACAGAGGTCTGTATGAACCAACTCCAACAATCTAGTAGAAGATTTTTATTCATCTTGTAAACTTCCTCTCACTTTTTTTTCCACCTTGACAATCCTTGTAGATGGAACTGATAGGTTTTGTAATCTCTGGCAGATCTTTCACATCTTGAACTAAACTTATCCTTACTAGACTATCAAGATTAATGTGACATAATCTCCTATGCCAGAGCCAACTCTTATAGATCTGTGTCATAGAGAAATAATTGTCACCTTCTTTGAGATGATAAATGTTTCCTTATGTCCTTTCTCTAGTAGTTGTCATAGTTTTAGACTTCTTTCTGATCTCAAAACCATCATCCTAAAATATAAGACTATATCCTTTTCTACACAACTGTCCAACACTCAAGAGATTTTTCTTTACACTTTTAACATAAAGAACATCATTAGTATTATGTTTTCTATTGAGACTGATTAAGCCTCTTCCACATATCTCAACAGTACAATTATCACCAAATATAACTGATCCTCCATCACATTTCTCAAAATTAACAAACTTGCTTTTATCACCGGTCGTATGATTTGAGCAACTATTGTCAATAACCCAATAGTTCTTTTCTTGAAAAGTATCTTCACTATTAAGACTTACCTCTATCATTTTCTTGCATACATCCTTCAGGGTCAGCATCACAAGTATCATTAGTGAGCAAGAAGTCATTATCTTTATTGTCTTCAACATCAAATTTAGATATACTTGCATCTATTTTCACATAGTAGCTTTTCTTAAGCAGTGTGCTTTCATTTTTGTTTTTCTTACTTCTCAAAATTCTTTTTAGACGTCTTGATACATAATGACCAATCTTGCCACAAATGAAACACTTGAGAGACAACTTATCCCTGTGATTATCAGTATCCAATTTTATTCTTCTCCCAAACTCAACTTCTATATCATCAGCAACCTTCTGATCTAATTCCATAGTCTTCTTAGACTTACTTGTCCTGAGTGTAGTTACAACTAAGTTCCATACTTCATATCCAAGAGAGATTAGATAGCTTACTAGTCTTATTTTTAGCAAACAAATAGAGAAACATCCTTCATGTGCATCATCCCAGATCTACCTTAAGATGTTAAGCTTACTACAAAGGAATGTTGCTCTAATACCAATTGTTGAATGCACAAGACAACTGAGAGAGGGGGTGAATCAGTTGTATCAAAAATTTTGAACCCTCACAAACATAATCACATCCACATCATTCCACTTAAACTCCTACTCTATTATGAAGATTAAACATGAAAAATAGATAACAGAAACTTAATCACATCAACACCATGCACAAGAGAATGCCAAATTTTTACATGGAAAACCCTAAAAGGGAAAAACCATGGTGATGATTAGCTCACAATATAAAGTAGATACTGAATTACAAGAGGCTCACTTCTAAAGGGCTCATATCCCAGAGCTCATTGCAACAAGGCTCACTACCTAGAGGGTTAACCACCCAAGAGGCTCACTACCCTAAGGTCTCACTATCCAAGTGGACTCACTTCCCACTAAGATAGAAATATAGAAGAGAAGAGGTGGTTTAGTACCTTGAACTGATATGATAGCATCTACCACATGCCTGAATTCAATTCCAATGAAGCACAAAAAATATTACCTTCGTAGCCTCTCTAAAAATTATAGAAAACTTCTACTCACTGTATTAGGTCTTCTACCACATGAAAGTTCTTACTGCCTTTGATTCAAATTCACAATACAAACATAACCATCCTCACATATTCTCTCATACACATGAATCCTTTACACTTATTTCTATCAACATCAACCTTGAAACATTCACCAAGGTCAGCAACACACTCTACAACCCTTGAAACAACATCCAAGGTCAGCAAACATATAGAATTCAAATTAAGTTTGGACCTAAACATTCACGTGGAGCAAAGGAATGAAGGTAGAACACTTCACAGCTTAGCTTAGACCTAAAAACATCTTCACACGCTTCAAACATGCTTCCTCAATCCATGAAGCACATTTGCAATTAGTGTTAACATCCAAGTCAACTAAACTTGTGTAAACACCAAGAACACTTAGGTACATGCTTCTAAAAACACAACCATATCTTGTGGACCAAGCATGATTATTTAACATGATCTGGAAACATCCACAAACAACATGAAATCACTTGGGAGCCAACAAATCTAGCTACAACAAATCTGACTTGAAGACAATTCACAAACTGCTTACAACCAACACTACCAAGATTTGATACTCAAGAAAACTATACTTCGGAGCACCAAATCAAAAGTCCTTTGGATAGATCATAGATATGGACCTTAAGAATGCTCATCCAAAACTGCAAGACCAAAAACCAAACTGTAGAGAATTGCGAAGCAAAATACTTTCTCCCAGTCACACTGCAAACACTACTAGGCACAGTCTTCAAACTGGTGAACCTAACTCTCAAATGACAACATTTTGGAGAACCAAAATCTATATTTAACATATTTAACAACTTATCTAAAGCATATCCAAACCTCACACTTTGTTCTTCAATACATAAGAAATGCGGAGCAAAAACTCAGACAATATCCTGTAATCCAGAATACTTTTTCTCACACTGTCTTTAGTATTTATCAAATTTTCTCAAAAGCTCTTGGAAACTTAGAAACAAGAACAATATATTAATATCATTGGCACTTCTACAAGCTATTCAAATCACCTTAACACAATAACTCAATCAACCAACAACAACATTAGAAGATACAGTTGACACCAATGACAACACAACATGTTGACATCAATGACAATAGTGATTAGCACATACTTGCAACACCACAAATGTTCTTCCTTTGTCTTACTAAAAATTAGAATGTCATCCAAGTATACAATAACAAACTTACTCAAGAATTTATTCAAAACTTCATTCATCAATCTAATGAAAGTACTCGGTGCATTAGTTAATCCAAAAGGCATCACTAACCATTCATATAATCCTTCATTTGTCTTAAATTCCTATATCTATCAATCCTTTCCTCAATAATTATTGTATCTATCTAATCAACTCTACATTCTCTGTTGGTGTAATCCATTGTGCTACTTTTTTAGGCAAACTAGCTCAAGGTATAAGGTCCATATGATGATTGATACTCCAGATTGGTGGCAATCCTTTAGGTACATTATCTAATATGATGCCTTCATACTTTGTCAATAATTTAGTTATCTAATCTAGATGTGATTCTTTAGTCTCTGTACTTAGGATTCCACACTTCTTAGGAATCAAAGTAAAACACATGTTCTCCTGTCTCAATCCATCTATAAATTTCCTTCCATCAACACAACAGATTCTAGAATTCCCACATACTTCACTTTTAGGCTTATTTTCCAAAGGTATCAAGGTGATTTTCTTCTCATTAGATAATATAGTGTAAGTATTGTTTCTCCCATCATGTATATCTTTTCTATCATACTACCATGGTCTACACAATAATATATGACATACATACATCGGCATAATATCACTCGATACTTCATCATGATAAGATCCTATATGAAATTTCACCAAACATTGTTCACTCACCAGTACTTTGTGTTCATCCTAAATCCATGCTATTTTGTAGGGCTTAGGGTGTTTCAATCTCTCCAAATTTAGCTTAGTCACCATCTCCTCTGAAACCAAATTCGCAGTACTTCCACTATCAATGATTACCTTACAATTCACCTCCTGATTGACATCTGGTCTAGAACAAACTTTTCCTCTACGATGTTTCCTTAGTTGTCTCTTCTTGGAATAGTGCTCTCCTCATGACTAATGATTCTCCTTTCTCTAGTTTTCCAACTGAATTAGGTGATCTAACAAGTTCTTCTACATAAGTTGTTCTTGCGCTGTTATCTATCTTTTTGCTTGTACTTCCTTGATGATATTCAAATTCTCTATGTCCTTCACCTCCACACTTAAAATAAGTTCCTCTGAATGTTCTCTTATCCAATCATCTTTCATCTCTCCTATACCCTTCACTCTGGTAAGAATTATGATTCCCTCTGCAGTAAAAAATTTTGTCATCTCTCCGGTATGAATTGTTATCTCTATCTTCCTTTTTGTATGGACTATCTTGTTTGTTCAGCTCTGAATATGATCTGTCTCCTTCAGAATAAGTTCTACCTCTATGAAATTTACCTCCTCTTCCTCTCTATCTCTACTTATGCTTCTTATTCAACTTTTCTTCAACTTTTAGGGAAAATTGATATGCTTCTTCTATTGTTTCCATCCTTACCAAACTCAGTTCTTCTTGAATGTTCAATCTTAGTCCATTGATCTATCTTTCCACTTTCTCCTTGCTTTCTTCCCTATGTCTAGTCCTTAAGATCATCTTATGAAATTCTTCAGTATACTCCTTCATAGAGTTCTCCTTTTGTTTTAGGTTTTGCAATCTCTTGAACAGTTCCTATTCATAGTCAACAGGTATAAACTGACTTTTCAACTTTGTCACCATTCTATCCCATTTTGTGATCTTTTCTTTTCCTATTTTTTTTCTATCGAACTAAACTTCTTTCCACCAAATAGAAGCATGTCCTTTCAACTTAGTCTTTGCAAATATTATCTTCTCTAGATCTTCAATTTCTTCATATTCAAAGTATTCCTTCAAATAATTTATCCAGTCAATCAATTCCTCTTAATTCAAATTTCCAGTATAATTCAGTACTTCCACTCTAGGTCTTTTTCTAATCTTTGAAATAGCTTTGAAAATCTTCACTTGATCTGATTCTTCTTCTTCTTCTTCTTCTAGGGTTTCTTCATTTTGATCAGAAAATTAAAATTCTTCATCATCACTTTCAACATCATGTCTTAGTGTTAGTCCTCTTCTTCTATCTTCTTCTATGACATCCATTTGAACCATCATTGTTTTCATCATATCCATTATTTCATCCATTCTTCCATCCATAGTGCCTATAGTAGGTATCCTCCTTGGCGGCATCTCTTCGTAGGATTTGGTGCAACTACCTCAATTTAGTGATCTGACTACAAGGTAGCAACTGCCTCACACTCAACGATCTATTGACAAACACCAGTAGACTACCTCAGGTTAGCAATCGGTTCACCACAAGTTTTATGGAATGCCTTCACTTCAAAACTTTTCTCCCAAAGGATTCAAAACTTCACTCTGATACCACTTGGTGCAGTCATGGTAGGAGGGTTCACACAATGAACTGTCCAGGCCATGCAAGAAGAGTAAACACAATGGAACAACACAAATATAGAATGCAATGGAAGATTCAAATGCTCAATATATCATATATTTAGAATGTTTATATGCCAACAACATGCGTGCTACAATCACAAGGGTTCGCCTACCTAATCTCAGGGCTACAACAGAAATGCAAGATATGGCATTGAAGCGCCTTCTCGAAAAGGATCTAACTATCTATCTTATGAAATCAACTAACTGACTTCCTAATACATCTTATAGATCTATATATATCACCCTTAAGCTCAAAGAATCCTCTGTGTTAGCCTAGAAAGGGTTACAAACTCCAATGAAGGAACGTAACATGTAGAAACAAATAGGTTAGGCATAAACATTTGGTAATGCTCTGTAAATGCATGAATCAAGGTGCATACCTCAAGGAAGATTTATCTGATCATTATGTTCCATGAATGATGTTCCATTTAGCTCCACAAGTCATAGAAGTGGTCCACAAACCTTCTCCTTCAACTAACTTTCTATATGCTCTGCTCTGTGAAAGCAAGTGATCTTCTAATAGTGATAACTTTTAGTAGACAAGTCTAAATGACCTAAAATTTGGATATGATGTAGATGATGATGTGTAGACGTTAAGTCCTGCTCCGTGAGCTCTAATATGAAAATGTGGCAAAATGTGGTACAAAATGCTGAAGTTACAACTGACTGAACTGAACTAGAGATGAAAGAAAAGAAAGAGTGGAAATGTTTTTAGTTGATGCAAGATTGCTCAGCAACCTAGGATGCTCCTACATCAAAATGCTTCAAGATTTTGTTAATGTGTACTTTAATTACAAAGAAGAATTGATGATGATTTTCTAGAAAAGACTCATTTTTATCTTACCTTAATTCACCATAAATGCCTCATCTAAAAAAGTTGTCAAGCCTTTCACTGTATACCCAGTCATCTCTAAAATCCCTGCAACCTTCTGGGTTAGGAGATTTTATATCGAAGACTTCATGAAATGATTAAGCATGTCAACCCTCATCTCATATCTTTGTGTTGAGGCATCAACACCACTCCTTTAGCAGGGGAGAAAAGATTTTCAATGAAGCTCCCCTTGAGCCAAAGCTCTTATCATAATTCCTGGAGGAAACATCTGCACCAGATGTCGGTACAACCTCATCTTTAACCTCTGCTACATCCTTCTTTCTCCAGATCTTATATGTTTCCTTCTTTGGTGAAGCAACATTAATGGGTTTCTTATACCTTTGAGGGTATCTTGTTTCATTGCACTCAGAACAGATGCATATGTCTTTCTGAGCATTTCCACTCCTTCTTGCCTTTGATCTATAGTTAGCTACTTTGTGGCCAAACTTATTACATGTATAATAGTATCCATTAAATGATTGGACATTATTCTTGTTATACCTTGGTATTCTTGTTTTGCAATCATTTGCTTTGTGTCCCATATTATTGCATGCAAGACATCTAATAGAGTTTTGACTTACTTTACTCTTGCATTCAACAACTCTATGACCAACTTTATTACATGTAAAGGATTGACTAGAGAAAGATGGAACATTTTGATTTCTTCTACTTCTATATTCTATTGCTTTGTGTCTATACTTATTGCAAGAATGACAAAAACCATTGAAGGATAGGTACCTTTGAGCATTTGGTTGTCTGACCAGAGGTCTTCTGGCTTTATTCCTTTAATTCTAGACCTGCTTGTCATTGTTCTTCTTATTTTTAGTGTTTGATGTCTGTCCTGATTTTGAGATTTTTTCCTTTTCAAATCCTAAGCCTTGTTTATCATTTGGAACTTTCTGAATTGCAACCAATTCATCAACCCTTGAAGTGCTCAACTTGAATTTTTCTTCATGAATTCTTGCCTTCTCTAGATCTAATTTCAGTGTCACAACTTCTTCTTCAAGCCTTGTATGTTTGTCAAGTTTTCTTTTCACAACTGTATAAGACATTCCTCAATTCATTAGGGGAAATTTGCATAAAAAATGGGCCTCCTAAGAAACTCTTAAAAAGCAAATCATATCTCAAATAATATAAATTACTTAATTATAAATAAATAAAAATTAGTTAACTACACGAATTAAGGGAGTCACATATTTCTATTATAAATACTTTAAGAACTCAAGTTCACTTTTCTTTTTATATTATTTTTTAATTTTCTCTTTAAAAAATCTTTTATCTTAAACTTATGTTTCTAAAAGCAAAACTTTCTAAATTTTAAAAAAACACTTCGTGCTTTAAACTTCATGCTTTAATTATAATAGATTTTTTATTTTTCTTTTAAGATATAAATATAAATGTTTTTCTTTTTAGTATTTCTTACCTTTTTATTTTATTTTTCACAAAATAACTTTTAAATATTTTCCTCTTTAGTATTTCTTAGCATTTTATTTTTCTTTCATAAAATAATTTTTTTATGAGTATTTATTAGTTTTTGATTGTTTTTTTTTCACAAAATAACATTTAAATATTTTTCTCTTTAGTATTGCTTAGCTTTTTATTTTTCTTTGAGAAAATAACTTTTTTAATGAGTATTTGTGAGTTTTTAATTTTGTTTTCACAAAATAACTTTTAAATATTTATTTTTAATACTTTTTAGCTTTTTTATTTTTCTTTCACAAAATAATTTTTTTAATGAGTATTTATTCTTTTTTTTTATACATAATATTAATTTTATATTAAACTGAAAATAAGAAATTACATTGTTTTGTGCCAAGTCATGGCTTACTGATCTTTTCTACTACTATATTCAAACTGTCTATCACCCTATACTGCTCCAAAAAGACCTCATAGGGTCAAATATTAAACTAGAGACCTTGCAGGGTCATATCATGACTGAAACCTATTACCATATTCTTCGAGCTTCCATTGACCAAAATGAAGCCATAATACTATTGACAGAAAACTAAAGGATTACATTTCAGAAATTAAACTTCTTCCACCTTTTCAAAATTTAGTAGTTGTAAGTTGAAATCTGTCACCCAGTCAAACGCTTCCACTGGCTCGATACCCAGCACCTTCTTGATGAAGTCGACTGCAATTTGAGTATTGTCCTTTGCCACCAGCAATTTGAAACCTTTAATATCTAGTATGAAGGGATATAGTTTTACTATAGCCTCTGGATCATCCAGGAGAGCCATATCCTTGGGTCACGGAACTCTGACTCCCAAATTAGCTGCTTACAAAATTAAATCCAGGTCCCCTAAATGCTCTATGAAGAAGATGCCTTTCATGATGATTTCCAATTCTTCCTTGGGTGTTTTGAGCTCCAGTAGCATAGCTAGAACTCTCGAAGAGATATCAGTGTCCACCCTATAATGTTCATCATTCTATAAGAAATTCTTTCCCACGATTATTCTGATTGCTCCCACCATCAACTTGTCTGATCATCGAAGCATCCTCTACAACCGTAGGTCTGTAACCTAGCTAAGAAATGCCATCTGTCGCTTGCTACTAATCAACCTAACGAGGGTTTCCATACTGCAACAATGAATTACTTCGGTGGAGAAGATTACTGTGAATTTGATAGGCATCTATACTAAGCATAGAAGATGCTAAAACTACATTCCCAAATCCTTTTATGATTTCCACTCGGTTGGAAGCTTCTCGATGAAAATATCCTTCTCGATTATTCCTTTCCCCTGCTATCATTAAAAAGAATGTTATTGGCCCTGAACTCGAATGCTGTCCCAGCCTTGCCACCTAAGAGGATGAGGTGGCAAGGCTCCCTCCCTTCCACCCACACTGAGGCCTTACTAACTTAGGTTATCCCCCTACCACCAGGATAAAAAATTTCTTTGATTGACACCCCATTTGCACCAAAGTTAGACAAACCATCTGCTTCTTGATTTCCTTCCCTAAGGATATGATTGAATGAGACATTTTAAAAATCCTCCAACATCTTTAGTGCCAGCTCTAGTTTAGCCTGAAGTCTCCAATTTATGAGTTTTCTGGTTCTCAATCCGTTGATTACCAACATAGAATCTCCCTCTATAGCTAGGTTCTTAATTTGAATCTCTTTGCACATACTAAGACCAAGGATGAGCGCCTAAATCTCTTCATCATTATTGGTCCCTGGTATTAAAGGAGCTACTAGTTTACCCACAACTTCTCCATTGGAGTTTCAAACAATGCAACCTGCCCCCAAGGGACCTAGATTACCTTTGGACGCCTCGTCAAAATTTAATTTGCACCATCCTTCTTCTGGTGGGGACCATTGAATGTTTTTCCTTTCCATTAGAGTTGTTTGGCCACCCGACCTTAAAATAGGGACTGGCTTGAGCCTTGACCATCTTTTGATCATTTCTACATCCCAACCTATGAAAAACTATTTAATTGACCCACGCTTTGCTAACCTAGAGTTCACTGTTTCCACAATGCTTGACTGAATTTTACTAAGAAAAGAAAGGATTGGCATTTCCTTCTAGAAAGTCCTCCTATTGCGCTCTTTCCACATCTCCTAGATTAGAATAGATGGACCTACAATCCAGAGGCCACCAAACATAGCCTTCTGATGAAAAATGGGCCATGTTGAAAGCCAATCCAAAAGGTTTTGAGGGGGGGCAGAAAACCATCCCAACTTGTTCATGAGCCAATACCATCCTCTAGCCACATAAGAATAGTGAAGGAATAAGTGATTACCATCTTTCTATGCTTCTTTACAAAGAATACACTTGGAGGGTCCCTTGAAACCCAATCTTCTAAACCTGTCCACTATGAGGGCTCTACCCTAAACTGCCAGCCAAGTGAAGACCCCCACTTTGGGTAGGCATTGCTTATTCCAGCATAACTTTATGGGAATCTTACCATCTACTAACCAGCACCCTTAAGAGCCTTATATCCATCTTTGATTATATACTGCCCATTAGGAGAGGTGCACCATCTGAGAGTATCCCTTCCCACCCTGCTACAAATAAAGCTGTTTGCCATAATTTCTTCAAAAGATTCTACTTCCCTATCACTGAGACCCAAGTTCCTCACACTCTTCCATTTGGGGAAGGCATTCACCTCATCTTGTGGAAAGAAGAGAAAATCTCTAACTCTATCACCCCACAACAACTTGGTTCTTCTCATTATTGGGACTAATTCTTCTCTGCTTACTAGGGCTAGAAAACCTTCCCAAGAGTCTTCCCAAAACCTTGCTTCCCTGCCATCCAAAATTTCCCAAGAGAGGTGATTACAAGTAAGACCTCGATAGCTCTTGATGAAGTTCCAAATCCTTGATCCATCCAGAAGCTCTCTTGAAGAAAAAATGCTATTCTCCTCATTGTCCAAGTACTTGGCTTTTATTAATTTGACCCAATTTAGATCTAGTTTTGCATAAATCAACCAAGCCAGCTTAGCACCTAAAGCTCTATTTTGTAAAAGAAGATCCTTTATACCATCCCCATCCCTTTCTTTCTATTCACAAACTTGATTCCAGCTAATAAGGGGATACTTAAACTGATCTGAAGATCCTTGCCAAAAAAATTTTCTCATCTTCTGTGTCAGCTCTTTGTTGGTCTTACTTGCTAAAGGTAAACATGACATCATATAAATTGGTATAGCTGATAGGATTGATTTTAATAAAGTTAGTCTACTTGTCCAAGATAACCATTTACTTTTCCATGACTCCAACTTATTTTTCAACCCTTTCTAGCAGAGCATCCCAAGTATTGCTAGGGTGAATACCCTTGACCAAAGGTAGCCTGCGATATTTGCAAGGAAGAGAACCTCTCTTAAAATTCAAAATTCTCAATATCCTTTCTTCTCTACCTGGAAAGGAGTTAAAGAAGAAAACCTTCAATTTTTATTTACTTGCCTCTTGTCCTGAAGCTTTAGAATAAAGATCCAAAATATCTCTAAATTTTTTTGCCTCTCCTTCATTAGCTGAACCAAATAAGAGGGTATCATCTGTGAATTGCTAGTGAGTGAATCTGGGCATTGTTCCTATGATTTGAATCCCTACGATTTGTCCTTCTTAACAAGCCTTGGCCAAATATCTCCCCAAAGCTTCTGGTATTATTATGAATAGGAAGTGGGACAGTGAGTCTCCTTGCCTAAGACCCCTAGAGGCATTGAAAAAACCTTCTGGCGAGCTATTAATAAGAATTGAATATTTTGGACTTGAAACCCATTCAAAGATCCAATTAAGCCAGTGCTGATTGAAACCAAATACTGCCAAAACTTTAAAGAGGAATCTCCAGTTCACTTTATCATACACCTTTCAAATATCCAATTTGATTAACATCGAGGGGTGCCTATTTCTTTGAACTTAATGAATAGCCTCTTGAACTATTATTACTCCATCCATAATCAATCTTTCAGGCACAAATCTAGTTTGCTCTTCAACTATGATTTCTAGGAGAATTTTTTTGATTCTATTGGTCACTGTTTTGGCCAAAATTTTGTAAACCGTATTGGAGAGGGAAATTGGCCTGTATTCATCGAAAGATTCTAGTTTTTCTTTCTTGGGAATCAAATCTATAAAGGTGTTGTTCATCTCCTTGAGGATCTTTCTTGACTTTCTTGAATCTTCAAAAGTATCAGTTATTTCCTTTCCCACTATATCCCAACATCTTTGGAAAAAAGAAATTGGAAACCTGTCGAGCCTTGGAGCATTGTCAGGGATGAGCTGTGCCAAGGCTTCCCTAATTTCTTCCTCTATGAAGCTGCTATTTAACATTTGATTCTGCTCATCCGTTACCAACCTAGGGATATTTTCAATGAACTTTTGTTGAGCTAATAGATTTGAACCTTCGTCCTCATTTAAAAGATTTTGAAAGTATTCCACCGGTAATTTGTTTATTTCTTCCAAATCTTCTATTAACCTACCTCCTCTGGACTTTATTGCTGATATCCTGTTAATGTTTCTTCGAACTCTTGTAGAGTTATGGAAAAATTTTGTGTCTCTGTCACCTTCCTCGAGCCACAGTTCATGAGACTTTTGCCTCCAAAAAAATTCTTCTTTGGCTAGGATATCCTCCAATTTTCCCATCAGAACTTTCTGCTATAAATATGAGGTGCTATCCAACCTTCTTTTATGATTTTTTCATTTAAAGATTGAATTTCCTCCTCTATCTGCCTCTTGGATTCAAAAATATTTTTGAAATGATCTTTATTCCATTATCTCAGATTAGCTTTTATCAATTTTAGATTTGTTGAGATATTGGATAAATCCATACCTCCTAGGTTGCAACTGCTCCACCAATCTTTGATCAGATCTAAGAAAAAGGGGTCCCTAAACCAAATGTATTCAAATTTAAAAGGACATCTGATCGGTCTCCTTTCTCCCAAAATTTCTAAAGAGATTGGGTAATGATCTAAACTAGAGAGAGCCATGATCTTGCTTTCAAGACTAAAAAGAAACTTACTTAGATCACCTTTAAGCAGGAACCTATCCAATTTTTCTACAATGTTGCAAAAGCCATCCCTTCTATTTGTCCAAGTAAAGATCCCATTGCTCAAATGCATATCTATCAGCTCATTTAAATCCACAAAGTTCTCAAAATCTAGTTGTGATTGCAACTTTCTTCCTACCCCTCCCATTTATCCTTAGATCTAAGGATGGCATTAAAGTCTCCTCCCAAAATGATAAAATCCAAAGGATTGTTATTGTAAACAGGGTCCAATTCAGCCTAAAGCTCCTTTTTCTAGATGTAAGAATTTAGACCATACAAATTTATTAATAAGAAACTTAAATTTGAGGCTAAGCTTCATACCTTGTTCGCTATCCACCCCTTGCTTGACATATAATCCTCTATCAAGATAACTTGAAGCCTCCAGAGGGTCATTAATCTCCCAGAGGGGCTAATTGCATTGACACACAACATTTTCCACTGCTTCATGCTTTTGGCAAAACTCTAATTTTCCTTTTCCTCTAACTTGGTTTCCTGAAGAAGGCATATGTCTGGTTGGATTGTACTCAGTCTATGCCTTATTAGGCATTTTTTGTTAGGGGCATTCATGCCCCTAACATTCCAAGATAGGATTTTCATTACCCTTCAGGAAGGGTACCTCCCTTCCCCACTTTCAATAAATCATGCAGCTTAAGCTGCCCACTGGCTTGACCATCCCATTTGAGCTTCTCCTTGTTCAAGATATGCCTCCTGGACCTATGCTCCCCACAATCTAGGGAAGATCTTAAGGCCTCAAATTTTTTCCCTAAACCCAACTAATCTAAAATCTGATGCATTTCCCCAGCTTTCTCTCGGTTGACTAAAGGGGAATTAAATTCACCCGCACAACTAGGAACTTCTATTTCCTTCCCTGCTTCGATCATCTAGCCCTCAACCCCACTTCTTCCTCCATTAATAAAGAACCTGCCTTAGCTGCTTTCAATATCTCTACTAGCTCACTTCCAACATCTATTAGGGAATCAAAATCCTCCTTAAACATATTTGGCTTAATTGTTGCTATTGTCTCTAAAATTTTGATGTTTAGATTCTGGGCAAGGTTCGCCTCCTCTTCTGACAATGGATGATTACACTCTCCTTTCTCTGCATCATTTGAAGCCTTTGAGACTAGGGGAAGTTCTCTGCCTTCCTACATTTCAAAGTGAACTGGCTGGGGAGTCCAAAAAGGTAACCCTTGCTCACCTCTACTTATTCCTCTGGGACCTTCTTGAGATTTTGCCCAGGGCATACTTCTTCCTATTTCTCAACATTTTCCTCTGCTTTTTCTTTTTCTTTAGCTTGCAGATGATCCCAGGACCTCCAGCCAAGTGTTCCTACTCACCTTCCTTGAGGCTTCAAGTCAAAAATTAAAGGTTACCTCAGAATTCCCCAGTCCGTGTAAATTTCTATCTCCCTCCATCGGTAATCATCAAGAAGGTTTTCTACACAGATTCTAACAAAAGAACATTCTTTTTGATCTTCCCATTCTTTCATGCAAACAAATTTTCCCAAATGATTGCCTATATTTTCTAAAATGTTCTGATCCCAAAATTCAATTGGAAGATTGGGCATCCTATACCAATCTTGAACATAATTAAGCTATGCTTTTTGGGATCAAAACCAATTTGCCAATCGCAAAAATAGAACCTGTATCCTTCCAAAAGCTAAATTCCCTCCAAAATCTCCAATCTTACCTTACTCAAAGGGCAAATGACAATGAAATATTCATTTGAAAGAGGTTTTAATATCAAATCTTTGCCCCATCTCTCCTGCCACCAGTTCTTTAATTCTTCCCAATCCAAATTGAATCCAAACCATTTGCCAATGAGCCCTAGATTTTTCAGCTACTCTATCGAGGGTCCCAGTGCCTTTGCTCCAAGAACCATAGCTTTCTTATTTCCTGAGGGAAACTTGGCTCCCCTTCCTCTTTCAAATCTCTTACCAATACCTCCCTCTCCAAAGTTGCTTCTGCACCATTGGGGTCAATCTTTCTCCCTCCACCAAACCTAATTATTATGCCCTTTTCACCTCTGAAAAAAATTGTTGCCCTTGAACCCTTCATTTAAAAAATTTCTCCTTCGAATCCCTGTGGAAGATCTCCACAGTTCTCCGATCGCTCTATCTTGAATCTTCACAATAGCTTGAATCTTCTTCAAGAGAATTTCTTTATCTACTTCATCTGCCCATTCTTCCAAATTTTGCCCTACCTTTGAAGATCCAACCATAGAGATATCCTTTTTGTTGCCTCTGGTGTCTGTGTTTTTCTTATTGATTTCATGCCCTTCACTTTGCTCTTTTTCGTACTCCTTTCTCTGCTCCATTTCATGTTACAAACAAATATTAATTTGTATCTTTGAGTATTTATTATTTTTTAATTTTTCTTTTTCAAAATAATTTTTTTTTCTTATTTTAAGAATAATTTTGGAAGGAAAAGTAGGAAAAAATTAAAATATTTATCTAGTAATTAGATCTATCATTTTACAGATTTAATTATTAATTTATATATATTTAAAACACTGTATATATATATATATATAATTAAAATTTTAAATAAAAAATGTTGTAGCATTTGTCTTTCAAATATCATTTTTTTAATAAACTCATTAATAAATTAAAAAAAATTATTTTTTATTTTTTTAGCTTTAAAGGTTTGTTCTATTTTAATCTTTCTTTTATCTCATATTTATCCTTTCTTTTTTAGTTTCTATTATTATGAACAACTTGCTATATTATTTAGAATTTTAATTCTTAACAACTTTCATAGCTACATATTTTTTATTATGATTCAATATTATTTTAAATTTATTTAGTTTTTGTGATTTTTAATGTTTTTGATAATATAAGGTGGCAAAACAAGGGGCCAAACCCTTACAAAAAGCAGACAGGCCATAAAGGCAGCAAGCACAAAAAGTGCCTTAAACCAGAAACATCAAAATAGATAATCCATCATAACCAACAAACCTAGCCGCAAACTAAGATAGTAAATACAGAGTAGCATAATAGCAGAGTAGCATCAAGATAAAAACAAAGACTAAGGAGGCAAATTTTCTCCTTACTTAACCATAGACTTAATAATGTCATCCAAATTCCTAGCAAGATCATCATTGTCAGCATTGACAGGCACCCCCAGGTTTTTCAGCACAGAAATATTTAGGAAAATAGAACTCCTGAGCATAGTGGAGAGATTATGCTCCAGCTTCTTGATGCAAGCCCTCAGACCCGCCAGATCAGTACCCAGACCAGCATCAGTGTCCATATCATCCTTAGCCTCTTCCACGAACATCTCACCCACTTTGTCAGCATTGTCGGTACAGTCAGCAAATTCCTCCATGGTAGCCCCCGTATCATGAGTCTCCTGCTTGCCTTCAGCCTCCCCCGATATGTCCTGAACCTCAATCTCCTTATCCTCTTCCCCCCAGGTGGATTCTTCCGAACCGCTCTCAGAGTAATCAATTAGTTTTCCTTTAAGAGCAGGTTTGCCAGTGATACGCCCAGACTGCCTAACAGCAGAGGGGAGACCATCCTTAAAAACCTTAGCAGAAGAATGAGACTTGCTACTCTGGCCCACTAAGGTCCTACCAGGATTTTTAGGGGTCCCAATAGCCCTACCAGTGCTAGTATCCCCAGCAATAGTCTTTCTCTTTTTGCCCTTCGTAATGACAGTAGGACCCAGAGTATCAACAGGAATGTCCTCAGGTGTGGAAAAGGCTACTTGTTTGGTCTTATTCAAATATTTTTGAAATGCTTTTTAATTTGTTTTTTTAAGAATGAAAATATTTTTAAAAAAACATAATAATTTCTATAATAGAACTTAGGAATATAAATCTAAAAAATAAAAAGAATATTTTATATTTAGAAAGATGAATGAGATAGAATATGATATGTAATAATTTCTATAATAAAACTTAAGAATATAAATATATATATATATATAGAAAGATGAATGAGATAGAATAGGATATGTAGAGTTAAATTAACCATCATGAGTTAATTCATAGGATTTTAGAACTTTTATTTTATAAAATAAATATTTTTTTTTGGGATGATGTCACCCGTACAAGTTGATGTCATCTTTTAGTTGATTTTTGATAACTCAAATAGTTGATGATGTCATTCTTAGGAGGCCCATTTTTAATGTAAATTTCCCCTAATGCGATTATTTTCTTCAACTTGCACCTTCAGAAAAGTGATGGTTCCATTTTCTTGCTCCAATTGTTTGTAGACTTCCTTATGCTTGTCTCTGAGCTTCTTGACTTGCTCTTTCAAATTCCTAACTTTTTCTTTTAGATCTCTATTTTCTCCTTTTGTTCTTTCAAGATCTTCAAGAGCAACATTGAGTTCTCCTATTTGGTCAAGCATACCATCTTCTTCAATGAGATTAATAGCAAGTATCACTTCCAGAGGAATAGGTAACCTTCTAACAGCCATGTGTTCAATCTCCATGATCTTCTTTGAGTGGTTAATCTTTTCCCAAAGACTTGGCTTTGATACCAATTGTTGAACACCCAGAATACTGAGAGGGGAGGTGAATAAGTATTAATATATATTAATAAGGAAACTAGTTAAGGTTGATACAAATGGTGGACTCATTGTCCAAGAATTCTCACTGCATGTGGCTCACTACCAGGATTGAGCTATTATAATTGCATCTAACAAATGCATGGAGTATAGTTCCAATGAAGCTCAATATTCACTGCAACATCAACATCATCTTTGCAACACCACCGAAAGATAGTAGACACCTTCTACTCATTACATCCAGTAGTCTAACACATGAAGGCTTGTACTGCTCCACTCACTCAACTACCCTATTACTCACATCATATCCATTACGTGCACACCCAATCACAACCTCTTGACAGTTATTTAAATTGTCTTCAACCTTGAAAACATTCTCCAAGTTTGCCAAATCACTTTAACCTAGAAGATTCAAATTAGGTCTAGACCTAAACATTCCCGCGGTGGAAAGGAATGAAGGAAAACCACAACACACCTTAGCTTGGACCTAAATTCATCCAAACATGCTACTCCACACTTGTACAATCACCAAAGTAGCTCTGCAAATAGTACAGACATACAAGGTCGACCAAACCTGTGTAATATAATGAATTTTTTAAGTACATGCTTCCTTAAGGGATGATACGGCTCGCAGACCATACACAATTCTTGAAAACACTCTAGAATCTTCCATAAACATTTTGAAGCAACCTGAAAACTAACAAACTCTTCTGCAACAACTTTCACCTGAAGAAAGTTCACACCAGAGCAGTCAACTGACTATGTCATATACTGCCACTCAAGAAGTCAACTTATGGACCACCAAACCATGAACAACATCAACTAGAGAAAGATATGAACCTTATAAGCATAATTCTAGAATTACAGGACCTAAAACCTCTTTGCAGAGAAATGTGGAGCAAAGATATTTCTCCCAGACATCTCTACAACACTCAAAAATGCAGTCCACATTGTGGTGAACACAACTTCCTTTGTACAATGAACCAGAGGACAAAACTTGGAATATAACATCTTTGAACATCTCTTATCAACATATCTAAACTACAAAGATAGATCTTCAACATGGAGGAAATGGAGATCAAAACTAAAACATTACTCTGTAAGCTAAGAAACCACCTAAACACAAAGTTTCCTTTCATAATCAAATTTTCTCAAAAGCACTTGGAGGCTGACCAACAGAAACATATTCCTAACATCTTCAACACATTATCTTCATCAAAGCAACTTGACCAAATAACCCATATCATTGTAATAATCTCATATCAAAGACAGTATCCACTCAACATAAACTACTCATACTCTTGTACCAAAGGCAACTCGTACAAATGACACAGTTGACATGAATGACAACATCGATTACACATACTTGGAATAGATAGCAGTTTAGTGAAGTGGAGTCCTTAAACTCAACCATTTGTCAAATTGAATTTTGATGGAGCCAACAGAGGGAATCTAGGGTTCCTAGAGATGGTGTGCATCATTAGAAACTATGAAGGGAAACTAATTATGGCCAAATTAACCAAAATCCAACAAGGAACAAATAATGAGGCAGAGGCATGGGTGCTCTTGCATGGACTGCAACTAGCTCTAAAATATGAATTGAGAAATTTATGGATAGAAGGGGATTCTCTAAACATCATAAGGGTGATTGAAAAAAAAGAGAATTTAAAATTGGTGAGTGGAATACATTCTTAGGCAAGCATTGGTTATCATACAAGAATTGGATAGCTTCCAAGTCTCGCATTTCTATAGGGAAGGAAACAAAGTGGCATAGGAGTTGGTGAATAGAGGAGCTGACCAACCCTAGGAGGCAATGACATTTGACCCAAGCTAGGACAAAGTACCCTCTTAGCTATTTGATGTTGATATAGGCTAAAAAACAAGGGATATAGATTAATTTAGCATAAGGTAAGGAATGGAATGAGCACCTTAGTTTTACTAACAGGTCCTTAAATGACACTTCCATATTCTCTTGCTCAAGAGATAAGACTGGGAAGCAAGTTCTATGAATTCCAATCTATTGGCTTAGGGGTAGATGAGGGCTAGGATATTGAAGTACAACAAAATAATTTGTTTGTTCAATAGCTAAGTTGGAGCCATCAAAGCTACAAGGATTAGACAAGATGTCCTAGCTGATTAAGCATTGGATTTCCTAAATCCTCATTAATGAAGGAAGATAAATGAATGGCTATTATAAAAGGTTTTCTATATAAAAATATGCCAACAACATGTTCATCAAAGGGCTATTAAGAATGTTTGAACTTCCAAGCGTGGTAGTGGATGGTGAGATTAATGACAAGTGCATGGAGTAGTTAGTCAGAGACCAAGCCATATGCATTAATAGAAAGGATCCGTACTATCCAAAAGACTAGCCTGCATACCAAATCTCTATGTGCAGTTGGCACGGATGAAATATGAGTCCTCATAACTAAGGAGTAAGCTAGAATGGTAAGTAATCTGATCTATCTTTCAAAATTTAAAGCTAGGATCATGGAAGGATTGTTAATAGTCACGACAGCAAGAGAAGGACAAGACATAAATGGAGATGGGATGCACGCAGAAGGGAGATATGAATAGAAATATGTGCCAAATTTAGAAAGGATCCACATTCCTTATGGTATTTATTATAAATTACCTTAAGTGATGCCATCCCTAGGTCAATAGGACAACTGTTACATCCCTAATTTTGATTATGTTTAACTTTTAGTTTTCATGTGATTAAATGGGTAAATAATCATAGGATAATGATTTGGCATTTGGGGAAAATGTCAGGAAAAATAATTGATTATATGGATTATGATTAATGCTTAGATTTAGACATGAGATTACATGTTAAGATTATGTTAGCATGATGTTTAATGATTTAATGATGATACACTGATCAAAGTTTGTATGACAGTGAGTGTAACTAGGAAAAAAGATTTCCAATTCCAAGAAGGGAAGGAGAGTATCACCTGTGAGAAGGAAATAGATGTTGAGGAAAAGGCAAGTTGCCATCTGAGTTTCAAAGTTGTTCTTTACATGAATCTTTGCGAGACAGAGTATGTATTAGTATCTACCCTTGTTTAGTCAATCTCAATTCGACTATTGTCATATTGATGAGTAAGGTTTTTAATGTCAAACCATGTTCAACTTGGTCTTGAGATAAAAGTTTTTAGAGGTTATATTGTAACCATTCTTCTCATTGGGAAGTTTTTGACCATGTCCCTTTTGCTTTTCTTGATAACTGGTGCTGACATCAGCAAAAAGGTTGTGAAGGGGGAGAAGAACTCAACCCCATTAATGCAACTTGCAAATGGTTATTATCATCTTTCTTATAATTGTATTGCTACCATTGAAGTTAATATTTTATATTTATTTAATTATATATTTTAATAATATGTATTATGTCTCTCTTTTGTGTTTTAAAACACTTACCAACTTGAGATAAGCTTTTATTGGTTTTGATAACCATGTCTGTGGGTGGTACCACAAGGTGGTGCATGTCACATACTTGTCCACGCAAAGTGGGAAGTATCTTCAGCCAGTGGGTGGCTGCATGCTCTTTTCAGGGAACTTTCCTTGGTATGGCTATCTCATCGATTGTATGGATGGGGGCGGTGATTATTATTTTTAGAATATTGCGTTTTGGGAGAAAGTAGACTGCAACAGGAGAGGAAAAAAGGATAGGAAGAACTAAGAAGTAAGCCAACCAATCTTATGCATCTGTCTCCATAATCATCATTTATCCACTGACTCTATCCACCCAATAGATTAGGCACTAATCCATTTTAGAAATCTTTGTACAAATTCAAGTCACATCCTCAATATTTCAAGCTTTTATTAGGAATTAGAAAGAAAGCTGTGCAATTTTCTCACACCTGCATGCCATAGTGAGTAAAATTGCCTCAACTAGAATCTAGTTATATTTCCAAATCTGCCTTATTGATTAGGTATACCCGCCTAACTCTGGCAGTGCCAAAAGAGTAAGGGTTTTTTGTATAAACCCTATTTTGTTGACCAAAAACATATCAAGGGATTAGCACCCTCTTGTGGTCTAAAAATCTGCATTTTTGAGAACCAACATAATTCATGGCAAAATTTTAAAAAAAAGTTAACAAAATTTCTCAGGATATGAGGCCTACTCTTGAAAATTTAGAGTGCTTTTCATTAATGCTCAATCCCTAGATGATGGCTTCTATATGAAGAGAGAAGATGTGGAAAATATAGAAGAAGCACAAGAGATGGCCATAACTATCAAAGATGATCTTTTGATAGTAGGTAAATGGAAGAAAGAATTGCAAAAAAATAAGAATATGGTAAGCACTTCTACTGATCTTGTCATTCAGAGACTGGAAAATGATGCAATTACTCTTAAAAGATAGTTACCTAGAGGTCAAAAACAACCTTTTTATTAGGATATACCAAGGAAAGGCTATGAGTAGCAAAATAACAACAATAGTCCTTATGCATTAACCGGTCCATCTCAAAAACTAGCCATAGAAAGACCTTATACTAGTGGAAAGGTCAATAATCTAATATGTAATTTTCACCTAACTATAGATCATGATGGATCTTCTTCCCTAGAAATGAATAGATTTATGTAAATGATGGCCACAACGGAAAATGCCAAAGAGCCTATTATAGAAGAAGAAAATGCTAATTATTTTACTGATTCTACTATGAATTTATTTGAATATGAGTCTGATACTAATAGGGGAGAAGATACGTATACTGAACTTGATGGTCAAACTTGTGTAGTGTTCACTAGAAGCTAGTAGACTCCTAAAAAGGATGATAATTAAATATCTAATTCTTGTGATATGATTTCTTCCCCAAAGCTTTTATTTTCTAAAGGTTCTTCAAACACATCAAAGAAATCAAACTCAAATGCAACTGCTCAACTTATATCCAACAATGAATAGGGAAATATAAAAAGAATTTGTTTTATCATATGGATTTTGGGACATTGTATTCTTTGTATTCGAAGAGAAACTAATGGGAATTTCCTCATTACTTTAAACACTTTTAGATGCTTGGGCATTAACATGAGATGAAGTAGAGGGTTCTTGTTTAACATATCTCACTAACCTATCTAATTCAGTAGGATTCATTTTAAGATATTTAGCTTGAGAAATTTGAATCTTTGTACTTCTATAATGTTAGATAATATCAAAGGAACTAAAAGTTCTATCTTTAGTAAAACAGGAAGAATGTACCTTAATAGCTCTGATAATATCATGCCTGCTCAAATCACAAAATCCCTTGGTCTTTCTCTCAATTCCACTAATGGGAAATGTTACTCAATGGATTCTAAAAAAGTTCCCCTCATTGTCCAAATCAAAGATGCACAAGTAGCTCTTGCTACTTACCCTGATAAGAGAGTCAACATTACTATTCTAGTTGTTGATATTGCAACCAGTTATGGCATGATCCTGAGTTGCAATTTCTATAAAGACTTAGGAGGTGAAATCCAATTGGACTAGTCTCACACACTTATTCTACTAGGTGCAAAGAAAGTAAGGCTTGTTCCTGAACCTAAGGCCAAATTCATGGTCTTGAAATATGGAGATCCTAGAGTTGACATTTTGTATACAAAAACTAGTCCCAAGACTTATATGATCTCCTCTTCTTTGGGTGAAGAAATTTTGGAATTGATCAGGTTTGACTTATCTTCTGATCTATGGACAATAGATTTCAATGGTAGTTTCTCTTCATCTAGTTCAGGGATGGTGTGGTGTTAATTTATCTATATGGTTTGAAATTCCTTTTGGCTTATATATCAAAGTTTGGAAATGTAAATAACACTGTAAAATATGAATCTTTACTTCTTAGTTTAACAACAATAAAGGAAAATGGGATTAAATAGTTAAAGGCACTAAGAGATGTAAAACGTATTATAAAACATGTGAGAAGTCTATTTAATATGAATAATGATAGATTGAAATATTATAGGAATAGAGTATGGAACAACATAGAGTACTTTGATGCTTTCTTCATTAAGTCTATCCCAAGGGATCAGAACTTACGAGAAGATGCTTTAACAGTTTCAACTTATTTGCTTCTTTCTCATCTAGATTTTAAAGATGATTCTTATAGGTTGGAAATTTTTTACAGACCCAATGTTTCTGATAATCTCAATCATTGGCAAGTATTTGAGGACAATAAACAGATCATTTATTTCCTAGAAAAAGCATGGACACTTACCAATTTATATTTTCAAGGCAGTTCTTCAAAAAATAATGTAGTAGATGGGAAGATCAATTCATTTGATGCCAATGTTGAAGAAGTAATCTAGTTAGAAGGAAATAAGATCCCCAAAGATTTAGTTTTCTTAGAGGATATATTTGACAAACATGATAGATATATTAAACAAAAGATTAAGATGGTGGTCAAGTCTTCTATTGAATATGAAAGTATAAATATTGGAATGAAGAATGATTCAAAACTAGTATACATTGACAAATGCTATACTTCTAAAGAAAGGGAACGTTTAATTTCCCTATTGATTATGTATAAAGATGTCTTTACTTAGTTTTACCCCAATCTTAAAATTTTTTATGGATGACAAAGTTCAAGATCATATCCCTCTAAAACCTTCATACAACACCTTATAGACATAAACAATGCCCATGGAACCCTAAAATAGTAGATGTAGTTTTTAATGAAATTGAAAAAATACTGAAAGATATGATATTTATCGTATACATCATTAAACATGGGTAGCTAACATTATCCTTGTGCTAAAGAAAAATGGAGAAATAAGAATTTTTGTTGATTTCAAAAATTTGAACAAGGCTTCCTTAAAATATAATTATCATCTGCCAGTGATGGATCATATTCTACAGATAGTCTCTAGTTTAGAAATGAAGTCCATGTTAGGTGGTTTTTTAGGGTACAACCAAATTACTTTGACATAGGAAGATCAACATAAAATATCTTTCACCACACCATAGGGAACCTTTTTTTATAATAGAATATCCTTTGGTCTTATAAATGTTGGAGATACTTTTCAAAGAGCTATGGATCTCTCATTTAAAGATCTAAAAAATAAAATTATTGTAATTTATCTTGACGACTTAATAGTTTTCTCCAAGAAGATATCAGATCATATTGATGATTTAGCTGTAGTATTACAAAGATGCAGGGAGTGTGGCATCTCCCTAAATCCTAAAAAGTTAATCTTTGTAGTGACAGAAGGTAAAAATTTTAGGGCATATTGTTTCAAAAGAAGGTATCAAAATAGACCCTAAAATGATGAAATCTATCCAGCAAAAAGTCTCCCAACAAGTAGGACCAATACTAGGTATTTTTTGGTTAGGTGAATTTCTTAAGGAGATTTGTTTTGGATTTTTCTGAACTTACTAGGAACATTGCAAAGATGATGAAAGAGAAGAATGTTTTTAAACGAAATGATGCTAAAAAGAATATTGCAAATGCACCTACTTTAGTGCATCCAAATTTTATTAAGGACTTTATTATCTACCGTTATGCCTCTGATCACACTATTTCAGCAATACTACTCCCAAAGAATGAATAAGGGATTGAATCACCCATTGGTTTTATGAGAACTCCTTTAAAGAATTATGAACTAAATTATTAATTTGTGGAGAAGCATGTTTATGCTATTGTCAAGGATGTTACTTGCAATTCATGTTCTATATTCTTCACTCTCATGATGTTGTCTTTGTGCCTAATTCAACTATCAAATCCATTTTGACTTAGCAGGAGATATGGTGTAATAAATAGGAATCCTGGATTGCTAAGGTTCAGGAATATGATGTAGAAATAAAACTCACTAAGCTTGTTAGAGGATGAGGACTATGTAAATTGATTGCAAAAAGTGAACTTGAAGAAATTGGTGATTATCTATTTACTCTTTTTGTAGGACATACTGATGAATGGTTTTTTGGTATTTCTTTCTTTTTAACTTATTAAGAATACCCTTCTCATCTTTCACAAAAAGATAATATGTGATTTGGGGGGATACTTTTTTCTAAGAGGGGAATTTAGATAGGACCTTCATAAGATGTGTAGGAAAAGAGTAGCAAGAGAAGCTCCTTAAATCATTTCATAATGAGGCATGTGGGGGACATTTTTCAGCATCAGATAGAGATTTGAATATTTTTAGGTAATGCTTCTATTGGAGAGGTATGTTCAAAGATGCTTATAATTGGATCTCTAAGTGTGAATGCTGTAGCCAATTTTCTGGTAGGCCGCAATTAGCAACTCTTCCTTTGACGCAAGTTATTATTGATGAACCATTTCAACAATGGGGTTTGGATTTTGTGGGACCTATCAATCATCATTCTAGTGTAGGTAATACACATATTATAATAGATATATATTATTTTATTAAATGGGTAGCATATATCCCAATGAAATAGACTACTTCTATGCTAATATGTAATTTCATGAAATGAAATATTTTTATTAGGTTTGGAGTGCCCAAAAATATCATTATAGATAATGCTTATAATTTTTCATATTCAAAGATTTTTTCTATTATGATCATGGTATTATCTTGGAGCACTCTTTTGATTACTACCCACAAGGCAATGGCTAGGCTAAATCCAACAACAAAAACTTTATTACTATTGTTCATAAATTAGTAGATGAAAACCAAAGAAATTGGCATAAGAAACTATATGATGCACTATGGGAAGATCGGGTTACACCAAAAGGAGCTATAGGTATATCCCCTTTCGAATTGGTGTATGAAATTAATAGTGCTTTACTTAGTCCTCTAGAATTATCAGCTCTAAACTTGCAAAAAGCTATTGAAGATGGGCAATTCCAAGACGCATTAGAAAAGAGGGTTAAAAGGATTTTTGATAAGAAAGAAAGGAAAAGGAATTTTGTAGTAGGGGATAATGTCTTATTATGGGACCAAAGAAGAGAGCCAAAGGGAGGACATGGGAAGCTTGATTCACTTTGGAAGGGCCCCTTCAAAATTAGGCAAGTTGTTAGAAATAATTCATTCTTCTTGCCATATCTAGAGGAACCTCCATTGTCCCTTACTTATAAAGGGAAATATTTAAAGCTATATAATTGGTAAACATTTTTTCCCCCATATTGTATAATAGTTTCTCTATTTTTGTTGGTTTTGTTGTTGTTTTTTCTTGTGTTTTTGGTGTGACTCTGTGGCACATGGAATAAGGCTTTGGCCAATCAGAGATTTTATGTTCTTTGCATCCTTTGTAGTCCTTGTCCCTAGTCAGACCCAATTGTTACCAAAAATTGTGTCCTTGCATATCATGTAAAATTATGGTCAATTTGGGATTAAGTCTTATTTTATCCTCTAAGTCTTCAAAGTCTTGGTCTTTGAACCTTAGAAAAATCATATGTTTTACTTCCTTTTCAGAAAAATCCTTGATTGGAAAACCTTTTCAATATGTTCTCTAGTTCAAAAACATACTAGTTTTCCAAATGTCATTCTTTCTTCTTGATTGTTGGTCTTTCTTTTAGCAAATTTTTAACTTCACAAAATTGTCAAGCCATAGAAAAGTCTATCTTTGCTTGTCTTTTCAAAAAATTACCAAGTTCTCTAACTTCTCATATTTCCAAAAACACTATCTCCATTTGTATTTCTCCTTCCTTTTCAACATTTGCTTTAGTTTGAGAACTCCTTTTCTGTTGCAAGTATGGGCCTAACCGGTGTTGTCATTGATGTCAACATACTCCTATTGAATTGATGATAAGGATTGGATGACCTATGCACTGAGGATATTGAGAAAATTAGTCCTAATTAGGAACATCGAGGATCGGTGGAGACAGTGAGGTAAAGATCCTAGCTAAGATGAAGATCAGAGAATGCGCTTCAAAAGGTTTGTAGATATGTGTCTTAATATGATCCAGTAAAGATTTTAGAGGTCCGCATGAAGATATGAAGAAGCTATGGCCACTTAAGTAAAACTGGTTCTGGCAGGTGTTCAGAGGTGACCGAGTATCACAGATAGGTCCGGTAACATTCGAAAGTGCAATATCTTGTTCTGTGGAGTATCTAGGAATCCAATGTGAACTGACAACTCAATTGGTTGATGGTTTGGAGGTCCATAAGCATCTATTCTAATGTGACAGTGATGACAGACTGTGTTCTTGAGGTTCTGGTTGAAGGAGAATGATTTCAGTAAACAGAAGTAGTGTGGATGTTCTTGGTGATTTAGGAAAGCTTATGGAGTTCTTTGGCTTGTGTCCAATTTGTGTTGAGGGTCCACATTGAAGACTGAGCTCGTAATTGAAGAATTACTTCCAGATGATGGTGTTTTTCCTAAGGCTAGCCGGCTGGATGGGTTACACATCCTACGGATGATCTTGAAGATGTTCTGTGAAGAATGGCATGTTCCTAAAGAAAGATTGAAGACTCATATCTATGTGGCTGATAGTGTGTTGATCCGCATGAAATCTTTTTGTAATTAGTCATACTCTATTTATGTATTTTCTCTGTAATGTTTGCCGACTTGGATGATTACACCTAAGTCAATGTCTTGTATAAATAAGGAGTTGTAAAGTCATTTCAAATGTAGGTGATGAGGCAGTGGTAGAGAGGAGCAAAGTGAAAAAGCTAGAGCAGAAGTATTGAGCTTAAATGAAACTGACTCAAGCATGGTGAAGATGCTATACTTCAGTTCAAGTATTTAAATTATTCTATAGACAGTGTGTCTCTTGTAGGCAGTGGGCCTCTTGTGAGTAGTGTGCTTGGGCAGTAACCCCTAATTGGCATGTGCCATTTTGTTCTTCCTATTCTTCTAACAGAGAATATAATCTTGGGTTAGTCACCCCGTGGTTTTTCCCTTAACTGGGTTTTCCACATCAAAATCTTCGTGTCTTATATGTTTGTGCTCTTGAATTATTGCATTATGTTTCATGATTGATTTATCATTATGCTGTTGAATTAAGTAAAGGATTTAAGTGATTAATTGGAAGAAAATTTTGGACAACTGATTCACCCCTCCCTCTTAGTTGTCTGTCCTAAATCTAACAATTGGTATCAAAGCCAAGTTCCTCTAAAAGGAGCTTAACCACTTGAGGAGATCCAGGATGTCATCCTACAAGAAGGATAGTTTGAGGTTTGATGGAACCAATTTCACTCTTTGGAAAAGTCACATGGAATGCCACTTGCAATGTATGGGAATGCAGTATTGGATCATGGCTTCAAAGAAATATGTTCCTCCACAGAATGGTCTGAGTACCATAGATGAAATCAGAGATGTTGAAAACAATCTGCAGACTAAAGAAGCCCTTCTAAGTGTCTTATTTGATTCAGAGCTAACAAATGTTTTTGATCTAAAAAATGCATATGAGATTTGGCAAAAACTAGAACTTCTGCATGAAGGAGACAAGTATGTTAAATGTGCCAAGCTACAGAGTCTGAGAGGAAAATTTGAAAACTTAAGATGAGAGAAGATGAAAATATCACTTCATTTATGCCAAGAGTAAATGAGCTTGTTTGTGGGATTAGATGTACTGGTGGAATCTTAGACAAAGATGAGATTATTGGCAAAGTTCTTAGATCGCTTCATGATTCTTACAAATACAAGGTTACTGCTATTGAAGAATTCAGATCCTTCTCAGGTATCACCAGAGATCAACTGGTTGGTAAATTGGCTGCATTTGAACTGATTGAGTTTGGAGATGAAGCCCCTATGAACGAATATGCATTCAAAGCTAGTGCCTCTATAAAAGGAAAACAAAAGTCTGGTCTGGGAGAGAACTCTTCAAGAAAACTATCATGGTATGAAAAAGAAAGAAAAGACCTGGAAGAGGATGAAGCAGAAACTACTCAACTTGAAGCCCTTATTGCAAAAAGACTACCAAGAGGATCCAGTAAGTATGAGGGGAAATTGCGTTTTAAGTGTTTCTGTTAGACTTAGGGCACACAACTGAGAGGGGGGGTTGAATCAGTTGTGCAAAACTTTCTCCAATTTACACACTTAAAACTTCTTGGTAATTAGCAATATATTAAACATGAAACATAATGCATTCAAATCAAAAGCAGAAACTCATCAACACATAAGACACCAAGATTTTGACATGGAAAACCTGGTTAAGGGAAAAACCATGGGGTGATTAACCCAAGAATGTATTATCTATTAGAAGAATAGAAAGAACAAAATGGCACATGCTAATTAGGGCTCACTTCCCGAGCACACTGCTCACAAGAAGCTCACTGCCAACAAGAGACACACTGTCTACAAAGAAATAAGTATCACATACATGAACTGGAGAATAACATCTTCACCATACTTGAATCAGTTCCATTAAGCTCAATACTTATGCTCTGCCTTTTGCTCTCTTCTTCACTACCACACTCTCATCTCCACAAGACATACTTTGGAATGACTTCACAATCCCTTATTTATACAAGGCATCGACTTAGGAATAATCAGGTAAGCTAGAAAACACCTACAAGAACATCTGCAAGACGTGTAATACATCTGGTCGGCTAGTCTCAAGAAGAACACTAATATCCAGTGGTTATTCTTCAAATACAAACTCTAACTTTAATGCAAACCACCAACATGAACTAGACATGATCTAATGATCATCATAACCTTCCCTGAATCACCAAGAACATCCGCACTTCATCTGCCTACTGGAATTCTTCTCTCCTTCATCCGGAGCTTCAAGAACATAGTCTATCATCACTATCACAAAGGAATAGGCTCTTCCAGACCTTCAAACCATGAACAAATCTATTTGACGCTTCACAGGGACATCCGCAACACTCCCTGAAATCTGCAGAACGTGATAATGCATTTCCAGATCTCACCAGACCTATCTGTGACACTCTGTCACCTCTGAACACCTACCGAAATTAGTTCTACTTGTGTGACCATAACTTCTTCAGATCTTCATGTGGACCTCTAAAAACTTGACTGGAGCATCTCAAGACTTATATCTACAAACCCTTTAAATTGCATCCTCTGATCCTCAACCTATTGTGAACTTTTACCTTCTTGTCATCACTGTTCTTCACTATTCCTGATTGAGACTAATTTTCTCAATATCCTCAGCACACAGCTCATCCAATCCTTCCCATTAATGCAACATGAGTATGTTGACATCAATGACAACACCAGTTAGGCCCATACTTGCAACAATCTCCCCCTTTGTCATTGATGGCAACATATGATGTGAAAAACCATCAAGATAAGAACTTTTCCTTATTGTCACAACTCCCCCTAACAACAACAACTATTCACATGTCTTATCTTCCTTTACTGCTCCCCCTTTGATCATCAACCACTTGTTTTTCACATGTCTTTTCTCCCCCTTTGACATCAATGGCAAAGGGCTCATACTTGCAACTTCATCACTTCAGAACATACCAGCTATTCCCCCTGAGTAGCAGCTCCCCATCATCAATCTAGATCACAAGATATGACTATGATATCCACCAGACTGATGCACATCAGTGCATCCTAGTTAATCACTGGAGGGGCAATAACCCTTAACTTCTCCCTGAGATACTCAAAAGAGTCCTTGGAAACAGGTTTAGTAAAGATATCTGCAATCTGATCCTTGGAGGGCACAAACTCCAGTCCGACTTCATCCTTGTTCACTTGCTCTCTCAGAAAGTGAAACTTGATAGATATATGCTTAGTCTTAGAATGTAACACCGGATTCTTAGAAATATTTATTGCGCTTGAATTATCACTGAAGATTGTGATAGGCCCCTCATACTCTACTTTAATATCTCTTAGCATCTGCTTCATCCACAAAACTTGAGTGCAACTACCTACTACTGCAATGTATTCTACTTCAGTTGTAGACAGAGATATTGCCTCTTATTTCTTGCTTAGCCAAGAAACCAATCTTTTTCCTAAAAAGAATGATCCACCACTGGTACTCTTCCGGTCATCCACATCTCCTGCCCAATCTGCATTTGTATATGCATGAAGAGAGAAATCATGATCTCTAGGATACCATAAACCATACTCAACTATCCCTTTTAGATATCTAAAAATCCTCTTGATTGCCATGACATGAGATTCTCTGGGATCAGCCTAGAATCTAGCAACAAGACGAACAGCCTGCATTATATCTAGTCTAGTTTGAGTGAGATACAACAATCCTCCAATCATTGATCTGTACTTTGTCTGGTCTACCTTAGGAGAGTCATCATCTTTACTCAACTTACATCCGGTTGCCATGGGAGTATTCATTGGTTTTGAATCTTCCATCCCAAATTTCCTCAACAATTCTTTCACATATTTGGTCTGAGAAATGAAGATTCCTTTCTTGGTTTGAGTAATTTGCAGACCCAAGAAGAAATTCATTTCACCAAGCATAGACATCTCAAACTCACTTTTCATTTGATTTACAAAAGTTTTACATATACTATCTCTTCCTCCAAAGATGATATCATCAACAAACACTTCAACAATCAAGATGTTTTCATGATCAATTTTGAAATATAAGTTACTGTCAGCAGTACCTTTGTTGAAACCAATCTTCAAAAGATGCTTATCCAATCTTTCATACCAGGCTCTTAGGGCTTGCTTCAATCCATACAGTGCCTTCTTCAACTTGCAGACCATATCACCATGATCAAACAATTGAAATCCATCTGGTTGCTCTATATACACTTCTTCTTCTAAATCACCATTTAGAAAGGCAGACTTGACATCCATCTGATATACCTTGAAATCCTTGAAGGAAGCAAAGGCAAGAAATAATCTGACTGCTTCAATTCTTGCCACCAGAGAAAAAGTTTCTTCAAAATCAATTCCTTTTATTTGAGAGTAGCCTTTGCAGACCAATCTGGCTTTATTTCTAATTACTTCACCAACTTCATTTAGTTTGTTCTGAAAGACCCATTTGGTTCCAATCACATTCTTGTTTCTAGGTCTAGGAACAAGATCCCAAGGGTGATTTTTCTCTATTTGCACTAGTTCTTCTTCCATTGCTTTAGCCCAATTTTTATCATTACAAGCTTCATTTACTGTCTTAGGTTCAATATTTGAAATCAGACAATACTCATCTGAGATTTGAGCAATTCTTCTTCTTTTTTGCACACCTTTGCTTTTATCACCTATGATATGATCTTCAAAGTGGTTCAGTCTTACATACCTAGGAACTTTGGGAGTTTCCTACACTGCTAATTCTTCATCAGGTTCATTGTGACTTATCTCTTCTCCCTGAATTACCAGATCTATTTGATTTTTAGTACCAGAAGGAGTTTGGGCTCCTTGAATCAGAACACCATTCTGATCATCTTCATCATATTCATAAAACCTTGAAGGTTTCTCAATTCCTTCATCAACCTTCACATTTGTACTTTCTATCATCTTTCTTAGTCTCTTGTTGTAACACCGGTATGCTTTGCTTTGAGTGGAGTAACCCAAGAAAATTCCTTCATCACTTCTAGCATCAAACTTACCTAGATCTTCATCTCTTTTAATGTAACATTTGCTACCAAACACTCTAAAATACCTTATAGTAGGAGTGATGCCAAACCAAAGTTCATAAGGAGTCTTACCAGTATTGCTTCTGATTTGAACTCGATTGAGAGTATAGACTACAGTACTGACAGCTTCTCTCCAATAGATATGAGGAACATTATCTTCCATCATCATGGTCCTAGAAGCTTCCTATATAGTCTGGTTCTTTCTTTCCACTACTCCATTCTGCTGTGGAGTCCTAGGAGCAAACAACTATCTCTTTATTCTATATTTCTCACAGAACTCTATGAACTCACCAGATGTGAATTCTCTACCTCTATCAGACCTCAGACATTTCAAGTTCAATCTAGTTTCATTATCTACCATAGCCTTGAATATTTTGAATTTCTCAAAAGCTTCTAATTTCTCTTTTAGAAAAGTTACCCACATCATCTGGGAATAGTCATCTATTAGCAGCATGAAGTATCTATCACCTTGAATACTCCTGGTTCTTGCCGGACCACAAAGATCAGTATGAACTAAGTCCAATAATCTGGTAGAAGACAGTTCCTTGTTTTTGAATGTGACTCTACTCAGCTTACCCAACTGACATTCCTTGCACAAGGTGTTAGTAGGTTTCACCAATTTTGGAAGATCTCTTACAACCTGAGTATTGCTTATCTTGATGATATTATCAAAATTCACATGACACATCCTTCTATGCCATAACCAACTCTAATCAACTTGAACAAATAAGCAGCTTTTACTAGTACCAACCAAGTGGAAGATATTACCTTTAGTTTGAGCACCGGATGCAATCTCTGTTCCAGAACTTTCAAAGATATTGCATTTTCCATCCTTGAATCAGAGATCATAGCCTTTGTCCACCAGCTGTCCAACATTGAGAAGATTGTGCTTCAAACCTTGAACATATAGTACATTACCAGTTTTGTTTCTTCCATCAAAAGAAATAGTTCCTCTTCCTCTAATTCTACCAGCAGAATTATCACCAAACTTCACCACTCCTCCTTCATACCTTTCCAAATCTATGAACTTATTTTTGTCACTAGTCATATGGTGAGAGCAACCACTGTCAATGACCCAATCATCCTTTTCTTCAACTTGGGCAGCCAGAGCTCTTTCTACAACTTTATGATTGATAGATACAGAGGATATTGGTTCTTCTTCCTTGATGGCAATGAACACCCATTCACTTCCGGATTTGTTTCATGTCTCTGATTCATCATCTGTTACTCCTTCATTATCATCTTCTTCATGAACATAGTAACAATTCTTTTAGAACCTTGATCTGTTAGGATTTGGCTTTGAAAATCTTTCCGGACATCTTGAGGCAAAATGACCAATCTTATTGCAGTTAAAACACTTAAAAGGCAAATTTCCTTCATACTTACCAGATCCTCTTGGCAGTCTCTTTGCAACGAGGGCTTCAAGTAGAGCAGTTTCTACTTCTTCTTCTTCCATGTCTTTTCTTGCTTTCTCATACCATGACAGTTTCCTTGATGAGTTCTCTCCCGGATCAAATCTTTGTTTACCTTTCACAGAGGCATTGGCTTTGAATGCAGATTCAGTCTTGGGGGGATCATCTCCATCATTTCAAATGCAACCAATTTGCCAGCCAATTGGTCTCTTGTGACAGTTGTATGGGCTCTGAATTCATCAATGGCAGCAACCTTAATTTTGTAAGAGGCAGGAAGGGATCTAAGAATTTTGCCAACAATCTCATTTTCATCCAAGACTCCACGAACATTTCTAATACCACAAACCAACTCATTTACTCTTGGCATAAAAGTAATAATATTTTCATCATCTCTGATCTTTAGTTTTTCAAATTTCCCTTTTAGACTCTATAACCTTGCACATTTAACATACTGGTCTCCTTCATGCAAAAGTTTCAGTTTATTCCAAATCTCAAAAGCAGTTGGTAGGTCAATAACATTTGAGAGCTCTGAGTCAAATAATGTGCTTAGAAGAGCCTCTTTGGTTCGTAGATTGTTTTCAACATGTGTGATTTCATTTAGGGTTGTCGGACCACCCTGTGGAGGTACATACACTTTTGTAACCATGGACCAGTACGCCATTCCTATACACTACAAGTGACATTTCATGCAACCTTTCCAAAGAGTAAAGTTGGTTCCATCAAACTTCAGACTATCCTTCTTGTAAGACGACATCCTGGATCTCCTCAAGTGGTTAAGCTCCTTTTAGAGGAACTTGGCTCTGGTACCAATTGTTAGACTTAGGGCACACAACTGAGAGGGGGGGTGAATCAGTTGTGCAAAACTTTCTCCAATTTACACACTTAAAACTTCTTGGTAATTAGCAGTATATTAAACATGAAACATAATGCATTCAAATCAAAAGTAGAAACTCATCAACACATAAGACACCAAGATTTTGACGTGGAAAACCCAGTTAAGGGAAAAACCACAGGGTGATTAACCCAAGAATGTATTCTCTGTTAGAAGAATAGAAAGAACAAAATGGCACATGCCAATTAGGGCTCACTGCCCGAGCACACTACTCACAAGAGGCTCACTGCCTACAAGAGACACACTATCTACAAAGAAATAAGTATCACATACATGAACTAGACAATAGCATCTTCACCATGCTTGAATCAGTTCCATTAAGCTCAATACTTTTGCTCTACCTTTCACTCTCTTCTTCGCTACCACACTCTCATCTCCACAAGACACACTTTGGAATGACTTCACAATCCCTTATTTATACAAGGCATCAACTTAGGAACAATCATCTAAGTCGCCAAACACCTGCAAGAACATCCGCAAGATGTGTAATACATCCGGTCGGCCAGTCTCAAGAAGAACACCAATATCTGGTGGTTATTCTTCAAATGCAAAATCTAACTTCAATGCAGACCACCAACATGAACTGGACATGATCCAACAATCATCATAACCTTCCCTGAATCACCAAGAACATCCGCACTTCATCTACCTACTGGAATTCTTCTCTCCTTCATTCAGAGCTTCAAGAACACAGTCTGTCATCACTATCACAAAGGAATAGGCTCTTTTGGACCTTCAAACCATGAACAAATCTAGTTGACACTTCACAGGGACGTCCTCAACACTCCCTCAAATCTGTAGAACAGGATAATGCATTTCTGGATCTCACCGGACCTATCTGTGACACTCTGTCATCTCTAAACACCTATCGGAACTGGTTCTACTTGTGTGACCATAACTTCTTTGGATCTTCATACAGACCTCTAAAAACTTGACTGGAGCATCTCAAGACTTATATCTACAAACCCTTTAAACCACATCCTCTGATCCTCAACCTATTGTGAACTTTTACCTTTTTGTCATCACTGTTCTTCACTATTCCTGATTGAGACTAGTTTTTTCAATATCCTCAGCACACAACTCATCCAATCCTTCTCATTAATGTAACATAAGTATGTTGACATCAATGACAACACCAGTTAGTCCCATACTTGCAACAATTCAACTGCAATAAGATTGGTCATTTTGCCTCAAGGTGTTTGGAAAGATTTTCAAGGCCAAATCTTAACAAATCAAGGTTCCAAAAGAATTGTTACTATGTTCATGAAGATGATGATAATGAAGGAGTAACAGATGATGAATCAAAGATAGGAAACAAATCTAGAAGTGACTGGGTGTTTATTGCCATCAAGGAAGAAGATCTAATGCCCTCTGAATCTGTCAATCATAAAATTGTAGAAAGAGCTCTGGCTGCCCAAGTTGAAGAAAAGGATGATTGGGTCATTGATAGTGGATGCTCTCACCATATGATAGGTGAAAAAAATAAGTTCATAGATTTGGAAAGGTATGAAGGAGGAGTAGTAGAGTTTGGTGATAATTCTGCTGGCAGAATCAAAGGAAGAGGAACCATTTCTTTTGATGGAAAGAACAAAACCAGTAATGTACTATATGTTGAAGGTCTGAAGCACAATCTTCTCAGTGTTGGACAGTTAGTAGACAAAGGCTATGATCTCTGATTCAAGAATGGAAAATCCAAGATCTTTGAAAGTTCCAGAACAGAGATTGCATCTGGTACACAAACTAAAGGTAATATCTTCCACTTGGTTGGTACTAGTAAAAGTTGCTTATTTGTTCAAATTGATCAGAGTTGGTTGTGGCATAGAAGAATGTGTCATGTGAATTTTGATAATATCATCAAGATAAGCAACACTCAGGCTGTAAGAGATCTTCCAAGACTGGTGAAACCTACTAATAGTTTGTGCAAATAATGTCAATTGGGTAAGCAGAGCAGAGTCACATTCAAAAGCAAAAAACAATCTTCTACCGGATTATTGGACCTAGTTCATACTGATCTATGTGGTCTGGTAAGAATTAGGAGTGTGCAAGGTGGTAGATACTTCATGTTATTAATTGATGATCATTCTCAGATGATGTGGGTGACTTTTCTGAAAGAGAAATTAGAAGCTCTTGAGAAATTCAAAATATTCAAGGCTATGGTAGAGAATGAAACTGGATTAAAATTAAAATGTCTGAGGTCTGATAGAGGTGGAGAATTCACATCTGGTGAGTTCATAGATTTCTGTGAGAAACATTGCATAAAAAGATAGTTGTCACCTCCTAGGACTCCACAGCAGAATGGAGTAGTGACGAGAAAGAACCAAACCATCTAGGAAACATCTACAACCATGATGATGGAAGCAAATGTTCCTCAGATCTATTTGAGAGAAGTTGTAAGCACTGCAGTCTATACTCTCAATCGAGTACAAATCAAAAGCAATACCGGTAAGACTCCTTATGAACTTTGGTTTGGCATCACTCCCACTATGAAGTATTTCAGAGTCTTTGGTAGCAAATGTTACATTAAAAGAGATGAAGATCTAGGAAAATTTGATGCTAGAAGTGATGAAGGAATATTCTTGGGATACTCTACTCAAAGAAAGCATACCGGTGTTATAACAAGAGATTAAGGAAGATTGTGGAAAGTACAAATGTGAAGGTTGATGAAGGTATTGAAAATCCCTCAAGGTTTTATGAATATGATGAAGATGATCAAAATGATGTCTTTGTTCAAGAAGTCCAAGCTCCCTCTGAAATTTAGATTTAGACTGATCCGGTAAATTAGGAAGAAGAGATAAGTTTGAATGAACCTATTCAAGAATCAGAAGTGCAAGAAACTCCCAAAGTTCCTTGGTATGTAAGACTGAATCATTCTGAAGATCAAATCATAGGTGATAAAAGTAAAGGTGTACAAACAAGAAGAAGGATTGCTTAAGGATCAGAAGAGTATTGTATGATTTCAAAGATTGAACCTAAGACAGTGAATGAAGCTTGCAATGATGATAACTGGACTAAAGCAATGGAGGAAGAGATTATGCAAATTGAGAAAAATCACACTTGGGATCTTGTTCCCAGACCTAAAAACAAGAATGTGATTGGAACCAAATGGGTCTTCTGGAATAAATTGAATGAACATGGTGAAGTAGTTAGAAACAAAGCCAAATTGGTCTACAAGGGTTACTCCCAAGTAGAAGGAGTTGATTTTGAAGAAACTTTTGCTCCGGTGGCAAGAATTGAAGCAGTCAGATTATTTCTTGCTTTTGCTGCCTTCAAGGATTTCAAAGTATATCAGATGGATGTCAAATCTACCTTCCTAAATGGTGACTTGGAAGAAGAAGTTTACATTGAGCAATCGGATGGATTTCAATTGTCTGATCATGGTGATATGGTCTGCAAATTTAAGAAAGCACTATATGGACTCAAGCAAGCTCCAAGAGCCTGGTATGAAAGATTGGATAAGCACCTTTTGAAGATTGGTTTCAACAAAGGTACTGCTGATAGTAATTTGTATTTCAAAATTGATCATGAAAATATCTTGATTGTTGAAGTGTTTGTTGATGATATCATTTTTGGAGGAACAGATAGTATGTGCAAAACCTTTGCAAATCAAATGAAAAGTGAATTTGAAATGTCCATGTTTGGGGAAATGAATTTCTTCTTGGGTTTGCAAATCACTCAAACAAAGAAAGGAATCTTCATTTCTCAGACCAACTATGTGAAAGAATTGTTGAAGAAATTTGGGATGGAAGACTCAAAACCAATGAATACTCCCATGGCAACCAGATGTAAACTGAGCAAAGATGATGACTCTCCTAAGGTTGATTAGAAAAAGTACAGGTCAATGATTGGAGGACTATTGTATCTCACTCAAACTATACCTGACATTATGAATCTTGTTGGTCTTGTTGCTAGATTCCAAGCTAATCCTAGAGAATCTCATGTCATGGAAATCAAGAGGATTTTTAGATATCTAAAATGGATAGTTGAGTATGGATTATGGTATCCCAGAGATCACGAATTCTCTCTTCATGCATATACAGATGCAGATTGGGTAGGAGATGTGGATGACTAGAAGAGTACCAATGGTGGAGCATTCTTTTCAGGAAAGAGATTAGTTTCTTGGCTGAGCAAGAAACAAGAGGCAATATCTCTGTCCACTGTAGAAGCAGAATATATTGTAGCAACAGTTAGTTGCACTTAAGTATTGTTGATGAAGCAAATGCTAAGAGATATCAGAGTGGAGTATGAAGAACCTATCACAATCTTCTGTGATAATTCAAGTGCAATTAACATATCAAAAAATTTAGTGTTGCACTCAAAAACCAAACATTTATCCATCAAGTTTCACTTTTTGAGAGAGTAGGTGAACAAGAATGAAGTCAGATTGGAGTTTGTGCCTTCCAAGGATCAGATTGTAGATATTTTTACTAAACCTCTACCTAAGGACTCTTTTGAGGATCGCAGGGAGAAGTTAGGGGTTATTACCCCTCCGGTTCTGAATTAAGGTGCACTAATGTGCATCAGTCTAGTGGATCTCACAATCATATCCTGTGGTCTGGATTGATGTTTGGGAAGCTACTACTCAGGGGGAGCAGCTGGTATAATTATGAAATAATGCAAGTATGTGCCCTTTGCCATTGATGTCAAAGGGGGAGAGAAGATATGTGAAAAACAAGTAGTTGCTGATCAAAGGGGGAATAGTAAAGGAGGAAAAGACATGTGAATGGTTGTTGTTGATAGGGGGAGTTATGTCAGTATGGAGAAGTTCTTGTCTTGATGGTTAAAACAATTTTTCACATCATATGTTGCCATCAATGACAAAGGGGGAGAATGTTGCAAGTATGGGCCTAACCAGTGTTGTCATTGATGTCAACATACTCCTATTGCAATGATGATAAGGATTGGATGAGCTATGTACTGAGGATATTGAGAAAATTAGTCCTAATCAGGAACATAGAGGATCAGTGGAGACAGTGAGGTAAAGATCCTAGCTAAGATGAAGATTAGAGGATATGCTTCAAAGGGTTTACAGATATGTGTCTTAATATGATCCAGTAAAGATTTTAGAGGTCTGCATGAAGATATGAAGAAGCTATGGCCACTTAAGTAAAACCAGTTCCAGCAGGTGTTTAGAGGTGACAGAGCATCAAAGATAGGTCTTGTACGATCCGGAAGTGCAATACCTTGTTCTGCAGATTCTGTGGAGTATCTAGGAATCCAATGTGAATTTACAACTTAATTGGTTCATAGTCTAGAGGTCCACAAGCATCTATTTCAATGTGACAGTGATGATAGACTGTGTTCTTGAGGTTCTGGTTGAAGGAGAAAATGATTTTAGTAAACAGAAGTAGTGTGGATGTTCTTGGTGATTCAGGCAAGCTTGTGGAGGTCTTTGGATTGTGTCCAATTCGTGTTGAGGGTCTGCATTGAAGATTAAGCTCATAATTGAAGAATTACTTCCAAATGATGGTGTTCTTCCTAAGTCTGGCTGACCAGATGGGTTACATATCCTGCGGATGATCTTGAAGATGTTCTGTGAAGAATGGTGTTTTCCTAAAGAAAGATTGAAGACTCATATCTGTGTGGCTGACAGTGTATTGATCCACATGAAATCTTTTTGTAATTAGTCATACTGTATTTAGGTAATTGCTCTATAATGTTTTCCGACTTGGATGATTATCCCTAAGTTGATGTCTTGTATAAATAAGGAGTTGTAAAGTCATTTTAAATGTAGGTGATGAGGCAGTGGTAAAGAGGAGCAAAGTGAAAAAGATAGAGCAGAAGTATTAAGCTTAAATGGAACTGACTCAAGCATGGTGAAGATGCTATTCTTTAGTTCAAGTATGTAAATTATTCTATAGACAGTGTGTCTCTTGTAGGCAATGGGCCTCTTGTGAGCAGTGTGCTCGGGCAGTAAGCCCTAATTGGCATGTACCATTTTGTTCTTCCTATTCTTCTAATAGAGAATACAATCTTGGGTTAGTCACCCCATGGTTTTTCCCTTAACTAGGTTTTCCACATCAAAATCTTGGTGTCTTATGTGTTTGTGCTCTTGAATTATTGCATTATGTTTCATGATTGATTTATCAGTATGCTGCTGAATTAAGTAAAGAATTTAAGTGATTAATTGGAACAAAATTTTGGACAACTGATTCACCCCCCTCTCAGTTGTTTGTCCTAAATCTAACATTTTCTTTCCAAAATCAATGTGTTCAAAGTAATATAATTTGAATCTTTTCTTAGTTCATGAACTCTTGTTTTAGCTGAAAAGAAAGTTTCGGTCTTAATCCATTGTGAAGTATTTTGGTTATTTTTCCAATTTGTGAACTAAAGGAGGCACTGGAAAACCTAGTTTGTGAGTTTGATAGTTTTTTGAAAGGCGGAAGCACCAAAAATAAGATGAAAAAGTTTTAAATAAAGTAAAGTTCAAAAGTTTCAAACTTTGCCAAATTTTCAAAAATCAAGAGATTGTATAGTTCTCAAACTTGAAAATTCACTAAAGAGAGGTTCGTGTGTTAAATGCTTTGTTGAAGTACTAAAAAGCTTCTTCTTGCATTTATTTTTATGATTTAAAGGAAGAGAGGACTTGAAGTGACCTAACTTTGGCTATAAAAGTATGTTTTTTCAAGCTCATTTCTATACTTTTCTTTCAAACCTATGTTTCTCATCAAAGGAAGAAGTCATTTTCATGATTTCCACCTCCTATTTTCTATCAACTCAAGCACATTCACTCAATTCACCATTATTGAGGGTTACTTTTGTAAATTGCCATTTCTTTTCTTATGAGTTATTGCTTACATTAAATTTTTCTTAAACCACAAAAGTTTCCCATCATGATTTTTTATGAGGTCTATGTATTTCACACATCACAAACTCCCAAAAAAAATCCCCCTCCTTGGGTGCATACCAAATTATATTGAGATTTGTTGACTATTTAATTTGGTGGTTATTCAAATCATTGACGATGAAATACAAATATCAGGGTTTTGATGTTTCAACTATCATTCAAAATCATCTTGTAGAAGTAAAGGGCAATGATCTAGGACATATCAATTTGAAAGATTTTTGGAAGAGAATTAATGAAAATCCTAGAACCATGTAGGAGGTTTCCCACTAGTAGTATAGTTCCTGGACTTAGTTCTCGCCTATATATGGAATTATCATCTTGAATCTAGAGAAGTGAGGTTAATAAATGGAAGAGTGATGGAAATACTAGATAGCACATCCTTGAGTACTACTCTTAGGTTACTAGTAAGAGAAGAATATGTAGATATGTTCGTACAACAAGGATAGAACTACTATGCTGATAAAAAATATCTATGTTTGAACAACATCACCAAGCATTGGTTAAAGAATGAGAAAAAGGGAAAGTCACAAATTCTAAAAATATCGCAAAGATAACATATTAAAGAGTACATTTTAGATATGACTAATCTACTCCATAGAGTAGTGGGAGATAAGGATACTGCTACTTTCAAAACTTGGATGTACCAGTTTATTATAGTCATTTGTTACTATTCTCAATTTATGGAATGGGGTAAAATGATTAGTGATCACATTCATGATCAATTGGCAAATTTCCAAAAGAAACAATTGTTTATATGTACTCCTATTTCTTCTATGCCATTGCTTCTATAGATACATGGCTTAGTTTTAACACTATTGGAACATATACAAATGTGACTCATATATATGATTATTATCCTCAACTACAAGAAAAATACGGAAATAAGGATTACAGGAGGGTAAATGATGCATTTCGTATGCTCAATGTACAAGAAGAACTGATGATAATCCTAAAATAAGAATTTCTCCTTAAGTAGCTTAGCTTGTTATGCAATTTTGTATATATTTTATTCAATTTGATAAATTCACATATACGATGATTGGAGGTTTAGATAATACTCCATATAAACTACTTAGACATGCCACTGACTATATCATTTTCCTAGAGGTTTACAAGAAAATGAGTGAAGCAAGTAAAAAGAGCCATGAGAAGAAGAGAGGAAGATATCCTTTCCCTATTCATTTGACATACATTACATGCAAATCTTATATTGATGGTTTAAATGTGGACAAGATCTTATCAAAATTCAATTTTCACCCCTTTACCACTAAACTGTCATATGATAGTAAGAACTATGTCAAGGATAATTTGTATACAAGAACTTCTTATGGACATTAGTCTCATTTAGAAAACTATTGGGAAGATTTTATAGATGAACATGAAGTTAGAATGTGAGATTGGATGAGACAGATAGTAGATCAAATCAAGGCTTTCAATCTTGGATGGGATGTTCTTGACATAGTGGATGATGAAATTGACATGATGGTTGAAGCTTACTATACTATTCAATCAAAGCCTTTTCCCAAGGTTAGGTGGTTTGAAAAGGAGGTCATAGATATAAGGGAGAGGTTTATATTCATGTTGAACAAAATTTAGAGGTGGTTAAATGCCAAGATCACTAATCATACTACAACTAAGCCATCACAAAGAAAACATGCTTCAAGGAAGTAAAAGCTAGTTTCAGGTTCTACTTTTGAACAACCCCTACCAATGTATATACTACTAGGTCTAGGACTACCTCTAAAAGAGGTGTTGATGATGAAGATCCTTACAAGGAAGAAAATTTGAAGAAACAATGTGAATTCGAAGAAGAAGGTCCAAGGAAAAGGTTGGAAGTGAAAAGAGTTGTAAAATAGAGGGAGATGGTGTAGAAACACAAGAACCTACACAATATTAGAAATAGGTAAATCCACATGTTCCTATTCCCTCTCCACTTTAGATAAATCTATCTCCTCCTCCTTTACCACAAGCTAATCGTAATGTAGTTCCTCCTCCACTATTGGTACCCAATACCAATGTCAGTCTTTCTCCTCCATATTTCCCTCCATAACAACAGACAATATGCAATATAGTTTTTGATTCAATTTCCAATGCTAATTTACCCCCTTAGTTCTTGATAGCCAAATAGTCCTACCATCACCATCTTGGCTAAAAGAAACTATTGGAAGGAAAATAAAATATACTCAAATGGTGGATCTTAGTTTTGATGTGGTAGCCAGATTATTTCAAGCTACCCATTAGCCAAGGAAAACTCAAAGGATGTATTAAATGATGGTAGATTCCTCCTCAGGAAAGTAATATGTGGAAATTTCTAAATCAATTGTTGATAAAAATGAAGAAGTTATCATTGAGCTGGATCTCAATGTAAAAATATAGCCTCCTACATTTGAGGGTGATATACACAATGTCAAGTTATCAATTGATATCTTAATTAAGAGATTGGGAGAAGAGAGAAAGGAGAAGGAACAATTGGAAGAAAAAGCATAGGTACATACTTCCTATATTAAATCTATTATTGATACCACTTCTCAGCCATTGGATGCTTCAGTTGTAATTCCCACAAAAGTACCTCCCTAGGGGATAAGCTCTGATATCATTGATAAAATCAATAAGTTTCAAGCTTGTGGAAGAGCATCTGATGCTTGGATTAAAAAATTGATTATGGATAGATTATTGAGCATTAAGGAGGCAATGAAACTTTATGAAAATATTTTAGCCAAAAAGAAATAAATTAATTTTGATATGCAATTAATCATGAAGGAGGAATGTGTTAATGGTTATTGTCAAGGATTTGGATGAGATGGTAAAAGTAGATGTAAGCATTTTGGTTTCTGAAAAGGTTGTTAGGAAACTTGAAGAGAATGAATCAACCAAATGGTTGACTATGATTGAATCGAAGATGTTGGTTATAAAGCAATCTTTGGCAGAGTTTTAAAAGATGATCAAATTTTGTGATTCAGTCTTGCTTGATATCAGAGAAAATTGTTTATCCATTGAAGCTGACATCCTTGATGAAAATGAAGCCAATTAGGTTGAAGTTGGAGTTGTTAAATAGAGTTTCAAATAAATTGTCTTAGATATGTTGAGAAAAAAGGACACTATTAATGGAAACACAATTGAAAAATTGTGTAGCTTATCCACCTATCTTGTTTCTTTCAGAAAATAGATAAGGGAATTCCATAAGAAAATTGGAGAAGTAGGTGGCACACTATCTATGTGGAAGATTCATCTCAACACTATGACAATTCCAAATGGGAAGGCCATTGCTCCCACTATTGCAAATTTTAGGAACTTTCAAGCCAAGATGGCCACATCTCATTCGAAGTCTCTAGGAAAAGATCTTGTTGATGGTCAAAATTAGATGGTGGATGAAGACAAATAGAAAGATGCTTCATTTTAATTGTTTCTTTTTATTTCAAAATATAATTAATATTTTTCTTTGTAATCTATAAAATAGATTTTATTTTTTGTAAATAAAAACAAATGAAAAAAATGTTTGTTTTATCTTTTCTTTTTCAAGAAATGGTTCTAAACAAGAAGCGATTTCAAATGTAACCTATTTAAGGGATATGAGAGATTTTTAAAATGATCTTTTGGCATTTTATTTTCAAACCTGATCATTTTAAAACTTGGAAAAGGTTAACCTTAGATATTTATTGGCTTTTGATACTAATGTACAGTCATTGTAAAGATTTGAAAAGAGACTTTGGGTTCTGTTTACTGAATGAATACATAAATCTGGTGAACTTTGGGTAATATTTTTCTAATATTTATTAATTTTTCTTATGTTGGATTTACAATATTTGTGTCTAAGAAAACATTTCATTGAATCTTCATGAGATATAAATAACCGCTACATATATTTCTATTGTTCTTTATCATATAGGAATTCTAGTTCTTATGTCTGAGCATTCCTTGTGGTGATCCTTTATTAAAAATTTCTATTTTAGCTTCCATTGCTAATTTTTTCTCTTAGTGGGACTTCATGCTCATCTTATTAATTTTTTACAAAACACCTTTTCCTCTTTTAGGTTAAAAGCATACCCCAAAATTTCATTTTTCATCTGATAAGGGAGCTGCCATTTTAAATGTAGAGGAGGGTTTATAGTCTGATTGTAACTCATCCAACTGTTGATAATTTTTTTTTTATCACAAGGTGTGTCTTATTTTAAAATATAGTGACAAATCTATTAACCAACATGGTGAAATGAAGTCACTTTTACTACCACAGACTGCTAACAACTTACTTGCAAATATAAAGTAAATGACCAATTTTATGTCCTCAAGTATGATACCCTATTCTTAGGATGCCTAGGGATGTGCCTACATCAATCCAAGTGTTTGGATGTAATTCCACATCCTTAGTTGAGTCATCTTGGGATGTGGAACAAATCAATGTGTCACCCTCATTCCATTCCTTGTGTCTATGAGAGAATGGGATCATGGACTAGTGTTTGATATTTATCTTATAGGAAACTCCACTCTCTTGTATGAGTGTCATGGTGACTATGTCATGTGACATGTTTAAGTCTTCCACTTGTGTTTACATGCTTTGTGCATTGGCATTGTGTAACTTGAGTGTCATTGAATTCTATCATGACATTTTGAATGTGTAGGCATGTAATGTGACTTGCTAATGACACATTTACATCACAAAAAAATTATTCATCCAATTATATTGCTAATGTCTTGGATTAGATCGTGGGGCATTATAGAAAGAACCAAACGATAAAATAAATGATTATGTGCTTGTATTCCAAACTAAGATTGCTAACATGACATATTAAGCACCAAAAAATGATATTCAAGGTACATTTATTGATAGTCTCCTTTACAACATTAAAGAAAAAATTATTTTTAATACTTACAATTCATTTTTCAAATTTATGTGCTCGTTTATGTGAGTATGAGTTACAATTGAGAGATAACAATATCTTACACTATGGTATTTGTAACACTCTTTCTCATCCCCATAAGTTTCAATCTTGAAGCCAAAATCCCAAGTTCATGGAAGCAATGGGGTGGATTTAAACACAGTGTGATCCTGTACACATAATATCAGTATTATAGATGACTCTCCTACCAACATTTTTAACCTAAAACCAAGGGAGAATAGAATATCCACTAGATTGTTGGAATATCTACATTTAGTGTAACAACTCTCTCAACAATAACTTATCACCTTACCTCCAATATAAATAATTTATACATCTAGATGCATCTCACAATATTTCAATGCTATTTCTTATTATGATTATTATTAGACAAATGGACATACTAATGTCAATGAAATAAGTATATAGTACCTCTAAATTAAAATCTCAAAATGTACACCAATCCCTTCCATATGCATCAAAATGATTAGTCTACTAAAGTGGAAGTGGATTATGAGGATTCTCCCAATCCTATTTATAATTATTATATTGGCTTTATCAAAAAATCTAAGACATGTACTATACTCAACATTAATGATAATAATGAGGATATAATATGTTACAAGCATCAAGGAAAAATATACATGTACTAGTGAGCATCAATGACACATAGTATGGTTGTGCTCTAATGAATATGATAATAGAAACAAAGAGTACCTTAAGAGAATCAATATGAATTTAAAACTACAAATGATACATCAAGTTGACAACATAAAGGTGTGTCACTTTTTGGCCTAAGTAGGACACACAAATCAACATTAGAAAAATATTTTTCTTTCAATTATAGAAATCATATCATAAAGAATTTAAAAATAATATAAACTAATGATTTATTCAATATCTCCTATGCAAAAATTCTATTTTGAATTCTAATTTAAAAAATAAATAATTTAATTGATGTTTACAATATTTGATAATAAATTGTTTCTTATTCTTTATAGTATTTTTTTATGAGTGATATTTTCCCATAGCATGTAACTTGAGCTAGAAATAAAATATCTTCATATTTTTTAATTATAGATTACTAACACTGAAATCTAGGACATATTTTTTAATATTTTTTTCTACATTTTTAATTTTTTAAATGAGAACAGCTATTAATTTACAACACATTTTCCCATAACACTTAACTCTTTTAGTTTTGTTGAAAAAAGGACATCAATATGAAGGGTATTATTGTTTACATTTTTTCATTGTTTACTATTTTTCCACATGTGTCAAATAAAGGTTTTTATTTTTTAATAAACCTACTCTAAAAAAAATACCAATACAATAAATATTATTAAAATTTATATTTTTATAAAGCATATTCTAAGGGCTCTATTCATGCAAAAATTCATGTCATTGATAAATTTGTTTGATCATGATATGGTGCTCACCAACATAGAATAATTGGAGTGATACTTAACTATGCCATAAAATAAACTACGATGAGAATTGTAGAGAGGAGCGAGATGAATGCCTTTAGATGAGTGGATCTTAGCTACGATGTCAAGGGAATAACATAGGAGAAATATTTACTACAAGACAAACCTGGAAAGTATCAAGGCCAAACAAATGAATGCTTCTATCATCATGCAAGGGCTCCTAGATAGCTTTGAGAAAAGAATTTTCAGTCAAAGTAATGGGTAGAATGGGAACAAAAGGCATGCTTCCTTCTTTGGAAACAAGTAGAGGAACAAATGGTAGGTAGCTAAGGCACTTCCACCCCATGCAGACTTCTTTTTGATGAACAAGTCTATTCAATAGAGATAAATGCCAACAAAATTGAGGGATTCTGGCTGAGTTAGGAGGTGAAATGAGGAGTGGTACACCACATTGGGGAATACAAGGGGGAAAAGAGGGATAATTCATCAAAAATAGAAACACCCCTTATCATACAAAGAAGACTAGATTACATCCTGACTACAATAGAGAATAGAATAACGTCCAGTTTAGGAGTTGGATCACATAACACTATTGACCTAACCAACCATCCAAGAATCCCCTAGCTTCACAACAACTGGAGGAGATACAAGTTCAAATTCAAGATGCAGTTCTTGAGGGAAGGAAAAAAAACTCAAGGAAATAGCAATAATCTGTAAGTTTTGGAAAAATCATATCCCTTTGCTTGATTTACATGAGTGGATAGTCCAAAACTAGCCTCGATTTGAAGAGTTAATAGATTTAGATAAAGCTTTCTTTGTAGTCATATTACCCACAAAGGAAGATCAAGAGATCATTTTAAATAAATGATTAGTTTTTGAAGGGTGCAGGGCTTTACTACCAACCTTGGCAACCAAACTTCAAGGCTACCAAAGTTGAACTCACTTTTTTTCTGTTCTAGATAAAACTTAAAAATATCCCTTGGAGTATAGAGATGTAAATATATTAAGACTAATTGGGAGCTCCATAGGTAAATGCCAAAGGATTGAGGAGAAACATGTGAATAGTCTTAAATGAATCTTTAGACCATGTATTCTCCTTGAGACTAAGAGGGACTTTCTAGAAATAGTTACATTACAAACATCTGCATGCTTTTGGGAACCAAAAAAAAAAATACTATGAAGGTCCCAAGCTCAGATGTTCTTACTACAAAGATTTTAGTCACATTGAGTGCAATAATTTTTTTCCAGAAGATAGAAGGGAAATTTACCAAAAAAAGAAGTCCAAAATCTATATAAGGCAAATGACATGGAAATGGAAAAAAGAAATGAGAAAACCTCAAAGGGGATTGACAAGAATGATAACATTTTTATAGAACATAATCTAGGGACCGTCACACAAAGTGACGCCCTCATCCCAACAAAAACTATATTGGAGGACTCCTTCAATTAGATAGAATAGGACTTAGGGAGATTAGTAGACCTTCAAGTGTTAATATTAACCTCTCCTATAGGGGAAGACTTGGGCATAGAAAATGGGATTTCTAGAAATTTGATGTAGAAGTGACAAAAAAACCCAGATGTCATTAGAGATATTTCTATAGAAGAGGTAGAAAACTCAAACATGTCCATAAGAGCCATATTAGATGCAATTGTTGCCAAAGTAGGGAATAACATTTTTTATGACATTGATGAAGAGGTGTTGCAAGAGAAGATGGCAATAGGACACACGCCAAAAATTGGTATTTATCAGACAAATTTTGCAAAGGAAAAAGAAACCACCATGCCAGGACAAGTTAAGAAGAGTCATAGAATGAATTACTACAAGACAAAGTAGGAGATAGTTGCAATCAACCAAACCATAATAGAAAAAACCTTAAGATCAAGGAGAGTGGATTGCTCTCCTCACCTGAAATAAAGGTCCTCTTGTGAAATGTTAGGGGCATAAATTCTAGTAACAAAAGATGCCTCATCAAGAGACAAATGGATGAGGTGAAAGAAAATATTGTATCCCAATTGGAGAATAAAATCTGCAAAGAGCAAGGTAAGCTAATCTTTCAAATATTGGCTAGCTAGGAGGCTACCACAAATTTGGCCTATGGTGCCTCTGGTGGATTTGTCTTCAAGATGGAGACCCTAGCAGAGTAGTAATGTGTATCATAGACCGCTTGGAAAATTCCTTCATTGGACAAAATTCTATTCAAAAGAACTTTATCCCATGGCAAGGGAGGGTGCTAGATTTCTATATTGATATACTAGGATGTATGTGATTTGTTTTCTCCAACTCATGACATTTAGTTTTAAATTAGCTTTTTTTTTATTGGGTTCTCAAGAATAATTTCTTAATAGCACCCTTTGCCAAGGGGGCACACCTGGCCGCATTCATAGTTTTTCACTAGGAGAAGATAGAAGTATACTCTCACTTGGAATCAACTTCTCAAACCATGTTATGTCATGGTCAATCAGTTTGCCATGTCTGATCTCTCACTTAGTAGGGGTTGGTTTTAAGGTTGGTCAATGACCTTTCCAAAACCTGATACCTCCACCTTTGTGAGAATTAATACATGGAAATATACATTTCATATCAAGTGATGCAGATAGGTGATCATCTCAAATTGATATCTCAGGTTAATCGCTAGCTACCAACTCACATAAATGGTTCTCAATGTGATGTTTGAAACAGATCCCTCTCAACAGGAATTTAGGCATTTATATCCTTCATCTAGTGTTTTGAATTTTAATTACAGTATCTCCTAGTTGTGGGTGAGGACTCATGACATTCACCACCAGGTTTTTTCGATCATAGGCTCATCCTTCTTCCTAGGCTTTTACAATTAATAACCACTTCTCTAGCCATGTGCTCCTACTGTTTTGACAAAGGACTGAATTAGGGCACATTTATTTCTAAATCTGGGAAGATGATGAAGGATTTCCTTTTAAATTCATTTAAGAACTATTTATGGAAAGGAGCATGTCTCATTGTTGTACAGATTTGGAAGTCACCTCCGTATCCAAAAGGCCAATTTGATGGTACCAAATGACCAATCTATCTTCACTTAGGGAACGTTACATATTTATAAGTAATCTGTGATATAATTAACCATTCAAAATTATCTTCTTAACATTATAGATTTATGATGTGGCACAACTCAAACACTTCAAATGCAAAATATGCAATAAATATAAATCCTCAATTTATTTAATTCAAACTTGTAAAAGCTTACATAAATCTGCAACATTACAAAAAACAAACTCATTACATTTGGCCTTCCATGGCTTCTCATACAAGAATCTCTTTTTTTTCCCTTCCTCCAAAAATTTGCCAAAAAAACCTCCTTCAAAATTTGCCAAAAATCCTTTTTTATAATTATTCCACAACCACCATTTTCTCTCTCCTCCAACTCCCACACCCAAATTGGGAGAATCCTTTTTTTTTTAAATCATAAAAAAATAATATTAATTTCTCAATAAAATCCACTCCCACAATTTGCTAAAAATAAGTGACAACTCAAATTCCCACTCCTAGAAAATATCTTTAAACTTGGAAAAAGATAAAAGCCACACAACTTGGGCATCCAAATTAGCCATGCTATAGTTGAGGGAATTTAATGAGTTGTCTCCACTTACAACTCCCCAAAAATCTACTCCCAAGATTGCCTTTTGATTTTCCACTTCAAATTGCCTTTATTAATTTTACACTCCAAAATTGTCTCCTAAACAATCTCCCACTCCTAGATTTTAGCAACATTATTATTTTTACAATATTGTAATAAGGCCAATTTATTTAATATATTATTTAGGCCTAATATTGCATTTATTTTCCAACTTCTAAATTAGCAAACTATAGGAAATTAAAAATATTTTCTTTTTAAGTTGATGAGGATTGCCATTGACCATGGATGCTCCTACATCAATTTATAAATTTGAACATTAATAATTCAAGTAATCATTATAATTAAATTTAACATAGAAAATTATAAAAGTTCTTCAACAATCGAAATTGTCTAGATTTTTAATGATAAGGAAACCAATTTAGAATTAGCTTCTACTAATATTTGAATCTGAACTATAATTGAAATGCTAATTGGAAATCAAAATACCATTTCATATTTAAATGAACCATTATAATATGTCATATCAAAAAGGAACCAAATCATGTGATACCACATAGATACTTAAAAAAATATGAAGTAACATATACAACATTGGTAGACACTCTATTTTTTTTGGTATTTCAAATATTTTGTAAACATCTTTCAAAAGCACCTCTCACTAAAACTTACAAATCCTATATAAAAATGTTAATTTCAACCCGTCTTATTAATTTCATAAAAAAGTTAATTGGAAAACATAATTTTCAAATAAAAACAAATAGCCATCAAAATTAATACTTAAATTAGAAAAAAAATGCAATATCTTTAGTTATTGTAAAAGTTAAATCGTAGCTGAGATATTCTTAAACATGAAATGATTTAATAGTTCTAATGCAAGTTTAAACAAATACTTATTCTTCATTGCTCTAGCTCTCATTAAACTCCTTTGCATTACCAAAATTAAATTAAATTTGCATTGGTAAGGATCTCTTTACCTATGTCACTACATATTGAATGATCTCCCATTGTAAGTGACATCTCTCCTCCATTACCTACTCCCCAATCTCTTGCATATTTACTTCCTTTATTGTCTATGGCAGAGAAGTTGTGAGAATTATTCACTATTTTATTAAATAGGACCATGCCCAAAGGAACTCATAACTATACCCCCTCTCTATCATTTCCTCCCTATCCCACCCTCCTTTTAGACACTATTGTGAAGTATTCTTGAAGTAGCACATAACCTCCCTCCCCCTCTCTCCCTCCCAAATAAACACATAACTATTGTTACCAATTTTTCACTTACAGCTCAAATTGGTAGAGATGGAGTACATTCATTTCTTTCTAGGATGAAAAGTTATTAACATTTGTCTGCTATATTGTTTTGCATAGTTTAGAGTGCTTGAAAAAGAAAAGGGTTTGAAGTTTTATCATTACACAAAAAATTAGTTTATCATTCATTGCTTTGCAGAAGATTCATCATGGATAAGAGTTATTTCATTAATCACATTACAATGGTCATTCATTTTACAAATGAGATATACCAAACTGAATAAGCATTGCATTAAATGAAAGTAAGAGAGATCAAATGTCCCACACAAGCTGTGGGAATAGATGAACTAGTATAAACATAGGAAATACACTATGTATCTAAAGATAAGAAAGGGAAAGAGCATATCCATCATTTACTGTTTGGAATCTTGAGTTGATCTTGATTGCAACTAGCTCCTCCTCTTCCCTGATCTCTGAATAAACCTATACCATGACAAGAGAGATTGTTAGAGCTCCAGATATGGTTTCCTACGTGCCTATCAACAGAAACATAATACATTGCCTTTGATGTACTATATTAGATAATTAAATCATCCATATGTAGGAGAGCCTGAAAAAATGAAACATCATTGAGCTTCACTATTTTAATCTAATATGTTTGTTTCCTGTGCAGGTATAGGTGAAATCATGTTGCTGATCTAAAGACATCATAGCATGTAGTGTAAAGTGGGCTCCCACAAGGGTTAAGCCCAGCATGCTACCCCTGAATTTCAGGAGGGAATAATTCAAATTCATTATGCTCAAATAGAACATATTCAATTGAAGGAAGTGTTGCATTAAGATAGTGCATGAGCTTCAAGCTTAATGCCCATCCATGATTGTCAATTCAAGTATTATGAAATGAGAACCATGAATGAGCATTAAGCTCTTTTTGAGACTGCCCAATGATCTGAGTAAGAGGCATTGTCACATCATGGTTACATTCATTGTCTATCTCATTATCATTTGTATGCATTCAAGACATTCAATAATATTTTGGTCTCATCATGTAGCCTTTTAGATGAGGAAATAATTCAAATAACGGCCATGACATAATGCAACCCTTATTAAGTGCATACATGTTCAAGACAACACTCTTGTGCTAATCAGAGAATAATCAAGGCATCATATAAAGTGTAATCACAGGAGAAAGGTATGTTGTTCAGAAGAAAATCAGATTAAGTAATCTCCAAGTATGCATTGCAATGTTAGGGTAGATACATCATAAAAGAGAGCAACCACTATTGTCAACTATGGAGTTGTGAAACACTAATCCACTTTTTATTTTAGCTATCACTATTTCAATCATGCTTTTGGTAATGCTCAGAGTTGGAGTAAAGATACTATGTTACCATAAGATGTTGAAATGGCTACCATATGCCTAGTAATAAAAAATCTCATTCAGGTCCTCTTCAAAGAAAATAATTGGACAGCCATACAACAGTCATCACCTTTCTCATCATCTACAATACAAATTAGGTGTTATGTTAACCTTTTGGTGTGTAAAGAAAGGTCATAAATTATAGATGCAACTATAGGAGGTAGCACATGAAGTTGTAAGTTATACACATAAATATCTCTGCCATACAGTGAGTTTGAGGACATGTGAATGAGTCACTATCACAGTAAACAAAGATGAGCACTTAAGACTATTTGGAGGGGATATATATAGGCTGCTACAACTACAATTGGTAGTGTCATGTCATCATAAGGACAAAATAGTCATGTATGAACATATCAGTTGAACAGATAAACAAAAGTGCCATAATGATCAATAATGTATGTATTATGTTGCAGTCATCAATGGTAATTAGAGTGAAGGCTTTTCTTCAAACCATCGAAGAGCTTTTCTTCAAACCATCGAAGAGCTCCATGTCAAAGATATATATAAAATGAAAAGTACATAGAATGAAACCCCATCTTTATATAAGCAATAAACCTTCAACCACAGTCTAATGCAATACTTAGAATGAAAGGAGCTATTCATTTCATAAATCTTGCATTTTATTATCATTAATCAAGTTCTCTTGAGACAAAGAAAAATACAGGTAATGCTGAAATGTGTATTTTCCTCACGAATGCCAAAATCTACATGCATTTTGAAAAGAGCATAGATATAGGAAAAGAGAGAGATTCAAGCTCAGGCAAGTCAAAGGATTACACAGAGGTAAATATAAATCTCAGAATGTGTTATGGGTTCATGAAGACTGCAGCCGTAAAATATGAATTTTCTTCACAGGTGACAAAAAATCCATGTCAATTTAGGGTATCATAGGTGCAGAAGGGAAGGTAGGGTTTTAAGTGTATGCAGGCTCAAGTGGATATTTAGAAGTGAACAAATGTGTAGATGTAACCGCAGCCTATAAAAATATAGTGATTTCATAATGTCTCAGACAGAGGCTTTCATATCATCCTTGCAGCATAAAGGAAAACAATGCATTTATTTCCAGTTTCCTAAGCTCGTATTGAGCATTATATCACAAAGAAATCACAGAGAATATAGAACTCAAGAGGAGAAGACTTACCATCATTTGGTATGAAGGATTGTTTTCAAGAGAAACAGCCTGTCAAGCTCAAACCAACCTCTCATGATGACCTCAAAGTAGAGGAGGGATAAAAATAATGAAACAAAATGAAATGTATCATAAAAACTATGAGGACCGTGGCTTAAAATCCAAAGATTTGTATTTAGAGTTAAAATCTAGTTCAAATCTATGAAATAAGGTATTTACCTTGTTATTTTCTGTCAAAATCTTCAAGAGATTGCTCACAAATAGCAGAGAATGGAAGATCACAAGCTCAAACCCTAACCCCATGGCGGTTGAGCAGTAGAGTGAGTCTTCTTGAAAAAATCATAAAGTGAAAGTGAGACCAAAAATTTAGGGCCCATTTGGTTTTGTGTTTAGGGTTTCCTCATATGCCCTAACTCGACTTGTCATTTTTATCACATTGTTTAAAAATTTAGATGCCTTAACTAATACCCCTTGTGGTATTGTGTTCACCTTGCATATACCTAGTCTTGATGACTTGGGATGTTTTATGGCTTAGGTCCCTTTGCCACATATGCCCAATATGCCAAGTTAGGATTTTTTGGAAAACAAATGGAGGACAGACCTTAGGCATTTTTCTTATCTTTTCTAAACATTAAATAATGCCTCCGAAAACTTTTAGGATTTTTATAGAAAATCAAATGCCCAAATAGAGAAATGCATCATACTTGGCTAAAGAAACATATAAGCCTTGTATTGTTTTTGCAAAGAATCAAATCGAGACAAATTAGGAGATAAAACTGCAAGATCTATTGTAAAACAATATTAAAGAAATACTTTTATAAATTGCTTTAATAGTTGTTATTAAATGTAGTTAAAGCAAAGTGAATATAGATCAAATATTTCTTTTCTAGATTTGCTTTCTTTTGGGTGAAATTGAGGAAAATATGGACAAAATGGAGCTTTTATTGATCAAGTAAAGCCCAATTTTGACGAGATTTTGGTGGTACCACTTGGGATAGTATTTTGGCATCTTTTCTCTTCAATTTGGAGGCATTTCAAAGACTTTTTTAGAGGCTTTTCTGTGGAGATCGAAAATGGATCAAACTTGCTATTTTAGGAAGATTTCTTAGCTTTTTTCTTGGGAGATTTTTGTAGATATAAGGGGGAGAAAGATTTAGTTTTTAGGGAGTTTAGATTGTTTATTTCTTTCTGGCCCATTTGTAGAAAGCTTTGCAAGCTCAAAATTTGTACTCAGAGTTTCTTTCTGTATACTCCTTTCAGATTAATAAGACAACAGAGTTTTCCTTTCTCATTCATTTTTGTCTCATTTTATAGTATTGATTTGATGTTTCACTATGATCATGAAAGTCAGATCCTTTGTTATGTCTCTTTATTGAAAATTTATGTGTAGAAGTCTCATGTGATGCAGGTTGTATGTCAAGTTTAATTGCAAGCCTCCATACAAATCACTCATGTGTTGCATGTTTCAAGTGAGATTGTGAAAGTAAATATTCTAAGAGTTTGATTGTGAGTAAAAGCATTAAAATAAGTTAGAGTTCTGGTGAATCATCTTTAGGTTGTAGGATTTTCATTTTTAGTTTTCCTCCTAACCCTTTCGTCGGAAGGTCTTTTAGATTAGGTGATCTACCAGAGGAACCAACCCGCTCTGAAGGTTCACTCCAATTTTTAGGCAACCCACAGGCCTAGGAGTGTTCCCATGTATCAACATGTAGCTAAGTTGATAGCTTAGCATTTGGGTGCATACTTTATTGATAACAGTTTTTGGCACACCTGGTGGGATAGTTTAAACTCTCACAGTTCAAAGCTTATCATTTCATTGTCAGTTCTTGGTGTGTGCACCAATAATTTTAGCCTTTGGAGGCACATTATTCAAACACATCTAGAAACTCCAAATCAAGATCTACTAGTTTTAATAGATCAAGTGATGGTATGTTTCAAAAAAATTATTCTTATTTGCATCTCTTCATATGAGTAGAAATGTCCATTTTTCATAGTCAATATGTATACCCACCTCCATACTATGAAAATACTATCAACGAACCTTCTTATCAACCATATCCAAGCAGCCACAATGTTGGTTTTAGTCCAAATAACTCTACTACAACAAGCTACCAGCTTACTCAAGATGCTTACCACCCATCACCCTTGCCCAATCTTCAAATCAGCCTCAGAATCCTGAAATTATGGATCTTAGAGACATTATGTTAGACTTCAACAAGTAGATGGATGAACAGAGGGGGAAAGAGATCAATTTTCAGCTAGAAGGATGTTCTTATTAGGCTTATCCCCATGGGAAAGAAGTTTTTGCTCATCAAGCCAAACTTCATAGGCAAGAATTGAAGGCACAAGGTAGGCAGTTTACAAAAGAGTTGTAGCTCAATAGAGGTAATTTGAGGAGAATCATGCTCAACATGCTTACCACCCACCCACCCCTTCTCAGCCTCCATATCAACTTTCATTTACTCAAAATTAGCTCCAAGAGAGTGAAAAGGTGGAGATTAAAAGCATAAAGGGTATGTTGTTTGACTTCATGCATGACTTCACAAAGCAGGTAGAGGAGATCAAGAGGTAACATGAGTGTAATTAGTAACAGGAAGAGATGGCTTATCAGGACTATCTCTATGAGCAAGGGGTGGAAACACAAAGGCATGAAGCCTAGGTAACTCCTGCCGTTCTAGAACAGCCTACTCAAGAGGAGGTTCATAAGTATAAGTTTCCAAGTTTTAGACAGGATGAGTCTCTTAGTGTTCCTCAAGTTGCGATTCTAAGTTTTAAGTAGAATAAAGTCCTTAATCCCTTAAGCCAACATCTTAATCCTAAAATACCAAGTTTCAAAAGCCTTCATCCCTTGCAAGTTGAGGAAATAATCATATTCAACCTAGTATAGTTGTAGATCAGCCCCTTGAGCAACATTTTTCCCCGCAAGGAATCCAAGAAGCTCCCCAAGTTTCCCTACCTGAGGAATCCAAGGTTGAACCCTTTGATCAAAATACCTTACTCTTCATCAAGGAGCTTAGAAAGGTAAATCCACTACGTTTAGCTTTTGAAGTTTACCGTTTGCAGTAGCAGAAGATCGAACAAGAAAAGACTTCTCCTGATGAATCTTTCAATGTTTTCACTAATGAGCTTCCTTGTTTTGTGGAAGATGATGAAATTTTTTTAGAAGATCAACCAGCACAACATGATATAAAGCAAGAGGTTGTTGCTAATTGTAACATTTTATTAGTTGAACACAAGAATGTGGCATGTGCGGAGAGGTTTGGTTCATTGGAATAGTAGAATATTGATGACTATTTTGAAGTATCCAGCTGGCACAGTGACGAAGAAGATCTAGAAAATCAGGAGCAACTACCACAAGAGATAGAGGAAGCTATAGTTGAAGAACGACAAATTCTAAATCAAGGAATGGCTGATAGTTCTCAAGTTTTGACTGATCTATTTAATGAACTACCATTTTTTATGGACGATGAAGAAAGCATATCTCAGATCACATCCATACCACAAGAAGAGGTTCAAAACTTTGATGTTTTGGTACCTCAAGAGGGCTATAGCAAGGCAATAAATAGTCTCTCTTCACAAGAAAATGGAAATGAGAATGAAGAAGACATGTTTTGGGATGACCTTTACCTCTTTGTTTCAAACTTGGACGTCCAATAATCATCTTTTGAAGCAGAAAGTGTGGAACAACAGCTCGAAGAGGCAAAAGGAGGTATCCAAACTTAAGATTTGATTGATTCATTTGAAGAACTTCCTTTATTTATTAGTAAAGATGAAGAGAATGTATATGAACTAACAAAGTTATAAAGTTCTGAGTAGCAAAAAGATGAAAGCCATTCAGACAAGGGGTTGGTTAGTGAGTGGGTAAATGAGAGCATCCTTATTTTGGATAGTCAAGAAATTGATGTACATGCAAACATTATTCAAATTGAGCGAAAGCATGACATTGCTTTTTGAGGTATGGCTCTTAATATTTTTCCAAGTTCTCAAGAAATCAGTCAGGAGGATACCTCAAAGCCTATAATGAATCAAGAAACTAATGATGGGTTTGATGAAATTTTGTGTACTAGTATAATTGATGAGTTATGTGCAAGGTTGGGTGACATGTTTTTAAATAATCTCAATTAGAAAAATGAGATTGAAATAGTGGGTAACTAGAAAGTAACCAGTAATAAAATTTTAGGCTTTATCCTTTCAATAGGATGTCCAATCAAAGATTTAGCCAAGAAGGATACCACTAAGATACAACCAGTTGTCAATCATCCCAATGATGAAATTGTAGTTGTAGGACAATAGACCCAACTCACCTCTTCATGCCAAATTAGTCATGTGCTTGATTAAACTCAAGAGGTGAGTGAGTTTGGTTATATTATTCATGAAGCATTGCAATAGCTTGTGGGGTATCTTCTTGTTTCCCACTTCTTATCAGTCATTTATAATCTTGCAAAACATCATATGTTGGTTAGAAGGGGAAGTTATTTTACAAAGCCAGTTAATGGGTTTGTTTGACCAGCTTCTTTGGCTAGTTAGAGTAGGTTAGTAGATTAGCATTGCTGTTAATAAGTTCTTTATGCACAATCCTTTTAGTTATTTTATTTCCCTAAGTGTTGCTGCACATGTTTTCTGGCCACCAGGGCCTTCTAGTTTGCTTTCGGTTTGGTTTTGTTTAGTTTTCTACTGTTGTTTGGAGTAGTTGGTAGCTATGTTTCATATTTTTTAAGTTTGAGAAGAGTAGAGTTTGACTCCATGCCCAATTAATGACTAAGGCAAGTAGTCTTAATGATTAGCAAGCAAGCATTTAGCAGAAATCACCAGAAATGTTACCAATTTTTCACCTACAACTCAAATTGGTAGAGCTGGAGTACATTAATTTCATTTTAAAATGAAAAGTTTTTAACATGTGTCTGCTATCTTGTTTTACATAATTTAGAGTGCTTGAAAAAGAAGAGGGTTCAATTTTATCATTAGAAAGAAAATTAGTTTATCATTCATTGCTTTACAGAAGATTCATCATGGATAAGAGTTATTTCATTTCACATTACAATGTTCATTCATTTTGCAAATGAGATTTACCAAACTGAATAAGCATTGCATTAAATGAAAGCAGGAGAGATCAAATGTCCCACACAAGCCGTGGGAATAGCTAAACTAGTACAAACATAGGAAATACACTATGCATCTGAAGATAAGAAAGGGAAAGAGCATATCCATCATTGCATGTTTGGAGTCTTGAGTTGATCTTCATTGCAGCTAGCTCCTCCTTGTCCTTGATCTTTGAATGAACCTATACCATGACAAGAGGGATTGTTAGAGCTCTAGATATGGTTTCCTACGTGCCTATCAATAGAAACATAATACATTGCCTATTATGTACTATATCAGATAATCAAATCATCCATATGCAGGAGAGCCTAAAAAAATGAAACATCATTGAGCTTCATCATTTTAATCTAATATGTTTGTTTCCTGTGTAGGTATAAGTGAAATCATGTTGCTGATATAAATACATCATAGCATGTGGTGTAAAGTGGGCTCCCACAAGGGTTGAGCCCAGCATGTTGCCCCTGAATTTCAGGAGGTAATAATTCATATTCATTGTGCTCAAATAGAACATGTTCAACTGAAGGAAGTGTTGCATTAAGATAGTGCATGAGGTTCAAGCTTAATGCACATCCATGATTGTCAGTTCAAGTATTATGAAATGAGAACCATGAATGAGCATTAAGCTTGTTTCAAGACTGCCCAATGATCTAAGTAAGAGGCATTGTCACATCATGGTTACATTCATTGTCTATCTCATTATCATTTATATGCATTCAAGACATTCTAGAATATTTTGGTCTCATCATGTAGCCTTTCAGATGAGGAAATAATTCAAATAAAGGCTATGACAGAATGCAGCCCTTATTAAGTGCTTACATGTTTAGGACAACACTCTTGTACTAATTAGAGAATAATCAATGCATCATATGAAGTGTAATCATAGGAGACAGGTATGTTGTTTACAAGAAAATCAGATGAAGTAATCTCCAAGTATGCATTGCAATGTTAGGGTAGATACATCATAAAAGAGAGCAACCACTATTGTCAACTATGGAGCTATGAAACATTAGGCCCCTATTTATTTTAGCTATCAATGTTTCAATCATGCTTTTGGTAATGCTCAGAGTTGGAGTAAAGATAATATGTTACCATAAGATGTTGAAGTGGCTACCATATGCCTAGTAATCAAACATCTCATTCAGGTCCTCTTCAAAGAAAATAATTAGATAGCAATACAATAGTCATCACCTTTCTCATCAGCTACAATACAAATCAGGTGTTATGTTAACCTTTCTAGTATGTAAAGAAAGGTCATAAATTATAGATGTAGCTATAGGAGGTAGCACATGAAGTTGCAAGTTATACTCAGAAATATCTATGGCATACAATGAGTTTGAGGACATGTGAATGAGCCACTATCATAGTAAACAAAGATGAGCACTTAAGACTATTTGGAGGGGATATATATAGGCTTCTATAGCTACAAATGGTAGTATCATGTCATCATAATGACAAAACAATCATGTATGAACATATGAGTTCAATAGATAAACAAAAGTCTTACAATGATCAATAATTTATGTATTATGTTGTAGTCATCAATGGTAATCAGAGAGTGAAGGTTTTGCTTCAAACCATCAAAGAGCTCAATCTCAGAGATATATATAAAAGGAAAAGTAAATAGAATGAAACCCCATCTTGATATAAGCGATGAACCATCAGCCACGATCTAATGCAATACTCAAAATGAAAGGAGGTATTCATTTCATAAATCTTGCATTATTTTATCATTAATCAAGTTCTCTTTAGATAGAAAGAAAAATACAGGTAATGCCAAAATGTGTATTTTCCTCACAAATGCCAAAATCCACATGCATTTTGAAAAGAGCATAGATACAAGAAAAGAGAGAGATTCAAGCTTATGCAGGTCAAAGGATTACATAGAGGTGAATATAAATCGTAGAATGTGTTATGGGTTCATGAAGACTGCAGCCGTAAAATATGAATTTTCTTCACAAGAGACAAAAAACCCATGTCAATTTAGGGTATCATAGGTGCAGAAGGAAAGGTAGGGTTTTAAGTGTATGCAGGCTTGATTGAATATTCAGAAGTGAACAAATGTGCAGATGTAACCACAACCTGTAAAAATATAGTGATTTCATGATGTCTTAGATAGAGGGTTTTATATCGTCTTTACAGCATAAAGGAAAACAATGCATTTATTTCTAGTTTCCTAAGCTCATATTGAGCATTATATCACAAAGAAATCAAGGAGAATATAGAGCTCAAGAGGAGAAGACTTACCATCATTTGGTATGAAGGATTATTTTCAAGATAAACAGTCTGTCGAGCTCAAACTGGCCTCTCATGATGGCCTCAAAGCAAAGGAGGGATAAGAACAATGAAACAAAACGAAATGTATCAAAAAAACTATGAGTATCGTGGCTTAAAAGCCAAAGATTTGTATTTACAATGAAAATCTGGTTCAAATCTATGATAGAAGGTATTTACCTTCTTATTTTCTATCAGAATCTTCAAGAGATTGCTCAGAAACATCAGAGAATGGAAGATCACAAGATCAAACCCCATCCCCATGGTGGCTGAGCAGCAGTGATAACTTTAAGAAACCTCTCCTGAAAAAAATATAAAATCCTGGCGAATCTTCCATTTTTTTGGAAAAAAATATTAATTTCTATTGGCAAATCTTTCCTTTTTTTGAAAAAATATTTAATTTTATTGGAAATTTTTTTAAATCACTAGAAATTTATAGAAAATTCTAGCGAATCTTTACAAAAAATAGTAAAATGCATTAGTTACCATGTCGAATCCTTCCTAAAAAATAAATTAAATTCCTATGGAAAAGTAAAGGCCTGAAGGTTGCAATGATTCTCTAGTTTAAGGTGTAGTTCTCATGTCTATAATTCATTAATTCCTTACTATTTTAAATCAAACATTAAGTATTTTAAATTGGCCCTAAATTAATTTTCACCACCATTGATTTTATTTATAATTTAATGGTTTGGGTTCTATTCCGTGGACCAAAATGTACCCATGGAGCTCCAATGCCCATGGGGCCCAAAATTGCATTTGGGACATTGATCTTAATGGAGATCAACGACCCAAATGCATTTTTGGGCCCCATGGGCATTGGAGCTCCATGGGTACATTTTGTCCCGTAGAATTTAACCCTAGCCATTAGATTATAAATTGAGATCAACAACCCAAATACAATTTTGGGCTCGATGGGCATTAGAGCTCCATGGGTACATCTTAACCCATGTAATACAACCGCAGTTAGATTATAAATAAAATCAATGATGGTGATTAAAAATTAGTGATATGGCCCTAAATAACCAATAATTGTCTAATATTATTGGCAAATTAATTTCATTTTCTACTAAAAATTATAAAATTTAGGCGAATCTGATCTAATTAGGTATCAGATATTGTGGAAAATTTTGAAGTTAAAAATTTTAATAAATTAAATATTTTGGTAATTTAAATAGGACTAAATAAAATTTTGTAAAAATGTGGCGATTCAAGTCACCTTATAGGTTATACTATTAGCCAAATTTTGAATCCCCAATTCCAACAATTAGCCAATTGATGAATATTAGCCACTAAAAAAATCACTGCTGAGCAGCAGAGCGAGTCTTCTCCAAAAAATTGCAAAGTGAAAGTGAGATGGAAATGTTAGGGCCCATCTGGTTTTGTGTTTAGGGTTTCCTCATATGCCCTAACTCAACTTGTCATTTTTATCACATTGTTTAAAAATTTAGATGCCTTAACTAATACCCCTCATGGTATTGTGTTCACCTTGCATATGCCTAGTCTTGATGACTTGGGATGTTTTATGCCTTAGGTCCCTTTGCCACATATGCCTAATATGCCTTAGGATTTTTTACAAAACAAATGGAGGACAGACCTTAGGCATTTTTCTTATCTTTTTCAAACATTCAATAATGCCTTCGAAAAATTTTATGATTTTTATAGAAAATCAAATGCCCAAATAGAGAAATGTATCATACTTGGCTAAATAAACATATAAGCCTTGTATTAGTTTTGCAAAGAATCAAATCAAGACAAATCAGGAGATAAAACTGCAAGATCTATTGTAAAACATTATTAAAGCAATGCTTTTATAAATTGATTTAATAGTTGTTATTAAATGTAGTTAAAGCAGAGTGAATATAGATCAAATCTTTCTTTTCGAGATTTGCTTTCTTCTAGGTGAAATTGAGGAAAATATGGACAAAATGGAGCTTTTATTGATTAGGTAAAGCCTGATTTTGAGGAGATTTTGATGGGACCACTTGGGATAGCATTTTTGGATCTTTTCTCTTTAGTTTGGATGCATTTCAGATACTTTTTTGAAGGCTTTTTTGTGGAGATCAAAAATGGATCATACTTGCTATTTTAGGAAGATTTCTCATCTTTTTTCTTGGGAGATTTTTGGAGTTATAAGGGGGTGAAAGACTTAGTTTTTAGGGAGTTCAGATTGCTTCTTTCTTTCTGGCCCATTTGCAGAAAGCTTTGTAAGCTCAAAATTTGTACTCAGAGTTTCTTTTTGCATACTCCTTTCAGATTAATAAGACAATAGGGTTTTCCTTTCTCATTCATTTTTATCTCATTTTACAGTATTGATTTGATGTTTCACTGTGATTATAAATGTCAAATCCTTTGTTATGTCTCTTTATTGCAAAATTATGTGCAGAAGTCTCATATGATGCAGGTTGTATGTCGAGTTTAATTGCAAGCCTCCATACAAATCACTCATGTCTTGCATGTTTCAAGTGATATTGTATAAGTAAATGTTTTAAGAGTTTGATTGTGAGTAAAAGCATTAATATAAGTTAGAGTTCTGGTGAATCATCGTTAGGTTGTAGGATTTTCATTTTTAGTTTCCTCATAACCCTTTCCTCGGAAGATCTTTTAGATTAGGTGATCTGCCAGGGGAACCAGCCTACTTTGGAGGCTCACTCCAAGTTTTAGGCAACCCATAGACCTAGGAGTGTTCACATTTGTTAATAGGTAGCTAAGTTGACAGCTTAGCATTTGGGTGCATACTTTTTTGATAACTACTATACTCTCTCTCCCTCTCTCTCCTTCCTTTGAAACACTACTGTAAAGTATTCTAAAAAAAACACAACCTCTCCCCTCTCTCTACCCCTTCTCCTTCCCCTCCTCTCTCTCTCTCCCTCCCTCTCCCTCTCCATCTATCTCTCAATATTATAAAATATCAAATAATTCAAATACAATTTTTTAATATTTATATTACCATTAAGTTATCATTCTATTTTAACATTGATTTATTTTTTAAATGAAATATTACTAGTACACCTAATTTATTTTAATAACTTAAGAAAACAATTTCATACTATTATGAAAATATCTTTTATCCCTCCCAGCCACTCTACTTTATTAGACCCATAAGCTTTTCATACACCACCAAAGAGGTGGGAAGAACAAGAAAAACCACTAAAGATTGAGAAACTATAGGGATAAGAGGGGTTTTACTTAGTATTGCCTATTTACCTATAGCCATCGAATAGGAAGCTAGAGGCAAAACTACTAAATATTGGTTAGCTACATGGGGACGCGTAGGGTCACTCATTATGGGTTACATTCCTCTTATTATTGATGGGGAAATAGAAGGAACAATGGAAACCACTAGAGACTAAGAGGTGAAATGGGGAGAAAGTATAAGAGAAATGGAAGAAGGGCCACCAGATAAGAGTGTAATTTGACTAACTTTGAACTTCTAATATGACATGAATAAGAAGTCATAGTAAGGTTAAAGGGGCTCTGTTAGAGACAACCATAAGTAATCCAAGAATAAATTTCCATGCATTGAGAACTCAACTGAAATCCACTATGATGGATTGTATCCACACTACTCCACCATGTGAGAATTTCAAGCACTTGTGGATTACGAGGGGACCACCTTCATGGAAAAAAGCCATGGATGACCTAGCTTCACTCAAAAATGATATGAGGTAGGGATCATAGACAAAGGAGCATCCAAGGTTTTTCATCCTACCTAGATAGAGAGGGTTAGTGAACCCAAGGTTGGTCTAGAAAGTTGATCATGCAATTGTGTATAGATCTATGATTTCTCATACTTTTCTTTATACAAATCATTAGTATATATAAATTCCTCTATAATTACACTCAGCATACAAATGAAGGAAATTTGAAAAACCTTCATGGGTTTTTCATTGACCTATATGGTAATGTAAAGAGGTCCATCATATATATGCATGGACACATCGAGAGAGGAGAAGGAAATGATAGGTTCAAGTACATACCACTTCCTATCATCTAAGAAAAGAAAGAAACAATCTGATCATTGTTAATTTATAGCACCTAGGAGGTGGAAGCAAGATCTATGAAATTTAAAGAATCGCAACGAAGCAGGTTTGTGCAAATTTGTAGATTTTTTATTTGGTGGAGCAACTAGTTTATCGCCTCTATTATATACTTTAGAGACTTTTATCACATTTTAATCAATGAGGTCCTGTACAATGTGCTTAACACACAAGCGTCTCTCCATGTTGTGTCCAGGTATTTTATGAAACTAGAAGAAGGCCTTAAGTTCATATAAAGGAGGTAAGGGTTTACTTATGTCTAATGGATGAATGGGTGACAACTGTACAAAGTTGCTATTTAGGAGCTACTACAATATAGAGTTAAGAGATTCAAATAAGGGCATAAATTATCTTTTTGTTTGTTTCTACAATCAAGAGACTACCATAACAGCTAGTGAGGGTGTCGTGGCCACTACATTTTTAACAATTGTAGAAGTGCTTATTTATAAGAAAATTTTGTTTTTTATAATAATTGAAATATGAGGAATCCCTAGATTGTCCATTAGATCCTATGAGGTTGGTAGCTCAAATTGGCTAACTACCTATTTATACTAGTAGGGTAAAAGCACAAACTTGTGTCACACTTTATAAAGGAATCGGCCAACAACAAAAAAAATTCTGAACTTTGACCTCATAAAAGTGGCATTTATGTTTTGAATTTCAAAATGATTTAAAATTTAATGAAATGTAGATCTCTTGATGAATTTTATGCTTGTATTTTTTCAAAAATTAAAAAAAATTATTTTGACAATTTTTTTTATAAATTTAAGAGCAAATTTTGAATTGCTGAAAATTTCAAAAAAAAGTGACTTTGAATCTACGTCACAAAAAAAAAGAGCAAACAATCTTATTTTTCCCTAATTTTTTTTTCCCAAATAGAGGAGTTCAATATCTAGTGCATGGAGGAAAAAAAATCAGTTTTCAATGCATATTTTCTTTGTAATATCATTTTAAAGTCAGACTTTACAGAATCTGATAGTTTTCATTCCACGTCAACTTTTGTATAATTTTTTTTACCATTTTCACAAAACCAATTATACCCTTTTTGAGAGGACTCTTTCCTCTAGTGCACCATATAATTTTGAAAAAAATTGGATGTGTTTTGATATATTTTTTAATTTCTAATTAGTGTCATCTTTGATTTTAACAACCTACTTGCAATAATTTAAAAAAAAACATATTAAAACTAATCAAAATATTAAAAAAAAATCATATTTGGATTCTAGACTCAGAGCTCTACAAAAGGGTATTTTTTTATTTTTGAAATAATCTATTCTGATTGAAGCAATGTTTAGTTTAAGTTGAGAATTCTAGAAAACCCTAGAAAATGAGGAGGTGGCTGCCAAGTAAGATGCCACATAGACAGTTTCAGGTGAAAGTATTTGGGGGAAAAAGTATTTGGGAGCGAAATCATTTGGGGGTGAAATAATTTTTCTTTGTTTTTAACTACATGATTTCATTTCTTTTTTTGTTTTTAACTAGATGATTTCAAGTAAAACGATCTCGCCCCCAAATAGACTCACCTAAAAATTGCTTGCCACATATGCCCCTCGCAGCAGCTACATGTATTCAAGTGAAACTATCTCACCCCCAAATAGAATCACCTGAAAATAGCTCGCTCTAAATTGTTTTGTTGGCCCAAAGTGTGACACAACTTTGTGCTTTTACCCACTAATGGAATGCTATGCAAAGATGATCAAAAGAAGAGTATTTCATCACCAAAATCTTATCTCGAATAAGTGGCTACAAGTTTCCAATAAATACTTGTTGTATGTCTAAATTAGGTAAAGGATAAGGAATTTATGAAAATAAAGATTGATATATAATTATAAAATCAGTTACCTTATCTTGAACAACTTGGCGATAATGGACTAGGTCAATAAAGGTGACCTAGGGCCCATTGTTTACTTGAAAGTGTTGGATAAACTAATTTACCAGTTATTTAAATGAAAAATAGAATGATCAGGTAATGAGAAAAGTCAATACAATGTGGTGTCTTTCAATGATTATGGGAAGAGTTTTGCTAATAGTTGGTCATGGAAGATAAAATCACTGCGTAAAGTGGCAAAAGAAGACATATCGGTTTGTGGGTCTCCCTTAGAAAAATACTTTTCAAATCTTAGTGCCTTTATCCAATGGAAAATAAAGCTAGTAAGATGGTAAGTGATAAGGGACTGACTAATGTCAAATTGAAAGTCATCAAAATCTAGGAAGTTAAATGGCCAATGCCTTTTTAAGTATTGGGTGCAAAGTCAAATACAATGTTCATAATATGAATGATTATTTTAACACAACAATAGCTAATGTCACCCTATGAAACATATCTCACTGTATGAGATATATGCTAACAACAAATTCCAAATTCATGATTCATAACTCTACTTAGTTATTGTTCATCTAGAGAAGTGATTTTGTTGTTAAGTATGAAAGATATCATGACAAACAAAACATTTAACATAAGATATCATGACAAACAAAACATTTAACATGATATTTTATAGTATTGTTCAAATGGACAACTAGAATAATCTTAACAAAAAATATATCAAATGTATATTTAGGAAAACAAATTCTAAAAAGTCATAACTCAGGGAGAAAGCAAATAGTTTTGAAAGATAAATAACGAATCATCATTGCATTGATTTTTAGGAACTAGTATTACAAAAATCCTACATGAAAATGAATATAAAAAATAACTTCTACAAACCCATTTAATTTCCTATTCTCAACTTTACACCATATGTAATACAAATTCCCTCTAGAAAGCAGTTGAATAAAGTATAAGAATTCTTATTTATAGAAGTAGACAAGGCTTATCTCACTTGGATGATTGATGCTTGTAAGTTCTTGATACAATAATTTGTTGTGAAGTAGTTTGTGGGCTTGATTTCCCAATGTGCAGAGTTTGCACATGATAGGATGTCTCCAAAGATGACATGGGAGAGGAATCAAGTGTATGAATCCCTATTCTAATCCTTTGAGATCAGCTCCACGTCATGCACCTACCAAAAATAAGAAGTTGATATGAAGTTGATGAGATTATTCTAGATATGAAGTTGATTGTGATTGTTGACAAGATTTCCCTCGAGGATCCAACTTGGCATCCTTCTCTTCCTCTCTAATATGGACTCTCCTTTTCTATGGAAGAAAGGTGAAGAGGACCAAATATAAGAAACAAAAATAATCCAGTGCTAGAGACTACAAAGCCTAAAAGTTGTTTTGGGCCATGCTAATAGAAAATGAGTGAGTTTGAGATCATGACGAGCAAAAAAATGCCCTAATTGGTAATGAAAATGCTAAAATAGATATAAGTAACTTCACATAAAAAATTAATGAGGTATCTACATAAATTGAAAATAAGGTAGTAATAAAGGTTGTAGTAAAGTAAATGTAGTTTATGGGCTACTACTTTTTTTAAAAAAAAAAAAAATTTGATGAAAATTAGATATTTCAATGAGGCACTACTAATTGTTTTTGAAAAACATAAAAAAGTAGGTGTCATTCCATCAAACCTAAGTATGAGATTTTTTTAAACCTCCAAATGTTGTATTTAAGTAGAGGACACATGAGTGGCTATAAGACATATTTTTTAAGTATTTTAATAAATAAATAATTATTTATGATTTTTTTTACTTGAATTTTTAAAAATATTAAATATAATTTTTTGGCCAATAGGTAACTTGGTCAAAAAATATCAAATTCAAAACTTTTTTAAAACCTATAGTCAATGAAGCATAGAATGTGATGCATATTTTATATTTTTAAAAAAGGATAAATAGTTTGAAAGTTATGAATATTTTTCAATATGTATATCTATAAAAGACTTTAGACATAGCATATGTAGAATCACCTATTAAAATTATAATGAGGCATATGTTATAGTTTTATAATATTTATAGTTTCCTCTAAAAACCTTTTTTTTTTAATTAAATTTGGTTGCAAAAGTCTATCAACTTCGAGGATGAAGTCATGGAAAATTTTAAGATAACACTAAATAGGTGGTTTTGAAAGTTTCTTTGGAACATTTTAGGACTCCCACTTGCCTAATTCCATGGAAATCCCAAGGAATTTTTGGAGGGAATCCATATTTGAGTAAGAAATACCAACACTTTTTCCATCCAAATCTAAATTTAAGTATAAAAGTAGGAACTTTTTCATCTATTAGGTTTTGTCCATTGACACTATTTGGCCCATCGTGATCTCATGCTCACCCAAATATGGTTGATTACAAAATCATGTAGGTTGTATGGTTATGTTGGACAACACCAAATCCTAAAGGAAATTTACAAAAGCTTGGAATTTTGTTATGACTTCATATATAGAGACTATACCTATTGATGTTAATTAATTATGAAAGACAAAAACAAGGGGTTTTCCCAAAGAAATTACCAAAAGACTCGTATTAAATATTTCTCCAAATTATAAATAAAGTTTGATCCATAATTAGCTAATTCAACTAAGAGTTTTCCTATTTTGGTTATAGTCAAGGATGAATTGAATTGGAGTTTTGGAGCCAAACTTAATGTAAAAATAACACATGCAAATGAATCACAAGTAAAAATAAAAGCTAGAATCAACAAATTTTCTAGTAATACAATAATCAAGGTATTTAAAAATTTTTATGGTAGTTGCATAATCAAAAAGGGGTGATCTATTTTATATGGGACAATTCATCACTAATCAAACAAAAGGTAAGTTTTATAACGGCAACAAAGCACACACACTTAGCAAATGACCAATAAGCCTAAAATAAAAGGCAAGTGAGTCCTATGGGTTGACATAATACTTCCACCAATTTTGGATTAGCTGAGAAAAGGTTTTATTCATGCCACGTGGATCATGTAATAATCCCAACAAATCATCATTGAACTTGCTAGGTATTCTTGTTCATTTTTATGTATTTATAGAACCATGCATAAACTAAAATATAATTAATAATCATATACACCCGCTAATTTTTTGTGCACCATAAATGGGTGCACACAAATGAAAAAGAGAAAAATAGGATAAAAAAGTGATCATTAAACTTTGGGTATAGAAAATAGAGCATTATAAACATGATAAATTATGTTTGAAAAAGTGGGTATAAGTATGATAATAAATGAATATGAGAAACTAAGTATAAATATGATAAATTGAGTGTACGAATGATAATTTGACTATGAAAAATCTTATGAAAATATATGAATCTGAAAAGCTAAGTATAAGCATGATAAATTGAGTGTAAGACTGATAATTTGAGTATGGAAAATCTTAAGTATAAATATGTGAAAAGGAAATAAAATAAAAACTAGCTATGCATGTCTAATACACTTACTTGTATGTGATCAATTGTGGATGTAAGATGAATATTAATGATCCCCCCACATTTGACCCCAATCGAAGCAATCATAAGTTATGTAATATTCCAAAAGAAAATGACAACCTTTCCCTCAAGTGACAAGATCAAGTGAAACACATAAAAGAACATAGAATAGCATGTGTAGTAAGAAATATAAATAAAATTATGTCAAATAGGAACTATAAGATATATTATATGCCATTAACCTACAATGTGCATGGGGATATGTGTAGGCACCTTGTGGCTAGAATAATCCTTAATTAAGTTATATAGTCTTAGGGTAAAAGTACAAAGTAGTGTCACACTTTGAGCTAAAATAATAATTTCGATCAAGTAGGTTTAGGTTGAGTACGAGTCGGCTGAGTGGGATTCGACCGAATCAACTTGGCACTGACATGGAGTATATTTGGCGTCGATGTGGCTTAGTTTATTCAATCGAGTGGGTATGGGCCGAGTCCCTTTCGATTAAATCAGTTAAATATAAAAAAACAAAATACATAGTTGTAGTAGTCAATTGTTGCGCTTTTGACCGAGTTTGTTGCATTTGGATGCTACTCTACCAAATACCCAGCCTACATAGCCCACGTAAGACTTCATTTTGCTCTCATAATACACCATTATTTATTTCATTTTCTGTGCTGCATTTTCATTTATTTTCATCATGTGCATTTTTTTTATTTTCATCATGCAATTTTTATTATTTGTTTGTCGAAATATAATGTAAATTTGAATGTTATACATGTTAAGTGCTTTTATTGTTTTTATGAAGCACTGTGTATGTGCTTGTGAACAGATTTGATGTTTTAATTAAATTTTTTTAAAACCCTAATCAGGCCATGATTAGGGCACATTTTTTCATAGTAAAACACTATTTATAATGGAATGGAATTTTTTTTAAAACCCTAGCCGGGCCATGATTAGGGCAGAGTTTTCTTCACACTAAAACACTATTTAAAATTAAGCCTGTCAAATCTAATGGAAGGCTATTTGGGTTGTATTCTTTTAATGGAAAATGTAAGCCTTCAATTCTCTAGTGTGTTCTAATTCTACTTCCAGTGACACAGACATTCGGTGGGGACAAACATTATAGTGGGGTGTATTAGTGGGTCACCTTGGTTGAGTTCTTCAGAGACATTGAAAGAAATCCCCTAACATACACTATGCTACTTTTCCAAGAGGTGGAAAATTCCTAGGACAACACTAGGTCATACCCATTTATGGCTTCTATGAATGTAGTGAGGCCCCCTCTCCTCAATAAATTCCAAACAATAACATTATTGCAAACACTTTGACAGGTAGACATCTCTATCCTCATCAACTCTCCTGGGCATAATCCTAGCTCTGTTGACTTATCTGTATGGTAGTTCAAGGTTCAAATTAATGCAAATGTCAAGAGTCTTTGCCATGACCCAATGCATGGATGTTTGATTTCTACTAGGCTCAATCTTTTCATAATTGTTCTTTGGTCATCCTTCATGTTGAAGTGCATTGTCATTATGCTTTCTATACTTTCTCTTAAAATCATTTGTGTGACAGACTCTCCCAGCTTGAGGTATGCCGACATGGGGTTAGATATTTTCTTGCTTCATTTAAATAATACTTTGTTTGATGTTTTGGGGTATAGTATGAACCCCATTGCATGTAACCTCTTATATTGCCTCCTAAGTTAGCAGATAGTGTATGTTAGGGGATTTCTTTCAATGTCTCCTAGACACCTTGTTGATTTGACCAAGTAAGCATATATGTAATCCTATTTATACAACTATACAACTTTCAAAGGCATATATATATCTAGTCTTACCATGTCCATACCCTGTTCTAAAGTCCCCATTTGGACACAGGCTAGGAGAATGCTACCAAAGGTTGTAGAATCTTGTTTTACACCACTAGTTGCATTTTCTTCAAAGTTTTTGTTGCATTTTCTTCAAAGTTTTTGCTACAACTTTCAAGTGCTTTAAATTCTTCCAATTACCTTAAATCCGAAGGCATCTTATTAAGGCTGCACCACATGATCACAAACAACTCCATGTGAGAGGCAAAGGAAATGTCAATGAGAACTCTCAAAATAGTCATTCTAGATTTGGAGTTAATACTTTTAATTACAAATATATAGGAGAAGTATGTGAAGGTTATGTAGGTACCATGTAGTTGTCAAATTTGCATCAGCAAGTATCACTTTATAAGATTTAACAAATTGATATTGAATTAAACAATTGATCATACATTAAACAATTTGTAAATTATCCTACATAGTTATCATACATTAAATAAGAAAACAAATTGATATCATAAATTAAACAATTTGTTTTGTTTGCGGCCTAAACTATTTTTATTTAAAATCCAAGCTAATCAAGGAGAGTATATAAATGCTTACAAAACAAAGGCATGAATAGAGTCTGAATCAAAGAATTAGTTATCCGAATCCAAAAAGGATGTCATGTTTATTCACTCTAGCTATTAAAACATATAATAAATTACTGAAGAATTTTACAGTTATCTTAGTGATGAGCACTAATGATATGGGGACCTAAAAATTAGTTATCTGAATCCAAAAAGGATGTCATGTTTATTCACTCTGGCTGTTAAAACATATAATAAATTACTAAAAAAATTTACAATTATCTTACTGATGAGCACTGATGATATGGGGACCTGAATTGTTCCAACTGCCTTAAGCCCACTGCTCCAAGTCCACTGCTCCAAACTTCTTTTCCTACCTCAGTATTCAAGATTTGTGACTTTGGCACTACTAGATCAATTTAAGCATTATTGTTATTCACCATTAAAGAGGATTTGTCTAGTGTTTATGAAAGGAATTAGTTCAGGCTAGTTGTATATTGTATTATTTGACGTAGAGAATGTAGGAGGCACTACCTGTAATGGGTTTTCTTGATCAGCCCACATTGTTGCACTACTTAACATCTAAGGCTGTTCTACCTTCATTTGAAGTCCATCCATGGAGCATGCAGATGCAAAATCAGAAATGTTGGATGCACTATACTCATCATGGTTTATATTGTATTTTCTTGAATTTGTTCTTTTATCACTCTAATTTAAAGAGACATAAACTTGAAAATATTTCTGAACTATCACTTTATTTTAACTTCTTTAATCTATAATGGTATTTTATTTGATTTTATTTTACATATAAGATGACATAAATTTGAAATTGTTCTTTTATCACTCTATTTTAAAGAGACATAAACTTGAAACTATTTCTTCTATCACTTTATGACTACAGTATCTGTTGTGTACAACTTCATGAACTGGCATTTATGTATTTGTATTTTCTTATTCCAATACAAAAAAAGAAACTTCTTTAATCTAGATCAAATCTTATAACATCCATCTATGCATTCCAAATGTGATTGTAGATTATAGGCATGATTCTATCTTTTAGACATAATTGTGTATGTAGTTGTGTCCTCCCAATTTAAATAAATTTCTAGCTATCTTTCCAAGCTAAACTTTTTAGAAATCCATTTTGTTTTTTTATTGACTTCCATGCTTAATATTTTCATTTGAACACCTATGATTCTAAAGTTAAGGAAATCCCTAGGACATTACAAGGGGATTATTCAAGGGAGACTAAGTAAAAAGATCAAACATTATCAAAATGAGAGAAAATTAGAGCATATGGGATTGTGTTAAAAATGCTACACTTATACATTCTTCATCATCTCTCTATATGGGAGACTAAGTAAAAAGATCAAACACAATCAAAGTGATTTTAAAGTAAATTAGAGCATATTGGATTGTATTAGGCTAAAAATGCTACACTTGTGCATTCTTCTTCATCTTTCTTTGTGTCTTCAATCCTATGGAACTAAAAAGGTGTTTGACACATGGATCTAAGAAGGTTTCATGCTTCAATCCTTTCACAACAAAGCCCTTAAAGCACCTCGCTAGACTACTTTTTTCTTACAATTTATAATAACTACTTAATGTGACTAATTATTAAACTAGACATAGATAGGAGACAACATCATATGGTTCACAAGTATCCACAAACTAAATTGTAGGTGCAATTTACTTTTGAGTTGTCCCCAAGTCACAAGGCTGAAGCCTTACAATTTGACAAGTGTAAGTATAATTCCAAATTTCAATCTATGAAATGTCAATGAACATAATTGTTGGTAACTTCAATTCTCTTTATTTGATAATACATTAATTAGATTTCTTCCATTATAGTTATGAAAACCATTATATACTTATGAAAAGTTCAATCTTGTAAATTGTCCAAGCTTATCTTTGAATCTTTTTCCTTTGCATGCAAATCAAAACTTTGTGTTTATTTAGATGATCTACATGTTGCATTTTTATATTTTTGTATGCTTAAAAGAAAAATGCTTGTACATATTTATTTTTTTGTTTTAATTAAATGCAGATCTCTTTACATAGTTTTATCTAGATATGGCTGATGATCAAGGATCTCATCATTCCATGTAGTCTCAGCGCGAAGCTGACGCTAGGAATAATTTTTATAATGATAGCGTTTCTAGATTAGATAATGCTTTGAAATGTTTGGACCAAACTATACAGAACCCCCAAAATTTGGCTAATAAAGATAGATTAGTTAATATTCAGTGTGAGATTAGACATATGATTGAGACAATAAAATCATACAATCCATATGATGATATTAGCACTGAGGAGTTTTATAGGTCCCTTGCTAGGACTGTTACTAGCATTGAGAATATCAAAACTATTTCTGATAGAGTTTCATTACATAATGTGCATACTATGTTCCCTTTTTATACCGGGAAAGACAAAGTTAGAGGTTATACTATTACTAGGTGTATAGATCCGCTAGTTGGTCCATTTATATATCCCATATTTTTGGCAGCCAATCATAAATAGCCTCATAATGACGAGTTGCCACTATATTTTTGCAAACAATTATATGTTGAGTTCCATTTAGGATTATCTATGCCCGCACATGCTGGATAGGGCAAGGGGAGGTTTACTAATAAACCTGAATTTAGACGTCCAAATTTGCCACCACCCGAAAATAAGAGGGCATTAGTTGGTCCAAACCTTTTGGTTCTTCAAAATGTTTGGAATTAGCAGCAGCAGGAGATGCAACAATCACACCGACTAGATCCAGGCTTTTTGACAGGACGACCACGATTGCTACTCAAGTTGATCAGATGTCATTTGATCATGTAGGGAGATACTTACTACGTCCATGGATTGACCTTCCTCCCACTGAGGCTACATCCGTGAATTATGACCCCTACATTCATGCAAATCTACCGTCCCCATCAGATGTGACCCATATGAGTGACACCATTGTACGTAATGTTGCTTTAGCTTCCATTCTTGATTTACTATCAACATACCAGTTTATCAGTGATGAGTATGGTATTCCTTTGGATGTTGTATTGACTCATATTAGACGACATACTGGTAAACAGTCGGGTCAAGGTGAGGCAGCTTCAGAGGACTAGAATATTCTAGATCAGCGTACAGCCCCCACAAAGCATCAGGTTGCACCTAATGTACATGGCACATATAGCACACTTCTCTTTGGCACTGGTCCTTTACCTTCAGATATAGGTATTCCTAATGTTACCATTCATTCATCTAAGATTAGTGGGATTGGTAGAGTGCTCCAGGATGTGTAGGTAATTGAAGAATTTCTATATTTTGCGTTCTACAAATTCAAGTGTATATATTAAATAAACTTGACTTAAAATTACTTCTCACTATTCATTGAAATCTTGTATTTGAAAATTTATAGCAACAAGGGGATAATTTGTCACACTTCAGAGATCTAGAGCATGCAGAGGATCCCGTGCACGATACATTTGAAGTACATTTATAATATATATAAATTACTTGATAAATTCACACAGGTTGAAAGTACAAAACTTTAAGATGATTTTACATATATATACACATGTACATTAAATTAAATTATGTACTTTCTTGTGCAGGGAGGTGCATCAAGACAGGGATCGAGTTCCGGAGAGAGATCAAGACATGGATCCACACATGGATCAGGATCCAGAGAGAGATCGAGACATAGATCCACACATGGATCGGGAGATTGATCTATCTTATTATGTTTGACATTATGGTTTGACATTTGACATTATGGTTTGACATTATGGTTTGATATTTAACTTTATGGTTTGACATTTTCTATTATGGTTTGACATTTGACATTATGGTTTGACATTTTATATTATAGTTTCAACATTATATACATTTTATATTATATACATTGAACATTTTGGCAATGTGGTAACATTCAATTCTATAGGTACTTAGTTCCTCAAGGATTTTCATTTCAAATTGGTTGTATACAAGTCCTCTTTAAACAACCTTTTTTTAATTTTTTCTCATATCAAGACATTCTCCTTGAATTGTATTATATTTAAAAATACAAAGGATAGTTTGAATGAAAGTATGCAATAATAGTCTCTACTACAACAAGATCTAATTGGTACAATTTGGAAGCAAATAGGGAATCACTACTCTAATTAGACATCACTACATTAGGATTTGAATAAATAATAAATGATTCATGAGAAAATCATAAATGATTCTTGTTTAATCCTTGCACACCAAGAAATACATTAGATTTAAATAAATAATTGGAAAAGATAAAATTATTGTTCTAAAAGTAGTTAACAAATCTCCTTCTCAATAATTGTTATGTGCTTTGTGATTCCAATTCATGTCTTTTGCAAATTTGGTTCATGTTTGTGGCTCATAGCTAGCCTTGTAAGACATTCATTGTATTCTTGATCATAGGGATTCAAATATCTCTAGAAATAGGATGTAAAGTTAAATGTTTTGTTTATGTTTCAAGAGGTCTTATTTATCTCTTATATCACATTTGTTGATATTGATGTGGTTGTAATAGGTTAGAAAATTATGATTTAAGTTTACAAGTAGACCTATATGAGTTTAATGTGTCTTTGTTTCTTTACTCTATTATGTGAACCATATGAAGCTACTGGGAAAATGATTTAATGCATGTGAATACATGGGAATGAAATTTTAACTCTATTGTACACAGATTGGACAAAGTTAGGTCAACCCTTTTGAAACCATAACTCCTACTACATCACTAGAATATATACATGAAGCATAAATTGTAGTTTGTGGATATTTCAAGTATGCATACGAATAGATTTAAAATGATACAAATCTAATATATAGGTAGAGAGATGAAAATAATGCAAGGTAGAAAACAATAATTACATTTAGGATTGGGTCAAATCTGAAAAATGAATCCAAAGTGATAAGGGAAACTAGGTGAAAAGCTAGGGTTTTGAGAAAGAGAAGGAGAAGGAAAAAAATAAATCAAATACAATTCTAAATGGTAAAATTTTATATCTATGGAAATAATGGAGAGATACGAGGTAGAAAATAGAGAATAAAAAAGAATGGGTGTACATCTAAAAATGAATTAAACAAGCAATGGAAAACTAGGGATTTTAAGAGGAAAAAATAAACATGGGAGAAGAAAAAGACTAATCAAATGGATTCCAAATTAAACTAATTTGATATAAATGGAAAGTTAAAAGGGATGAGAGGTAGAAATCACAAAAAAAATATTGGGTCATATCTAAAATTGAACTAAATAGAAAAGGGAAATAATGTGGATTGGAAAAGAAACTAGGAAATAATGTGGATTGTTTTGATGATGTTGGCCACCTTATCTCTAGAATGTGTTGAAGTTTCTCAATGAGGTCACCTCCCTTTGAATGTTATTAGAACATTATCATAAGCAATAAATAATTGTCCATAGTAGACTTGTAGAGTAAAATACTCTACATTTTGAATTTCGAGTTTAAGCTATGCGGGTCCAGTTTTGTTTCTGAGTACTTCAGTTTTGCAGCAAGGGTTTTCGACACACAGCACGGGCACAAAGCGCAGGCGCGAGGGTTTTCCATTTTTGAAAATTTTGCCAAAGTCCCAGAGTTCAGTGGAAGCTTCCAAGTGTTAGTACTCGGGACACATTATACAGTTGCTTAAGGTTACGCGGATGGAGCCACGTGTCCCTTTTTAAGTCCCTCTGGAAGTCACCAAGTGTCGACATCCGAGGATCCATTTTTTATAAGTTTCAAAGCCCTTTTACAAAGAAGTCTGGTGGGCCCCTTTTTTTTTCCTCCCGGTGCAGCAGAAACCACCACGTGTCAGCAGCCGTGATACTTTATAAAGTTTCTCAGAGTAGCCATGGAGAGTGCCACGTATCTTTTTGCAGTAAGGCGGAAGCCGCCAGGTGTTGGCACCCGTTCAAGTTTCGTCAAAGTTTCAAACGTTCCTGTTGAATGTTTCTTATAATGTAGCGGGCCCCTTTTTAGAGTTTTGGTGAGCACAGAAGGTGCCAAGTGGCAGAAGCGGAGGGTGTTTCTAAAGTTTCCTGAAGTAACACAGAAGGTGCCGCGTGTCCCATAAGGTTTCTGTGGAAAGCTCCAAGTGTCGTCTTCCACAGGTTCCTTTTGTTTTCAGCGCTATGTAAAAGAAGTATGGTGGACCCCACTAATATTCCTATAACTTCAGCGGAGTGTGCCATCTATCACCATCCACGTGATCCTTATAAGTCTGTAATGTTTCTTTAAAAGTTTCTTAGAGTTGCGCGGAGGGCGCCAAGTGGCAACGTATGCGGAGGTTTTGTTTAAATATCTAAAGTTTCTCAGACTGCAGCGGAAGCTGCCAAGTGTCATCTTCTGCAGGACCCTGTAATGTTTCAAAAGTTTCTCAAAGAGCAGCGGAAGCCGCCACGTCCACAGTCTCTCATATAAGCGGAAGGCGCCACCTGTCCCTTTTTCTTTTTGAGGCTGCTCAGCGCAGACTATATGGTGGGTCCCATTTTTAATATTTCTTGAGTTTCAAAGTTTGGCGGACCGTGACAGATGGCAGAGCCCGAGCACTCTTAGTATAAGCCACAGTAAAGACTCAGAATAAAGCAAAAAATGCCATGTGTTTTTTGGAAGGGCCGCGGACGCTGCCAAGTGTCAAATTCTGATGTTTCCTAAGGAAGAAGCAGTTTCTTAAGTAAGTCACGCAGAGGATGCCAAGTGTTTGTTTCTTATTGATCTGGAAAGATGAAGGAGTTTCAAGAAGGAGGCGCATATGAGTGCCAGCTGTTTCAAGGGTTTATAGTCGCAAAGACTATCAGAAAGCTACCACGCGTCTCTCCCTGATTCAAGTATCTATTGCAGCCAATGAATTTGCAGAGTGGCTAACTGTTTCTGATTCGAAAGAGATCCTTTGTCAGACACTTTCAATTAACCGCCAGTTTGGTTAGGCCGTTGAGATTTGATCATGCGGGCAATCTTTGGGCTAGTTCCATGCTATAAATATGAGTTCAGATCACCATGCAGGAGAGAACATTAGAGATATAGAGATTTTTCTGCATCACAGATTGTTAGAGAAGTTTGAGGATCTTTTGTAGTGGCCAGTAATATCATTTGCCTTTGTTCTGTTTTCTTGATTCTGAAAGTTTGTATAACTGTGCATGATTCTGTGTCTTTTATGTAACTGGAATATTAATAAAGATAGAGTTCTGTGCCTTTGCTGATATTTCTATGTTATTGTAAAATCTTCTAAGTTGTGGGCCTTTGTTTCTGTTTGCTTTCATCTGTTACATTAATCATGCATTGTTTACTCTTTAATGTGACTGAATCTTAAAATAGTTTCACTGTGCTTAAGTATTGAGAAACAAAATCACATTCTGGCGCATCGCTATAGTTCTAGTTCCCTTTTTTTTGTTGCATTCGTGATTCTGTTTAATTCTATCCTTTTCCCAAACACTTTTGAGATAAAGAAGAGCCAGCTTCTTTAAAATCTGGAGGTCACTCTGAAAAGCATTCCCACGTTTCAGAGTTTCCCATGTTGGTGTTGGAAACAGCGCAATTCTGAGCATCAACAGTTTTGGCACGCCCGGCGGGACTATCTCTTGAAGTTTCTTTCAAGACTGCATGAGCTGGAGAGTCACGAGGAGTCGGAGCTGTGGACCTGTGACAAGAGCTCAATCAGCTATGAACCTAGGTATTCTTTTATCACCATTGATAAATAATTCAAGAAGAAGGGTCAATCAGTTTACAGCAACCTCAAGCACAAACATGGGAGCACCTGTAGCCCCAAGGAATTATGCAAATTGGAATACTGGCAGTGCCCTGATTCTTCCAGTACCTCCAGCCACTTGGGATCGTATTCTAGCAAATGCCCTAAAAGCTCTGCCCAAATTCAGTGGGGAGGATTTCAAAACACTTGAAGAACATCTACAAGATGTGTCTGATGTCTGTGCAATACATGTGATCACACAGCAAAATGTGGCTATAAGACTCTTAGCAGCTTCTTTTAAGGGAAAGGCTCTGGACTGGTACAGATCTTTGACCCCAAATTCAATTTCTACATGGGATCAACTTGGAGATGCTTTCTTTGCAAGATTCAAAGAAAAGGGTGATAAATCTTCTCTGTTACAACAACTGATCACCATCAAGAGGGCACTGCAAGAGGCAATGACTAATTTCAATTCCAGATTTCAGAAGACTTGGGAAAGGATTCCTGCTACAGCAAGACCATTACCAGGTATGGCCATAGTGTTTTATCTTAAAGCCCTAAATTTAGATATAGCAGTAATGATTCAATCACTTGGAGGCCAGACCCTGCCAGAAGCCTATGACTATGCAGTCAGAGCCGAAAATAATTTGATAGATGCTGGAAAATTGCCCCCAAGGCCTCCTATGCCTATGTTTCCAGAGATTACTCTACCCTTTCCTCAAGAAGCTCCTAATCCCATAGCCCCACCTGTGTCCATGTATACGTTTCCCCAACAACCTGCTAAAGCTGCTGCTCCTACCCAGTCTTCAGAGATGGATGATGTCAAGAATATCCTGAGAACATTTTCAAATGAAATAATTAACCTAAAGAGACAGTAGAATCCTTGTCCCAGACCCCAATATCAAGGCTATCAAGGGAATAGACCTCCTCCACAGCCAAACCAATATCAGGGCCCCCAAAGACAAAATAACCCTCAGCCATCAAACCAACTGGTTGCAGTCCCCACACCCTTGCAGACTGTTCCTCCCAATCCAAACAGAGAGATTGTCCCAGGGTAGAATAATTATGCAGATGGCACCAATGCCTAGTGTTTTCCTTGTAATAATGCACATATGCCCAGAGATTGTCCCAGGGGTAATCTACAGCAAAAGATAGCAGAGCAAAGAAGAGTGGATGGACAATTTGCAAATACTTCTGACACTCAGCCCTATCAATCCCCTGGCATGCAAAATTTAGTTCTAGTGGCTCAGATGCAAGGAATGTCCTTACAACAAGAAGAAGAAATAGCCCCTGAGCATGCTCTTTTCTCATGGATTGAAGATGAAGAGTCAGTGTTCTTGAATGAAGCTTCAACTTCTAAGAAGCCAGTGGTACAATCAGACTACTATACTAGAGCCAAGAGGAGGATGATGGAACAGCCTGGAGTCACAAATAATGAAATTATGGGAGTTCCACCATTTCAAGATCATCAAAATACAGTTACTAGGCAAGAAATACCTCATCCAGTGTAGAATCAAGTAGTTTCCGGACAAGTTCAAGAAAAAGCAAGATACCCTTATTATCCCAAAGCACAAGCAATAGGACCTATGAATGTGGTGGATCAGTTGAAGAGGACTCCAGCACATGTGTCAATATGGGACATGTTAGCTATCCCTGAGCAAAAAATACTGTTGCAAGAAGCTTTACAGGGCCAAGCTGTGCCTAAACAGATTGTTGCCAAAGGAGGACCTACTGATAAAGAAAAGCTCAAGGACACTGTTTCTTTGCAGACAACAGCACTTCTGAACAATGCACCAGAGGTAAGTAAATCCAAGCCAGATCCCGTTTATTTGACTTTGATAGTTGGGAAGAAGCTATTACACAATGCAATGATTGACTCTGGGGCTAGTACCACAGTGATGCCAAAGCAAATAGCAGATGCTTTGAAGATAAAATATGAACCACTTGCAAAAGGAGTTATGCAGTTAGATGCAAAGTCTGTATAAACAATAGGGAAAATTAAACAACTTCCACTACAGCTGTATACTTGTCCCAATATAATTGTTAATCAAGATGTTGTAGTCATAGATATTCCTCCTGTTTTTGGCCTATGCCTATCCAGAGATTTCACAGCTAAGATAGGAGGTTATATGTCACTTGATTGGTCTCATCTCATCATAAGGACCAAATATGGGACTAAGATGAAGGTACTGTCAGAACCATTGTCAAAAGACCATATCACTAATGAACCAACCCCAAAGTTAGAAGTAGCCCATGCCATGTTAAATAAAGAGGAAAGGGTTTTTGTTGAAGAAATAGGGGATTGGACTGAATATGATCAGCAAGTGGAGGATAATCAGTTGTTAACCATGATGTAGAGTGATCCTTTTGGGAACTATGACTCAACAGGGTTGGGCACTTATGTTATATTTGAGGAAGACCAAGAGATCCCTAATGTCTTAAGGAAAGAGCCCTCTCAGACTCAAGAATCTATAAATGACTCAAGAATCTGGACCTTCAATTTTGATGGGGCTAGAAGCAAAAATGGAGCTGGAGCAGGGATTTGTATTACTGCCCCTAATGGTGAAAAGATTTTAAGAGCCATTCGCTTTCATTTTGCCTATACCAATAATGATGCTGAGTATGAATTTTTAGTACATGGACTTATATTGGCAAAAAAGAAAGGAGTAAAGAAACTAATAGTCAAAGGGGATTCAGAACTAGTGGTGAAACAAATAAGAGAGAAGGCAATAGCCAAAAATGTAAGGATGAGATCTTATAGGCACAGAATTTGGGATTTGATAGAAAATTTTGAAGCCTTCAATATACAAGTAGTCCCTAGAGCCCAAAATTCTGAGGCAGATAGGATGGTACATATTGGTTCACAGTTTGACCCAATAACTGATCTAATGGTCAATAATGAGTCAGTCAAAGTTATTGTGAGGCCAACCATCCTAGACAATGATGAAAATTGGCAGGTTTTTGAGAATGATTTTCAAGTACTCTCATTTTTGCAATAGTCAGGAGAATTTGCTAATCAGTTACAACCAAAAATTGAAGAAGCATATGGTGATCAGATCATTCAACTGAAATCAAACAAGCTCCCTAAGGGACTGATTACACTGGAAAACTTGTTTGATCCTGAAGATGCTAGCCTAGAAAAGAAGAGATTCCAAGCAGACAAAGAGGACTACTCTGAGATTCAGGTTAGTGAGGGAAGAAGACTGAAGGTTGGAAATTCTGCCACTCAATAAGAAAGAAAAAGGTTAATTGATTTATGTGAGAAATATGATAGGGTCATAGCCTGGACCTATGAAGATCTCCATGGTTATGATAGAAGTATCATTCAACACACTATAGAGCTGACTGAAGGATCTAAACCAGTTAGACAGAAGCAGAGGCCAGTGAACCCTAGGATTGAACCTCTGATGGTGGATGAGTTACAAAAACTATTAGAGTTAAAGATCATTTTCCCAATTAAACACTCAACTTGGGTGTCCAATCTAGTACCAGTCAGGAAAAAGAATGGAGACATAAGGCTCTGTGTAGATTTCAGGGATCTAAATAGGGCTTCCTTGAAAGATCATTACCCCTTGCCCTCTATGGAACAAATTTTACAAACTGTGGCTGGATCAGAGAGATTTTCTCTGCTAGATGGTTTCTCTGGGTACAACCAGATTTGGTTGCTGATGAAGATCAGCATAAGACTACTTTCACCACAAAATGGGGAACATTCGCCTATGCAAAGATGCCTTTTGGTCTTTCAAATGCTGGAGCCACATTTCAGAGAGCAATGGATTTAGCATTTGGAGAGATTATCAATAAAATCATTCTAATATACCTAGATGACCTCACTGTTTTCTCTAAAAATGATGCAGATCATTTTGACCATTTAGAAGTAGTTTTTAAGAAATGCCAAGAGTTTGGAATATCTCTGAATCCTAAGAAATGCATTTTTGCAGTACCTCAAGGTGATTTATTAGGGCATATAGTTTCTAAAGAAGGAGCCTCTATAGATCCAGAAAGAGTCACTGCTATAATGAACCTGTCTCTACCTGTCAATAAGAAAGCAGTTCAGTCCTTCTTGGGAAAGATTAACTTTGTCAGTAGATTCATATCAGACTTTGCAGGCCTAATAAGACCAATTACACTGCTACTGAAGAAAGACCTAGTTTTCAAATGGACTGCAGAAGGGAGACAAGCTTTTGAAGAGGTCAAGAAAGCAATTTCAACAGCCCCAGTATTGAGGAACCTTGACTTCTCTAAGTCTTTTATAATGTATGTTTATGGAGGAGAATTCAGTGTTGTTGCTTTCCTAACACAGAAAGATGATCAACAAGAGGGAGAGCACCTAATAACCTTTTTCTCAAGGACTCTTAGGGAGTATGAAGCCAGGTATAACTTTGTAGAGAAATAGGCATATGCTATGGTAAAAGCCCTCAAGAAATTCAGACACATGGTCACAGGTAATAAGATTCTGATACTAGTGGCTCATCCAAGTGTCGGAGAATATATTATGGAAGGAGAAATCACTGAGAAAAGAGCAAACTGGATTACAAAGATTCTTGAATATGATGTGGAGGTTAGACCAACTAAACTTGTCAGAGGCAAGGGTTTGTGCCAGTATATGGTTCAAGATATTAAAAAAATGATAACTGAAGAAATAGAGGAAGAAAATGTATTGAGGATACAAGAAGTTGATCAGAATTCTTGGGTCACAAATAGGATCCAGTTTATGAAACATAGAATATTCCCAAAGGAGCTCTCTCAGGATAAGAAGAGGTACTATAGGCAACAGGGAATTCATTTTGTTTTAATTGACCAAGTTCTTTTCAGAAGAAACACTGATGGCATACTTTTAAGATGCATAGAAAAGGATGAAGCCTAGAGAATACTACATGAGATGCACCATGGAGTGTCAGGTGGACATTTTTCTGCAAGAACCACAGCTATAAAGATAAGTCAGGCAGGTTACTTCTGGCCCACTTTATTTACAGACTGTTATCAATTGGTTAAAGAATGCCAATCTTGTCAGTACTATGTAGGGAAGAGAAGGAATGCAGCAATGCCCCTTAGTCCTATAATTGTTGATGAACCATTTGCCCAATGGGGTCTAGATTTTATTGGAATGATCAACCCAGTGTCAAGTATGGGCTACAAATGGATCCTAACTGCCACAGATTATTTTACCAGATGGAGCGAGGCAGTTCCACTGAAAGAAGCAACAGAGAAAGTGATTCTAGATTTTCTGGAGGGTATCACTACTCGCTTTGGGCCTCCTCGCACTATAATTTTAGATAATGCTAAGGCATTTTTGGGGGCAAAGATATCTGGTTTTGCACTAAAGTATGGAATCTACTTGAAGACCTCTTCCAATTATTATCCTCAGGGTAATGGTTTAGCAGAATCAACTAATAAGAATCTGATCAGACATATTAAAAGAATTGGGGTTGATCATCACAAAGAGTGGCATAAAGTGCTCAATATAGCACTGTAGGTAGACAGAATTACACCAAAGCAAGTGACAAAAATGTCCCCCTATGAATTAGTCTATGGTAAACCTGCTGTGATGCCCCTGAGCTTGGAGATTTCTGCTCTCCAGTTATTGAAACAAATTAAGATTGAGGAAAATGGCCCCATGCAGGTCAGACTTGCTGAGCTCCTGGAGGTTCAAGAAAAAAGGGATTTAGCACATGAATCATTATTGAAACATCAGAAAATAATAAAAGACTATTTTGATAAGAAAACTTCAAACCCTCATTTTGAAGTTGGATCAGTTGTTCTGAAATGGAATGAGAGAGCTGCCAAGCCGGGTCGACACAGTAAGTTTGAATCATTATGGACTAGCCCCTATAAGATTCGTTCCTGTAAAGAGCAGAATTCTTTCGAGCTTGAAACAATGGAGGGTGAGCCTGAGGAGATTCCTGTCAATGGGATCTACTTGAAGCATTTCAATTAGACACTGCCTTTCCTGTGTATTATAGTTAGATAGTTTCTTTTGTCGTTGGTTTATTTTCCCGCTTTGTTTTTCCTGCTTTTTGTTTGAATAAGTGTTTTATAAACATGTGGCCATGGCTTAAGACTCTTAAAAGTCTCAAAACTTTCGCATTCATTGAAACTCTCAAATCCCCAAAATTCCCAAAAGGTACCTAACGCAGCCACTTTTTATGATGTGTCTGACACTCTGTCCCACTCAGATCGCTTGAGATTTTATAACGGTTTCCGTTTTAAATGCCATTTATGACACTTGATGCGTCATTAAAATATCCCAACAACATGAGTTAAGGCTTAAACCAAGTTTCATTTGCTACTACTTCTGCTAAGTGTCTTCCTTGTTGCTGCTTTTCATTGCAAAACCCGCTTCCTAAGTGTGTCTTCCCTGTTGCAAAGTTTCGTCCTTGTTACAAGCTTTCATACTCATTCACAGTAAGTCCAACAGCTTTTGAAAGTTACAGAAAGTTATATAGTTTCCAGCAAGCACAGAGATGGCGGAAGCACAGTCTTCTCAGCAGGGGCTTGGGATTTATGAGTCTGTTGACAGGCTCCTTGCCAGCAAATCATACACTTCGGCTCCTTCGCAACCTTTGAGAACCTATCCAAGGACTAGGGTTCCTGAGGTTGGCTATGCAGTTGACCCAGCCAAGGTTCTAGATTTTGCAGATGGTATTGCAGAACCGGCCCTACAAAAGTCTTGCAAAGCTCTGCGAGAAGGAGCACACCTAAGATGCCTCCTGAAGGCCAAAGTTAAATAGTTCAAAACATTCAGCATGCGAATTTGGACCTCCCAATTGGCAAAATTCATTGTCCCGAGTGTGCATTTATGCCCAGACCTGATTGAGGTATGCACTGAATTGTTTCATGCACCTTCGAGCACCATTCAAAAGGGACCCTTCATGGTGCAAATAACACCGAAGGCCATCAGGGACATGTTGGTCCTACACTATGATAGCACAGCCACGTTTCCCACAGTTGCCAAAATGTAGAAGACGTGGGCAAATGTCAAGTTTCAACTGAGGTTTCTTAATGTAGAGATGCAGTTGGGAGACGACAATACCCAAATGCCAACGCTGCCCATAGGAAGGGCACAATTTACACAAGCCAGCCAGGAAGCGCTATCTATGATAGCATTTATCTTCGGGATGAAGGAAGATATAACTGTTTATGATTGGCAGTTGGCCATTCTTTTCAGAATGAAGACTATTGATAGGTCCCAGGAGTTTTAACTAGATTTCTCTGAGCAGATTGCCTACTCAATGGCTGAACAACTCGCCAATTTCAAATCAACAAGGGTTTTCAGGTACTCCTATCTGTTCCACCTTATGTTATATCAGAATTATGCCCTCTTTTCCCAGTATATGCATTTAGACATGTATGACCCAAGTTTTGATCCCAACAGAACCATCCCTGTGTCTGCATGGACTCATGTTTTGTCCGAATCGTCTGACCCTTATGAGTTTTGGGAACTTTTTGTCGCCCCTGCTTTTATTCACCTAAGCCCCGAACCTGTTGAGAATAGATTGACTTTGAGTATCAGAGGCCTTATGGCAAATTCCCCCATTCCCTGTGATTATTTCTTTGGGTCTCACCACAATATTATCAGGGTCCATGGGTTTAATGGGGAACCAATGTTGCTACCTAAAGTTTTGACTCCCAGGCTAGCCTTTTTAGAGGTCACCCGGCAAGTGTCTATGGTTGATAATGAATATGGGGATGGGAAGAAGAAGAAGAAGATGTATGATCTCCCCTGGGTGAAGAAGAACATGACCCTATTGGTCAGGGATGTAGAGTATTTATTGCTGAGAAAGTTAGCTGTCTTGGGTTTTCTTTTAGTTGAAGACAAATGGAGATATGACCCAGTCAGTTTCATCACCTTATGGGTCAAGAATAATAAGATTGGTGCCAAAATTGTGCATGAGGGCCATCCTTTCTAGGACGATAGAAGAAACCCTAAGGAAGACACCCCTGATCTATATGCAGAGCTGATAGATTTGCCTTCTGAGGGACCCAGGCCATGGGAGGTATTTTACAAAAAGGAGAAGGCCTATGACCCTAAGCTCAAAATGGGCACTGGATTAAAGAAAAATTTATTGAGAGATAGGGAATGGAAGGCTGAGAAGATAGAAGCCTATTGGAAATATAGGCAGGAAATTTATGAAATAACCCATTCTTTTGGCAAGGTAGATATAGATGAGAAATGGGAGTCTATTTGGGACGAATGGCATCCTTCCCCTGTCTCGAGCCTTGATACAAGCAAAATCAGAAAAAAGGGTGAAGAATCTGAAGAGGAACCTAAATCCACCCACACAGTGCAGGCCCCAAGATAAACATCATCTGCAACTGTAGTAACCACCTGGCCCCAATCCCTCAGCACTATAGAAAAGCAAAAGAGTGTGGTGTCATCACCACCAAGAGGGACCCCATCAGTTTCAATAAATGGGGCTTCTGGTTTTGTGCAAACACCACTAGTAATAGTGGTAAATGTTGAGGAGAAAGAAATAGAGCAAGCAGAAGAGAGGCCAAGGAAACATAAGAGGCTGAAACTTTAGCCTGATTCGGATGAGGAGGTAGAACCCTTGTTGCAGCCACCACCAAGTGTCTCAGTTGCCCCTCAGGTATGTGCTTCTTCTCCCTCTTCTTCTCCATCTGTTTCTTCTTCAATAGGGGTGGCAATCCCAATTGGCCAAGTATTATTTTCTGCCACCTCTGCTGTGCCAATTTCTCAATTTTCCCCACCTGTCACTACACAGGCCATGTCATTGCAGGCCACTTCATTACCTCCCTTTTCTCCCACTTTTCCTAGGAGGGTACCTCCTCAGATTCCTCCTAGCCAACATTTGGCTATTCCTTATGGCCTGCCACAAGGTCATCCTTTTGCGGGTGGGTACATTGCCTCTCCCCCTACCTTCCAAGCTCAAGTAGACACTGCCAAGAAGGCTAGGGAGGCCCGGATGGACAAGAAGAGAAAGAAGGACAATAAAGCTCAAGCTATCCCACATATGGGGTCACTATTTGACCCAATTCAGTAGCAGCTAACTGTGACCCATTTGTCACCAAATGTAGCAAAACCAAATGAGCAGATGCAACCCCAAGATTTTACAATGAGTGCAGTGGCAATGGATATGTCACTCTTCAGGCCACAAGACAGGGTAGAGCTGCTGAATGAAACCACTTCTGCTATAGCCACTGATTATCTGAAGTTATCCAGGAAGTTGCAGAAGGTGGAGACTAATCTAACTCAGGAAAAGACACATAGTGAGGCTCTAGTTGCTGAGCTCAAATCAAAGAATGATGAGATTGAGGATCTTAATAAACAGTTGCAAAATACTGTTTCATGTCAGATCCATCAGGCTACACAGAGCCAAAATGCTTCATTGAAGGAAGAGCTAACCTAGGTGAAGTCTATTCTGGCTACCCTGAAGCAGGAAAAGGCCACATTGCAAAAGAGGCATCAGGATTCCTCTCAACAGGCCACACAGTTGCAACAACAACTGTTGAAGGAACAAAATAATGTTGCTGCTACTCAGGCTCAACTACAGGCCGAGCAACAAACAACCAAGCAATTAACCCTTGAGTTGGCAAATAGGCCACAAAATGTAGGAGTGTTAAATTTGGTCAAGGAGTTATATGCATCGGTATGGGCAAGAATCTCTGAGGAGATTATCTAGCTCAGACCCTCTTTAACCTTCCTGCTACATGCTCAGCAACTATGTGAAAAGGTGGAGACCTCAGTTCAGGCCACTCTGTCCATTGTGTCCATGAGAGTTTCTGATTCTCAATTGCTACTGGGGAAACTTTATGATACATCTGATGAAACATTGTCGGCATTAGGGATCAATGACAGGATGATTGCTGCCAAAAGGGCGAACGAGGTTTTGAGTTGTAATTCTGCTGCAATTACCTGCCAGGAGCTCTTGGATGTGGTAAAGGAAGGAGTAAAGGATATGAAGAAACACATTGAAGACTTGGTGCAATTGGGCCTCTCTTCTCCCTTTCCTGATAGCAACACAGTACTAATGGTTGATGAAATCAAGCCTCTATTGCTAGCCAGACAGAATGATCAATCAATTTTTCAGGGCTTAATAGATGCCTCATCCGTATCAGAAGTGGAAGTTGTTTTGATTCCTATGGCCCAGCTTGATTTCCAGTTGAAGGTAGCAGTCCACGTTTTGCAAAGTTTCTCACATAAGGATATGATCAACCTAGATTTGGCCTTCCAGAACTTGTAGAATAAATAAGGTTTATCCGATGCTGAGTGGTCTATATATCAGACGGCTTTGTAGAATTTATAAGTTTTGTTGTGTGGATGCACATTTTTTGGGATTCTTTTTGAGCAGGCCTAAAAGTCCTCGAGGTCACCAAGAACTGTAGAGTAAAATACTCTACATTTTGAATTTCAAGTTTAAGCTATGCGGGTCCAGTTTTGTTTCTGAGTACTTCAGTTTTGCAGCAAGGGTTTTCGACACACAGTGAGGGCACAAAGCGCGGGCACGAGGGTTTTCCATTTTTGAAAATTTTGCCAAAGTCCCAGAGTTCAGCAGAAACTACCAAGTGTCAGTACCCAGGACACATTATACAGTTGCTTAAGGTTACGTGGATGGAGCCACACATCCCTTTTTAAGTCCCTGCGGAAGTCACCAAGTGTCAGCATCTGAGGATCCGTTTTTTATAAGTTTCAAAGCCCTTTTACAAAGAAGTCTAGCGGGCCCCTTTTTTTTTCCCTCCCAGTGTAGCAGAAACCACCACGTGTCAGCAGCCGTGATACTTTATAAAGTTTTTCAAAGTAGCCACGGAGAGTGCCACGTATCTTTTTGCAGTAAGGCGGAAGCCGCCAGGTGTCGGCACCCGTTCAAGTTTCGTCAAAGTTTCAAACGTTCCTATTGAATGTTTCTTATAATGTAGTGGGCCCCTTTTTAGAGTTTTGGTGAGCGCGGAAGGCGCTAAGTGGCAGAAGTGGAGGGTGTTTCTAAAGTTTCTTGAAGTAACACGGAAGGTGCCGCGTGTCCCATAAGGTTTCTGCGGAAAGCTCCAAGGGTCGTCTTCCACAGGTTCCTTTTGTTTTCAGCGCTATGTAAAAGAAGTATGGTGGACCCCACTAATATTCCTATAACTTCAGCAGAGTGTGCCATCTGTCACCATCTGCGTGATCCTTATAAGTCCGTAATGTTTCTTTAAAAGTTTCTTAGAGTTGCGCGGAGGGCGCCAAGTGGCAACGTCTGCGGAGGTTTTGTTTAAATATCTAAAGTTTCTAGGACTGTAGCGGAAGCCACCAAGTGTCATCTTCCGCAGGACCCTGTAATGTTTCAAAAGTTTCTCAAAGAGCAGTGGAAGCCGCCATGTCCACAGTCTCTCATATAAGCGGAAGGCGCCACCTGTCCCTTTTTCTTTTTGAGGCTGCTCAGGCACAGACTGTATGGTGGGTCCCATTTTTAATATTTCTTGAGTTTCAAAGTTTGGCGGACCATGACAGATGGCAGAACCTGAGCACTCTTAGTATAAGACACAGTAAAGACTCAGAATAAAGTAGAAAATGCCATGTGTTTGTTGGAAGGGCCGCGGACGCTGCCAAGTGTTAGATTCTGGTGTTTCCTAAGGAAGAAGTAGTTTCTTAAGTAAGTCACGTGGAGGATGCCAAGTGTTTGTTTCTTATTCATCTGGAAAGATGAAGGAGTTTCAAGAAGGAGGCGCATATGAGTGCCATCTATTTCAAGGGTTTATAGTCGTAAAGACTATCAGAAAGCTGCCACGCATCTCTCCCCAATTCAAGTATGTGGGGTTACATGTATCTGTTGCAGCCAATGAATTTGCAGAGTGGCTAACCATTTATGATTCGAAAGAGATCCTCTGTCAGACACTTTCAGTTAACCACCAGTTCGGTTAGGCCATTGAGATTTGATCATGCAGGCAATCTTTGGGCCAGTTCCATGCTATAAATATGAGTTTAGATCACCATGCAGGAGAGAACATTAGAGATATAGAGATTTTTCTGCATCACAGATTGTTAGAGAAGTTTGAGGATCTTTTGTAGTGGCCAGTAATATCATTTGCCTTTGTTCTATTTTCTTGATTCAGAAAGTTTGTATAACTGTGCATGATTCTATGCCTTTTATGTAACTGGAATATTAATAAAGACAGAGTTCTGTGCCTTTGCTGATATTTCTGTGTTATTGCAAAATCTTCTAAGTTGTGGGCCTTTGTTTCTGTTTGCTTTCATTTGTTACATTAATCATGCATTGTTTGCTCTTTAATGTGACTGAATCTTAAAATAGTTTCACTGTGCTTAAGTATTGAGAAACAAAATCACATTCCGGTGCATCGCTATAGTTCTAGTTCCCTTTTTTTTGTTGCATTCGTGATTCTGTTTAATTCTATCCTTTTCCCAAACACTTTTGAGATAAAGAAGAGCCAGCTTCTTTAAAATCTGTAGGTCACTCTGAAAAGCATTCCCACGTTTCAGAGTTTCCCATGTTGGTGTTGGAAACAGCGCAATTCTGAGCATCAACAAGACTAACATTATATTTATTATATCTAAAATGATAATAAGTACATGATAATAATTGGATCATGCAATGTGCTACTCCAAAAGAAAGAAAATGTGAAGCAAATGCCAACTCCATGCCATCCATAACAAACTCAATAAAATTTCATTCACTTGTATAGACACAATTACATTGAATTTGGATATTTAGATAAAAGAAATATCTAGAAGTATAACAATATATATATCACTAACATTAAGCTATTAAAGACTAAAATTAAAGGTTAGATGATTTCCTTGCTTGAGTTATGTATGAATTAAATAATAAATAAATTAGAAAAGCTAATATTTTATTAATAGATGTTTTCTAAGTAAAATGCATGAATAAAAAAAGAGTAAATTTAATTTATTATCACTCAAAAATTAATACTTAAATATTATTAACTAAGATTTATTTCTACTTGATTAGATTTGTGAAGAAAAAGTGAAATTATTCTTGGATTAAAAAGAAAGAATTTTAGTAAGATGCTAAATTGCATTTTCATTCTAGAAAAGAAATTATACAAGTTTGAAGATTGAAGCGATTGGATTGCATTTATTTTAGAAATAACAAATTGTGTTTGGATAGTGAATTTTTGTCATGTACATAGTTATTTTCAAATTTCCTAAGAATATTTAGGTAGGATCACATCATGAGAATATATTATACAAAACATTTCATTTGGATTTTATAATAAATGTATATTCTTATTTGTGAAAGAGGTGATATGCACTAGTTTGAGTTTGATCTTTCCTACTCAATAAGAAACCATTGGACAAAATAGTTATTTATAAAGTCCATGTAACAATTAGAAATTCAAATTGATATTATATGATCATAGAAAAATAATTAGACGAACTCGAAATCTTCATTGAAACTTTTCTTTTTTCATCTAGATTGGAATCTAGAAAATTATATAGGGATTTCTTGAGAAATAAGAAATATAGAAGAAACTAAATTGGCCTTATCTATCCTAAAGAGACGAGTTTTAACTTTGCCTTAAGCATTGGCCTTGAACTATCCTTTGCCTAATTGTAAGCTATTTAACTAAATTGGTCTTGAGATTGGCATTCCCTACCCTCAAGAACTAAGCTTACACCATAGAGTCATTAGAAAATAGCTCATATCACCAACATGTTGATTTAACAAATAACTTGGTGAACACGTAAATGACTACACACATGCATCATACTCAATCATGTAGAATTTTTGATCCTATAAATAAGTTTATTAGGCCTTAAAAACTAAACTTTATCATGACATCCATGACATCTAGAATTTATGAGCCAAGAGGATAGCCTAGATAATTTCATCGAATCACAATATCTTAGGATGACCTAAATATCAGGTAAGATCTGAACACCAAAATGTAGGAAAAAGAAACATGTGGCTTGCAATTAATTGATGACCTATCTATTTCGATGATTAAGAAAAAAGTAATGTATCACCACATTGAATGAAATTATTTGAATTCAACATAAAATAAATTGTCATAGAAAATATATACATGTACAAAAATAGCTTAAAGTTCTTGGTACATATAATCTGGATCCTCTCTATCTTTTATTATCTCTAAAATCTTTTCATGATCTTCAATAGGCAACCTCCACCTTTGTTTGGCATGTCCTCTTTTTGGTAAAGTTTCAAGATTTACTCGTGTTGCTATAACTAAGTGACTATAATGTAGAACCTTTTGACTTGGCATATAATCAATAAATATAATATCATTTGTATCTATCTTTTTTTGTTGATATTATGTGCCTTCAACAACCACTGATCTAGTTGGATACTCTTGTCCATCACTATCTGTCATTGATTCTGACAATTTGCATTTTGGTTGTGTACATCTTAGTAGATAGTAATCTACACCTTCTATATTGTTAGCATTTGCAAGAACAAAAAAAATATCTCTTGTACACACCATGTAGTAAACCATGCTCAACTTAAATAAAATATATTATAAATCAAATGTACAAGTTAAAATTCAATTTAAAAATTTAAAATTTACCTGTAAAAACTAAATCTAATACACGTTCGTAATCAGCTGAATATAAAGGATCATAGACATCTACAATGTCATTATCTTCAAAAGGGTCCGACGTGGCCACTAATTATTTTATTTCCCATTCTGAAACATACTCATCTCTAATATTCTCACATTGTAGAGTATTTGCATTGTTCTCAATGCAATCAGCACAAAAACATGATTTTTCTCACTTGAATTACAGGAGGCCTGCTATGTCCTATTGTCATGATTTGCTACAAACATCTAATACCCCTAATTATTTGTCAATTAGTAAGAGTTGATCGATCAATATCTGTTTAAATTTTAATCATCCAATTAAAAGTGTATAAAATTGAAAACTCAATTCATGTACACACATTGAAATTCAAAACAAAATATTTATGTACCTTTAACTTCCCAAAAATAGCATGTGTTGTATATTGAGTCACGGATGGCAAAATGAATTTTGCACCATTCAACAATTTCATTTGCATTCCTTATGGCATTACCTGCAAGTTAATGTTGGTGAAATATTAGGTTAAGAGGTTTTCTAGTTGAAAGGAAAAGATAATCTCAAAAAACATAATTAGATTTTTTTTAAAATCCAATAGGAGAAATATTGAAAATCTACAACATTGGATATATATCAAAACCATTAAATTGCATAATGGCTTAAGCTTCCACTTCTCAACACATGCAATATATTGAGATCTACATTTTTTTCCTAACAGGTTTAAATTCATTTAAAATATATTTAAGAATTTAAATTTGTATTCCATATTGTATTACCTCCAAGTTCATGTTGTCGAAGTGTATGCTCCACACATGCTCCAGCTCCATCATGCTCTCCTTTTCCATGTCCACTCTCATAGAAATTTCACAAAAATTATATGTTCCATTTAATATGTTGTTGGCTTAACCAATTAAAAGTTTTTGTAGACTTAAATTGTCCTATGAAGTTACAAACAATTTCAAATTTAAAACTAAATTATTTTTTAAAAAAACTATATACATATAGGTACAACATATTTAAGTAACTGAACAATTCAAGTCTACAAGTTAATTACACAAATAAATATAATATAATTTAAAAAAAAATCAACACTTACCAGCACATCCATCAGACCATATCCAATGTTGTGAAGCATCTGTTTGACATCGTCTTAGGTCTTCTAAAAACATTGCAAAACAATGGGCTACATAGCTTCTATCATGACCTGTATCATCACTGATATAAAAGTGAACCTCTTTGATGATAATTTGTTCATCTTTGCTACTTTGTACACCATCCACATGTTCTTCAGCATGCCTATAACAAACTTGTACAAATATTGCAACTTGCTTTGAATGATAATATTGACTTTGAATCTCATTTTGAGGACTAAATGTATGGTTCTCAGAGAAATTAACAATAGACAGAATACAACCTAGTGGAAAGCAATTCTTTGAGTCACAAAATTGCTTAGCTTTCCATCTAGCACCATGACAATGTTCAATATGTGGATATATGATATTGCAAAATTTTTTCATAAACTCATTGCTTGACAATTCACTCTCTTTGAGAACAATTTTTATGCTCTCAACTCCTGACTTTGTTGAGTAGTTCTCATATTTAAATCTCTTCCACATAACTTGCATCGAATGATCAATATTGTCAACTTGTAAAGAATCTTCAAATTTCCACAATCATTACATATATTTTTTATACACTGCACTTTGAATTCATCTGAATCTTCTGATTTTTCGTATAGAAGAGTTTTCACAAATTATGTTGAACTTCCAGGGATGACTATATTTGGATTAATTACTGCCATAGCTTTTTATATGACTATAGGTGTAAATGAAATTCAACATGATTTCAACAACAACAAGTCTCACATACCTTATTTATACGTACAAAATTTGGTTGTAGTCTCTCAAACATCCTTTGACAAATCTTCACATCTGAAAATTCTTATTTGAATGCTTCAAAAAGTTCAATTTGTGTTGTATCTATAAAATGTTTTGGATGTGAAATTTTTGTACCATCTTCACCTTTTATCTATATAGTGTCCCTTCTATTGGAAGAAACACGATAGTGGCTGGTCCAATATTCAATCACCTGTTCCTTTACATCTTCTGAGATTCTATCTTTTCGGGGAACCCTGCAAATATTTACCCAATTATTCTCAACATTTCCATCTAATCTATTTCTCCTTGCAATATATCTTTGAATAGTTCTCCTAGAAATATTGAGTAATTGGGAAATTACTTGAACTTGTCTTCTATGTGATAATTTCTTACTAGAAATTACAGTCATTAATGCTCTACGTGCAGCACTTAAATCAATAGCTCGACTCTTGCTTTCAATAGAATTCAATGCTTCTTGTAGGTTTCCAACTATTGTTTTCTTTAATAAACCTGATGACTTTTTCTTATTATCAACCCCTAACAACTCCAAAATAGGGGTCATCTCTTTCTTCCTATATGACTTTGCAAATAACTATGCTTTTCCAATTATAGACCTATTTTCAAAAAATTCGTCCCATATTTTTTTAGAGTGTAATTTTACTTTGCTTTCAGGTACCATATCTTCAGATGAAATATTTTTGAAAAGAGAATCCTCATCCATTTCTATCAAATTTTCCATACCAAGGAAAAATTTTCTATCACCAACTTCAATTCATTCTGGTACCTGTACTCCTTGGTCATCAACAATTTCCATGGGTTGTTCTTGAGTAGATGTTCCTTCATCAATATTTGTAATATCTCTTATTCGATCATACAACCTTTTTCTTGTCTTTTTATTGCCCATCACAAATTGATCAAATTTGAATTCACCTGCATGCAAAAATAACACATGTACAAATACTTTAACCTCTATTTTTTGAAGATCTAGGTCTACATTCAATAAATCAATGATTTTAATCAATTACACGTTTTAGAGCATGGTACCTGAGAATACAACTCTACCCCTATTGAAATCAATGGTTCTTTTTTCTCCAAATTTCTATAATATAATAATTTAAAAAAACCTAAAAAACTAAAAAAAGTTTTAAAAGCCAAAAAAGGCATTAAAAAAACACTTTCAGATCATTGTGTTTTTGAATAGGACTCTGCCCTTGTTGAAATCAGTGGTTCTTTTTTCTCCAAATTTCTATAATTTATTAATTTAAAAAAGCTAAAAAAAAATTAAAAAAGCTAAAAAAAAACCAAAAAAGGCATTAAACAAACACTTTCACATCATTGTGTTTTTCAATATGACTCTTCCCTTCGAAATCATTTTTTTTTAATTTATTGTAATTCAATAATTAAAAATAATTAAAAAAGCCACAAATTCTTTTTTAAAAAAAAGCAACGGAGTAGATTCGGCCGAATCCTATTAGATAGAATCCCATTCGGTCGAATCTGTCTATGTGGCATCCTATTAGACAGCCAAGTCACCATTTTCTCAAACTTTCTCAGACTTTCAACTTCTACTCAATATTTCTGCAATCAAAATTAATTTAAAAAGAAAAAAGAAAAATACCCTTTTGTAGAGCTCGGAGTGCTGAATGTGGAAATATATATATTTTTATATTTTGAGTAATTTAGGATATAAATATTTGAAAATAATGCGAGTAGGCTATTCAAGTTCAAAAAGAGGCTAATTTGAAACTTAAAAAAAATAGTAAAACATGATTTTAAAATTTGGCAAATATATGATGCCTAAGAGGAGACAATCCTCTTCAAAAGGGTATAATTTGTTTTTTGAAAATGAAAAAAAATTAAACAATAGTTGACATCAACTGAAAACTATCAAAATCGGGTAAGTTTGACTTTAAAATGTTATTACGAAAAAAAATAAAGATCAAAAGTTCATTCTTTTTCTATGCCTTAGATAATGAAGTCACCTATTTGGGGAAAAAAAACAAGGGAAAATGCATTTTTTTTCTATGTGTTTATTGATGTCAACTGAACATCACTTTTTCTTCAAATTTTCAACATTTCAAAATCTGCTCTTAAATTGATAAAAAAAACTATCAAAACAATTTTTTTAAAAATCTAAAAAATTAGACTAATAAACTTCAACAATAGATCTACATTTTCTTAGTTTACATCATTTTGAAATTCAAAACATAAAGACCACTTTTATGTGGTCGAAGTTGAGATTTTTTTTTTATGTTGGCCGATTCCTTTATAAAGTGTGACATAGGTTTGTGCTTTTATCCCTTAGAAGCATATACGTAGTTAGGTTCACTAGGGTGGCATCCATAGCATAAGTAATGTATATAGGATGTAGTAGTTACTTTATTATCACCATATTGTGTATTCTATTTTTATTGAAAACTATAGGAAGTAGCCCCATTGAAGTGGCTTACTTTTAGATGTCTCCCCTTAAAGTGGCTTATTACTATAAATTATTTATAGTATATTTCCTATTATATTATTACCTTCTGTAAGTTATATCATTGCAAGTGGTATGAGAGCATGATGTTGCCATCCAAAAGGTAAGAATCAAGACAAATTTTTAAACTAGGAGGTCAAATTGTGAAGCACATATCTCTTTCAATTTCATGATTTTTTTTTGTAATTTAGAGGGTTGATCAAGGACATATTGAAGCTACTATAGTCTATTAAGATTATTTGAAGAACTTTTGAAGGAATTGTTATGAAATTAGTTTTTTCACAAAAATCTACTCTAGGGATTCAAATCAATGAATTTCATAGACATTTTTTCAAAAAGTGAGATATAAGATTATGTAAGTCATAGTAAAATTTTCAAATTATTTTTATTTTTTAGTGAAAGTTATTGTAAAATTATTTTTTCTGCATCATAGTAGGGTCTTCAACAAGAGGCAAGAGTGGGAATCTAGACACTCCTAGGAAGACACTAGATAAAGATGATCTAGTAGTAGAGGATATGGACCCCATACACATTAAAGATACTATAAATGAAGAAACCATCAAGATGTAGAAGGAAATATTATCAGTTGTAGTAAAGTAGATGAAAGGGGTAGATAAGAAAGCTATTGACCCAAAATTTGAATAAATAGCTTTTCTCTAGGTTTTAGATATTTCTATTGAATGGATTCACACCACAAGGCTTGAGAGGGAAATGTGTCTTCTAAGGGACATGATGATTTAGGGTTTGATTTAGATCTAAAGCAAGACCATCACTCAAATACTTATATGAGTAGCTCTAAGGACTTCATGCCAAAGATGGATATGCACAAGTTTGATGGTGAGAGTCTAGTGATATGGCTATGCCAAATGGAGTTGTTCTTTGATCTTCACCATATTCCATGTCAATAAAAGGTTGCAATGGCATCATCATATTTGAAACCAAGTCAATTCATTTGGTATTTTAGCTATGTGAAGAGAAGAAGAAAAGGGATGCATTATCACATGGTTTATTTTTCAGGAGGAACTCACAACACATTATGGCAATAGTCTTATAGACAACTAATTTAGCTACATCACCAAATTAAACAAAATAGGTGCTAGTGAAGAATAATAAGGAGAAGAAGAAGATGAGGAATATTTAAGAGGGGGAGGAGAAGAAGTATCCAAGCCAATAATAAATTACCATGCATTATCACTATTTGGAAAAATTCCAAAGGGTCTACTGCCCATAACAAACCAAGATTAGGCCATTCAGCTAGTTCTCAAGAACCATGCACCATCTAGAACACCTCTCTTCTTTCAAGGTACACTAAAATATTCAAGTAATGGAAGAACACATGTAACACCAACAAGTAGCACTCTCTAGTCTCAAAAAGAAAAATGTAAAAGAAAATAATATAATGATGCAACAAGTTGATCAACACAAATTTCAACACAAATAGAGTTATAAGATCTTGATGAGGAGGGGCAATTTATTTTGGAATCTAAGGTAATATTTCAAACATGCACTAAGAGGTTGTCAATGAGGATGATTATAAAGTATTTGATTAAGAGGAATAATCTAGATAGTGAAGATGCAACATGGGAAAATGAAGCATTAATTTAAAAGCATCCAAATTTCATCAACATTGAGGACAATGTTGGTTTTAAGGAGAGTGACATACCCATAGTGAGAATAAGGATGTGTAGTCAAATTATGGATAAAATAAAACTTAATTAAGCTATATAATCATTTATATAGTCTTATATGGGTAGTTGGGTTAGCATGGGTGGCATCTGTGGCATATATAGGAGGTAGTGGTTAGTTTATTATCATCATACTGTGTATTCTATTGTTATTGAATACTATTAGTGGTTTCCCCCTCAAAGTGGCTTAACTTTGGAGGTTGCCCCCTCAAAGTCACTTTTTTATTATAAAAAAAAAATTACAACATATTTCCTATTATGGTCTTCTCTTTTGCAAGTTATTTCATTACAATAATCACCTAAACCTTTTCCATCAATTATACCATCCTCTTTTATACTATGAACTTGGCAAGTAAAGTAGGATAGAACATTATCTCTCCAAAGAAATAAAATTATCATGTAATCATGGTAATTTTGATATAGTGTTTGGAAAAACTACCTTTGACTACTTTTGAGATGTATCTTTAGATGTTGTGTTTGTAATATTTACCTATTTTCATTCTCATTATATACCTTTGTTTCTAATGTAAGTATACCAACATATATTTATCGATTTATGTTTACTTGTATGCATGTCTTGCCTTGATTTTCACCCTGTGTACCATATGATGTGTTAAATGTAAATGTTGTTGCAAGTATGTGCAGTTAGTGTTGTCATTGATGTCAACAAGTTCATGTTGTCATTAGTGTCAACTATTTGAGAAAGATAATATTAGTAGTAGTATTGAGTTGATGTTGTTTCTGATGATAAGGAAGTGTGTCTGGTGCTTGGTTTCCAAGTGATTTTGAAAAATTTTGAATAAAAGAGGAAACAGTGTGTTGTAAAGGTGTTTTGGCATACAGAGTGCTATTCTAGTTTTGCTCCATGTTTCTTATATGTTAAATATTTGTTTGTGTGGTTTGGATATGTTGATTAGAGGTGTTTAGAGGTGTTGCATTTAGAATTTGGTGTGTTGGATCATTGTGCAGAGGAAGGTATGTTCACTAGTGTGTGAACTATGTATTGCAAAGGTATCTGGGAGAAATGTTTTTGCTTCACATTTCTCTGCAGAATGGTTTCAGGTCTTGCAATTCTGGAAGTATGTTTCTAAGGTTCATATCTACCTTTAGTTGAAGGTTTTTGTTGTTTGATGATCTGCAAGTTGATTTATTGAGTTGTAGTGCATGGCAAAGATGTTTGAGTATATTGGGTAAATAGGACAAGTTTGTTCAACATGTGAAAGTTGTTGTGAAGGAATTTATTGGATTTCAAGGTGTTTGTGGAATATTCTAGATTGCGTTGAAGCACGGTGTGTGGTCCGCGAGTCATCTTTGGTTTTGAGGAAGTATTTACTTAAAAGATTATGGTGTTTACACTAATTGCGGATGTGCTTCAGTGATTGTGGAAGCATGGTGTGGCGTGTATGAGTGGATTTAGGTCTAAACTAAGGTGTGTTCTGGTCTGGCTTCATTCCTTTCCACCGTGGGAATGTTTTGATGCAGACCTAATTTGAATTTACATGGTTAAGGTGTATTGCCGACCTTGGAGAATGTTTTCAAGGTTGTAGATAGTATAAATTAGTGTTGAGTTGTTGAGGAATGCAAAGATAGATGTGTGTGATGAACAAGATGTGAATTCTAGAGTTGTAAAGTGCAAATTTGGAAAGTGTAGTGCAAGCTTTCATATGTTAGATTACTGGATGTAGTGAGTAGAAGTTGTCTACAATTCATTAGTGAGACTGCAAAGGTATTGGTGTGGTTGTGGTGGGCTTCTCTATTGCATTGAGACAATTTTCTCATTGTAACATTCTTCTCTATATTCCTTTCTATTATGGCAGTGAGCCTTTCTTTCTTCTGGGTAGTGAGCCCTTCGGCAGTGAGCCCTATTGTATTTGGTTTTGATATTACTTTATATTGTGAGCTAATCTTGGCTATGGTGTTTCTTTTCTTGGGTTTTCCATGTAAATCTGGTGTTCTCTTGTGTATGATGTTGTTTTGGTTCTATTTCTGTTATCTGCTTTCATGATTATCATTCTAACAGATTAAGGGTTAATTGATCAAATAAGGATCTAAATGTTTGTGAGGGTTTTGAAGTTTTAAGATACAACTGATTCACCCCCCCTCTCTATTGTCTTGTGCATTCAATAATTGGTATTAGAGCAAGGTTCCTTGGAAGAAATCTTAACCACTTGAGGTAGATCTAAGATGGCACACAAGAAAGATGTTCCCCTGTTTGATGCATCAGATTATGCATTCTAGAAAATAAGGATGGAAGGTTATTTGGTTTCTCTTAGATATGAAATCTAGAAGTCTATTGAGTCTGGATACGCTATACCTAAGAATGGTCTGAGTACTTCTAATTAGATCAAGGCCTATGAAAACAATGGTAAAGAAATATATCCTCTTTTAAGTGGTCTTACTAATTCTGAATTGGTGAAAATTATGAGTTTGAAAATAGCTAATGAAGTTTGGGAAAAGTTAAAAAGCATTTATGAAGGAGATGATAAGGTCAAACAAGCTAAGATGCAGAATCTGAAGATCATTTTTGAGACCCTAGTAATGTCTGAAGATGAAAACATCACTAGCTAATTGCAGAAGGTGGATGAAGTTGTCAATGGCGTCAAAGGTCTTGGTGGAGAACTGGAAGAAAAAGAAGTGGTAAAAAAGGTACTCAGAACTCTTCCCAAAGCTTATAGTCATAAAGTTTCTGCTATTGAAGAATTGCAAAATTTAGATTCATATACCAAAGATCAGTTGTATGGTTCTTTAACTACTTTTGAAATGAGAGAATTTGGTACTAGTAGTGTAAAAGTTGAGACTACTTTTAAGGCTAGCAAATCAAGGAAGATTGTGCAATTAGATCAGGAGGATTCTGATGATATGGAAGCTAGCTTTGTGAGAAGAATGAAAAAAGGTACCAGAAAGTATAGTGGTAAGTTGCCTTTCAAGTGTTTCAATTGAGCAAAGGTAGGTCATTATGCTTAAGGATGTCCAAACAGAATATTGAAAAACAAAAATAGGAAGAACATAGGTAAGATGATTAAGAAAAAATTTTATGTTAGAGAGGATGCAATTATATCCGATGATGAATTTAATTATGAAGAGCATGAGGATGGTGAATATTTGTTCATAGCTTTAAAAGATGATACTATTTCTTCTAACTCTAAGGAATGTGTGAAGGAAAGGGCTCCATAAGTTAGTACTAATTCTAAAGGCACCTTGATGCTACTTTTCATGCTAGACAAGAAAAGAACCACTGGATCATTAACAATGGATGCACTAATCATATGACCGGTGATAAGAGTAAGTTTGTTAAACTTGAAAAATATGATGGAGGACTAGTTAGGTTTGGTGATGATACATTTGTTAAGATATGTGGAAAAGGTTTAATCAGTTTTGATGGCAACCATAACACTGATGATGTTCTTTATGTTAAGAGTTTAAGACATAACCTCTTGAGTGTTTGATAAATGTGTAGCAAGGGTTACAATCTTATGTTTCAGGATGATGGTTGTGAGGTCATAAAAGAGTTTGGAACTGTGATTACTGCTGGAAGGAGGACAAATAGAAATGTCTACTGGCTCAAAGGTGCTGATGGTTATTGTTTCATGACTCAGATCAGTGAGAGTTGGCTATGACATAGAAGAATGTGTCACATCAATTTTGATGGCCTAGTGAGGATAAGTTTAGTTCAACTTGTGAGAGATCTGCCAAAGATTACAAATCCTATCAATACTATCTACAAGGAATGTCAAGTTGGAAAGCAAGAAAGAAGAAGTTTCAAAGTTAAAGATCAATCTTGTACTGGACTATTAGAATTGGTGCATACAGATCTTTGTGGCCCTACCAGAGTAAGGGGTTTTCAAGGTGACAAGTATTTCATGCTATTGATTGATGATTGTTCTAGAATGACATGGGTTACTTTTTGTAAAGAAAAATCAAAAGCCCTAGATAAGTTTAAAGCATTCAAAGTCATGGTTGAGAATGAAATGGATATTAAAATCAAATGTTTGAGGTTTGAAAGAGGTGGAGAATTCACCTCTAATGAGTTTAAGATATTTTGTTAGAATCATGGAATAAAGAGGCATTTATCTACCCCTAGGTCTCCTCAACAGAATGGAGTGGTTGAAAGAAAGAATAGAACTATTCAAGAAGCTACAAGGACAATGATAAAAGAAGAAAATCTACTGGAAGTCTACTCGAGAAAAGTAATTCATATTATTGTTTATGTACTAAACAAAGTGCAAGCAAGAGAAAAAAACTCAAAGACTCCTTATGAGCTATGGTAGGAAGGATTCCTTCTGCCAAATACTTCAGAGTGTTTGGAAGCAAATGCTACATTAGAAGAGATAAAGAATATTTGGGAAAGTTTGATGCAAGGGCTGATGATGGTATCTTCCTTGGATATTCTACTAAAAGAAAAGCTTACTAATGCTACAACAAGAGGCTAAGAAAGATTGTTGAGAGTGCAAATGTCAAGGTTGATGAAGACCTACATAAAAACTCCAAAGTGAATGGATATGAATCAGATGAGTCTTCTTGCAGTGAAGAAAAAAAAGCTAAAGAAAAATAAGTGTAGATTGAAGAAGAAGAAGCTCCAGAAAAGATTCCTAAAACTCCCAAGTGTGTGTAGAAGCATCATTATGAAGAACAAATCATTTATGACAAAAGCAAAGGTGTACTGACAAGAAGGAAAGTTGCTGAAGAATAGGTAAATCTATGTTTACTTTCTAAATTTGAACCCAAAACAATGATTGAAGCATGCAAGGATGAGTATTGGATCAAGGATATGGAAAAAGAACTAATGTAGATTGAAAAGAATCAAACTTGGGAACTTGTCACAAGACCAACAAACATAAATGTGATTAGAACTAAGTGGGTATTTTAGAACAAACTGAATGAGAATAGAGAAGTGGTAAGAAACAAGGCAAGGCTTGTGTGTAAAGGCTACTCACAAGTATAAGGAATAGACTTTGAGGAAACATATTCTCCAGTGGCAAGAATGGAAGCCATCAGAATTTTTTTGGCTTTTATACCACATAAGAACTTCAAAGTATATCAAATGGATGTGAAGTCTGCTTTCTTGAATGGTGAGTTGGAAGAAGTATACATAGAACAACTAGATGGATTTCAGTTAAATTAGATAAAGTAGACATGGTTTGTAGATTGAAGAAGGCACTATATGGATTGAAGCAAGCCCCCAAAGCTTGGTATGTAAGGTTAGACATGTACTTGTTACAATTAGGATTCAATAAATGTAGCGCAGACAGTAATCTTTACTTGAAAGTTGAAAATGATCAAATATTGATTGTAGTTGTGTTTGTTGATGACATTATTTTTTGATGAAATGAAGCTATGTGTAAGAAATTTGTAGAGGAGATGCAGAAAGAATTTGAAATGCCAATGTTTGGGGAGATGAATTTTTTCCTTGGGCTACAAATCAATCAGATAGAAAAAGGTATTTTCATTTCACAATCAAAGTATGTCAAGGAGACATTGAAAAAGTTTGAAATGGAAGATTCTAAACCACTATGTACCCCTATGGTTACTAGTTGCAAGTTGTGCAAGAATGATGAAACTCCTAAGGCTAATCAAAGCAGGTATAGATCAATTATTAGAGGATTACTATATCTAACTACTACTAGACCAGATATTATGCATGTAGTTTGTCTTGTGGCTAGATTTCAAGAAGACCCTAGAGAGTCGCATGTTGCAGCAGTGAAGAGGATATTTAGATATTTAAAAGGCACTCTGGATCATGGCTTGTGGTATCCAAAGGATACTGACTTTACTTTAAGTGCTTACACATATGCAAATTGGGCTAGTTGTGTAGATGACAAGAAAAGTAAAAGTGGTGGTGCATTCTTTCTTTGATGCAGATTGGTGTCATGGCTAAGAAAGAAACAAGATTTAGTGTCTTTATCTACTACAGAGGTAGAATGCATTGCAACATCATCTTGTTGTACATAGGTGTTATGGATGAGGCAAACCTTAAAGGATATCAGAGTTGCATATAATGAACCAATTCCTATATTCTGTGATAATACAAGTGCAATTAACATTTCAAAAAATTTGATGATGCACTCAAGGACAAAACATATCTCAATCCGATATCACTTTTTGAGAGAGAAGGTTGCAGAGAATGAAGTGAAGATTGAGTATGTGCCTACAAAGGATCAAGTTGCTGATATATTAACTAAGGCTCTTCCTAAGGATACTTTTGAGTATCTCCAAGAGAAGTTAGGGGTTATTGCCCCTCCTTTGAACTAGATGCATAAAGAGATGCATCAGTCTAGTGGATTTCAAGATCCATTCTTTGTTCTGGACTGATGTTGGAGGCTACCTCTCAAGGTGAGTAGGTAGTGGCTTTGTTGGTTGTTGCAGTCAGGGGGAGTAAATGCAAATACAATTGTTGTGAGCTCCTAAGGGGGAGTATGCAGAATAGTAATTTAAGAATAGATGTTGCAGAAAAGAGGTGAGCAAGTACAAGACTGAGTAATGTCTAAAGGGGAGATGTGTTTCCCTTTGCCATTGATGTCAAAGGGGGAGAGAGAACAATGTGAAAAAGGAAAGTCTGTTGTGAAAAGGAGAGTAGTAAGCTAAGGGGGAGAGAGAAAGAGAAATAAAAAGAGTTGGCATGAAGTAATGTATTAAGGATGATGTTTTATTGATGGTTTTTCACATCATGTGTTGCCGGGGGAGATTGTTGCAAGTATGTGTAGTTAGTGTTGTCATTGATGCAAACAAGTTTGTGTTGTCATTAGTGTCAACTATTTGAGTAAGAGATTATTAGCACTAGTATTGAGTTGATGTTGTCTCTAATGATGAGGAAGTGCGTCTGGTGCTTGGTTTCCAAGTGCTTTTGAGAAAATTTGAATAAAAGAGGAAACAGTGTGTTATAAAGGTCTTTTAGCATATAGACTGTTGTTCTGGTTTTGCTCTGCATTTCTTATATGTTGAATATCTATTTGAGTAGTTTGGATATGTTGATCAGAGGTGTTCAAAGGTATTGCACTCAGAATTTGGTGTGCTAGATCATTGTGCAAAGGAAGATATGTTTGCCAGTGTGCGAACTATGTATTGTAGAGGTGTTTGGGAGAAATATTTTTTCTCCACATTTCTCCATAGAATGGTTTTAGGTCTTGTGGTTCTGGAAGTATGTAAATCTAAGGTTCATATCTACCTTTAGTTGGAGTTGTTCATGGTTTGGTTCTCCACAAGTTGATTTATTGAGTTACAATGCATGACAGAGATGTTTGAGTATATTGGGTAAACATGATAAGTTTGTTCGGTAGGTGAAAGTTGTTGTGAAGGAATTTGTTGGATTTCAGGGTGTTTGTGGAAATTCTAGATTGTTTTCAAGCATGGTGTGTGGTCCGTGAGTTGTCTTTGGTTTTGATGAAGCATGTACTTAAATGATTATGGTGTTAACATAGGTTCGACCGAGATTGGGTGTTTACACTAATTGTGAATGTGCTTCGGTGATTGTGGAAGTGTGGCATGGCCTATATGAGTTGATTTATATCCTAACTAAGGTTTATTGTGGTTCGCCTTCATTCCTTTCCACTGCGGGAATGTTTTGGTGTAGACCTAATTTGAATTTACATGGTTAAGGTGTATTGCCAACCTTGGAGAATGTTTTCAAGGTTGAAGATAGTATAAATAAGTGTTGAGTTGTTGAGGAATGCAAAGATAGATGTGTGTGATGAGCGAGATGTGAATTCCAAAGTTGTAAAGTGAGAATTTGGAAAGTGCAATGCAAGCTTTCATATGTTAGATTACTGGATGCAGTGAACAGAAGGTGTCTACAATTCATCAGTGAGACTGCAAAGGTGTTGGTGTGGTTGCGGTGGGCTTCTCTATTGCATTGTGATAATTTTCTCATTTTAACATTCTTCTTTGTCTTCTTTTCTATTCTGGTAGTGAGCCTTTGGCAATGAGCCTTTCTTTCTTCTAGATAGTGAGCCCTATTGTATTCATTTTTTATATCACTTTATATTGTGAGCTAATCCTCACCGTGGTTTTTCCTGTCTTGAGTTTTCCACTTAAATCTAGTGTTCTCTTATGTATGATGTTGTTTCAGTTATGTTTTTATTATCTTCTTTCATGATTATCATTCTAACAAATTAAGGGTTAATTGATCAAATAAGGATATGAATGTTTGTGAGGGTTTTGAAGTTTTAAGATACAATTGATTCACCTCTCCTCACAGTTGTCTTGTGCATTCAACAAATGTAATCTTTTCTACACAACCACTAGTTGCCTAATCATTATCGTTGGAAGGATCCTCCTTGTCATGATGAGGTGTGAAAGAAATATGTCCATAACAATCAATACACTCAACTTGTATCACATGCTTATCAATAAAGCCCTATATTTTATATTTGAGTGTAATGTATCTACCTATAATATATCCATGTATTTGGTGGTAGCCACAAAAATAATTTACATTAATGCATTTTATCACATGTCTAGATATATCAACAAGTTTTATGGGAGGAATCTTAATAAGTTGTTCTTACAATTTGTATGTGAAGGGTTTTGCAAACAAGTGAACTTCCTTTTTTCTTTTCTTGTGAATAAATGATGTGCTCGTGATGAATAACATAACATAATGTGTAATGTCATGATCATGTAATTGCTCGGGTTGCATAGTAATATAAGTATATGGAAGAACATGATAATAATGTACAATAGATAATGTGTCATAGGAAGGTATACAATAGTCCATAGAGAAATTAGTGAAATCATTGAAAACTATAGTATCATAGCCAGTTGATGGTAAAAGATTAGTATCATGATGTAAACACTTATTAGAGCTAAAAGTGAAATGTTCTATCAAAGCATGTATAGTCTATCGATGAATGAAGTATAAGAAAAACATTGTGAATTAAATGATAATAAAATTCATAATTTACTAAAATTTCTTATAGTTATGCTTACATTAGAATCATATTATCATCCACATGTGCTTAATATAGGAAGAAAAATACTATTGACATCTAAATATACACCTATATAATATCCACTTCTATAACCACTAAATACTTTAGTCAATCGATCTTTAATAATATGAACCATAAAAAAACATGAACCATATCAATATCATTCATAAAAACATCATCATACAAAACAACATTATATAAAACATTTCTATCAAATAAGCAAGCCTCTCTAAGCTCCTCATTATATAAAACATTTCTATCAAATAACCAAGCTTCGCTAAGCTCCTCATTAGATAAATCATGAAGTAATAAAAAACAACATTTTTAATTGTACTATTAGTATCACATGAATCAATAAAAGAGAGTGCTAGAGCACCAATATATATCATGACATCATAAACTATAACATCATTACATAATGGAGCAACTTTAACATCGACAGATTCATGAGTTACGTAGAAAAATAGATGAGGCGAAAGTGCTCAAAAGTAAAGCATCACCACTAGTCAGGAAAAGAATATGATCATTATTACACAAATGAAAATCATTGTCACTGATCATAAGAAGTGTAATCAAGGTGAAGCTCATAAACAAGTGAAGAAGTATTTTCAAAGTATTATCAATACACGTATTCTTCACACTTAATCTCTGCAATTTTCAGCTGGGGGCAGCGCATGTTTACAGATTGGACAAAAATTTGAGTATGTCAACCACTTGAAAATACACTTACCATGGTAAATATGATTGCACGCCATCTTCTTGGCTAAATCACCCTCAAGCATGCGCTCCTGGCAGATACAACACATACCCATATCACAATCATCTTTGATATCAACTGTCACCAACTTTTCGATAGCAGACTTCGCTGCAGGAACTCTACAAGCAACATTCTGATTTTCATCAGCCAGTATGTTAACAATTCTTTCAAAATCTGCATCATCCTCTGCATAGTCTTCCATACCAGTAAAAAACTGGCCATTGTGGGCATGCTCACTTTCATATTCAATCGGCTCCCCACTACGCTCATAAAATGTACAACGCCAGTGTAATCTAATTCTACCATTTTCCACAGATTGCAATATGTTTTCCCAGTAAAAGCTGCGGCCTGAAATCCTTATTGTTACAGGAATATCGTTCACACAGCCCAATGTCAAACGTAGAGGAAGAATATTCTGTCTTCTCTCTCTCATATCTTCTTCATTGACAGTTAAGTACTCATTCTCATTCCAGTCCATTACATACCTGTCAAAGGGAAAGAGTAAGTTGAGATATATGATAATACGGTCTCTATCGCAGTAGATTTGTTTAACTAAAGCGCTTCTGTTATCCCTTGCATAAGCCTCGTAAACTGTATCAATGGACCTCGCATCTCTCCAGTTTACGTTTGTTATGTTGGGAACTCCTATTTCTACTATATATTTGATTACTTGATAGAATAATAGTCCGCTAAATTCTGGATTGAATGATCCTTCACTAAATAATTTCTCTCTTAACGTCCGCAATTGTCTTCTACTAATGCGACCGCTTTCATCGCATCGGCATCCGAAATCAGTCACATTTCTTTTGCAGTAGCAGCAAGGGAATTCCACATTTTGATGATGCCCTTCTTCCATTTGGAAATGTTAAAAAACTACCCAGAATTGTTAATTGAAAATGAATACTTTCGGGAGAGAGGAGTTTCGATTATTTTCTCAGTTTATGTAATCGGTTGTGTCAACAGGTGTGTTGTTCTCTTAGAGAGGGACGGCGCTTTCTCATGTAGTGAATTTAAAACTAAGTTGGAAAAGTAGTTATTTATAAAAGAATTTACAATTTAAATGCAATTGAATTTTAGCTCTTGGTATTTGTAAGGGATTTAAAGAGTGGATTCCTTTACTTTTATCTTTAAATTTTACGTTTTAGTATTTAATTTATTTGCTGTAATAATTAATTCTAATTCTGATATTATCTTTAGATCTATTTTATTTAGACTATTTTAAAATAGGATTTGCTTAATTTTTTAGTTTTTTAAAGATTAGGTCATTTTTATAGTTTTATTTTTTGATTATATTGTATTTGTATCGTAGTTTTCTCAATTTGAATTTGAATTCTTTTGTTTTTAGGTCGACTTTTCTATTATTCTATTAACTTGCACAATAAAAATTTTATGTTGTGTGTCTAGGATTTGTATTTAAGAACACCATTATATGTCATTTAGGATCATTGATTATCAGGAAAAAGATCATAAGAACACTTTGTCACAATCCCATCAATCTTAATTATGTAAGCATTCTACATTTTTTATTGACCTGTGTTTTCAATATTTGTGCATCGGCTATAGGGCTTGGATGCTATTGCTCTTCCCTATAATTGTGGGTTTCGAAAGGTGCTTTTCAGAGTAATCATGCTTTTAGATCCAAGTACAAGCATAGGTGAGAAAATCTTGTAGGTCAACAATAGGAAAGGATCAAACCAAACCAATTAGACTAGGTCGCATAGGCAACCTAGTTCTAGGACCAAATTGTGCACACAAATTTGTTTCATAAAATAAGAGTCTCAAAATATTACCAGGATCACATGTTACATTCTAATGAGGAAGAATAATATTACGATTATTCTACCTAAATTAAAAGTCTTGAAAATCAAAAGAAACATATGATGATTGATAAATTGAAATCTTTGTGCATAATCAATTAGCTATTATTAATGATGATTTCCCCATTTTATTTTATTTTGATGTTCTTACTAGTAAGATACTTCTCACTAAACAACATGACATGGATACAATTAAGGATATATGGAATATCAAGTGAGTTACCACGTAATCCATTGGCCTATGACATACTAGAGCATATCCTTTATCAATGGGACTTGTAGCTCCTAAATATACAATGTATGATTGTAAAGGTGATCCCTTGAATCACATATGTACTTTTAACACAATATTTTTGAATTATTTTTATGATGAACTTTAATGTTGGTTATATCATTCCTATGAATCTTAAGAGATTATATACTCAATTGGTTTTACTATTTACCTCATGCTTATAGTCTTGGTGAATAAGCCACTGATATCATTGATGATTTCCAACATAGTATTCTAAACTAGAAGTAACATTTTCCAAATTAGTACAATTTAAGAAAGTATAGTGCCCACTCGTGGTAACTCTTGCCTTGTCCCTATGATTCTATGATTAGATTCAGTGTTATATTAAGTTGATTATGATACGATGTAATTGCAGGATGGATATGTGCCTTGCTAGATTGCATGTCCGCATTGCTCATTATATCCTGCTTCGATTATGATCCCTATTGTTAGGTTTGATGCTTCTCCTTTAGTGTGAAAAATATATAGATGTTTGAACAATGGAACAATGTGGAGGAGAATTACATAGATTCAATTGAACTTCTCATCATGCCTAGTCCTTGTGGTGTGTTTGATTGCTTAACCCATCTAATTTAGTTGCAAATAAAAGGATGTTCCTTGTGTTTACCTAGTTAGCCATTAATATAAATTATTGATGATTTTGGATCCTTGTTTTGTGGATGAACTCACAAAATGGTTGTTTCCTTTGTGTGTGTCTATTTAACTTGAGTTCGGTTGTATTTTATCATGTTTTCAAAATGCTTGTTTTAGAGCATTTGATAAATAATCCTAAATGCTTAGTTGAAAAGATAGTTGTTTGATTGCCTTCGTGTTAAGGTCTTATGTATTTTAATATTTAGAAAATACTATAAGTTATAATAAATTATTGAAAAATAAGTGCATATGCTTATACATATATTCATAAGTTATAAGAAATTATTTGAAAAATATTCATATGTTTTTTACACACACACATATATGTATATATGTGTATATGTGTGTGTGTGTGTGTGTATGTATGTATGTATGTATGTAGAGAGATATACATTTGTGTGTGTGTGTGTGTATATATATATATATATATATATATATATATATATATATATATATATATATATATATATATATATATATATATATATATAAACTTTGTATGTATACACATATGATTCGTATACATACCATTTCGTATGCATATATCCACCCATAGGTTCTTGCATACATTTTTATTTATGCTTTTCTTTTGTTTCTTCTTTTTCTTTTGGCTTCTTTTACTTCCCATTTCCATTTCTTATTTACTTTTGCTTAGGTTTTTAGTTTTTTGTCCTTATTTAGTTAGGCTATATTATTGTGGTTGCTCCAAACATTTGTGTTCTATTTTTCCCACCCTTTCTCTGGTTCTTTTGAGTCTTCTTCTTCTTCTTCTGTGATCTTTGATTTTCTTCCTTTGTTGTTCTCTTTTTTCAATCCTTAGTTTGCTACTTGATTATATTTTTTAGTATCCTATTATGTTGTTTTTAATATATATTTATTGGTTCTCTTTTTGGTCTCTTTGTGTTCACATATACACACACATTCCCACACACACACACACATAGGTTATGTGTTTTTATTGTCTCTTTGTTACTTTGACTTCTTGGGTTTGGTTGAGTGCTTGTGCATTGGGTAACTTCTTGTTTGTTGGGTCTAGTTGCTTATATTTATTTTTGGTTCTTTTTTCCTTTTGGTCTCTTGGTCCCCGGGCCACCCCTATCCTACCTCCTATTCTATTGAACATGCTTGGTCTGCAAAGTATCTTTCACATTTCTCTTCTCTTTCTTTGTTCTCCTAATGATGGATCACGGAGTGTGATCCAAAATGTTGAGAGAAAAACTAACACACAGTTTAATCCTGAAGCATTCATTTACAACATTATGGTCTATGGAAATTTGATGCCTATTAATAAGTGCATTAGTTAATTTTAGAAATTGCTATGTTAATCATTCAAAACAACTGTCAATATGTTTTTGAATAAAAATGGTAAGTGAAAGATATTTTGGAAAATATCTAATTGTGAAATAACCTCTTTTTAAAATAGGTTGTTGAGTGTGAAATAGAAAATAACTTCATTTTGATATTTGAAGGAATTTTAGAATGAAAAGGAAAAATGAATGAAGGGTTTTAGGATCATTCATTTATTTTAATCTATTTTTATCTCTCTCTCCTTCTTGTGGGTATGCATACTTGCTTTGGAGGATTGGATGGTGATTGTTTGTGGATTGCTAAACTAGTGGAGAGGATGTATGTTGAAAAACTTGCATTGTGTGTGTGTGTGTGTGTGGATGCAAAGAAGATCTCATCTAATTTGTGTAAGAATTGCATTGAAAAGAAAAAGTTATTTCTCCTTTTTATTTCATGTAATTGCTTGTTGATTCATGCTTTTAGCCATGCCAACACTAGGTCATTGCATATGGCATCTCATTTTTTAGGATGGAATGGAGTTTGAAATCAAAGAATAGATGTATGCATTTATTTTATGTTGACGTTATTTATTTTTGATAAACTCAAATAGCCTCATTAAGCTAGTAAAATTTCTCCAAAAAATTATGTAATTACATATTTGTTAAAATATGAGAAAGTAGATTACAACCCAGAATCAAAATGAAAGAGTTAGAATCAAACTATAAATGCAAAAGAAATGAAATCAACATAACAATGGTACTAAGATATTTGATGTAAATGTTGGAATGACACAATAGCATCAAGAGAGATCTATAGCTCTAACATATGAAAATACAAGAAAGGAAGTATGTTTATGTAGGCTCAAGGAGAGGGAGGAGATGGCAAGTCTAACCAATAATGAGTAACCACAAAGCAGTACTAATAAAAGAAAATGTAACTCCCATGGAAGAGGATGACACCTCACCACCCACTCACTTAAGTAAACATTCTTTATGAACCTAAGAAAACTTAACTAAAGTGTAGGACAAACCTAGGAAAATAGGAAAATACATATCCCACTAGGAAAATAAAAACTTACAATAACACCACCCTTAAGTGTAGCTTAGGTGGGTGAAAATATGGCTCCTGGAAAATCAAGCCTGATGAGGTAAACATGTACAATGAATTCCCCCAAAAGAAGAAGCCCCCAAACAATGTAATAGAATCCCCCCCTCCCCCCCAAAAGAGAGAGAGAAGAGAAGGATTAAAAGGTTCCCCCCTGAAGTGGGCACTTGTTGCACCCCCAAAAAATATCATAAATGAAGGACTTGCTCTTGGATCTACTCTGATTTCAGATAGTACCTGAGATTAATGATTTTCTCATAAATTAGCTCCCAAATGTAGTGCATGTGGATCTCAATGTGTTTGGTCCACTAATGATGGACCAGATTGTGAGAGAACTGTATTGTACTCTGGTTGTCACAAAATATTACTGTAGGATTCTAGAAGGGAATACCAAACTCAATGAGAATGTTCTGAAGCTAGATGGCCTCAATAGTAGCATTAACTAGTTCTTGAGACTTAGCCTCTGTAGATGAAAGAGTAATAGAAGACTACTTCTTGCTTGACTGAGAAACTGGACCAGAACCAAATGAGAATCAATAGCTTGAAGTAGACTTGAAATCTTGAGAATTAACTTCCCAATATGAATCTATATGGCCCACCAAGTCAATATCCACACCTGTTGCATAAAGAATCCCATAATTGTGAGTGCCTTGTATATAGTGAAGAATATGCTTAGTGTCTTTCTAATGCAAGTCATGTGACTCTTGCATGAACTTGTAGATGAGGCCCACAACATATTGTAGATCAAACCTCATGTGAATCAAATATATGATACTCCTAACTAATTGGTGATACAAAGTAGCATCCACCAATGGTGAATAAAAATGAGCCTCAAGTTTGACCCCTGACAGAAATAGAGTTGGTGCAGGCTTACAATTAGCAATGTGAAATCTAGAGAGCATATCAAGTGTGTACTTGAGCTATGAAATGAAGATACCAAACAATTATTGAGTGATCTCAATCCCCAAGAAATAGTGTAGAAGGCCCAAGTCAAACATCAAGAAATGATCATGAAGGGTAGTTTTCACTACCTTGATGGTGGATGAGGAACTCCCTGTGAGCAACGAGTCATCAACATAGAGGACAAGGAAAGTGAGAGTATCATCCTACTACAAAATATAGATATTGAGATCAGAATAGCATTAAGTGAACCCAAGTGATAGAAGGAAGGAGTCCATCTTGGCATACCAAGCCCAAGGGGCCTGTTTGAGGCCATATAAAGACTTTTGAAGATGGCAAACAAGTGAAGGATCTTATACAAACCCTTGTGGCTACTCCATGTATATTTCCTCCTGAAGGTCACCATGAAGAAAAAACTCTTCACATGTTGCAAGTATGAGAAGTAAGTTTTGTCATTGATGTCAACACCTAAGGTTAGCATCTAAATGAAATTATTTGAATGTGTTTGAGCAAGTATTTGAGAAGAACAGTCAAGTATTTTGCTCTGCATATCCTGTAGATTGAATATCTTTGGCTTCAGTTTGGAAGTTATGTTAAGGGATGTCTGTAGTTGCTATGTTTCAAGATTGAGCTTCCAGTGTGAAGATTTGAGAGAGTTCTATTCACCAGAGTAAAAATTGTTTTTCTAAGTATTCAATGTTGATAGGGAGAATGTATTCTACTCTGCATTTAAGTTTTACAGTCTACGGTTCTAGAATTAAGTGTGTAATGATCTTATGTGCCTTCAGTTAAAATGGTTCATGATTTGGTGCTCCGCAAGCAATCTTTCCTTTATGACAGTGGTTGACAGTAATGTTCAAGTGCTCTGGTTTGAAGAATCTTCTGGATACAGTGTTTGGGGATTGTGTGGAAGTTCTTGGTGATTGTAACGTGCTTGTGGATGTCTCTAGACCATGTTCCTACCTTCTGATTGATTCACAAAGTGTAATTTGGATCGTGAATGAAGCATGTTCCTAAAAGTCTTAATGTTAACACCAATTTGGTCGACTTGGTTGTTTTCACTACTTTCAATTATGCTTTGGAGTTTATGATAGCGTGTTGTAGTGTGGAAGATTACATTTGAGTCCCAGCTAAGGCATGATGTGGTCCGCATTCATTTTTTCCTTCACAAATCTATTTAGGTCCAGACCTATTCCAATGTATGTATGTATGCCAACCTTGGAGATTGTTCCAATGGTTGATGATTGTAATGCCGACCTTGATTTACATTCCAAGGTTGATGAATTATATAAATACATGTAATGAAGTCATGAATAATTGATGAGGTTGTGAAGATGTGAAGATAAGTGTGAAGTGAAAAAGTAGAGAAGAGTAGAGGAGATTTATTGTGCTTTAATGGAACTGAACTTTGGCATAGTGTAGATGCTATTATCTTCGTTTGCCAAATTCTTGTAGTGAGCCCTTTTGGCAGTGAGCCCCTTCTCTTGGCAGTGAACCACTTCTTTTACAGTGAGCATTCTAGGCAGTGAGTCTTAAGGCAGTGAGCCTCCTATAATGAGCCTTATTGTAAATTTTGATATATCATTTATATTGTGAGCTAACACTCACCATGGTTTTCCCCTTATTGAGTTTTCCATGTAAAAATTTGGTGTCTTATGTGTTGAATGTATGGATGTGTTTAAGTTTCTAATTTCATTTTTTCATGGTTAAATTACAATATCAATGATTAAGTGGCTGATGTGTAGATGGTTTTAAAGTTTTAGTTACAATGGATTCACCCCCCCCTCTTAGTTGCCTTGCACATTTCAACAATTGGTATCAAAGCAAGGGTTCCTTGGAAAAGGCTTAATAGTTTGAGGTAGATCCAGGATGGCACACAGGAAGAAGTCTTTATAGTTCAATGGAAAGGATTATGCTCTCTAGAAGGTATGGATGTAAAGTCATCTCATTTCTCTTCGTTATAGTGTTTGGAAGATGGAAAATACAAAGTATACTATTCCTCCGAATGGTCCATCCACTAAAGATGAAGTCAAACAGTATGAGTTAAATGGAAAGGCTAGAGATGCTCTATTAAATGCTTTTTCTAACACTAAGATAGGAAAAGTTCTGGATTTGGAAACTGCTTATGAGATTTGGGACAAGTTGAAAAATTTATATGAAGGAGATGATTCTATGAAGAATGCCAAATTACAGAACCTGAAGGCGAGGTATGAAGCTCTAAAGATGAGTGAAGATGAGAACATAACAATCTACATGCAAAAAGTTGATGAAATTGTCAATGGAATCAAGGGCCTTGGAGGAACTATTGATGAGAATGAGGTTGTATTGAATATTCTTAGGTCATTGCCTAAATCCTATGGTCACAAGGTGTCTACAATTGAAGAACTTATGAGTATACAAAAGGTTACAAAGGATCAGTTGCTTGGAATGTTTCCCACTTTTGAGATGAGAGAGTTTGGTAATGCTCTATTGATGACTGAGACTGCATTCAAAGCCAACACTTTAGAGAAGACTTCAAGATCAGAGAAGTGTGCTATCGAATTAGATGATGACCTTGATGAGGTTGAAGCCAATTTCGTGGATAGAATGCAAAGAGGTACCGGTAAGTTCAAAGGCAAATTACCATTCAAATTATTTTCTTGTGGTAAGATTGGTCACTATGCCTCCAGGTGTCCGGAGAGAATTGAGAGAGGTAAGAAGAAATTTGAAAGTAGACATAGAACCATAAAAAATGCTATTATGTTAGAGATCTTGATGATGATTGGTAACGGATGATGAGTCTGATGATACTAGTGCAAATGAATGCTTTTTTATTGCTATTAAGGAAGAACCTGTGTCTACTAATCCTGCTAGCTATGTGAAGGAAGATGAACCAGTGGAAGAGAGTACTTTGTTTGTCTGCCAGGTTGAGAAAGATAAGGATGAATGGATTATTGATAGTGGATGTTCACATCACATGACCGATGATAAAAGTAAGTTTGTAAGTTTGAAAAATTATGATGGAGGACTGGTTGGGTTTGGAGATGATGCAACTAGTAAGATTTGTGGAAGATGATCTATTTCTTTTGATGGAAAGCATAATATGGATGATGTTCTATATGTATGAAGGGTTTGAAGCATAATCTTTTAAGTGTTGGTCAAATGTGTGACAAGGGGTATGATCTAAGATTCAAGGATAATGGATGCAAAATCATGGAAAGCTCTAAAACAATAATTGCTATTGGTAAGAAGACTAGAGGTAATGTTTATCACTAGAAAGGAACTAATGATTGTTGTCTATTGGCTCAGACAGATGAGAATTGGTTGTGGCATAGAAGGATGTGTCATATCAATTTTGACAACTTGGTGAAGATAAGTTTAGTGCAAGTTGTGAGAGATTTGCCTAGGCTTCTGAAGCTTACTAATGCTATTTATAAGGAATGTCAATTGGGGAAACAGACAAGGACAAGTTTCAAGAAAAAAGAACAATTTTCTGCTGGATTGCTTGAGCTGGTGCATACAGATTTGTGTGGTCCTACAAGAACAAGAAGTATTCAAGGAGACATATACTTTATGCTACTTATTGGTGATTATTCTAGAATGACTTGGGTCACTTTTCTAAAAGATAAATCAAAAGCCCTAGACAAGTTCAAAGCTTTCAAGGCGATGGTTGAGAATGAGATAGAATTAAGGATCAAATGCTTAAGGTCTAATAGAGGAGTTGAGTTTACATCAAATGAATTCAATATTTTCTGTGAAGAATAAGGGATAAAGAGGCATTTGTTTGCTCCTAGGACTCTTGAGTAGAATGGAGTTGTTGAAAGAAAGAACAAGATAGTTCAAGAGGCTGTTAGGTCAATGATGATGGAGGCTAACCTACCAGAAGTGTATTGGAGAGAAGCTATACATACTATTGTCTACATTCAAAACAAAGTTCAAGTCAAAGGTAATGGTACTAAAATTCCTTATGAATTATGGTATGGAAGAATTCCAATAGTGAAATATTTCAATTTTTTTGGAAGCAAATGATATATCAAAAGAGAAGAAGAGTTAGGCAAGTTTGATGCTAGGCATGATGAAGGAATTTTCCTTGGATACTCTACTAAGAGTAAGGCCTACCGATGCTACAATAAGAGATTGAGAAATATCATTGAGAGTGCTAATGTGAAAGTTGATGAAGACAGGGAAAGAACATTAGATCTGAGTGGCTATAAATTAGATGAACCTACTACTACAAAAAAAAAAGTTGAACAAAAAGATAGTCAAGTTGAAGAAGAAAAAGCTCCAAAAAGTGCTGTTAAGACTCCCAGGTATGTAAGGATTAATCATTTTGAAGATTAGATTATTGGTGACAAAAGCAAAGGGGTATTGACAAGGAAAAGAGCTGCAGAAGAACAGGTGAACTACTATTTACTTTCAAAGATTGAACCTAAAACTGTAAGTGAAGCCTGCAAAGATGAGAATTGGGTAAAGGCCATCAAAGAAGAGCTGATGCAGATAGAGAAGAATCAAACTTGGGAATTGGTTCCTAGATCTATTGATAAGAATGTGATTGGAACTAGATGGGTATTCAGAAACAAGATTAATGAAAATGGAGAAGTAGTAAGAAATAAAGCAAGACTAGTATGCAAAGGATATTCTCAGGTTGAAGGCATAGATTTTGAAGAGACTTATGCTCATGTGGCAAGGATTGAAGAAATAAGAATGTTTTTGGCATTTGCAGCACACAAAGATTTCAAAGTATACCAGATGGATGTGAAGTCTACATTCTTGAATGGAGAGCTGGAAGAAGAGGTTTACATTAAACAACCGAAAGGATTTCAGTCATCAGACCAAGGTGACATGGTGTGCAGAATGAAGAAATCCTTGTATAGACTTAAGCAAGCTCCTAGAGCTTGGTATGCAAGATTGGACAAGTATTTTTTGCAATTAGGGTTCAGTAAAGGTACTGCAGACAACAATCTATATTTCAAAATCAATGATGATCAAATTTTGATTGTTGTAGTCTTTGTTGATGATATTACCTTTACAGTCAATGAAGGTATGTGTAAGAAATTTGCAGAAGAAATGCAAAAGGAGTTTGAAATGTCTATGTTTGGTGAAATGAATTTCTTTCTAGGACTACAGATTACTCAATCAAAAAAAAGAATTTTCATTTCTTAGTCCAAGTATGTGAAAGTATTGTTGAAGAAGTTTGGAATGGAGGATTCTAAGCTAGTATGTACCCCTATGGTAATTGGTTGCAAGCTAAGTAAGAATGATGAATCACCTAAGATTGATCAGAAAAAGTATAGATCTATGATTGGAGGACTACTTTATCTAACCCATACAAGACTAGATATAATGCATGCAGTTTGTCTTGTGGCGAGATTTCAAGAAGATCCCAAAGAGTCACATGTGATGGTAGTTAAGAGGATCATGGGGTAGTTAAAAGGTACTTTAGACTATGGATTGTGGTATCCCAAAGATACTAATTTCACTCTTAGTGGTTATACAAATGTAGATTGGGTTGGAGATGCTGATGATAGAAAAAGTACAAGTGGAGACTTTCCTCTTGCGTAACAGATTGGTTTCATGGTCAAGAAAGAAGCAAGAATCAATTTCTTTGTCTATTGCAGAACCAGAATTTATTACTGTAGCATGTTGTTGTACTCAAGTGCTTTGGATGAAGCAAATATTGAAGGATATAATAGTTGTGTATGAAGAACCAATTTTAATCTTTTGTGACAATACAAGTGCTATAAACATTTCAAAAAATCTAGTGATGCACTCAATAACAAAGCATATATCAATAATATATCACTTTCTGAGAGAAAAGGTAATAGAGAATGAAGTAAAGATGGAATATGTGTCTACTAAGGATTAGATTACAGATATTTTTACAAAGCCTTTGCCTAAGGATACTTTTGAGTATCTTAGGGAAAAGCTAGGGGTTATTACCCCTCCTGCTCTAAACTAAGATGCATGGGAAGTGCATCAGTCTAGTGGTGCCCAAAGTCTTATTCTTTGATCTGTATTGATATTTTGAAGGCTACCTCTCAAGGGGAGTAGGTAGATGTTGCTGATATGAGTTCCTAATAAAGAGTAGTAAGTGTTGCAGTATTGCTGATAGGGGGAGTAGTGCAGTATTAATAGGATCTGCATTAAACATTGACAACTAAAGAGAGAGAGAGAGAAAAGGTCTGGCACCCTTTTCCATTGATGTCAAAGGGGGAGAGAACATGTGAAAAACTTAAGAAAAGGTTGCAGCCAGAGAAAGCATAAAGTAAGGAGGAGCAAAGAAGCAAAGCAAGTTTATTTGTCTTGATGGTTTTTCACATCATGGGTTTCCATCAATGACAAAGGGGGAGATTGTTGCAAGTATGAGCAATAAGTATTGTCATTGACGTCAACACCTAAGGTCAGCATCTAGAGGAAATTATTTGAATGAGTTTGAGCAAGTATCTGAGAATAATAGTGCAATATTTTGCTCTGCATGTCCTATATATTGAATATCTTTGTTTGTGGTTTAGAATTTATGTTAAGGGATGTCTGTAGTTGCTATGTTTCAAGTTTGAGCCTCTGGTGTGAAGATTTGAGATAGTTCTATTCACTAGAGTAAAAACTATTTTTCTAAGTATTCAATGGTGACAGGGAGAATGTATTCTGCTCTGCATTTCTCCACATTTAAGTTTTATAGTTTGTAGTTTTGGAATTAAGTTTGTAATGATGTTATGTGCCTTCAGTTAAAATGGTTCGTGATTTGGTGCTTCACAAGCAATCTTTCCTTTATGACAGTGGTTGACAGTAATATTCAAGTGCTCCAGTTTAAAGAATCTTCTGGATAGAGTGTTTGGGAGTTGTACAGAAGTTCTTGGTGATTGTAACATGCTTATGGATGCCTCTAGATTGTGTTCCTACCTTTTTATTGGTCTGCAAAGTGTAATTTGGATCATGGATGAAGCATGTTCCTAAAAGTCTTACTATTAACACTAGTTTTGGTCAACATGGTTGTTTTCACTACTTGATATTATGCTTTGGAGTTTATGATAGTGTGTTGTAGCATGGAAGATTGCATTTGAGTCCTAGATAAGGCATGGTGTGGTCTACATTCATTCTTTTCCTTCACAAATTTGTTTAGGTCCAAACCTATTCTAATGTATGTATGTATGTATGTATACAGACCTTGGAGATTGTTCCAATGGTTGATGATTGTAATGCTGACCTTGATGTACATTCCAAGGTTGATGAATTGTATAAATACATGTAATGAAGTTGTGAATAATTGATGAGGTTGTGAAGATAAGTGTGAAGTGAAAAGGTAGAGTAGAGAAAAGGAGATTTATTGTGCTTCAATGGAACTGAACCTTGGCATAGTGTAGATGCTACTATCTTAGTTCACCAACTTTTGGCAGTGAGCCCCTTCTCTTGGTAGTGATCCACTTCTTTTGTAGTGAGCATTATTGGTAGTGAGCCCTAAGGCAATGAGCCTCTAGCAGTGAGCCTTGTTGTAAATTTTGATATATCATTTATATTGTGAGCTAACACTCACCATGGTTTTTCCCTTATTGGGTTTTCCACGTAAAAATCTAGTGTCTTATGTGTTGAATGTGTGGATGTGTTTAAGTTCCTAATTTCATGCCTTCATGGTTAAATTACAATATCAGTGATTAAGTAGTTGATGTGTAGATGGTTTTAAAGTTTTGGTTACAACTAATTCACCCCCTCTCTCAATTGTCTTGTGCATTTCAACATCACATCCATTTGATGAACTTCCCAATGATGGGCTATAGAAATGGCAAGGACAAGTCAGATGGAATTCATCTTGCTAATGGGCACAAAAGTCTTAGAGTAGTCAATCCTAGAAACCTAGGAGAATCCTTTTGCAACTAGGCGAGCCTTATGCTTATCAATATACCCATCTGCAGAAATTTTTTTTTGATAGATCCACTTCATCGAACAAGTTTTCTTCCCTTAGGAAGAGGGACTAAATCCCAATATGGTTCCTTTCCAAGGAACTAAACTCTTCCTACATAGCAGCATCCCACTCAGGGACACCAGAATCTTCCTAAAAAGTCTGTGGATCAGAAGGTGAATCAATAAAGAGATGTGGAGCCTCCTCAAACTGTGACCTTATTCTTCTAGCATCTGAAGAATAACCAACCTAATCGCCTACTGACTCCAATGTTTGATGAGCCCAAATAGCCCAATGGGAGAATCTAGAGGAGAATCATCACCCTTTGAATGATTACTAGGAGACAAGAAAGTTGAGCCATCATCATCATAATTGTCTCCATCCGTAGTGGAGAAAGAAGACTCCTCATCAAGAGCAAGAGGATTAAGATCCCTGAAAGAACTATCATCATACTAAAATGACTCCAAGTAATGGTAGATGGAGAAGTGATAGGAGAAGAATTGGAAACATCCTCCTTGAAATGAACACTCCTCTCGATGAACAACTCATGAGTGGTGGGATGAAGAAGCCTATAGCCTTTGACAGCATTTGGGTTCCCAACAAATATGCAAGGCTTGCTCTACGGATCCATAGACTTGCTTTTCTTTGCTAGAATGTGGGCCCACATAGGAGAACCAAACACCAAAAAGTTCTATAGTGTGGGTTTCCAAACAGTCCAGACTTGAAAAGGAGTGATCCCCTTCACAACTCGACGAGGAACCTAATTCTGGATGTAACACACAATGGTTGATGGGTTGTACCCACTATTGATGTGACATTGACTTGGAGTGAATCATACAATTAGCCATCTCTTTCAAGGACCTATTATTTCTCTCTATGACACCATTCTGCTATGGACTATAGGGAACTATGTGCTCAAGAACAATGCCCTGTGAGACACAAAACTACTCAAACCTTTGGTTGACATATTCCCCCATTATCTATACATAAAATTTTGATGGCCTTCATGGATTGTTTCTCTGCAAAAGCTTTGAAACCTTGAATAGACTTAAATAACTTGAAGACTTCTATTTGAGAAAATATACCCATGTGTATCTAGAAAGATCATTAATGAATGTCAAAACATATCTAGCCTTGCTGAAAGAAGGATGTGGAAATGGTCCTACCAAGTCACTATTTACTAACTCCAAGAGTAGTGAGTGGTGCAGGAGCACCTACCTGACAGCTGGCCTTCATGAGGCAGTTAGTTAGTTTGAGTCTTGTTTATGTTTTCAAGAAGGTCTGATAAGACCAAATGCATGTAATAAGGTCATGCTGATCATGATAAGATCATGCGGACCATGCTTTTACTATTTTTAGCCAGTTTGTTAGAACAGCTGTCATGCTGTAGGATCGGTTGGATCTCCCAACCGCCTGGAGAGTTCCCAGCCGCTTGGAGTCGGGTCAGTAGTACTCGTAGGAAAATCTATTTAAGCATGAGGATCGGTTGATATTGCATAGATAGATAGATATCATCGATCGAGCTAGGTTGCAGAGAGTGAGACTGAGAGAGAGATTGATCATTGTATTTGCATCTTTGGAAATCAAATAAAGTGATCTTGTTTGTGTTCATCCTCTGTTGAATTCCATTGCTTGATTGATTTGCTGATTTGGTGGTTTCATGGATTCACTGATCCATTCCACCGGTTGATTCGTCTGATCGGTGGAATGGTTATGTACAGTAGGGTAGGTGTTAGTTTGTTTTCTGTTTGCATGCAGGTGTGCAGGATCACCGTCGAGAGATGTTGAGAAACCCTAGCATGGGCATGTGCTAGGTCGAGCTGATAAAGTGTGGAAGATCACCCTGGAAGTGGATCAAGTCATCCCAGGAGGTTCGGCGGATCAGAATAGTGATAATCCGCTAAGGCTGGAAGTTTGTTAAATCGGCATCATCAGGATATTTTGGTGAATATCCTACAGTCGCTTCGAGCATCGTCATCCGGATAAGTGAAGATGAGTATGATGCAGTTGAGTGCATAAAGTGAAAGTGCGTCGGGGTGATCATCATCAGGAGTTGCCGAGGAGGAGCGTATCGGCATAAGGAAGATCGGGTTGATCACGGGCTGAAAAAAGCTAAGTTTGGCCAACAGCAGGATATGACATCATCATCATCATGATATACGTCATCAGGATATTTCGGAGCAGCAGGATATTGAGGAGCTGCGGGTGACGTCATCGTCATCAAGATCTACGTCATCAGGATATCGGGTGACGCAAGCATCAAGGGGACGGTGCGAGGAGTTAAAGGTTTGTCATCATCAGGATAAATGGAAGGAACCGGATGTTCTTTATCCTGTTGATTATCATGATGTTGAATATCATGATGCTGAAGATAGTGAAGACGGAAGTTGTCGCTGAAGTGAACAGTGGACGTCAGGAGGATGTTCGCGCTGGTCGAACATGATGATGCTGTCGATAAACGAATAAGGTGATGCTGTTGACACGCGAAAAGGTGAAGGCTTGTCATCAGGAGGATATCGGTCGGCACAGTAAATGTGATGATGCTGACAGTGTTAAGTCAAATATGATGATGATGATGATGATGATGGGCTACAGACATCCATGCTGTATGTTCAGGTTATAGTGTGGATGCCTCTGCATCATAGTGGTATCAGAGCTCAGCAAAAGGTCTGGGCTGTTGTGAGTTGATTCTGTCACCGAAAGGGCAGAGGTAGAGTTGAGTGTGTTGTGTGTTGATTGAGAGGTTGACAATATGCCTCCGAAAGGTAGTGGTACTACAAGGGAATTGCAGGAGATGAAGGAAAAACATGCCAGAGAGATGAGGAAGATGAAGGAGCTTGCTGAAGCACTTCAAGCCAGGCTTGCAGCCCTGGAAAAAAACAAAAAGAGGGAAGTGGCAGACAGTGAGTCTGAAGAAGATGAAGATACTGTTGAAGAGTATGAAGAGGTAGCTGAAGAACTGGATGCTGAAGACCAGAAATTTGCAAAACTGTTAAAGGCAGTGCAGGGTGATAAACCTAAGGTAAAGGTTGATGTTTCCAAGTATAATGGAAGTTTGAATGAAGATGAGTTACTGGATTGGATTGCTGCACTTGATAATCACTTTGAATGTGAAGATGTTGCTGAGGATCAGAAGGTAAAGATTGCAAAGACCAAGTTAGGAGGTCATGCTTTGGTATGGTGGGATTATGTACAATCCGAGAGAAGGAAACAAGGGAAGTCAAAGATCACTTCATGGGATAAGATGGTAGCAAGGATCAAAGGTAAATTCTTGCCTAGGGATTATGAAATCCAGATGTTTAAGAAGCTGCAATTTTTAAGGCAGAAGGAAATGGATGTGAAGGCATATACTGAGGAGTTTTATAAGTTGAGTATGAGATCTGGTCATCATGAGAATGAGGTAGAAAAGGTGGCTAGGTACTTGGCTGGTTTGAGATTGAACATACAGGATGAGTTAGTTTTAGCTAACCCTAAGAATGTGGAAGATTGTTACCAAATGGCAATCAGGATTGAAGAAAAGATGAATAGGAGACAAGATAAGTCCATGAGAGGAAGAGGAAACAGTATGAGGGGAAGAGGAGCAGCCCCTACACAAAAGCAAACTAATGAGGGTCAAGAAGACACTGGTAAAGGACAGGGACAGTCTGATTTCAGAGGTGGATGGAAAGGTAATAGAGGTAGATTTGGAGGTGGTAGAGGTTCTACTACATTTTTAGGAAAGTGTTACACCTGTGGTGAGTTTGGTCATCCATCTTTCAAGTGTCCAGAAAATAGAGGTTCATCATCCAGAAATGATAGAACTAATGACAAGAGAGTACAACTTGTGCAAGAAGAGACAGTAGAGCAAAGTGTGCAGAGTTCAAACACTTATCAAAAGGATAAGGAGCCTGATAATTATGGATACCCAGAAAGTGGAGAGTCTCTGCTGATGAGAAGAACAGTAACTACCATGAAGGTACCTGACAAAGAATCCCCACAAAGAAGAGCTCTTTTCAAGACCACGTGTAAGAGCAAAGGTAAAGTATGCCAGGTTGTCATTGATACTGGTTCAACAGACAACATGGTATCTCAGGAAATGGTGGATAAACTGCATTTGGAAAGGATTCCACATCCGCACCCTTACAAGGCATCTTGGGTGAGTGATAGTCAATCACTTTGGGTATATGAACAGGCATATGTGGATTTTCAGATTGGAGCATATCATGATAGAATTTTGTGTGACATTTTGCCCATGGAATGTTGTCACCTACTGTTGGGTAGACCATGGCAATTTGATAGGAGGGTATTGTATGATGGGTATGCTAATACCTACACCATCAAGAAGGATGGGAAGACTATTAAGTTGATGCCATTGCAGGTAGATGCTGCGGTACAGAAGGCAGCCAAAATCATTTTAATGGGAAAGAAGGAGTTTGTGCAGATGCCTATAGGAGCAGGCATAAAGGCAGTTCAGGACACTGCACGGAAAGAAGTTGTTCAGGACAACAGGGTGAAGAAAGTTTTAGTTGTGACTGACAGAGGTCAGCAGCAGGTGCAGAAACAGGTTTGCACACAGCAACCAGTTGAGAGGAATGACAAGGATGTTGTCATAGTTGGGACTATTGTTTATCCTATAAAGGTTGACAGAAAGACAGCATTGAACATTACAGAAGTTCAAGAGGCAGTTCAGACAGAGGTTCTGGTCAGACAATCTGACAAACACAAGGTATGTGAGAGAAGGGCCTACATTGACAGGCATAAGGATTTACTTGCCAGAAAGCAAGTTACAGTTCAGAAGTCTTAGAGAAGCCAAGAGCCAGCAGAGGACAAAGCTGGAACAGGTCAGAAGACTACAAAGGCAAAGTGTAAAGGTGGAGGACTTCCACATACTAAACTCATGGGACATGAGTTCTTTTCTGTTGGGGAGTATGGTGCAGGAGCACCTACCTGACAGCTGGCCTTCATGAGGCAGTTAGTTAGTTTGAGTCTTGTTTATGTTTTCAAGAAGGTCTGATAAGACCAAATGCATGTAATAAGGTCATGCTGATCATGATAAGATCATGCGGACCATGCTTTTACTATTTTTAGCTAGTTTGTTAGAACAGCTGTCATGCTGTAGGATCGGTTGGATCTCCCAGCCGCCTGGAGAGTTCCCAGCCGCTTGGAGTCGGGTCAGTAGTACTCGTAGGAAAATCTATTTAAGCATGAGGATCGGTTGATATTGCATAGATAGATAGATATCATCGATTGAGCTAGGTTGCAGAGAGTGAGACTGAGAGAGAGATTGATCATTGTATTTGCATCTTTGGAAATCAAATAAAGTGATCCTGTTTGTGTTCATCCTCTGTTGAATTCCATTGCTTGATCGATTTGCTGATTTGGTGGTTTCATGGATTCACTGATCCATTCCACCGGTTGATTCGTCTGATCGGTGGAATGGTTATGTACAGTAGGGTAGGTGTTAGTTTGTTTTCTGTTTGCATGCAGGTGTGCAGGATCACCGTCGAGAGATGTTGAGAAACCCTAGCATGGGCATGTGCTAGGTCAAGCTGATAAAGTGTGGAAGATCACCCTGGAAGTGGATCGAGTCATCCCAGGAGGTTCGGCGGATCAGAATAGTGAAAATCCGCTAAGGTTGGAAGTTTGTTAAATCGGCATCATCAGGATATTTTGGTGAATATCCTACAGTCGCTTCGAGCATCGTCATCCGGATAAGTGAAGATGAGTATGATGCAGTTGAGTGCATAAAGTGAAAGTGCGTCGGGGTGATCATCATCAGGAGTTGCCGAGGAGGAGCGTATCGGCATAAGGAAGATCGGGTTGATCGCGGGCCGAAAAAAGCTAAGTTTGGCCAACAGCAGGATATGACGTCATCATCATCATGATATACGTCATCAGGATATTTCAGAGCAGCAGGATATTGAGGAGCTGCGGGTGACGTCATCGTCATCAGGATCTACGTCATCAGGATATCGGGTGACGCAAGCATCGAGGGGACGATGCGAGGAGTTAAAGGTTTGTCATCATCAGGATAAATGGAAGGAACCGGATGTTCTTTATCCTGTTGATTATCATGATGTTGAATATCATGATGCTGAAGATAGTGAAGACGGAAGTTGTCACTGAAGTGAACAGTGGACGTCAGGAGGATGTTCGCGCTGGTCGAACATGATGATGCTGTCGATAAACGAATAAGGTGATGCTGTTGACACGCGAAAAGGCGAAGGCTTGTCATCAGGAGGATATCGGTCGGCACAGTAAATGTGATGATGCTGACAGTGTTAAGTCAAATATGATGATGATGATGATGATGATGATGGGCTGCAGACATCCATGCTGTATGTTCAGGTTATAGTGTGGATGCCTCTGCATCAGTGAGTCTCTCCAAGCTTTGACTTTTTGATACTTCTCTTTAGGATGCTTATGAAGAATGCAACCTTGGAAAACTCCATCAGAAAATTGAATAGAAGCTAACCCTGAAACCATGTCCTATTGACTGAGATGCTACAAGTAGTGGTAGTTAAAGTGGCTAAGCCACTGATGCCACAAAAAACTAACCTCATTTAAGTGAATGAGAAAAGAAAGTGGAGGAGAATAAGGAACAAAGTGAGAAAAGTGATACAATCTGGACTGATGATTAGCCTTCTCCACAGCAATTGTAGACCAAATGTGCATTTCACTGATAACCACTATTTCTAGAGTGAACTCAACTTACTTGTCAAAGTCAGTGTGAGTGATCTAATAGAGAGATAGGATATTAGTTGATAAAGATGGAACACAAAGAACATTTTGAAATGTTCCTTCACCCACGTCAACAAAACCTCTCTCATGCACCTTGGCAGGAGTGTCATCACTCAATAAAATAGATGGCATAGAACATGGCTCCAAGGAGGAAAAGCTCCCTTGTGATGAATCCATGTGGTGTGAAGCACCCAAGTCAATGATCCAAGAATTTAGAAGTGAAGCAACAACAAATATGTCCTTTCCCTTTCCTTTCCCATTACTTTTGTCTATGTCCTTTGAAGATTCCTTAGATGAACCATGTTTGATAGAATCAGTTACCTTAATGTTGTTATTTTCTAGAATATGTGTAAGGTGATCTATTTGTTACTTTAAACATTTATGCTCATCATGTGCAAGTTTCTTACAATAGGAACACTTAGTTTTCTCCTTCTTGGGCTTATTGCCTTTTGAAGAAGAGGTGTCATTGGCTGCTTTTGGGGCAGCTTTTTCTTTCTTCTTTTCTCCTTGATTATTTTATTTCTTATCCTAATTATTAGACCCTTTTTTATCTTTAGTGCCTTGATTTGAAGCCAAGGCATGAGACTTAGAAGGCTTCAAGGTACCCATTTGAATTAGCTTATCCTGCTCCCTAGTAACCTCAAGAGAAAAATCATCTAGAAAGGCATTTTGTATGTATATCCTAGGGCACACTTTGTAGCATTGAAAGTTGAAACAAAAACTTAGTTAGGACCAATTTTGGAAAGAATACTTAGGATTAATTTCTTATCTTCTTTTTCCATCCCACACTGTTTCAGCTACAAGCTTATGGACTTAACTTTGGTGAAGAAGTCCTGTATAGTATCAAAACATGAAAGACTTAACTCTATTATCTAATTCTCCAACAAATGATATCTAATTTCATCTTGAACAGCAAAGAGATTAGACTGATTTTCCATACTTCATTAGGTGTTGTTGCAAACTCAACATGAAAAAATAAATATGGAGATACAAAAATACATAGAGTCCCAAAATCTTCATCACATTTGTGAAACCTTTTAGGCTTATCTACATCTACAATAGGTTCTATTTAAAGCCCCTTTGTTACTCTATACAACCCTTGCCTCTTTAGATAGATTACCATTTTAGATTTCCATTCAAAGTAGTTGTAAGGCATAAGTATTCAAATTGTATTTTGGTCCATTTTAGTTGCATAAAATAGATTTTTGTTGAAGCCATTATGGTGCAGAAAGTAGAGAAATAAAACTCAAGACACCACACAAGAGATACCCCCAGTTCACTTCAAAGTGGAAACTGGATAGGTAATATTCGTATTCACACCAACACTCCTCCTTAATTGTGACTTAGGGAGAAGTAAACAAATACAAAGATGAAAAGATGGATGATGGATGGGTTCCAGTTACTAGGCCATGTTGGGTACCCATGTACAAACAATCTCTCACAAACAGAGTAAATGAGAAAAACTCGTAAGAAAAACCCCTCTCCAAAAGAGAAAAACAAAAATGTGAAAGAAGTGATGGAAGGAAGGACTCAACATGACCCCCCAAGGACTACTTATATCACAAATATATAATCAATTACCCCCATATGAGAGATAGAATGAGATGATAGATCCCCACACAAAGAAGTAGCACTTGTGCCAATAAATGCTCGAGGACAGAATACAATCCACTACTTGCAAACAAGACTTCTTGGGAAGAAACCAATCCAATGGTGGATGTAGAAGCAACTCCCACAAACTAGATGCAAAGGGAATAAAAATCAATATGTGTGCCTCAGAATACAACTCTAATGTCCTCATTCTAGAAAATGATGTCTTCACCAAATCAAGAATGAAATGCCCAATCAAGGAAGTAGAACTAGGAGAGGAAGGATATGGAATTGCATATGAAAACACTTAAGATGTGATGGCATCACATGATCATCAAAGAGGAGAGATAACCCCTCAAACGTGTCCTCCAAATCATCAATGTGAGTCTCCACAAACAAATATGTAATGTCTGATAAATAGGAATCCCAATGAGGTGGATCAGGAAGACTGAAATGATCCTACTACAAAGAATCAGTAGAAGCTCTCAAAGAAGCATCTCTGAACTCTAATGTAGAAACAAGTGATGGAGATGAGATCTAAATGCATGTCTTTTGACTACACTACTCACCCATGAATGGTGTGTCCACACAAGATATCTAAGTGTGAACATCAATTGTATTTGTTGATGTTAAATTAGAAGAATCTAGAAAATTGATGCCATTTTCAATGCACAACTATTCTAACTGATGAATCTTAAACAAAAGTGTTAAATCATCAAGCATTTTAGCATGAATTCATCTATGGTATGCCTTTTTCTTCCACAATAATCACATTTGACTTTCCAAAGATTAGGAGTCATGCTTACAACTAGCAGAAACAAAAGAGCACCCCCCAAATTCACTCAATCAAGAGAACCCCCAACAAGATATGATCTTCATACTTTATATTTAGTGCAATTACAATAAAAGTAGTTCCAATGGATTAGAAATGAAAAAATGAACTTTTGAAGAAAATGACACTCAATTTCGAGTTACCAATCAAAAGTTATTACAATATTACTTTTCAAGAAATAATGGCTTATTAAAAAAATTGTTTTAGTTTCAACAACATCTATTTGTTTTATGTTAAAACCAATATATACCCACAAAGTTTTTCGATGCTATGAATAAAACCCATAAAGATTTTTTCTTCTTGACATGCAGAAGATGCAAATATGATCCAAACTCAAATTTGGCCTGCTAGAAAAGTAGACGCGCCCTGTTGTTTTGATAGCTCTTTTTACAAAATTTATTCATTGCCTACAAAAACTAATAGATACATAGAAAGTTTTCAATGCTGCAAACAAAACCCATAATGAATTTTCCTTCTTGATGCACAAAAGATGTAAATCTGATGGAAAAAATAAAAATGCTTCCAGATCTGAGCTTCAAACCCCCATTCACAACTTTATCAAACAATCTTCAAATATGATGAAATAAAAGCCATTCAAATTACTTTTTTGAGCCTCCTAGATGCATTGGAATAGCCAGAAATGCTTCTAGTATTACTAGATTCAGAAAATACAAGAATACTGAATCCTAGAGGTTAAAACTTTCCATCAAACTTTTTTAATTCTCTAGAACATCCGAAGATGCAAGAGAATAACATAGTAGGTTTTTGGGAATCCTGCATGCAAAGCTTATTATCCCCTCAAAATATCTTAAAATATGAATCTAATATTTCAAAACATACTGTGATACCATATTAGAATCTGAGAAAGCAAATTACAACCCAATATCAAAATGAAAGAGGTAGAATCAAACTATAAATGCAAAAGAAATGAAATCAACATAGCATTGATACTAGGAGATTTGATGTAAATGCTCAAATGGTTGAATAGCATCAAGGGAGATCTATAGATCCAACATATGAAAATACAAGCAAAGTAGCATGTTTATATAGGCTCAAGGAGAGGGAGGAGGTGGCAAGTCCAACCAATAAGGAGTAATCACAAAGCGGTGCTAATAAAAGAAAATGTAACTCCCATGGAAGAGGATGACACCTCAATAGGTCCACTAACTTAAGTAAACATGCTTTATGAACCTAAGAAAGCTTAACTAAAGTGTAGGAAAAACCAAGGAAAATAGGAAAATACATATCCCACTAGGAAAATAAAAACCTACACTAACAATATTTCTAGTGTTGGGTGGATTTAGAACAAAAGTGTATTGTTAGAAAAGTTGATTGGGTATTTTCTAGTTTTGTTGAAAAATGTAAAATGGCCCAAAAACCAATAAAACTTCTCAAAAAAAATTATGTCATTGAAAAGGTGTGATCCCTAACCTATTATAGAAAGACAATATAATTTGATTTTGAAATTATGTATTTTTTAAGTATGGTAAAAATTTAGTGAAAAATGAAAAGCTTGAAGATTCCATTAATGGTGATTGAGCTCGCTGCATTGTTCTTGAAATTGTAAAATTTTATGAATTTTAAGTTTTAGGACATGTAAAAACCTTTTATTTTATGGGATGAAATATTTACCTTTTGGAAATGGACATCATGTTTCTTGGCCTTGCATTTAGGTCATTTTTAGCATTTTTGAGCTATAATTGATCTCTAGAGTTAGAAGTGGAGTGGAACTCACTGTGATGTCACTATATGTCCTTATCTAGTAGTCTTCTCTTATTGTTCATTGGGTCATTGTACCTAATTATAAATGTGTTTCCCTTTGCATGAGTGTTGTTGCATCATCACATTCGTTGCTTGGTGTTGTTGGTTGTCTTTATTCTCTTGTGTGTTATTGGTTATTGATTACTACAACCCTTGTGTACCATTGTTTGATTATGATTACAATGTGTATGTTTATTGGATGATGATGTCATGCCATATTTTCCATGCCATGACCATTTGGTGCAAATCATGATTTAGATCATGTATGAATTGTAATATGGTTTTGGAGTGGTTTCCTTCTTTCCTCAACTACATTGAAATGAAATGATTAGTGTTAATGAATGGTAGATGACAAGTTTGTACAAATTAAAAGTATTGATGTTCCTTGTATTAGCCTATTCCTCTCTCCTACTTTTACATGGGTCTTGAGTACCTAGGTGATTATTTATGTATTGGAACCTTGATATGTGTCTATTCAAGTGTGGTTGTACATTGAATTACTAAAGTATTTCTTATCCTTGAGTTATGTATTGGACTCTTGACATGTGTGTGTTCAAGTGTGGTTGTGCATTGAATTATATTAGATTTTTGTCACCATGGTGTGATGCATTGGATGGTATGTGAAACCCTTGTTTAACCATGGTGTAAAATATCAGTGTCTTGTTTGAGACACTAGTTGCGTGTGAATTTGGTTGTGCTATAACTATATCCGTGATCTTCTCTCTCCATAACTTGAGATTTTCCTAGAGTGGCATAGGCATCTATTGTGCTCAACAATGGTAGTATGGTTGGGAGGTGGTAACATTCCCCATTGGTCCCCTTCTTGAAGATCTCTTAGGAGCTTGAAGAGTTCCTAGTTTGGTATATTTGCCTTCTTGTATTATGCCTTGAGTTATGTAAAGGTTGTAATCATGTTATCTTAAGTATTGAATCTTGTATTTGATCCTAGTTTATGCCCATATTGTATTCTTCAAATGTGCACTTGTAATTGTAATAATTATTGTATTTTGTATTTGGTAGAAAATGCGTGTGTAGGCAAGTAATTTCACCCAAGTGATATTTTATTTCATGGATGTGTAGAACATGTTAATTGAAACTCCCTGGTGTAGTTGGTGTTCATACAACTCTTATTTCCATAAAGCTATTATCAATTTGATATGTCATTATAGCATGATTAATAGGCTTGTTCTCATGCATTGAATAGTTGAATTTGATCTTATTTGAAAAGAAATTGTGTTATAAAAATGAAATGATATCCTCTGTTGTATCATGTCCTTGGTTAGTTATGTTGAATGGAAAGTTATATTTTAAATTATTCTTTAATAGCATGTTAGAGTAGACTTGTTAGCCATGTAAATAGAAGTGATTTTTAGTTGATCTTTGTAATGATGAATTTTGGTGCTTTGATTTCAATATTATTGGATCCTACTATTTGGACTTTGTCATCCATGTTTATTGTAGACACCTAAAATTCACCTTACTTCCCAACTTCTATTATTCTTCCACATTAATTAAATAATTATTAATTATTTAATTAAGTTAATTTTCCCACTTCCTAGCATTAATTAAAAAAACTTACAATTATTTAATTATTTCATACTTTCTTCTAATGTTAATTAAATTAATTAAATAATTTATAATTATTTAATTAATTAAATCATAATCCTACATTAATTGAATAAATCAAATATTTATTTAATTAATCCAAATCACATCTTCTCAATTTCTTTCCAAAATTTAACGCATGTGTATCTAAATTAATTAGATATACTTATCAATTATCCTCTCATCTTTTTCAAGATTTATTTCCTTTTTAAAAACTAAAATCAAATCATTTCTATCTTTTCAAATCCTATCTTATCTTCTCGATTTATTTCTTTTTTGATCAAATAAAGCAAAATCAAAACCTTATCCCTTCATTATCAAAAATCTATAAATCTAGCCTCAACCAAGCCATTATCATCACACAAGAAAGTAGTGTTATGCTGCAGAAATCATGAGCAATCAACATCTCATTCTATCCGTTAAAGATCATAGAGAACAAATAAAGTATATTAGGGTGCATCTACTCTGGTCTATCAATTGTGGAGGACTTGGTTTGAAGGTGAAGATATCAAGTGCATTTGCATTTATCTTCTTATTACCTTTGATCATTTTCCTGTATACATTTCGGCATGCCCGTTGGTCTAACCCCACTTGTTGCAGGTTTATGCATTTTGATTTGTAGATCTAACATATTTTGTGGCAAGATTTGGAATTAATTTCTTTTGTAGGAGACCATTGAGTCCAGGAGGGATTGCAGGTGAATTTTGACATAAAACACTTAATATTTTTTGAAATTAGAGTTTTAAAAAATTAGTTGGCCCCCTTTGTAGGGTCATATCGTATGGATCTGTATAGCCTCCTGCATAGGGTGTCGCTGCTACAAGTTTCATCGCTATTTCAAAAATCACAAATAAACCCCGTCACTTTCTCGCTTCAATTCACCATTGACTCTTCCACATTCACCACCGACCTTCTTATTATCTCTAATCAAAATTTCAAATCCTCACCTATCATTTACTTTTCCCCGCCGACCTTCCAAATCCTCCACTGTCAGTTTCCTGCCACCTCTAAAACCTAGTCACTACCCACTAACCACCTAGTTTCTCCCCATCCCTTCTTCACCAACCTCCTATCGCCACTTCTTTCCCTGCTTGCCTCTCCTTGACCCCGTTCAACCACCCCGTTGCCATTTTAACCACCCTCGTCGTCTCCCAAAACCTCGTCAGCCCACCAGTCACCACCGTTCTGCCACTCCTACTACCCCCCATAGCCCCCATTGCCACTACCTGTCACAACCCGTAGATCCCTGTCATCACCTAACACTCACCAAAAACTCTGTCGCAAGCCCCAGATCCCTGTTGTCACATAACAGCCACCAAAAACTTTGTCGCCACCCACTCTCCACCCTCCTAGTCAGTCACATGGGTGATCAGGGACTATCTACACCTGGAGTTTCTTTTTATTTTTTCCTTAATCGCTAGCCCTGGTCACATGATTAACTAGGTGCTAGCCACCTAAGCTTAATCACCACTGAAATAGCTAATCGTCCAAGTTGCGTGTGATCACTTTTTCTGCTAATCATTAGCGGTTAGCTAGCTACCAGGACCTGACCCATTGCCCTTCAAGTGCCCTAAAAGGGTTTTTTTTTTCTTTTTTGCATAACTTGGGTAACAGGTCAGATTTTCATGAAACTGAAATTGTTGGAAAGCTAACTCACCCAGCTTCACTGTGGTGTAGGTATTTTCAGTCAATTTTATCAGATTTATCAAGTATACTCAGTCAACACATCCTTTCTTCGCAATCTTTAAATCACTATAACTTTGGCAAAACTTATCCAATTTTGATGAAATTTTTTTGAAACAACATAGAATCTAATTATCCAATTCAATTTTTTGTATCTGATCATCATTATTAGAAATTTTCCAAATTTCTCTTTTTCACTCTAATAATTTTGCTTAGAATTTTGCATGTTTTGCAAGTGTGGGTACTTTGTCACATATTTCAAATAGTTAAATTGTTCAAAATAGTTGGTTGAAAAAGTTTTAATTTTTGAATAAGTTGCTCCAAATTTTTTTATAAACGTAAAATTAAGGAAATCTATGCAAATTCATTCATAAATTGAAAGTAGAAGAATGTGATCAGATTTTGGGTTGTTCTCAAGTGTCTAAACATTGTAGGTTTTCAAACCAAGTTCATAACTCTTAGTGTTCCATTGAAGCCCCTTGAATGATACTATCAATTAGCACACCTACTGAGGTATTTCAATCATTATTGCTAATAGCAATTAGAAGAAGACTCTATATATTAGAAAACCTTTCAAGTAAGGGAACTAACGCCATTCCAACATGTCAGTGTGCTAAAACACACATCAACACTATGCGTTCCCTTAAGAAACTCCTAGTCGCAATGGTAAGGATTTGTTTACCCATGTCTCTACATGTTGATTGATCCTCCATTTCAAGTGTAGCCTCTCCTCCATTATCTACTAGATCAAATCTCTTACATATCTATTCTCTTAATTGTCTATGACAGAGAGGTTGTGAGAATAATTCATTGTTTTATATAACACGATCACACAAATGAAACACACAACCATAAAGAGTGTGTCCCTTCAAATATCTCTCCCATCTCTCTTTATTTTTTCTTTTTCTCTACACTAATATAAACTATTCTTAAATATCAAATGATTCAAAAATAAGTATTTACCATTTTACACAAATAAAATATAAAATTACAATTAACTAATTAAATGATAATTTATTTTTTAAATAAAATATTTTTAATGCACCCAAAAAAAATATTTAATAAAAAAACAAAAACAAAAACTTAACCTCCATTTAGCAACTAACATAATATTCTATCATCCCTCCGAGAGTCCCAACCACTTCAATCGATTAGACCCATAAAGCTATTATTGATATAATGCAATCGACTTTACATAATGAATGTGGGGCCTAGTGAGCTCAGCCTGGTTCCAGGTACGAATGATTAAAGACCGCACATTCGCATGGCATCCAGCTCACGACAGGCAAAAATCTTATCTTTCCCTTTTCGATCGATGAGAATAAGACATAGTAACAGTAATTCCTCATGACCTTGGGATTTACAAGAAATAAAAATTATCTTCGAGCAAACGAAATACATACAGAAAGATCGACGCCATAGAATAAATAAGGAAAAGATGAAGTACAGAAACGCAGAGTCTAGCAGATAAATCTAAGCCTTGCCTTTCATTCTTTGTGGGTTTTTCTTTTTCCGTTTTTTGCAGTTTACAATCTCTAAGCATGTTTTCTATTTCTTCACACATTTAGTTCAACAAATATTTAATGAAATCAAACATCTATCATGAATGTCTGTTTCCTTTGAAGATTGTGGAAAATAGGTCAGGCGAGGTATGGTTATCGTCAAATTTCTCTATTTATCAAATGATGTGTGAAGTATACCAGTGGTGTGTTTAGATTTTTCTAACCTTTCTTTCTTCCTCTTCTCTTTTTTCCAAAATCTCTACTAGCTTAGGGATAGATTAGAAAATTTTAGTTTAAAATATTGTTGTTTTAGATTAGGGCTTCTAAATACGAAATTTTGATGAACATTTTGTGGATATTGGAATAAGAATTCAAGGGTTTTCTATTACTATTCATATCCATTAAATCTTAATTTTTAGATTTATTATAAAGGTTATGGATGTTGTTTTATGGGAAAGTTTGTATATAAATTACTTTTGTAACGGTTGCAAGTGTTTAATGTTGAAGTCTTTCACATATTAATAAATTTTATTTATGACATTTCATCTTGTGTGTTATGGCATAATACTTTTGAAGTCTATGAGGGTTGATTTATCTTACTTAAGCATAAAATTGGAGAAATTTTTTTAACTTCCACGAATTTCTCGTACCATTTTCAAGGATTTAAAAGTTAATGTAAGGATTTTAAGGCTAATTTTGCTTCATATAGGGCTAAAATTTGAACAATTTCTTAATGTGTTTATGTTATGATTATTATGTAAATTGTAAATGCTATTGTGGATTAGAAAGATTTGTTACTTTTGTAATAAAGAGAGGGTTGAAGTGTACTCATAATTTTGCATGTTTTGCAAGTGTGGGTACTTTGTCACATATTTCAAAGAGTTAAATTGTTCAAAATAGTTGGTTGAAAAAGTTCTATTTTTTTAATAAGTTGCTCCAAATCTGTTTATAAATGTAAAATTAAGGAAATCTATGCAAATTCATTCATAAATTGAAAGTAGAAGAATCCGATCAGATTTTGGGTTGTTCTCAAGTGTCTAAACATTGTAGGTTTCCAAACCAAGTTCATAACTCTTAGTGTTCCATTGAAACCCCTTGAACAAGACTATCAGTTAGCACACCTACTAAGGTATTTCAATCATTATTGCTAATAGCAATCAAAAGAAGACTCTTGATGTTAGCAAACTTTTAAGTAAGGGATCTAACTCCATTCCAACATGTCAGTATACCAAAACAGACATCGACACTATGCATTCCCTTAAACTCCTAGCCGCAATGGTAAGGATTTGTTTACTCATGTCTCTACATGTTGAATGATCCTCCATTTCAAGTGTTGCCTCTCCTCCATTACTTGCTAGATCAAATCTCTTACATATCTAAGGGAGAGGGGCTAGTAGCCACCCACCCTAACTTTGCGCACGTCAAGCTCATATCTAGACATATCGAATTTCAACGATTTTTTTTGGGTTTCTCCGTATGTGACCGAAGAGCTTAAAGCTATTCTTTCAGCTTCTGGGCATTTATACATTTCCCTGTAGGACGCGTTATGTGCACATGGGTCAAAAAAGTGTCACTTCAACATGTTGCCCCATACATGCGCAACAATGTGCCAGTAACCACTCGCCATCACATTTGTGCACTTGTCTTAATTTCATTGGTTAATTTATTGGAGTTGTGAACATGTATTGGTGCATTTGTGAACATGTATTGGTGCATTTATGTTAATTTATTAGGTTGGTATTTTACATGTATTGATTCTTTTTAAAATTTTAATTGGGGGGTCAAGTGCACAAAAACATAGGGGTTATTGGGGCGTGGGCGGCAATTGGCCCCTCTCCCTTATTCTCTTAATTGTCTCTGATAGAGAGGTTGTGGGAATAATTCATTGTTTTATATAACACGGTCACACAAACGCAACACAACCATAAAGAGCGTGTCCCTTCAAATATCTCTCTCATTTGTCTTTATTTTTTTCTTTTTCTCTACACAAGGGGAAAGGGGCCAATAGCCGCCCACCCTAACTTCACGCACGTCAAGCTCATAGCTAGACATATCGAATTTTGACGTTTTTTTTGGGTTTCTCCGTATGCGACCGAAGAGCTTAAAGCTATTCTTTCAGCTTCTGGGCACTTATACATTTAATTGTACGGTGTGTTATGTGCACATGGGTCGAAAAAGTGTCATTTCAACATGTCGCCCCATATATGCGCAACGATGTGCCAGTAACCGCTCACCATCACATTTGTGCACTTGTCTTAATTTCATTGGTTAATTTATTGGAGTTGTGAACATGTATTGGTGCATTTGTGTTAATTTATTAGGTCGGTATTTTACATGTATTGGTTCTTTTTAAAAATTTAATTGGGGGGTCAAGTGATTAAAATTCCCCATATATAAAGTATTCTTAAATATTAAATGACTCAAAAATAACTATTTACCATTTCACACAAATACAATATAAAATTACAATTAACTAATTAAGTGATAATTTAGTTTTTAAATCAAATATTTTTAATGCACCCAAAAAAAAATATTTAATTAATAAATAAATTAATTAAAAAAAACCAAAACTTGACCTCCTTTTGGTCACTGACTACTAACATAATATTCTATGGTTGTTCTTAAATATCATCCACTTCAATAATCAAAAGTTTATTTTGGTGAATAAAAATAAGACAAATATTTACCACTTATTGTTGTGAATGAAGTGTAAAATCGCTATTGACACTTATTGTTGTGAATGAAATGTAAAATTACTATTTACTCTTTCATCATTAAAATGGATAACATTTAAGTAGACTGGTGTTCTATCATCCTTCCCAACAACTTCAATCGATTAGACCCATAAAGCTATTATTGATATAAAGCAACCGCCGAAAAAATCGACTTTACATAATTAATGAATACGGGGCCTAGTGAGCTCAGCCTGGTTCCAGCTACAAATCAGTAAAGACCGCACATTCCCATGGCATCCAGCTCACGACAGGCAAAAATCTTATCTTCCCTTTTCGATCGATGAGAATAAGACATACCTACTAACAGTAATTCCTCATGACCTTGGGATTTACAAGAAATAAATTTTTTCTTCGAGCAAACTATATACATACAAACCATATACATACAGAGAGATCGACGCCATAGAATAGACAAGAAAAAGATGATGTACAGAAACACAAAGTCTTGCAGATAAAACTAAGCTTTGCCTTCCATTCGAGCACGCGTGATTCCAACACAACCATCGACAAAATCGTCGTCTATGAAATCACAAGACAAGATCTACAAACGATCGCCATGCCCTTTCTTAAACGCTTGAGAAATGAACAATCTGGCATATCCTCTGATACGATTCGTCACAGGCTTGACGCACACGACTGGGTTATTGGCTTGGGGAGTGGCCGTATTTTCAACCCGGTAAAAATACTTACGCGACGGAACTGGCGGCTGGCTTGCAAGGCGGCTGAAATTGCTCTCTAATTTGGTGGAAGGAAGATCTGTGTCGATCCAGTCATCCTTGATATAAGCGGAGCTCCAGAGCGCAGAGCCCTTTGGCCGCCGGTTTCCACACGCAGATCACTCTTTTCGGCAGAAGTTCGGCTAGGGTTTTGTCGAAGACATGGTTGTCCTGGTGTATGAAAATCGCCGAGCTGCTCCGTCAGCCATTTTTCAATGTCAGGCGGGTCCTGGTGCCCGTACTCCATTCGGATCTCCACAATTAGAAACTCTGATGTCGTCTCCGACAGAAAGCGTTTTATGTCACGGATGACCAAATCGACTTTATAGCTTTTCAGTATCCCATGGCAGACCCGTCGGGAGGCTTCGACCCGGATATCCAGAACTCTGGGGCCGCCCACAAGGGAAATTGGAAAGGAAAAAGAAGACTAGAAAGCTAGGAAAAGGAAAATTAGGAGGTAGATAGGTCAGAGAGAGAGGAGTAGAAGTAGAGACTGAGAGAGGGTAGGAAGTAGAGGGGAGGGAAGTAGAGAGTGAGAGAGAGGGTAGGACGTAGAGAGGGTAGGAGGTGGAGGGGAGGGAAGTAGAGAGAGAGGGAGGGTAGGACGTAGAGAGGGGAGGGAAGTAGAGAGTGAGAGAGAGGGTAAGACGTAGAGAGTGAGAGAGGGTAGGAGGTAGAGGGGAGGGAAGTAGAGAGTGAGAGAGAGGGTAGGAGGTAGAGAGGAGAGTGAAGTCGAGTGAGAGACAAGGTAGTAGGTAGAGAGGGGAGTGAAGAAGAGAGTGAGAGAGAGGGTAGAAGGTAGAGAGGGGACGGAAGTAGACAGTGAGAGAGGGTAGAAGGTAGAGAGAGAGAGAGAAGTGAGAGAGAGAGAGAGGAGGGGAGGGAGTGAGATGTTTTAATTCAGCATAACATGAGCATGTTATAACACGCTCTTGTTATGTGAATGCAAGTGTTTGTCCTCCTTCCACATTTAGGCTTGCAGATCCCAAACTCTTCCATGGCAATGGAGAGCAGACTGCTGAGTTAAAAAATGGCAAGTTGAAAACAAAAGCCTACGTGAGACTTCTCTAGCATTGTATACCTGGCTGCAGGGCTTAAATTTGACAGTCCACCTTGCCTGTCAAGGAATTTTTTTCCTATAGTTTAGTCTTTAGTATTGCCGTGACAATTAATTTTTTAAAATGCAAGTCAAAATTTAATATATAAAGTTGGAGCTTTCTCAATTTAAAACCCAAATTGGTGAATGTTTTTACCAAGTGAAAAAACCTAGGATAAATAAAATATTTTATAAAAAAACAAATCTAAGAATTTTTTTTTTAAATAGTAGAAGTTCCTATTAAAAAATTTAAAAATAAAAGCAAAAAACTAGAAATTTAGAATGAATATATTTATAAAAAATAAATCTATTTTGTTTTATTTTTTAAATAGTAGAAGTTCTTATTAAAAAATTTAAAAATAAAAGCAAAAAACTAGAAATTTAGAATGAATATATTCTATAAAAAACATATCTATTTTGTTTTACCAAGTGAAAAAACCTAGGATAAATAAAATATTTTATTAAAAAAACAAATCTAAGGAATTTTTTTTTAAAATAATAGAAGTTCCTATTAAAAAATTTAAAAATAAAAGCAAAAAAATAGAAATTTAGAATGAATATATTCTACACAAAATAAATATAATAAAAGTTCCTATTAAAAAATTTAAAAATAAATGAAAAATATATATATTATATAATTTAGAATGAATATATAATTATATTCATAAAAAACAAATCTAAAAATTTGGGATATATTCTATTAAAAAACAAATCTAAAAGATATATATTTAAAATGAATATATAATTATATTCATAAAAACACAAATCTAAAAAATTGGAATGTATTTTATTAAAAAACAAATCTAAGATATATCCTTTTCTTTTACTCCACAAACGTGTTTTCTTTTACTCCACAAACATGTTTTTTTGGGTGTCTTTTCTAAATTTAAATCTTATGTGCAAGCAAACAAGACTTGACTCATTAGTTGTCAACTTTATTTCCGTGTTATGTACATTCAGTTTAAAGAAATTTATAATTAATTTATTAACTTTTTGTGCAATCAAGTTTTAATTTTAACTTTTGTATTATTTTAAAAGTTTTTTAATATTTTTGTTTTTTCCCGTCATTTTTAAATAAAATCAATAAAATATATTATATTCATTTCATTATATCTTGTTTTGTTTTTTATGGTATAAATTGAATTTAATATAAAGATTTTTTCAATTTAAATATTTGTAAGATTCTTTTTTATTTTTTTAATTAAAGTAAACTATTTTTTGTTTCTTATCATTTATGATATTGTTTGAAAGTGATTTTTTATGTTTCTTATCAATTATGATATTGTTTGAAAAAAGTAACCACTAAGATCTGTAGTCCTTTTCATCTAGACCATTCTTCTAGATATAGTTCATCATGTGCTTCTCACTTAAGGAACAAGCTTATAAGCCTAAGCATAATACTCTCATCTCTCCCAACTACTTCAATGGATTAGACCCTTAAAGCTATTATTGATATAAAGCAATCAACGGAAAAAACGACTTTACATAATGAATGTGGGGCCTAGTGAACTCAGCCTGGTTCTAGGTACGAATCAGTAAAGACCGCACGTTCCCATGGCATCCAGCTCACGACAAGCAAAAATCTTATCTTTCCCTTTTCGATCGATAAGAATAACACATAGTAAGAGTTATACCTCATGATCTTGGGAGTTACAAGAAATAAAAAATTTCTTCGAGCAAACAATATACATACAGAAAGATCTACGCCATAGAATAAACAAGAAAAAGACGATGTACAGAAACGCAAAGTCTTGCAGATAAACCTAACCCTTCCCTTCCATTCTGGCACGCGTGATTCCAACACAAGCATCGACAAAATCGTCGTCTATGAAATCACAAGACAAGATCTGCAAACGATCGCCATATCCTTTCTTAAACGCTTGAGAAATGAACAATCTGGCATATCCTCTGATACGATTCGTCACAGGCTTGACGCACACGACTGGGTTATTGGCCTGAGGAGTCGCCGTATTTTCAACCCGGTAAAAATACTTACGCTACGACACCGGCGGTTGGCTTGCAAGGCGGCTCAAATTGCTCTCAAATTTAGTCGAAGGAAGATCTGTGTCGATCCAGTCGTCCTTAATATAAGCCGAGCTCCAGAGAGCAGAACCCGGTTGCGGAGCAGCGCTTTTTTCCGCCGGTTTCCACACGCAGATCACCCTTTTCGGCAAAAGTTCGGCTAGGGTTTTGTCGAAGACATGATTATCCTGACGTATGAGATAATCGCTGAGCTGCTCCGTCAGCCATTTTTCCATCTCAGGTGGCTCCTGGTGCCCGTATTCCGTTCGAATCTCCACAATTAAAAACTCTGATTCCGTCTCCGACAGAAAGCGTTTTATGTCACGGATGACCAAATCGACTTTATAGCTTTTCAGTATCCCATGGCAGACCCGGCGGGAAGCTTCTACCCGGATATCCAGAACTCTGGTTCCGCCCACCAGTTGTTTATAGATTGAACATTCCTGGCACCGGCGAGCAGGCGAGGAGTGCATGAGTTATAGATAGAACTCTGGTGCCGCCCACCAATTGAAGTGTGCATGAGGAGTTGATCAGATATTTTTATTGAAGTCATGTTAAGTTTATCTAATCATATGGTCCAAATCCTGACCACATTATATCACTTGTTGAAAATTTTCATGGATATTGGTAACAGATATTGCAAAAGGATGTTGAGGATAGCTAGGAGTGTGTACAAGCTTTGTGACACTCATCTACAATAGTGTTCATTAATTTTCCACAGTCTATGATGTTGTAGTAATGCTTTTGGATTTGACTTTGTGATTGTTTTTCCTCAACGTTTTGGGTCACACTCATGAACCCGAAACGTTGAGGAAAAACAATCACACACTTAAATCTAGAAGCATTACTACAACTCATCTACAAGTCAATTTTTTTGCTCACGTGTAATGAGAGAATAGAAACAAAAGTGAAAAAATACACGTGTCTTGATATTCCATGTAATTTTTCTATTTTGGTTTGTGGAGGGAATGACTTTTCACCTTCCCATTCTACAAAACCGATAAATATGTATATGAAACACATTAAAAGTGTTGGAAACAAATTTAGTGAATATAATAGAAATTTTGTTACTCCACTTTGTGGGTTTTTCTTTTTTCTTTTTTATGGATTTCAATCTCTAAGTATGTTTTCTATTTCTTCACACATTTTGTTCAACAAATATTTAATGAATTCAATATGTGTTTAATATCAAAGATGTCTTGGTGATGGTGAGACATTATGCATGGTCAACCTAAACACATTTGTGATGTGAAAAATTTCAACATCTATCATGAATGTTTGTTTCCTTTGAAGATTGCACGTTCCTATATTGTGATTGTGGGAAATAGGTCAGGCGAGGTATGGTTATCATCAAATTTCTCTATTTATCAAATAATGTGTGGAGTATAGGAGTGGCTTGTTTAGATTATTCTAACCTTTCTCTCTTCCTCTTCTCTTTTTTCAAAAATCTCTACTATATTAGGGATAGATTAGAAAATTTTAGTTTGAAATATTGTTGTTTTAGATTAGGGCTTCTAAATACAAAATTTTTATGAACATTTCGTGGATATTGGAATAAGAATTCAAGGGTTTTCTATTACTATTCATAACCATTAAGCCCTGTTTTTTAGATTTATTATAAAGGTTATGGCTGTTGTTTTATGGGAAAATTTGTATGTAAATTAATTTTGTAACTATCGCAGTGTTTAATGTTGAATTCTTTCACATATTAAGAATTTTTATTTTTTTGTGACATTTCATCTTCTATGTGTTATAAAATAAATTTTTTGAAGTCTATGAGGGTTGATTTATCTTACTTCAACATAAAATTGGAGACTCTTTAACTTCCACCAAATTGTGATACCATCTTCAAGGATATAAAAGTTGTATCATTCCAAAAGCAAAATTTTAGGTAAATTGTCAAAATTTCTATGTAATTATTCTTATATATATTTAGTCTATATAATTTTTCAAAGACACATAAGCTTTAATATTTGAAAGGCAACTTCAAATAAATGACCAATCACCAAAAAAATAGCTTGACAAGCAGAGTGGACCATCAAATTTAGGGCCAGCTCCCAACCACTTCAATTGATTCGACCCATAAAACTATTATTGATATAAAGCAACCGACGAAAAAATCAACATTACATAATGAATGTGGGGCCTAGTGAGCTCAGCCTGGTTCCAGGTACGAATCAGTAAAGACCGCACATTCCCATGGCATCCAGCTCACGAAAGGCAAAAATCTTATCTTTCCCTTTTCGATCGATAGGAAATAACACATAGCAACAGTTATTCCTCCTAACCTTGGGATTTACAAGATATAGAAATTTTCTTAAAGAAAACAATTTACATACAGAAAGATCGACGCCATAGAATAAACAAGAAAAAGACGATGTACAGAAACGCAAAGTCTTGCAGATAAACCTAACCCTTCCCTTCCATTCTGGCACGCGTGATTCCAACACAAGCATCGACAAAATCGTCATCTATGAAATCACAAGACAAGATCTGCAAACGATCGCCATACCCTTTCTTAAACGCTTGAGAAATGAACAATCTGGCATATCCTCTGATACGATTCGTCACAGGCTTGACGCACACGACTGGGTTATTAGCCTGGGGAGTGGCCGTATTTTCAACCCGGTAAAAATACTTACGCGACGACACCGGCGGTTGGCTCGCAAGGCGGCTCAAATTGCTCTCAAATTTTGTCGAAGGAAGATCAGTGTCGATCCAGTCGTCCTTGATATAACCCGAGCTCCAGAGAGCAGAACCCGGTTGCGGAGCAGCGCTTTTTTCCGCCGGTTTCCACAAGCAGATCACCCTTTTCGGCAAAAGTTCGGCTAGGGTTTTGTCGAAGACATGATTATCCTGGTGTATGAGATAATCGCCGAGCTCCTCCGTCAGCCATTTTTCCATCTCAGGCGGGTCCTGGTGCCCGTACTCCGTTCGGATCTCCACAATTAGAAACTCTGATGCCGTCTCCGACAGAAAGCGTTTTATGTCACGGATGACCAAATCGACTTTATAGCTTTTCAGTATCCCATGGCAGACCCGTCGGGAAGCTTCGACCCTGATATCCAGAACTCTGGTTCCGCCCACCAGTTGTTTATAGATAGAACATTCCTGGCACCGGGCGAGTGGGCGAGACACGAGTGGAATACCCATTTTATCTGTTGCAGAATCGTGAGTACCAGGCCAAACTACGTCTTTGATGCGCACTTCGTTTAGCTTCAGCTTTGACATCCATTCTTTGCGATTGCCGTCTTCTGAGCGGTAGTCTGAGCCGGGGAAATCGTCTCCTTCCTTCTCATTGAGATCTTTTAGAACCCGCTTTTCTCTCAGTACTGTCTTCTGCTTTGAAACCTGACCTCCCATGGCTGCTGCTTCAGCTATGCTGTTTCGATAAAGAGGACTTACGATTTATTATATCAGACAGCGCAGCCCTTACATTGTATTCGTTGGCCGGCCATTAAGGTCGAAGGACGGACCTATCTGACCACATTCATTGTTGTTCCCGGTCTGACGATGTGATTGGATGGGTATGGGTGGTTTTATCCGGATCAGGTCGCTATCAAAGTTCTTTTATATTTGGTTGGGCTGGCACATCGACATTGCTAGTTGTCACTACAATTATTGGTCACTTCTCCATGCCTGCAATTACCACTGTAGAGATCGAAGTGACCTCCCCGTTAATATTGTCTTTAAATTTTCTTAAATAAAGAAGCCAATAGTTGAACGCCAAAGTGCTGCAGACCGGACCAAGAAAACAAAGGCAGACTATAGTTTAGGCTTTAATTTTTCTCCATGTGCGATTCCCCAGCCAAACAAATATAGTTTTGAAGACTTTGAAAGACAAAAGTTTAGCTTGGGCAGTCAATGTCAGGGTTGGTAGAACCCACATGAAATTTTCTTGTTTGAATAATAGTCATTTAGGTGTAGATGAACACTCCTTTAAAACGGTTTTGAAAAAAAGCTAACTTAACATGTGCATAGATTTACCCAAAGGCATTTGGTGTAGTAGTTCATGGGTCGCATTTCTAAGTATTAGGTATTATGTGTCAAGTTCAAATTTGTTTTAGCTTTTATTTAGTTAAATTTTTTTTTTTAAAGTGTACAATGAAAAATGATTTATTGAGTATTTTGTATTTTTATTAATTGAGATTATTTTGGATATAACATGCTTTCTTGTTTGAATAGTAGTCATTTAGGTGTAGATGAACATTCATTTAAAATTGTTTAGAAAAAAAGCTAACCTAATATGTGGAGAGTTTTGCCCAAAGGCATTCGGTGTAGTGGTTCATGGGTCACAGTTCTAGGTAATATGTATTATGTGTCAAGTTCACATTTATTTTAGTTTTTATTTAGTTAAAAAATATATAAAAAAAAGTGTACAATGAAAAATGCTTTATTTAGTATTTATTATTTTTATTGATTGAGATTTACTTTGATATAAATTGATGTACCACCATATTTAAAATTTTGTTCTTATTAATTGAGATTGTTTTGAATATAAATTGATGTACTACCATATTTAAAATTTTGATTTTTAAAAATTTTAAGGTTTATTTTATAAGTTATTATTTATTTTGAATATTTAAATTATTGAATATAGTCATAAATATGTTTTATTTAATAAGGTAAGTACAACGTGACAGAGAGAGAAATCACAATCAATAGCACAATAGTAGAGCAATAGGGATTAGATATATTTATAATTTCATTATTGCACTTTCCTATCTACATTCACACAAATACGATAATTTGACTACTTAGTCATTCTACACATCTTCAATGATGAATTCAAATATTTTGCGAGACTTGACTACCATCAAAGAAGTTCTATTATTCAACCTTCTTGAGGCAAGTAAAAAAGGTGTTTGTAGTGAAGACTGGGTGCATGTACCGAATTCTTCACTACTAGTAGTAGAATCATTTTGCCTAGGTTTAATTGTGACCACTGTGTCTTTTAGGTTTAACAAATTGATTTCCCCCTACAAATTTTGAGTTTTGTGGCATGTAGAAATGCTCTACAAAATTCCTAAATATCAACTAGTGTGCATCATCAAGTGATGCATGAGACTTTTTTATGCTACAAAAAGAACTTTTATTTCTAAAGCCTTGTCATTGTTCCACATCACTTGGCAAATCCATTCTTAATGGGCATTAAGTAACATTTACACCTTGCGCTAGCCCTACCACTTCTTTTATTCCTTTATTTATCAAATGGGGCTACAACACATTCCACATGGCACTTTCCTAAAGATTTTTGGAAAATATAGAAGTAGGCTCTCTTTGAAGGAGAATAGACCATCCAATCTACCAACATAAACTTCATTTGATGACCCATGAGATGTGTTGTCATTTCCCATAATTCCTTATTGTGACTCCTCTCGGTGGCTTAATTTTGAAATCTATCACTCTTCCACTACACTACCAAGCAATTCCAACATATAGAATGGTTTTGGGTGGGGAATGATTGCTCATGAAATTCAAATTCGTCTAGTAGGTACCTATTGAAATGCACCAGACAACTGAGATGGGGGGGTGAATCAGTTGTCCCAAAAACCTTAACTACTTCTGCACTTTAAAATATTAATCACTTGTCCACTGATATTATGATTAAACCATGAAAGCATGAAATAAGAAACTTAAACACTGTTGCAAGATCAAACACAAGAGACACCAGATTTTTACGTGGAAAACCATGTTAAGGGAAAAACCATGGTGGGGGTTAAGCCACAAGATATATATGTAAAGCATAATACCAAAAATCAGAGGCTCACTGCCTAAGGGTGGCTCACTGCCAAATGTTTTGAACTAATATAATAGCATCTACTCCATGCCTAAATTTAGTTTCATTGAAGCACAATAATCTTCCTCTGCTCTGCTCTGCTTTTGCACTTCTTTTCTCAACTTCACATCTTCATACAAGGACATCTTTTTCACGACTCAATTACAAGTATTTATACATTACATTAACCTTGGAATGATTATCAAGGTCGGCATTACAATAATCAACCATTAGAACAATCTCAAGGTCGGCATTACAAACATTTACAAAATAGCTCTTGACCTAACACGAAATTATGCTAAGGAAATGTAGTAGAGATGTATACGGATCACTCTGTTGGCAAGAGACACTATATGGATTCATGGTTGTTGTCATTGATGGCAACAAAGGTCATCCCACATATCCGCAAGTCATAATGTGTCTCTACCGGAAGTCAGAATAAAGAATGTTGTGGTCCGGTGAAGAAGAACAGAGCATGTGGCAAGGTCCGACAGATTGGTCCGGATCTCTCAGAGGAAGTGTCTTGGTGCAGTGCGGATTTGGGGAAGTCAAGAGGACTACCTTGAGTGGTATATTCCAAGGATTTAGCCTCCGGTGATGGACAAAGAAAAAGATATGAATGGTTGAGTACCGGATTCCTGAGAGACAGTGAAAACAGAGGAAGAACTGACTGGCAGAGTATCAGACTGCTTTCTGGATGGGTTACTATTGATGACAGAGGTTGTGAAGGCATGAATCATGTTTGGCCGACATGATTAATGATATCTACAAGTATATGCTTGATCCGCATTGCTTGGTGAGGAAGGATTCAGCCGACAGAATGAAAGTTTATAAGAAACTAGACTGTTCCGGATGCCGACTAGAAAGGTGATGAAATTACTTGTGCGGATATATATAGAGGATGGATTTAGTTGTGAAGAGTGTTGTTGAGGTGGAGATATATGCGAATAAGTCCAGATAAGAGAAGAGGTAGCAAAAAGAATCCGGTATGTGAAAGATAGCAGAATAAAGAACAGAGGAAAGATGAAGTGCAGCAGATCAGTGTACTGAGCCTAACCGGAACTGAACTCCAGCATATGCAGATGCTTCCAATCAGTTCAAAGACTATGATTCTCATCACTTTGTAGACAGTGTGTCTTCTTGTAGGCAGTGGGCCTCTTGTGAGCAGTGTGCTCGGGCAGTGAGCCCTAATTGGCAAGTGCCATTTTTGTAATTTCCTATTCTTCTAACAGAGAATAATTCTTGGGTTAATCACCCCGTGGTTTTCTCCCTTAACAGGGTTTCCACGTCAAAAATACTGTCATGTGTTTCTTATTTCATGGTTAATATTTTTGTGTTTGATTTTATGCTGCATCAATTAAAAGGAAAGTTCAATAAGGGAAATAATTAGGATAACTGATTCACCCCGCCCTCTCAGTTATCAACAATTGGTATCAGAGCTAAGTTCCTCCTAATAGAGCCTAACAGCTTGAGGAAGATCTGGGATTTCAAATGGATGCATATGGTTTAAGGGAGCAACTCAAGACTGCTCTTGAGGATCTTGAACAGTCAAATTCTGAAGTCAGTGAATTAAAGGAAAGACTCAAACAGGCTGATGAATTCATGAGAGAATTAAAAGACAAATTAAGTCTCTCTATGAAAAAGAGAAAGGAGCTGCTTCAATAGTTGGCAAGACAAAGTGAAGAAAGCAATACAAATGAAGAATTGACTGAGCAAACCAAGTTATGTGAAAAGTTATCAAAAGAAGTCATTATGTTAAGACATGAAATGGAATCAGGAACTATAAAGTTTACTCAAGAGATTGAAGAAAAAAGAAAGGCTGAAGACAATCTAAGACAATCTCTTAAAGAAAAATCAGAAGAATGCCACCAGATGGACAGGATTATCAGACATCTTGAATCTGATCTTGAAGATGCCAAAGATAATGAAGGAAAACTTGAGGATCAAATTGCCTCTCTCAAAAGAGACCTTCAAACAGCAAATGAATATAAAGAGAAATTCAAGATAAGTTCTGCTCAACTTGAAGTTCTTCTTGGAAGTCAAAAGAGGACAGATGACAAGTATGGTTTGGGATATGAGAAAGGAGAAAGCTCCGGATCCGGTCAGAAGAATCTTGGATCAGAAAATCCAAGGAGCAGGCCTAGAAGACCTCCGGTAAGACAGCCAAATGCTCAAAGATATCCATCCTTCAATGGATACTGCCACAGCTACAACCACTTTGGTCACAAAGCTAATCAGTGCAGAATGAGAATGAATCAGATTAATTCATCCTTCTCCGGACAGTGCTTCAACTGCAAAAGGTATGGACACAAATCCCATGAATGCAGAAGTATGCAAGTAAACAAATCATTCAAAGGTAGATGCTTCACATGCAATAGAGTAGGTCATATGGCTAATCAATGCAGATCAAGAGGATATCAGTCAAATATGCAAAGAAATGTTATTTGCCAAATCTGCAATAGGTCCGGTCATAATGCTAAAGTCTGCAGAAACAAGAATCAGGACAAAAGAGGTCCGGTGTATAATCAGAATCAAGACAAGGGTAAACAAAAGATGAATGCGGATGAGGTTAGGAATCAGATGAGCAAGATTTGGGTGAAGAAAAGTTCAGAGAATGTAGAGGTTGGATCCGCACCAGACTCTGGTGCTGATATTTCTTCCAGAAATTAAAAAGTGAGCTCAGGCTCAGGGGGAGACTCAAAGAAAATCTTGTTCCCCCAGCCAAACAAGTGGTGCCAGATGTGGCACAAGATGCGGATCAAAGGGTTTGTAGATATGAGTCTTGAGATACTTCAGTCAAGTTTTCAGAGGTCCGCATGGAGTTATGAAGAAGCTGTGATCGATCAAATAAGACCTGTTCAGGGAGATGCTCCGGTATGATAAAGGATTACAAAAAGGTCCGGAAAGATCCGGAAATGCACTATCTTGTTCTGCGGATTGGACAGAGTGTCTGGGATGATCTTGTAATATGTTACCTCGATTTATTCATGATTAAAAGATCCGGATGATATCCACAGATCAGGACTAATCCGGGATACTCCAAGCTATCCAGACAAGGCAAACCAGAATGATGTAGGTGAAGCATTTATTGCAGACAGATATTAGGGTTCGCGGAGCAATTTAAGGGATTTCTCAAAGGTCATTTGCTCATTCTGCACTCGAGAAGAAGCGAAAAGTGGAGCTCTGCAACAAGGTTCATCAAGCACACCAAGGATCTCCTGCCGAAGCTATTGCATAAAGAAATCAATCCAACCACTCCGTGCAAACCGAAGGCGCATAAGGTATTCTCCGTTTTTCATTACCTCACTGCAAATATTTGAAGAATGGCTACTCCAAACATAGTTAAGATCTCTGATAGACCTCGCCCCTCATTCAAGAAACATCCCTACAAATCATTGGAGGTAGACCCACTAGGAGCCTTCTCTAGTGTTCCTCACGGAGTTTTACACACCGAAGACATTAGGGTTTACATACATGCAAACATTGAGGAATTTGGGGAATTCAAATTAAGAGACCTCTATCACAAGCAGCTGATAGACAATGCTTTTGAGCTTAAACCAGAGTATAAGGATATTCAGAAGAAACAATTTGAGCAATTTATTCATTTCCCCTGCTTTGAAGAAGATGAATGGGTCCGGTATGTACTGAGCAGGATGCATGACAACTTTCTATGGCTAGATAGACCCTGCAAGATCACAAAAGAGGCAATTAGAGCAGTAACTGGTCTATACTCTTCCGGAGGGGTACCTATCCTCAAATCTGTCAAGAACAACGTTGTAACTGAGGCCACCGGATCAAAATTTGACAAGAGGGCAATGACCATTGAAGATATTTCGGATCCGGATATCAAATATGCATCAATGATAATAGGATACAAGATCTATCACTCCAGCAGGGAGAATTCTGTATCCGAAACTGCAATATACACTGCTTATGAAATGCTAAGAAAGAATGCAGAATATGATCTCTGCGAACTACTGCTAAGCCAATTAATGGAAAACATACAGAAAATCAAGAAGGATAAGAAGAATTCCTTTAAGTATGGTACTCTTATTGTATGTCTATTCTTCTACTTCATGAATGAGCTACCCGGAACAAGTGGATGGGTATGGCAGAATGACAAACCTGTTGCAGTCCAGATAAGAGACTATTTGCATGGACTTGGGGATGCAAAAGCGAGAAATACAGCTCTATGGGGATACTTCAAAAACTTTCAGAGCATGATGCAAGCAAGAGAGAGAATTCCCCAGTCTCTTGTTGAAAAATACAAAGACTCAGTGTGCTTTATGGTTGACACTGATCAGTGCCTAATGGAGGCAGTAGAGCCAAGGACTGTCTGGATCATGCCCATGGGGTATGAAGTTGATGAACAGATAGTGGAGCTGCATGTTCAACACATGCTAAGTCAGCCCAAAGATCCTAAGGCAGAAAGGTTTGGAACCTTTGAGGAGCTGAGTGTAAAAATACATGTAGAACTTAGGGAACCTGAGATTAAAAGAAAAGTAAGAAAAGAAGTAGAGCACATTGCTCAAGGCCTAGGCATCTCAAAAGAAGCACTTGATGCCAGCCGGGAAAAGAGGAGGAAGGCTGAGGAAGAAGAGAAAAGTAAAGAAAGTGCTCCGGTTGAAGCTCCCACCCGGACCAGATCATCAAAGAGATCTGCACCTCCCTCAACCAAAAGTTCAAAACTGGAAGTCCAGGCATCCGGTAAGAGATCCAAGACAAAAGCCACAAGGGCTTATGGAAGCCAAAAGGATGAAGAGGAAACAGAATCAGATGAGGGAGTAAGAGAAGTAAAGAAACAGAAGAAGAAAGGATCCGGTAAGCCCTCCACAGGCCAAGACAAGGATGAAATGGCAGAGGTAACTGTTGAAAAGCCCACTCTGTCACTAGAGAGCATAATCAAGTCGGTCACGATGGATGGAAACCTTCAACCAATGACTGAATCATATGATGACTTCAGTGAGGCCGACCAAAAGACTCTGCAGGAGGCCACAGTAAAATATCTTAATATATATAATAAGGCTTTCATTGAAATAATATCTCTTATTCCTAAAAGCCTAGAAAAGGAAATGGAAGTAAGAAAGAATAATGCTCATGCTAAAGATCTTGAGATCCGGGAGCAGATAGCTATTCAGCTATATCCTCAAATTGATCCCAAGACAATGAACATTATCTTCAAGGACTGCAAAGATGAGTTCAGAAGCAAAGCCAGGATGAATCAACTCATGCTTGGCGAGACTGACAAAGTGGC